>CM012441.1:29603064-30225564 GCA_003999625.1 Oryzias javanicus | reverse complement strand
GTCACATACGCAAGGTGGACGCCATGTTGGATATGTTGAGACGCCTGCTTACTGCTGTGCTACAGTTGTACAAACGGAGCCGAAAGAACAAAAATGTGACTTTTCACATGTAAATTATTGCTGATAAAGAAGAAGTTATAGAAAACACTTTAGGATGGTCTGAGTTTTCTCAATAATGATCTTGCAACCTTTAGACTTCCACATTTTCTGGCACCGATCTTTTTTTGTTTTATGGAGGATGACCATTTGCATATTTGACTTCAGAACAAACCAGACGATCTGCTAGTAAGCAGATTACTAAATGGAGGGAAAAAAAAAAAAACGAATCAGGATTTCCTTAGTAGTGGCGAGCGAAGAGAGAAGAGCCCAGTGCCGAAAAACCACATGCCTGGTGTCACGTGGGTGGCCTCTGATAGAGATGGGGTGGGATCCACTTGAGCATTTGCCCCGCGGCGCAGCGGCGTGCTCTAAGGTGAATGCCTCCCGAATCTTGCCGCTCTGGGGCTGTGGACTGAAGCTTCCTATTTAATATTTATTTATGGAAAAGTTTGAAATGTCGTTCACCTGTCGCACTTTGTGTTGAGTCTCTTTCCTTTTAAAATTGGACCAAAATGAAACATTTGAATATGCTTTTAAATGTATTATAATGTATATCCTTCACTATAAAGAACCCCAAAGCTGCATTTTTTTTCCGTTCACGCATTTCCAAGTAATCCTCTAAAAACCTGCGCTCCCCTCCCATACCCATAAAAATGAGCGGGTCCTCACGTGCTGATGTTGCCCCCTCCAGGAAAAGTCTGCTCTGACTGCACCACCCCCAGTCTAACTCCAACACCAAATTTCTCCACGGAGCTGACAGTAATCAGCAAAAAAAAATTCATTTTAGATGCAGAATACTGCATGTCTTCCAATTGAGTCCTGTCTTCAATAAATTCCAAACTGTGTTTGTTATTTTTGTTATTATTGTAGACGTGAGGCAGATATGTGCCAAGTGCATCCATCTTTGAAAAAGTTTGGATGAAATTCAGACACGCTGCCAAAAGCCAGCTCTAGTATGACGTCACGAATCGAGTCGTTTTACTTCTGAGAAGGAAGAAATGCACAAAATAAATAATATTTCATGAATAATTTGTTTTGTAGTGTTCCAAAGGTAAAATATGATCAGATCAATGGATAAATTTTACTTTGAAAGGCTTAGAAAATCATGGTATGGTCCTTTAAGGTCATTTTATGTCTCTGCTAAGCCATATCTTATTGTTTAAAGACATGTCCAATATGGCGTCTCTCTTTACGTATCTTGGACAATGCTAACAGGCTAGCGTATCACCTCTGGCAATATAACTCATCGGTGTAAACAGGATTGCTAAAGGTTCCACTCACAACTCAAAAGTGAATTCCTAATGAGCGACAGCTGCTCTGCAGAAACTATGTCCTAGTTTCTAAAGTTTTGGTTAAAAATGACATTTTCATAATTAAAAGACCAATGGGGACGCTTCTACAGTAGATGAAAAGATTATTGGAGTGGGACTTTATCTGCTTGTATATTTCTTTGTAGGAAATCATTTGTCTTCGGTTAAACTCAAAATACTGATTTATTAAGACCTCAGGAGAACTTGGACTTCTGCAAGTTGCTGGTTTTTTGGTTACAGTCCAGGTAACTCTCTGCCAAATCCTTTTTTGAAAAGATTAATTATTAAATGCAATTTTTTCAGGACTCAGTTTTTGCAGATTAAGACAATATGTCTCTAAAATTATTAAAAGAAAACTAATTTTTCTTTACCAGTTCTGGTATCGCCTATCCGTCCTGGGATGGGATCTCTTTCTCATGTGGGCATCCCTAAGGTTTCTTCGTTTTTCCTGACACAGGTTTTTTAGGAGTTTTTCCTTACCGAAAGGGAGGTGTCTAAGGGCAGGGATGACCAGTTTATTTAGTGATTTTTTTATGTTTCATGACTATTTTCTGCATCTGTAAAATTACTTGCATGAAGCTCAATGAGGCAAAATTTTTGTGATTTTGGGCTATATAAATAAAATTGAATTTGCAGCCAAACACCAGATTTCCATCATTTACACAGAGAACATCTGTATCTCTTTGTTACACCTTCAGCCCATCATGATTTAGTGAACAACAAGGTTACTCCATCATCACAATATCCAGTTTGAAACGCTTCAACCGAACCCACTGCCATTATTATTTCTGTCACAAAGGCCGAAAGGACGAGGGTGTTTTTCAATGCCAGAGCTCTCGCTCGTTTAATTAGTGTGCCTGCTCTCGACTCGGGAGCTTTTTTTTCTGCTGGCCACTCCAACCCCGCCGAGCATCAGTGAAGGTGCATTTTTTTTTTTTTTTGCTCCACAATCTGAGTGAAGTGAGATCACAACAGATATGAAAAGCCGGAGGTACACGGCCGTACCGTGACCCCGCCCCCCTTCCCCAAACATCTGTTTGCACACCAAAGACCTGGATGCACTCACTGACCAAAACGGCGTGGCAGTAGCCTCGAGTCCACCTCAGGCGATGGCACTCAGCGTTTCAGGTTGTCAGTTTTGCTGTATCCCTGAAGTTCTGCATCATTACTTTAACGGTAAACTTCTGCAGTAAAACAAATTTTTTTGTGTGTTTATTACAGTGCAAGCCGTATGCAGGAGGCATTCACCTCTCTGTTTCCTCATCGGCATTTTTGAGAAGCTAAAATTAGCCTTTGGTGGCAGATGTGCCGTATTTCCCATGACTATAGAGAGGAGGCGGCACAAAGCGCTCGCGATGACTTCTCCCAGCGAAGTGGGTGCGAGGGTCAGCTGCGCCTCCGTCTGAACGGGATTCGTCTATTTGCACCTGAAACGCGAGATTAAACGTTTGCAGAACGCAGCCATTTGAAGAATCAATTTGGCCGTAATGAATTATTTCTGCCGGAGCGTTCACGTCTGATCCGGCTCCAGAGTGTGTTGTTGTCTTGAAAGATCTCCCAGCCCACGCAGCAACAAAAGCTTTCATGAGTTTGGATGATGGAGATCAAACAGAATATGCAAGTGACACCTTCTTGTACGGGAGGGTAAACGCACAAGGAGCAGGCTCTGGTTTTATGCAGAAGTTTAATTCAATAACATTTTTTAAATAAAAGAAAAACATTCCCAGTTTTGTTTTAATTATGATTTTGAAGTTTTTAACCAAAATCCCACAACTTAAATGACGTAAAAAGTTATTTTTCATGTTGATCTGAAGCCTCTGTTTCCAAAATCTCCTCTGAGGGGGCGTGACTTTTGGTGCTTAGCTGACTAGCCCCGCCCCTGATCCCCCCTGTCTGATTATGATAGATCTGTGTCTCGCTAGCGTAAATATTCACCGCTGCTTTATAAAAATGTAAAGTGTCGTTAATGTCCAGCCGTATCGTTTTGAGCTGATGTCAGCTCAGACGAGGATGTGAAGATCCTCATGGACTAGAGCTGGGCACTGAAATTTGATTCTAAGTAGGAACCATTATGGTTTACACAGTTCTACTGAAGAAGTTGCTGCAATCATTTCCACATTTCTGTGCTTAGTTTGATTGAAGGTCTATTTGTCTTTGGACATGTCAATCACTTCTACTTTGTTTAGTACGTTGAAGTTCTAGCCAATCCTCCTGCCTTTCCTGTGATAGTGGGCGGGCTCATACTAGTGACAGGGTGTAAGTAGTTTGACAGGTCGATGCATTGCATCAGCCAATCAGGTTCAACTCAGCTTTGGGAACGCGACGTTTTCAGTGACCCGATTAGCAGTTAAAATACTAAACTAATACGGGTGTTTTTGTCCTGTCGCAGCGCGGCGGTTCTCTGGCTGCAGCCAGCCTCCCGGACTTCAGCGGGGCTCGCTCAATACACCTGTGCAGACAGACAACCGCTGCTCGGTTCTCCTGGACTATGATGCTTCACTTATTTTCTCCGAGACAATAATTAAACAGGTCCCTTATTTTTCCCCCCTCTCGGGCTAATGTAGGTCTGCCTTTTAAACTCAATCACAGAGACACAGAAACACCATGGAAGCGGCTGTCATCCCCACATACCCCCTGAGAGAGATCGAAGCCCCGATAACTCCTCAGCTGCGGTGTCTAGTTCAGGATCACATGTTTGAGTGGCGGTGGGCCTCCGGACTGCTGCTCGGAGGTTGTGGAGCTCTGATTTAAAGGTAACAGCCAGCACGTAAAAAAAAAAACAAAAAAACGATGACACCAAAAATGACAATTTTGACATGGAGGTCTTAACCATGCATCAATATGTGACGACTTGGGAAAGAAAATGTGTTGATTTGGTAGAATGTAGGCATTATTTGTTATCACTGAAATACCAAAGTTGGCACCGATTAAGAACCGAAACCAAAGAACCACTTTGGCACCAGAATAAAATAAAACCCAATTGGTGCCCAGCTCTATCATGGACTGAAATCCTTCAAAAAAATCCTGATTCTTTCTGCTTCCAGTTCACCAAAGATTCCTTTAGCTCATTCTCCAATGTTCATCTACATTGCGGTGACCAATACTTTCAATCCATTGGTTTCTCAGAGCAGAAAATAATGAAAGCAAACATCAAAATGCTTTGTCATTGATTTACAATCCTTTACAACTGCAGTCAAATGAGCCGCCGTTCGTATTTCCGTGGTCACGTCAAGAAGTTCTGTGGAGTCTGGTGGAGATTTTCCAGCGTTCTCAGCCCTGTTACCGCAAGTATTGGATGAAACACGCACAAAAAATCCAGTGATTTGATCACGGAAATGTGAACGGCGGCTCATTTGACTGCAGTCAATGTGAAGATACCATCTTCTCTTCTCCGGAACCTGAACTAGACACGCTAGCCGGACCAGATGAGGGCTTAGTGCATGTGGAGCAGAGCTGTTGTGATGGAAAGAAGATCATTCATTCAAACAGAGTCTGTCTGTGACAGTTTGATTGACAGCAATTTAAAAAGAGAAATACTCAGAAATGCAAAAATTTCCTATCACATTTGTTCTCTTTCATAAGAAAAATGCCACACATACATTTTAAAAACTCAAAAAACCTGATTCTCATTGGAGGGGAACTTTAGTGTGTGCTATAGATGTGTCACGGGGTGCATTGTTACCCTGTAGTCACTGGCAGTCACGTAAAAGATGGGCTGGAAGGCGAGCCAGATGATGCAGGTGGTGTACATGGTGAACCCGATGAACTTGGCCTCGTTGAAGTTTTCGGGGCACTTTCTGGTCTTGAAAGCGTAAACAGTGCACAGGATGATGAGGATGCAGTTGTATGTGAGCGACATGAGCATGCTGGTGTCTCTGCTGTTGCACTTGAGGGTGACCACGTTCCTCCTATCCGGGGTCACCTCCTTGCGAACACCCGGCACCTCCACCAGCAGCCAGATCACGGCCACCAGCAGCTGGCAGGAGATGAGAGCGCCGCATATGGCTACTTGGGAGGCGGGGCTGATGAAGCGAGGCCGCTGGGCTCCATCCTTCACCCCGCTGAAGATCCGAGCGATGCGATTGGTCTTAGTGAGCAGGGCGGAGTAGCACACGGCGAAGGAGGTGCCCAGGCCGAGCCGCCGCAGCGTGCAGACCGCGGTGGAAGGTTTGGCGATGTAGATGAAGGTTATACTGTAGCACATCAACACTCCCAGCAAGAGGATGTAGGTGAGCTCTCGTCCGCTCGCTTTGACCACAGGAGTTTCATTATGCTTCAGAAACAGCCCCACCACCGACAGGGTGCACAGGATGCCGAGGCAGGAGATGGTGACGGGCCCGATCGCCCAGGCATCTTCCCAACGAATGTACTCTTCAGGGAGCTCGTAGCAGCCGGTCAAGTTACCCAGCGGCCACTGACCGAAGCTGCAGTCGGCACACGTGAACTCGTCCTGCAGGTACTGGTAGGGCTGGCAGGGGATGCAGATCCAGCAGCACACGTCTCCGGGCTGCATGCTCTTCACCTCGTTCTTCCTGCAGGGGTCGCTGCACTGCGAGGTCGGGGGAACGAGCCCCCGCCAGGGTATGAGGGAGGTGTTGAGGGTCAGGATCTGGTCCCAGTAGCCAACTTTCTTGTACGTGAACTTTCCCTCTTCCTTGTGGTAGTGAAAGATGTTGTAGCGGCTGATGCTATCGCCAAAGGAGTCAAAGCGCACCATGCTGTCAGTGTCGGCGGGTCGGAACGGAGCTGGGGGAGAGAAACAAATGCAGCGCCGGGTTAAAGTCAAATTCTAGCATCCATAATGTTAAAGAAAAACTAAAACACCAAACAGTTTTACAACAAATGATACATTTAATTAATTTATGTTAAATCATGTCTTTGGGATTTGAAGAAAATCAGAGTAAAGTTGCATAAAAAAACAAACTTTTAGTTACCTGAATTTAAAACAACATAAAAGTAAAACTCATCAGCAGTAAAACAAATGTGATAAAGTTCAAAGTGTCTGTAGTATTCACAACTTGTTTGATTATTTTGTTATCAGACACGCGATTGAAATCATACCTGCCATGTTTTGATGGAGACATGGAACGTAAAAAAATGACAAAGTAAAATATAAATTGGTCAAAAATGCCTGGACCGAATTTTGAGGACAATGGCAGCTTAAAAAAAACTGCTTTGGCAGTCTGCTGGCGTAAATACCCACAACACAACAACGGAGGACATAGGCAAAAACTTTGGCATCCAACCAAAGAGGAAACTGTCTTGGTTTCAGCCACAAGAATGATTATTGTGAGGTGTAAAACATTTATAAAACTTCTTATCAATCTGAATTTTCCAGCTATGAAAACAGATACTCACACAAATGTACCAAATTTTTTAAAAACCTAATTTATGTATCCACTCAAAAATTGTGATTTTGATGTTTTTACCATGCTCTTGTGAAATGTTGGGTAAATTACTTAAAAAAAGTAATATATTACTTTACTTTAGTAACTGGTTTAACTGTAATGTAATTACTACTTGTTTTAAAAAATAACTCACTACTTGTTTCTTTACTTTTTTCCACTCAAATTTAAACAAAAGTCAAATGTAAAAAGAATAATGATAAAATATAAATTTTCAAAACTACAATTCAACTTTGTAATTGTTCAGCTTTTTTCTTTTAAGCAAAATTGAAAAAAAGCTTTTTGAGTTTTCAAGTGTAATATATTGTTAATTCCTCACTTTAAACAACCCCAAAGTGGTATTCTGATCCATTCACACATTTCCGAGTAATCCTCTAAAGCCCCTCCCATACCCACAAAAACAGGCGGGTCCTCACGATCTGACGTAATAATAGGCGTGTTTGAGATTTTGCAGGCGGACGCGGCACTGCGCAGATCACCTGGATTGCAGTGCATGTTGGGTAGTTTCTGTCACCGACATCACATGTGCGACGACACGAAGTATCGCGAGAAAGGGGCGGGTTCAAGGCGCCTTCCTAAGCCAGCGCAGCCAGAAAATAGGTACTGCGCTGGCTGCAAGCCGCCTTGATGACTACAAAACAATGCATTGTGGGAAACGGTGTCCTGAATGTTCTTGTAGTTCGACGTGAAATAACTGGTGCTAAATGAAGGAAATGGGTTTATTTTTTAGTGAATCACTGATGACAAATAAACAAGATTGTAGATAATCTGTGGTTATTTGTGTTATTGCCTCTAAAACTAACTTTAATTTCTATTTTATCTGTTTATTTGGGACAGGGCACATGAAATGAATCCCGCAGCTATTTTTGTATCTGCTTTACTCTGAAAGATGTTAAAAAGTACTATAAAAGACATAACAGCACAGATCATACTAGGAGGAGTGGCGTATTAAAATTCAGCCGAATGTTGAGGACAACCCCCAACTCCTCGTTCTCATACAGTCTCGTCGTCCACCTTCATCTCAGGCGCTTTTCTCCGCCCCCTCCTGCAGCAGCTTAGTCTCGTCGACGATGCAGGCGAGGCGCTGGGGGATCTCAAACACGCCTATTGTGAGACAGCCGCTTTCAGGAAGAGTCTGCTCTGTCAACACCACCCCCAGTCTAACACCAACAAACAATTTCTCTACGGTTGTAGTGGTGATCAGCAAAAAAACGTTAATTTTACATGCAGAATACTGTATATCTTCCAGTTGTATCCTGTCTTCAATAAATTCTTTAGGGCTCCTTTAAATAAATAGGGATATATTTTCCCAAAAATGATGTCCTCTTCTATATAATGTGAGTTATTAGAGACGATTCTTACCAATTATCGCAGTATCGCGATATCATCGACATCGTGAGGCATGTATCGCATCGTAATGTGGGGTACCCAGTGATTCCCAGCCCGAGTCCACACACGGTGGCTGTGCAGCTGCAGGTTTAGCAATCCCTACAGTTCAGTTCAAACCATTAACTACAAATCATTTACAGTCAACGGCACTGTGATGGCTGCCTACAATGCCACACCATCAGGGCAGTAACCTGCACCATGCACTCACCTGCACTTACACCTTTAGATATATTTTCTTTCAATTAAGACACATTTGTTTGGTTTAAAAATATACATTTATTGACATATTTTAAGCTTTATTTCAATTTAATTTCATTATTTTAATCTTGTGTTTTTTGAGTTACCGGTGCTGTGGGAACCCTTGTTGCTGCTGCTGCTGTTGTTGCTGCTGGAGACACCAAGTCAGGCCTGACACAACAAAGAACGCAAGCCAAACAGCAGAGGCCTTATATGCAGCAGGACACTAATTGGACTGAACCACTGCCCGGGGGAGGAGAAACTATTATTGTGTTAAACATTGATTCAGTTTATATTCTACTTTATTTATTAGTTTCACTATTCTGCTGTTAGTTTACTTTAGGATAGACAAGTTAATTTTGTGTTGCTGTATTTCTGTAGTTGTCTTAGTCCTTTATAGTTCCCCCTTGTGTGTGTCTAGTTGGTCTGATCAGCCACTATAAATGTCCCCTCGTGTTTCCAATTAGTTAGGTCAGTTTAAGTTTGTTGGCTGGTATGTTTAGTTGGTTGATTTGTCCTCCTGTTTAAAGCTTCAGTTACTTTTGTTACTTTAAGCTCTTTTAAGGGCCCATTTTTGTTCTGAGAAATAACTTTTTGTAAAATAAATGTAAATATTTTTTGATAAATTTTTGGCTGTCCTTGCCTTTACTGCTCGGTCCACCACAGGCACAAACTCATACTGACTTATCAAGCCCCTGTCTTATGGCATAAGCTCCCAGCTCATGCAAGAGAGGCTGACACAGTTTCCACAATCAAAGTTAGGCTTAAAACTACTGCCAGGCTAGCTAGTAATCAGAGAATATTTAATTTATTGCTCCTTACTTACTCTAATGAAGTTTGGAGAGTAATTATAATTTTCATTACATCCATTACACATTATTCATCCACAGAACTGAGCAGAGGGAAGTTGGTTGATAAACCGGGTAGATTAATATTGATACGCTAAGATTTTTTTGATTTTCTATGGTCGTTATTATCCACATCAGCTCTGGGTTTCTGTTCTCTGTTTTCATTTACTTCACCTCTACTAAGTTCTTTACTATTCATTTACGTAGTTCTCTGTGCTTCTATTTGGTGCAGTGCGATTCACGTGTTGTTCCTATTTCCTACTCCCCTGGAGAGACTTAAGATTCCAGGCAGATCGCCAGTGCTCCTGTTCTTGGCTGTGGACCACGCCTCTGGCTCGTCTTGGCTGTGGGGCACGCCTCTGGCTCATCTTGGCCGTGGACCACGCCTCTGGTTCGTCTTGGCTGTGGACCACGCCTCTGGTTCGTCTTGGCTGTGGACCACGCCTCTGGCTCGTCTTGGCCGTGGACCACGCCTCTGGCTCGTCTTGGCCGTGGACCACGCCTCTGGCTCGTCTTGGCCAAGGACCACGCATCTGGCTCGTCTTGGCCGTGGACCACGCCTCTGGCTCGTCTTGGCCGTGGACCACGCCTCTGGCTCGTCTTGGCCGTGGACCACGCCTCTGGCTCGTCTTGGCCGTGGACCACGCCTCTGGCTCGTCTTGGCCGTGGACCACGCCTCTGGCTCGTCTTGGCCGTGGACCACGCCTCTGGCTCGTCTTGGCCGTGGACCACGCCTCTGGCTCGTCTTGGCCGTCGACCACGCCCCCACCTGTCCCCCAGTCCTATCTGTACAAACTCTATTCAAATATGTAGTTGCAGAGTTAGATAAGCTAATTCTTCAACAGTCCTGGTAAATCGCCTGGATCTCTCCTTCATGTGGACATAAGGTTTCTTCTTTTTTCCTGGAATCAGTTTTCCCTTACTGGGAAGGAGTCTTTAGTTAGTTTAATTATAAGTGTTTAGTTAGTTTAGCAATTAGCGATTGTTTATATTTTATGACCGACCTTCTGCTTTTGTATAATTACCGGCATGACCATTTTTTTTGTTGTAATTTTAGGCTATATAAATAAAATTGAATTGAATCACATGCAGATTAGAGAGAAAAGCAAAGAATTTAAGATTAAAACTGGGTTTCTGAGTTTTTCCTTATTTAAATCATGTTGGACCAGGACTAGATAAAAAATGTTTCAGTTGTGACACCGCAAATAAAATGGGCGGGTCAAAGTCTCCATTCTGATGCATCCACTTAGATCCATCAACGTTTTTGTTTTCCTCGTCTGAGCTGGAATCTGGATCAAAACTGTCGGTCGCCATTTTTGCTGTTCTGCTAATGTTAGCTTGAGGTGTGAGGGTCTGTAAGCTAGCAAGAGAGAGATGATGGGATATCAGTGGAGGCTTACTTCCTGTCCACAAATCAGAGACAAATTTCTAATGAACTCTTGCCGCTCTGCCAAAAACTTTGTCCTAGAAAACGACTCAAGTGTTTAGGACCTTTGTTCCCATCAACCTGCTTTTGGATGTTGAAACCATTTGGAGTTTTTAATGATCAGCAGAGGTGAGCACGTGGGTGAAAACCATGAAAAATTATCCTACAATTGTACTTGCATAGAAATAAAAAGTACACTTGCTTTCACTTCTTTTCATACCTTCAAACTTGGTCTTCAGGATGAACTCTTTGTAAAATCTTCTCCCATTTCCTGGTTTCATGGCATCACACACTTTAGACATGTTGGAGCACACGGCTTGCCTCATGTTGTGCAGAGCGTAGGCCATAGCATAGACGGCGTTCACAACAAACATGATCTTCGACTCCTGCTCGAAAGTCCCGTCTCGCAGGCTGCGATCACTGCAGCCGTGCTCCTCCAGCCTGCAGGCGAACTTGTGCTCCCAGAATTCCCTGAACCACGGGTTCCTGGCGTTGGTGTAGGGGTTCAGCTTGGTGAAGTAGTCCTCGAACTCTCTGATGGGGTAGGACGCCAGTTCAATGGTGAAAGCCCCATCTGCTGCCGTCTCGCTGCCCCTCACCACACTCTCCTGCGCGCCCCATCCATCACTGGCCACCCAGGTGAAGCTGACATTCATTCGAGCGGCCGCCACCAGCAGCTCGCGCGCATCCTCGCTGCGGGTGAACAGGATGACCACTTTGGCGTTAGACTTCTGCTGGAGGGCGCGGATCACGTTCTCGTAACCCTGCCGGTTCATGGAGCGGCTCACTTTAGCCGAGGTGGCGATGCAGATCTGGCGAGTGCGAGCCTCCTGCTGGAAGGCGTCGATGCCAGTTTCGCCGTAGTCCCCCTCTGATGCGACCGTCGACACATAGGTCCAGTTGAAGTAGCGAAGGATTTCAGCCATGGCTTTGGCCTGGTAGAAGTCAGGGGGGACGGTGCGGGCGAAGTAGTCATAGCGGGTCTTATCACTGAGCTTCGCACTGGTGGAGGCGTAGCTGATCTGAGGTATCTGGAACAAACGCAGGAGGTTGGCCACCTGGACACAGAGAAAAAGCAGTCAGACGGTATCAGTGAAAACATTCAAAACTCATTGAGTTTTATTTAAATTTGTTTTATGATTATAGTTACATTTTAACATTAAAAAACTTCAAGTTGTACAAGTTTTTATATTTTAATTGAATATATAGGTATAAATTAATCGATGGCAGAAGTTTAACTTTAAATTTATGTGTCTGTGTGTGTGTGTATATATACTGTTATATATACTGTATATAATTGTGTGTGTACTGTGTATATATATACACATATGTACAGTAGCTATATATATATATACACACAGTATACATATATATATATACACACAGTATACATATATATATACACACACACACATACATATACACACACCTATATATATATATATATATATATATATATATATATATATATATTATATATATATATATATATATATATATATATATATATATAATATATATATACATACATACATACATATGTATACAATATACATATATATACAGTATACACATATATACACACACACACACACACATCTATATATATATATATATATATATATAGATATAGATATATATCTATATCTATATATATATATAGATAAATATATAAAAACACACACCACACACACATATATAAACGGTTAAAAAGTTACAGTACGTTAAATATTTTGTGTTTAAACGTCACCGCAGACGCCTCAAATGTTAAAAATATTAACATGTTTTTGTGACATTTTTCTCATAATCGTGGAAATTTTTAAAGACAATTAAGGTTAAAACTGCAACTCTGAGTCTTTTTTTTTTTTTTGTTCAAGCAGGAGCTGAAGAAAAACTGCAGTTTAAAAATAGCTTATTTGTGACTGTAAAAATACACACAGGCTCCCCGATCTGCTGCATTCTGGTGCATCCACTTGTCAACAGCTAGATCCCTGTATATGGAATAAATGAATAAACAACTATTATGCTGCCAAAACTCTGAGATTGTCAATTGAGATTTATTTAATAATTTGAATATTTAATTAGTCTAATGTGGACCTTAGTGTTGTATGCATTAGTGCAAAAATCTCTATTTATGATGAGTAATTACACTGTTAACAAGATGGCATAATCTTCTGACATTTTCATTCATTTTTCTTTACTTTTTAATCAATGCATTTCTTTATTTCTGAAATAAGTTTGATGAATCCGTTTGATTTCTTCTTATTAATGTCTACAATCAATGCTTTAAATAAGCCAACAAATGAAAACCAAATCAGATTGTTACGATGGAGTATTAGGGCCAGAATTCCAAACAAAAAATTAAATTACGACTTTCAATCTTGTAAATTTATCAGAAAAAGTCATAGCTGTTAAATTACAAGAATAAAGTTGTATATTTATGAGTTTTAAAGTCATGAGGTAAATATGTGACTTTTTTCTTGTAAATGAGTGTGTTTTAAATCAATAAATGTACTACTTTAAATCTTGCAATATTACTTTTATTTTGGTGACCCTAAGGGAATTTTAATTATTTAATTAGAAAAAGGAATTGTCTTTTTTTTTTGGAAAAAGTTGTGTTTTGTTGCTGGAATGTCAAATTCCAAGTAGATAACAGCAAATACTTTCTTTGTGAAAGTTTGTGTCCTCAGCTGAATCTGGACAAAGTCAACATATAGAATGGAATTATAATAGTATAAAGTTCAGTAGAGTAGAACAAATTAGAGTAGATCAAATTAGAGTAGAGTCGAGTCTACAAATTAGAATAGAATAAATTAGAATAAAATATAATTAAAAATAAGAAAAAAATAGAATAGAATAAAAATGACCAGAGTAGTGTAGAGTAAAATAGAATAAAATAAATTAGAATAGAATAAAAAACATTAGAATATAATAAAATAGAACAAAACAAATTAGAATAAAATAAAAGAATAGATTAAAATAGAGTAGATAAGGGTAGAGTAGAGTAGAATAGAACAAATTAGAATATAATATAATTAAAAATTAGAATAGAGAAGAAAGTGGAGTGAAATAGAATCAAATAGAATACATTAGAATAGAATAGAATAGAATAGAATAGAATAGAATAGAATAGAATAGAATAGAATAGAATAGAATAGAATAGAATAGAATAATAAATAGAATAAATTAGAATATAATGGAGTAGAGTATGGTTAAACAGAATAGAATAGAATACATTAAAATAGAATAGAATAATTTTATCACAGACTTGAAGTCCAAATAACAAAACTATAAAAACAAACAGTAATTCATACATAGAAGATACAATAAATATTTGTATAAAATGCAAAGAACAACAGACATACAAATCCAAGTTCAAATATATGTCATTTGATGACGTCTTTTAAATTTGATTTAATAAACTGAGTCATTATTTGCGGTCATGTTTCTCTTTAAGAATTGATGATGAATAATTAATTTCAATATATTCACCACCTTTCACCTTTTTATATGAACAAAGTGAGAATTTTTATGTATAGATGTGAGATGTTCTTTAGCATCTCCACATTACAAAGTTTCAATAACCTACATTCTGTTTCCCTCGTTCACCTTTGACCCATTCCGACCTGCGTTACACACGCAGAACGTTTGACCTTTTTGTTCCACGCAGCCTAACAGGGATTGACATCGTGTCTTCCGAGTATTCGGACTGGAACTATTCAAGTGTAGCTGATGTCAGATTGTCATTTTGAATAAGTGACGGTGGAGTCAGCAACAACGCGGTGCTCCTCTGTCTTAAGCTCCTCAGCCCATCAGGGATCCACATCCCCAGGAGCTGGAATGTCACAAATTCCTTCACCAGATTACAACAGCGGCTGAGATTCATGTCTTCCCCAGCAAGACATACTCTGAAAAATGATTCAATCTCTGATATCCACCTCCTATAAATGATTAATAATTGTATTTTGACTGATTGTTGTGGTCACCAGAAGACACTAACATTCGCCTGCATGCTACCTTCATAGGCTAATAAAAATATTGTGTTGCATGCATAAAACTTCAGAAAAAACCTTCTTGTGGAGCTGTGACTGAGGGGCAGAGGAAACTTGTCACGCTGCAGGATTTTTTCATCAGACACAGTGGTGATTAGTGAACACCCATGGGCTTTGGTAAGGCTGCCTCCTCCCTCAAGCATCACTGTATGCCTGGAGGGTTTCCAAACAATGGCATCCCCATAGATCTAATTGGATGATACTTCCCTCACAATAAGGCCGTTCTCTCCTCTACCTCACTCACAACCCACAAGAGCTTAAACAGAGTTATCAGCCCCCTTGTGATTGTATGAATCTCATTACAGAGAGTCAGAAATGTCTCAGCGCTCTTTCCATGCCCAGCTGATTCGGAAACAAAACTTTATGAAAAATGTAGCAGCTTATTTTTGCACCTTACTAGAATCTTATATATATATATACACTTTATCAGTTTTGTCTGCATTCATAAAAAGTTCAATCAGTAGGAGTGTGTATCTTTCCCTCTCGCATGAATCGATATATAAAAGATTCAGCTAACTTTGTGGCCATACGATACAATTGACCCGACTTGGAAGAAGAAAGCTTGTGATTGGACGTCTTTTTGTTTGCATAAAAAAGCAAAGACAGAAAAACGGAAATTTTGGAAACCGATTATTTACTCATTTTCTACTTTTTTTTTACCAAAATAATCGTATTTATATCTTTTGTTTTTTGTTAACCGTTGCTGTTACTCTTATATTTCAGTGTCTTTTATCCTTTACATCCCTAGAAATCGTCATTTACAACCAGAGAGGATATAAAACGTAGAACCAAGAAACAAATTAAGAAATTCAGATCTTTTCCGTTTATTTGCAAGTGTTCAGCTTTTCTTTTCTGTTGTTTTTTTTTCAAACATCCCTGTTTACTTCCACCAGCCTAATCAATCCAACCTTCTTTTCAAATGATAAATAACTTTATACATAAATCCAGTTAACTTGCTTACTTATTGTGTCACGTTTTAATTGAAGAAGCTTTCAGTTTTAGTTTTTTGTTTAGTTGCTAAAGAATGTTAAAAAAAGAAACAGTGTTGCTGCTTATAATGTGTATTTAGTTGTGAGGACTTTTATTGTAAAAGCGCCACCAATTTCTTGTTTTTCTGTGAATGTGATAACCATGGGTCAATTCAGCACAGACAAACAAACGGATCATGTCGGACACTCGTGGGACGACAGAAACGGACTGAAAATTGTTTAAAATCCATCATTTGCTTTATATGGTGGCCCTGAAGGGTCACAACACAACAATTAAAGTTAACACAACACTTTAAGTTCACAACACAACACGTTAGGGTCACAACACAACATTTTAGGTTCACAACACACTTTAGGCTCACAACACAACACTTTAGATTCACAACACAACACTTTAAGTTCACAACACAACACGTTAGGGTCACAACACAACAATTTAGGTTCACAACACAACACACACAACACTTTAGATCACAACAACACAAAACATTTAAGTTCACAACACAACACTTTAGATTCACAAACACACACACACGTTAGGTTTCACAACACAACAATTTAGGTTCACAACACACTTTAGGCTCACAAAACAACACTTTATATTCAAAACACAACACTTTAGGATCACAACACAACACTTTAAGTTCACAACACAACACTTTAGATTCACAACACAACACGTTAGGTTCACAACACAACAATTTAGGTTCACAACACACTTTAGGCTCACAAAACAACACTTTATATTCAAAACACAACACTTTAAGTTCACAACACAACCATTTAGATTCACAACACAACACTTTAAGTTCACAACACAACACTTTAAGTTCACAACACAACACTTTATGTCAAAGCTGAAGTTGCACTGCTTTTATTCTGAAATTTCCTGGCTAAGCGGCTAACAGAGAGTTTAGCAGTGTAACTGGTCCTCTCCCCCATACTCTAAAACAAATGCAGACGGATTAACTTTTGTTAAAAGGTTTATTTAAAGCTTCAGGGAAAAAACTGAACTAATAATCCCTAACAGGATTACAGAGTCTTCATATTTTGTAAATTATCATGAGGTTTGACTTAAACTGTTTTTGTGTCTGTTTGTTTGTTTGTTTGTTTAAGTGTTTTAAGTAAAACTGTCAAAGATAATGGTTTGTGATTCTGGGAATTATATGATAAAGGGTGTATAACTATATAGAGCTTTACTGTCTTACTTGAAGGACCAAAAACACATTCACATACTGGCACCAACCTGTAACCACCAGGAGAAATGTGGGGTTCAGTGTCTTGCTCAAGGACACTTTGGCACATAGGTAGGCTGCGGTCAACCGTCTGCCTCTGCATCACAGAGGATGATTTGTAACAATTAATCTCAGAAGTTGATGTTATTTGTCTTTATACATTTTTATTTAGTACATTTCTTTTATTTTGAAAGGATTCTGATTCTGATGCACCCAACCAATCAAATCTGTCTCAGCCTCAGTCAGGTTGGCTGGGTCAGCCATCTTCTTACTTTTTCTCGTTCTGGCAAAAGTTCCAGCCTCTTTTTGTTTCTCTGTCACACGTGTTTCCTTCCTATTTCTCTTTTCCAACACAGAGATCAATATTCGCCCCCAGCGATAAATCACTCATTCGGGTGTCCCATTCTTTATTACGGTCCCTCTTGTTTACCTAACAGTAACAGTCTGAGGTGGTGTTGCTCTGAGAGCAGTTATTCTCTAATGATAGTTAGGCTGATAAACTGATGGAATAAATTGAACATAAAAGACTTCAAAAAGTTGATTGAAGGCCAGACAGACAAATGACTTGACATGGTTGTCTATCGAGCCGACATCATTTATCTTTGTCTCCTGACTAGTTTATTTCCAACAAATCAATTTCTGCTTTCTGAGGCTTAAAGGAGAAGAAAAAGTATGATTTGTTACCTTTCTTTACTACTTGCTCACTTCTTACTTTATAGCTACTTTTAACATTTACAAAATTTTTTGTTTTTTTTTTTAATAAAAGAGCCACATGTGGCTGTGCTAGTTGAAATAATTCACATTAATGTTGATTCTAAATAAGAATGTGAAAGTCTATTTGAAGGGGCAATTTAAGTGAAAGTGCGTCCGGTATATTTTTATATATATATATATATATATATATATATATATACACACACACACACACACACACACATACGTATATATATATATAATAATATATATATATATATATATATATATAATATATATTTTATATATATATATTTTTTGTTTTTTTTAAACCGCGTCGCGCTGAAAAGCGCTTTTCTTCACGCGTGTGTGCTCTGAAACACAGGAGTTTACATTTAAATGTAAGTAATGACTTTTTATTGTAGCACAACCTTTTTAAATTAAAGTATTGCTTTTTATATGCAGCACAACCTGCTAAACCGCGATTGGCGCTTCATTCGAACGAAAGTGACATAAATATAAGACACTATGTTTCAACAGTAGCATTTCAATAACAAGTTTTTATGATTTTTCCTCTGATTCTTAGTGTTTTCATACTTTTTTTTAAGAGCTTGAAGTCTTCAGATTAAGCTTTTGTTTCGCTCGCTTTCTTCCTTCTTTTCCCAACATTTTTGTCACTAGCTAATTTCAGAGACAGACATGATTAAGTTCTTCGCCCAGCCATCGTAGAAACTTGTGATATTGGTCACCTGATTTTCCTGTTTTCATTCTCTCTTGGCCTCCATCCTCACATTCACGTAAACACCTTTTTATGCATAACACACACTTAACGCTATAAACACACTTAGTATTCCTCACTTAAATTTTATCTCTTTTATTTTCATTTAGCTATTTCTCGTTGTCTGTAGAAAGCTCTCTTCTATGTTTCATACATGCTGATTGAATATTTCTCACCTCATGTTATTCATAAATATTCAAAAGGACGTCGTCGTTCAGATTTCATTATTTTTCTAGTTAAAGGAAAAGTCACTTGAACAGGTGATTACGCCTCAAGGTTGAGATAATGTCATTATTACTTTATTAATTAGAAGTAACAACTGATAATTCATTAGTTTTATTTTCCTTTGCCCCGAGGATAATTTTATTAAATTTCTAGTTTATAAAATTCATGATTTTTAACCAACTTTTTCTTCTTTTTTTTTTAGTAGTTTATTCAACAGAAAAAGATTAAAGATGCGTCACACCAGATTATACCCAAAGCTAGTTTCCATCTGTTGTCCCCAAACAAGTAAAAATCAAAACAATACAAACTTTCAACAGTCATTCAAATCCCCACTGCCACATTAAACTTCTCCACAAGCAAGTAATCATATAAAATAATATTTTACAATAGAAACTAAATAAAAACAATCACTGCTCACAGACCAAAGGTAAGTAGTCATTTAAATACACTCTCTTCCTTTAAACATCACAAATCACGACTGGTTACACAACATTTTACTCAGACCACATTGTGGTATTTACTTCTTAATGTTGACACTGCTGCTTCTCCAATAGTAATTCCTTAAGATTACATGAGAAATGGTTCATTTCTTGATCCATTTTTAGGGTTGAATATTTCCTATTCACCTGATTGGCTGTGGTGATCCCCGGCTGGACGGGCCGAAGGGTGAGTAACAACAGAGTTTGCATTAGCTGGGGCCCGTTTCAAGAAGCAGGTTTTGTTGTTCATGAACTCCAAATTCAGTAAAACTGAGTTTTCGGTTTCAGAAACGGAGATAACTTAAACCCGTGAGAGTGGGTGAAACCAAACCCGTTTCAAGAAGCAGGTTAAGATGAACTCAGAATCGATCATTATGGCAATCGAGTCTGTGAATGAAACCTGGTCTGGAGCAGGTTTCCTTCAGGAGTTCCCTGCGGTCTCCGCCCCTTCTTAAAGTGAAAAATGATTAAATAGAACTTCCTCATTAACATGAAAAATGATTCAAATGTAGACGCACGCATATAACTCGCATTAACTTGTGGGAAAAAAACGCTCGTAGTTGGCATACGCTTGTAGGAACACATCGATTTCCGGAAGTGTGAAACTGTTTGTTCCCGTTGCCATAATGAATCTTTGCTCCATTGATCAGGGCTTTTAATGGTCGCGATGCTGGCACCTGATTCTGGAATCAACTCTTTTCAGCTGTTCTGAAACCCAAAACTAAGTTTGCGAAATTTCGAGTTTGTGGACTCTTTTTTTTATATTTATTGTTATTTTTCTTTTTTTTCTCTTTCTATTGGACCAGACGGAAAAAAAAATAGGGAGTTGGGGGAGGGGGTAAAAGAGGGGGGGTTTAGAGAAAAAACAAGATGGCAAGAGAGGGAAGCAACATTCTAAAACAACCAGGTCTAAATAGTAAACTAGAATGGGCGGAGCCTGTCTACACACACTCTGTAATTACACACATACCTGTTGGTTGAAATAGTCTCCACGTTGAAACTAGTCAAAATGTACAAAATTCAGCTACAACTAACAGACTTAATCATACAAACAGACACAGATAGCCTTTCATTCTGTTATACTATTAGTGCAAAGGTGAGCTGACTCTGAGGTCAGGTTTGAACTCTAGATTTGTTTAACCTGCTTCTTGAAGTTGTTAAGGAGAACATGTTGAAATGACTTCATGTCATGAACGACCCCTGCTCTAAACCTTCAGAATGTACCTGGAGTGAACACACTGCAGCTGTTGGTTTGCTTAACGTCTTCGTCAACCTAAAAACTCGTTTTTTTATGGATCTCAGCTCCCAGATCGGGTCAACAATAAGCAGTATTCAAGCAGTGAACGGACGTACCGCCAGCTGCTTTGAGTCGGCGCTTGTTAATAAGTTGGTTTCATTTTCCAGGAACAGACAGTTTGCCGTCATCAGCGCTTTCCAGGAGAGGAAGTTTGACAGCTCACCTTTCAGAGCGGCACTGGAGTGTGTGACAGTAACCGTCTGTCCATCCTCATTCACATCTCCCTCTCTCAGCCAGATAACAGAACCCAGCCCGCGGCGGCGCCCGCTCGTCTCCACGCTGTGAACGCGTTGGCACGTTTCAGTGGAACTAGTTATAAAACTTAAATTAATGACTTCATTAGAATTTAAGGTTATTTGTAATTTACAATTCTAACTGTGGCAGCACGCTATGAAGTTAAGTCAATGTTTGGGTTTTGTTATTTAGGTGCCTCATTAGGGACACGGAGAGAGCTTTCTGGAGTAGGAATTATGTATGCCCCCTCCCTGCAGGAATCTCTTTGTCCGAGCTGAGTCTCTTTGCAATAATTGGGCTCACACTTACATGCACAGAGCAGCCGCTAATATATGCAAAGCAATATTTTTTTTTTTCTCCTGAAAATGTGATTACTGTGGCGGCGTGTCACCTGACAGACTCACGGCGGTCACAGTCTCCGCGGCCCGCTCCTTTCCATTCCTATCTATTTCTTTGATTACTTTTGTAATAGATCCTGCAGAGTCTATACAATTAGGTTGTTTTCTATTATTTCCAGTCACAGCTTCTTTATTGGGCAATTTTAAGAAGATTAGTATATACTGAACGTGTGCAGTGCGTTTTGATTATTAAAGGACAAACCATCTGCGTGTTTCCGGGAGATGCAGAAATAATTTGATCAGAATCGAGGACAGACGTGGCTCAAATTGAATTCAAATAGGAACGACGTAGAGTTTGATGCATAGAAAAGAGGATCAGTGTGCGTCTGTGCATTGTTTATAGTGTGTAGATCTACACCCACGCCGAGCAGGGAGCGCTTCATACGGCTGCTCCGTACGTCAACCTTGAACTGTTGTGATACCGCTCTGATCTCGTTGGAACCAGCTTTGTGTGCGAGCGAGCTCCGCATGTGACAATCAATGAAATATAAATCTGAACGACGGGATCAAGATTTCATGTGAAAAGTTAGGATTTTCTTTTACATTTTAAGAGAGAAACTAGTGGAATGAATCAAGCTTTCTGTTTATTCTCAGGAATCCACCGACAGTGTGGAAAGAGAGCGGAGGGCTTTTGACTTGACTGAGGAAGCCACGACAAGAAAACCCTCATCGTCTTCATCTCAATATCTCTTTCACTGACGAAGAGGAGCATTTGACTTGAGCTGCTGGAGAACTTTCCAAGAAATTGGAAAAAAATGACACCAGAAGACTCCAGAAAGTAGTTATTCTGAGTTCATAGTCTTGGTTATCATCTCTTAGTCCAGGGGTCTGAAACTGGCGGCCCGCGGGCCAAGTTGATATTTTGCGGCCCCTACCTTAATATCAAAGTTTAGAGTCTACTAAAGAAAATCTCCTGCATGTCCACTCTTTAATGATAGCTTTGTATTTGCTTTGTGATGTTTCAACTTTATGCTTAAAACTTCCATAGTCGTTGGATCTGGTCCTCAGAAAAGTCCTTAGCAACCGTTGCTAAGGACTTTGAACAATTTACAGTTATTTGACACACAGGCTGTGTCCTAATGACCCCCCGTACTCACTATTATATAGCGCATTCGCCATTTTCTAGTGCTTTCCGAATCTACTAATTCCGATATCGAGTAGACTCGAAATTTCCCAGAGGTCTTTGCGAAAAACTAGCATATAGATGGTCACTGGATTAGTGGATATAGACCACAATGCCTTGCAGTTGAACAATTTCAAGCAAAAAAGAATGCAATATTTGAATAAACCATCCACATTTTCACCTTCAGCACATAGTGGAGTCATAATTAGGCGCAATGAAATGTTAGTTTTTGGTCGATTTTCACTTCGTGAAATCGATGACGTCATACCCGCTTTTTAGAAAAACGAAAATAAAGTAGTGAGCATCGTGTCCGAATTACCTTTAAAATCCAGCGCACTATATAGTCTCACACAATATAGTTTTTTAGTAGTAAGGGATTAAGGAGGGAATTCGTACACAACCAAAGTCTTTCGTTTATCTCAATATCCCGGACAAGCCCCCAATTAATGTTACACTCCATTTTGTCAGGGGCAGAGGTCTGTAACCTGCGGCTCCAGATCCACATGTGGCTCTTTTATCTCTCCATGGTGGCTCCTTGACCAAACATAAAATAAGTCAGGGAGACTGCTGACTCAGTCGACTGTCGGAGTCAGCAGCTCCTGCTAATGGCTGCCTAACTAAAAAAAAATAGACAAAGCCCCCAAACTAAGACTACCACGGTTTAACCCCAAACTAAAATAACAAAACCCAGCAGTGGAAGACTGCTGAGGACAAAGATGGAAAAAAGAACAAAAATATTAATAAATAAAAGAAAAAAAAACAATTTTTTTAAAGTAAGGATTAATTAATTAGCATTTATTACATTTAGATTAGTTACATTTATAAATTGATGGCTGAGGTGCATAGTAATGATAAACTTTTACATTCCTGTTGACTTGATGACTTCTTGTTTGCTCAACTCTACCTCCAGAATGAACAGATTTTATATGCAAAGCAAAACTTTGGTAAAAATATTATTTTTTTACGAGTTAAAAGCACATATTATTTTATGCTGCACAACATTGGTTACTAGCTGTCCAGAGCAGCACTGAGATGATCCTGTTAGTCACAGATCATCTTTTATTTTAAAAATAAGTTATTTAAATAAAAAAATCCAATTTTGAGAGATGCTAGGTTCTTTTTATGTTTTTACTTTTGTTTGTTATTAAAAAACAGAAGGTCACGAATGCAAATCCAAATTTCTTAAATGCTTAAGTAAAACTATGCGGCTCCTTCTAGGTTTGATCGGTAGAAAACTAGCTTAAATGGCTCTTTTACTGGTAAAAAGTTGCCGACCCCTGGTCTAGTGGAGAATAACTTAAAAGAAAAATTGAGAAAAATCTGTAACAAAAACCCAAATTATTATTATTTCCCACCAAAACAAGCCTCTTCCAGCTGTAGGCGCTAGCATCAGGTAGCTACGGTCCAGTCTGAACTCGAAATGCTGAAAACCTGTTCCCGCAGCATGCCCATAGAAAAAAAGATGAGCATGAATATTTTCATCCTACAGCCTCACTGAGCGATCTATGACCTTGCTTTTTTCTACAAGCAACCGGTCCATTCTTTGCCTGTAAAAGCATCTTCGGCTTATTGTTGATAGAGATGCCTCAAAAAAGAAAAACTTGTAAGAGTTTCTATGAGATCGGGATCCATGTCCTAATATTCAGGAATCATTTAACTCCAGTGCAAACAGATCAGGAGCTTCGTAAACTGTTCTGTTGGTTTCATCATCATGTGACCTCTGGCTGGTTTCCAAAACAACAACGCCTGCAGTCACATCTGGACAGAAATCACTCGAAATCTGGGGAAATAAAACTAGTGTCAGCAGCAGCCAACTACTGTACATCCAGGAGAAGGTGACCTTGTGCCAAATCTCGACAGTGATAATGAGGAGTGTTGATGGTGCCACTCACAAACCCCCTTTAATCAGTGAAACTGGCTTCATCAGCCTCGAGAGCTGCATAAATTGTAATCTTTGGATGTGCGTCCTCTTGTGTTTTTTTTTCTTTTCACATTTAAGCTAGCTTGAAATTTTCCACTTGTTTTCTTAAAGGTCCACTCCAATGAATATTGTCTTTTGGGTGTTTTAACATGTTTTTGTGGCATTTATCTCACAATGTAGGACATATAAAATAATTTACCGAAAGTAGCACCAGAGTAAAAACGTCTAATCAAGAAGAAGAAAAGCATATATAAGTCGCTCTGGAGTTTCAGTTGCGCTTTTATATTTGCCAAAATTAAAAACAAGAATAATAATTCTTTGATGCAAATGAGAAAAATATCAAAATTTAAAAGGAAAACAAGCCGATTCTCTTCCATGTTTGTTTTGGACGACACTTCTTCTTCTTCTGGCACTGTGAGAAGAAAATACAGCACCCTCTAGTGGTTGCTAGCAGAAAAAACGCAACCAGTTTCTAGTGGAAAAATTACTAATACATGAGCTTATTTAGGTTTAAAAAAAAAAAAAAAAAAAAAAAAAAAAAAAAAAAATCGCAAATAAGTCACACTCCTGGCTAAACTATGAAATTTTTTTCAGTTTTGGAGTATTTCTTACATAAATCGTGTTGGATCTGAAACAGACATAACCAGTGGTTTGAAAAAGGTCGGATTTGTGTCGCAGCAACTGGTTCTTAATCATCCACTTGCAGACAAATAGATCCATTAACGTCTTCCTTTTCCTCATCTGCGCTGGAATCTGGATCGCGCCGATATTGCTCACGGTTACGTTTTCTGAGCTAATGTTAGCTTGGGCTTGTGAGTAGCTATGAGACTTCAGTCACATATCCCAAAATGCCAATTTTACAGCAAATTCATAGGATGACCTCTCTGTGTCATTTGTAATAACTAATTTCTTAAAGGGACTAAATGATCATTTATCAAAACAATTTATATTTTGTGAACAAAATGTGAAAAATCTGTTAATTTAGTCAATACTGACACATTTATTATCTACTTTCTAGTGTTTATTTTAGAATCACATTCTCACATGAGTCTATATTAGATTTAAACAGGTGGAAAACCTGATCTGAAACCCCGATGTGTTCAGATCAAGAGAAAAAATCTCCTGTGGTGCACACAGTTTAGAATATACTCCCCACAGGGAGAAATGCACATTTAATATTAGCGTCACACGTTGCTGTAAAAATATGTATTCATGCTATGTGGGTCTGGTCTATCATTTGCTACAGGGCGTCCTTGTTTAATGCTAAAAAATACTTTTTTTTATTTGCTGTTGAGTGATTTAGTGAAAATAAATAAAAGTTTGTATACATTTCTTGTGCAAATGAGCGTTTCTTTGCTGAGTTTGTCAATCTTTTGTTTACTTGTATTTGTAGATTTAAAAAAAAAAATAAACCCAAACTTTTGTTTTGAAGGAAACAATTAAATGGGATTTCTTGTGTTTCTTTTCAAACTTCTTCCTTTGGGAATTAATTATTGGATTTTGAATCCCTGCCTTTAAAGTGCTCCAAAGGCGGCTGCAGTGAAGCTGACAGTGGACCCGGGGTGGAAACACCGCCGTTGTCTCGTTAATCCTCTTTATTTCCCACTGCACATGTTAGTCGGTGTCAACAGTATCTTCTCTTTTCATTAGCTTCTGTCGGTCGTGCAGCCGTTTTCTGCACATGCCATTACTGCCGGCTTCAGAATTTCTTGGAATTGATCTAATTGGTCTCTAATTGCCAAATTGCTGCCGGTGCTGAGCAGCTTTCAAGAAGCATGTCATCCTCTGTCTCATTTCAGAGTGGAGGAGCAACGGCAGCAGGAGCTGTCAGCGGGAAACAAGAGACGTGCTTTTAATTGTCAGTCAGGTCTGTCAGGCGAGCTTTTAACAGAAAAACTCCGCATGTAGGTCAAAAACGCACTTTTTTAAAAAATAAATCAACATATTAGATCTAATATGTCATGAGTTAAAGATTGTAGTGAGAGAGAAAGTAATAATAAAGTATGTCTCTAGCGTTTGTGCTGTATTGATGCAGACTAACATTGATCTTCTTGCTCAAACATCCTTTCCATAAACTCTGATATCTTTAAAAAACAGCTCACAGATTCACTTTGTTGGGTTTCTTCAATCTTCACTTCCAGCGTTATGAAATAAAATAACAGCTTCAGGTTTATTGAAAGTAAATTGAAATCTTTCTGTCTGAAATTCTTCACTTCTTTATTATTTTCTATTGTGATTCTGTTTCTCTTTCTTATTATTTATTTTTCTTCCCTAAGTTTTTTGGCAGGTAAAAACTTAATCACACTTTCAGCAATTTTGGTATCAAAACATTCAGCTTGTTAAGGACATTATTGTTTGTATTTCTGGTGTTCATAAACATTACAGTTTTTACAATTTTTATACGATTTTTGTTTTTTTTTGCCCCATTGAAATGAATGGAAATCTTCAAATTTCTGCATGTTATGCAATCAAAAACATTCAGCATGTTCAGGAAATTCATGCTTGCACTTTTGGTATTGTTAAATTTCACGCAAACTTTAAAATTTTTGTGATTTTTCCTTAACATTTTTTTGCACACTAAGAAAACATTCAGCATGTTCAGGACATAAAGGACTGATGAGGTTTTTAAGGCTAATTTCAAAATTAGCAAAAACTTTAGCAACATGCTAACGGTTTTGGGTAATTAACCATCCAATGAGGTCTTTTGGGCTAATTCTGAGTTAAGATACTATTTTAGCAACATGCTAATTTTTTTAGCTAATTTCACATCTGCTGAGGATTTTTGAAGTAATAATTAGGAGTTGAGCTAATATTTTAGCAATGTGCTAGCTTTTTGGGCTAATTTGAGAACTGTTGAGATTTTCTGGGCTAATTCTGAGTTAAGCTAATATTTTAGCAATGTGCTAGCTTTTTTAGCTAATTTGACAGTATTGCGATTTTCTGGGTTAATTCTGAGTTAAGCTAGTATTTTAGCAACATGCTAGCTTTTTTGGTTAACTTGGCAACTACTGAGATTTTCTGGGCTATTTCTGAGTTAAGCTAGTATTTTAGCAACATGCTAGCTTTTTGGGCTATTTTGGCAACTACTGAGGATTTTTTAACTAATTCTGAGTTAAGCTAGTATTTTAGCAATGTGCTAGCTCTTTTGGATGATTTGGCATCAACTAATTGTAACGGGAGGCACCAGTAGGTGTCGCTGTTCCCACAGCAGAGGGTATAAAAAGGAAGCTGATGTGTGGTTGCTAGGTGCTAGCTTCCTGTTGTGGGACGGGGCAGCTGACGAAGCTGCGTTAGCTGATGCGACTCTGAGTCTGGTAAGACTGTTTTTATTGTCACCTGCAGCCAATGTTTTAAAATGATTGTTTATTTTTACTGTATTTTATAGCAACATCACGGCAGCGGTAGATCCGGACTGACCGGGGGTTTTAAAGACTGGGCGTGAGGTTTTGCGACGCACCAGGTATAAAGCTTGTGTTTTTATTATTGACAGCAGAAGTTTTTAAATACTTACTAAATTATTTTTTATGAAAATGTGTTTTTAATACGGTGTTTTTCTGCTTTTAGTGTTGGAAACTGTGCCCTGCTGTCCTTTTATTAAATTTACGGTTTTGTTTTGTTTGTCCGCTCCCCACGGGCTCTCAGCGTGGTGGATCAATCAGGTGTGGGAGCGGAGTATTTTTTTCTATTTTTCTTTTTTTTGTTTGAGTCACTTCCCTTAATTCATACTCCTGAGTGTTTTTTATTTTTGTTTGACCGTGTCTGACTCAAGGTGTGCTGTGCGTTTCATTTGCCGTGCATGTTTGACTTGTATTGTTGTTTTTAAATGTATTGTTTTTTGCATGTGTTTTAAGGGATGTCATTTGGCACGGTAACAGGCAATCATACACGAGTCATGGAGGAAAGGGCTTGGGAACATTTGTTCTATCTTTGTATCAATAAAACTCTGTAACCTGCTCTATCGTCTGGAAATCAGCTCATTAACTCGGTGCAACATAATGTTTTGGGTTAATTATTAGTTCATACTTTTATGCATGTTACAGAATTTTTAAATTTTTTTAAAGAAATTCTTTGTGCACTTAATGCAATTTTTGCAACTTTAAGTCCTTTGGCAATTTTAGCAGTATGCAAATAAATGTATCATTTTCAGCAAATCCCTTCAGCAATTACCATACATTTCTTCAGCAAAGAAAACCTTCACTCAAGAATTATCGCAGGTAATGCAGTTTTTCTAGTTGATTACAGCTACAGGCTGTAGTATAGACTGACTGCAACAGTCTGCTCCAATCCAGGAGAGATAAAGTAAAGAACACCGAGCAGCAAAAACATGACAGCAGCTTTAATAAATGTATAACTCAGAGCAAGCAGTACTACTTTTTCCCTGAATCTGAATGAGATTCTGATGTGCTAATTAGAAGCTGGAGTTTTGCACTCCAAGCACACCAAACAACAGGTTCAAGCTGAGGATTAGATATGAAGTCTTGCTTCGACACCGAAGGAAGTATTATCACCTTTTTGATTATTTCGGTGTGGACAGAAACACAATAAGAGGCAGCCCTTTTTCGGGCCGCGCCACACACCAACCCCAGCTAATAAACTGGAGAGAAGCAAGAAATATTAAACATCAGATCTACTGCAGGAGAGATGGTATAGCTTCAAATTATTGCAGGGCTGCCCAGCAGCTGCACAGCGATGGAAGTGTTTCAGTGGTTTTCTTAAGGATTTAATTAGCTTTTTTTCTGCATTCAGCTTCTGCATTTAAACATGAGATTTCCACGGGTTTGACACTGTTAAAGACACACTCCCTGGAATGGTGTGTTTTTGATGTTTTTAACATGTTCTTGTGGCATTTTTCTCATTATGAAATGAAAATTAAGATTTAATTTGGATTTCTTTATTCATCAGAAAAAAGTGCACTTTGAAAAAGCTTGTAATTGTGACATATGAGCTACAATCGGCAAGCTAAAAGCTTCATATTCTGATGCATCCACATGTTGACAAATTCATCCATGTACGTCTTTATTTTCCTTGTCTGAGCTGATTTCTGGATCCAATATTGCTCGCTATTTTTTTGCACTACTAATGTTAAGTTGGGGATGTGAGGGGCTGTAAGCTAGAGGGTGAGATTGAAACCAAGGTATGATGGGAAGTCAGGGCAGACCACTTTGCGCCGTTGGTCCCACCCACAACTCAGAGGTGAAACTCTAATTAACTTCTGCAGAAACTATGTCATCGAAAAGGACTCAAATTATTTTTAATTTTGGCTAAAAACCTCATAATTATAAATAAAAAACCACTAAGAAAACTTTTAAAATAGATAAAAAGATGATCAGAGTGAGAGAACTCTACTCTATTGTATTCTATATTTCCTTTGGTATCTTCTAGTCTTAATATATTCAATTAACAAGATATTACTTGATTAACTTAGAGGTGAACTCCTGCCACTCTAGAAATTGACAAGTTTATAAAAACAACACAATCATAATTTAAAGACCACTGGTAGCAATTTAAAAAATAGATCATAAATATTCACAGTGTGGGAATTTAAAAAGTATTATCAACTATTGTTGTTGCTCACCTTTTGGCACATCCCATCATGGGACACCACAGGGAAGCAGCTTTCACTGATCCATACAGATGAATCGTCCAACACATCCTCACTCCCAACTCATCATTTGGTTAAGATCCCCTCTGTGTCTGTTACAGTCTGAGAGTTCTTTTTGGTTCTTTTTCTATTTCTTGTGTTCCTTTCCTGTGCAGGTTGGCTGTGGCTTTTCCTGGAGGGCTCCGCCCCCTCCCTGTTGGCTCTCCATGGATTGGCGCACAGCTGCCTGCACTTAAGGTTAATTTGCTTGAGGTGTATGCAAGTGGCTTTGTCTCTGAATGCAGTGTTGGAGTGTAGATTATGTTCACTTCTTGGCTTAGGTGTTCTTAGTGTGCTAGTTTTGAGTTTGTGGGTCCCCACCGCCACCTATATGGAGGAATATTTGTGCCACCATATTGCAAGTAAAAGTCATAGTTTTGAGATCAAAATTTTTAAGTTGCAAGCAAAATGTTAAGTTTTGCAAATAAAAAAAATTTTTTTTTTGCTTTGCAAACTTTTTTTTTGCTCTCAAAAAATATATTTTTGCTTGCAACTTTATATTTTTTTGTTTGCATTTTTGATCTCAAAACTATGACTTTTGCTTGCAATATGGTGGCACAAATATTACTCCTTACACCTAAAGTGATGCTTTTCGTTAATTAAAGACTTTTGGTTCATCCACTCTGGCTTGTGGTCTTGTCCTGCATCTGAGTCCTCCCGATACCTCCATGACAGTGTCACTTTTTAATTAATTAATTTGAATTTCTTTTTTTATTTTTCAGGGACAGTGCACATTAAAAGCATTGCATGCAATGAGCCAGAATTAGCCCAACGGCTATTTTTCATCTGTTGTCCCTGGACAGATGTCAAAATTGTCAACCTAAAAACAATCAATAAAAACACTTGAAGTGTCAAAGTCCATAAACAGAATAAACAATAAAAATACAAGTATAAAACAATAACCTAAAATTCATTTTGATAAATAAAAAAAAGCAAAAATGTATATATATGTATACATTTACAAAGCATTAAAACAAATATAAAAGACAAGATTACAGAACACATAAAAGAGGAAGCATATTAAAATTCAAAATTTAAATTTTGACGTTTTGAGTGTCCCCAACTCATTTTTTTTACATACTGGCTGTTTGTAAAATCAAGGGTCCGCAACCCTCAGCACGCGATATCGGAGATGCGCGCTGGTCCTCGGGACACGTCCAGTACCGGTATCCTAACCCAGTACCGGCACTGGGTCGCGTCTGGGACCAGTTCAGGTCTGGTTCCGCATCTGGTCTGGTGTCGAGTTAGGGTTTGAGTACCAGTGCGGTACGCATCGCAGTACTGGACCGGTTCTATGGGCTGTAGCTCACTAGGGTTGGGTATCAATAATAATTTCCAGAATCAATTCAATTCACAAGAGCCTGAATCGATTCCATTCCGATTCTTTAGGTCCACTCGATTCAATTCAATTTTGAGTTTACATATTTGGACACATTTGTTTAGAAATACTTTGATAATCACCTTTTGTATATATTTATATTAATCTGATACAGTTCACATACTGTAAAATGTATAATGAAATTGTTAATATCATACAGTGTTACATGGATTCTCTAAAGGAGAAGTTCTAACAAAAATGTTCAGATCATTAACATTGTAAACATTGTTCTGCTTCTCTTGAAACTAGGTGGAGCTCGCGCTAAAGCAGTACACTTTTATTCCAAGAATAATCAAATGAGCAAAAAATTGTATTTTAGATCACAAATTGCTTTAAAAAATATTTTCTTAAAAGAGTTTGGAAAATTCTTGCCTGTGAGTTTATAAAAATGTTAATTTAGTCAGGAATGTGTGGTTAGGTCGACAGAGCGTTAGCATTAGCCACCCTATGGGAAATTCCATTAAACATTACCATCAAGCTAGCGGACTTAATATTTTTTAACTTGTTATTTCTTCATTTTGTTGAGCTCAATCTTCTCCCGCACACTTCCGTGGTGCAAGGTCCCACACTGGATCCAGCTCATTTTGAAGCAAACAGTCAGTCAACTGAGCCATCCCGCAACTTTAAAATTGTTTTCAACTATTAAAATTAAAGAGCTACTTTTTAGCGGGAAAACCCGGAACAATAACACATCGAGAAATTTGCAGTTTATTACTTCTGACGAAAAAAAAATACCAACCCAGAATCAAAGAGGAATAACTCCTCAACTTAATCAGCTTGATTTTAGCTGCACCTCGGACCCCGGCGGAGACCTAAAAACACCAGGCTGTAATAATCTTTTGGTTGCTGCTGAGAGAAAACAAAGGCCGTCGAAACTCTGAGCGTCGCTGGTCAAAACGCGCTTTGTGACTCTGAGGCAATCTCAGCTTTTCATTAAGTGGCGTCTGTGGCATGTGCCGGGTGGATTTGAAAGCACATAATTCATTTTCTTGTTATTTGTCCGTGAAACATGTGGGAAAACGTTGACATGATTTCATTGTTGTGTTTCTTGTTATTCTCCCAAAAGGCCAGGTTAAACCCATTGCTGAAAAATGTGTAAACTTCCAAAGCAGAGGCGTTGTGCGTGGTTGGTTATATAGCTATTACCTCCCAGATGGCACTGAAAGCTATTTTCCACAACATCGGTGTGACAAGACAACAACAAGGACAAGGCAGTACACCAGTTAAGGAGTGATTAAAACGCCTGTGTTCTTGAGCTAATTATGAAGGAGTCTTTGGAGGCTGATGAGAAAGAGGCTCCTCTCATCCTTGGCTCTGTCACAGGCAGCATCAGCCTCATGCAGGTGGACCCCGCCAACCAGAAATGCACCCCACAGATGGGAAAAGCATCTCTTCTCAGAGTCCCCCCATGAGGGTCCTTGGCACTCGTCCCTCTCACTTTTAGAATGCCCTTCAGAGGGGTAAATGGGGACGGTGTAAACCGTTGACCTCTCAGAAAAAATCCCACCGTGGGCTTTCTTGCTGCTCTCACTGCTCAATTGGTTTTAGTGTCTGGGAAATGAAAGCAACAACACAAAGACGGTTGAGCTAAAGGACCGAGGAGTTCAGTCTGATTCAGCCCGAAGTATTCAGATGAAAGACAAAACACACAGGAAAAAGAAGAAGGTTTTCCGCTCTTTGTGTCGTCTGAGTGTTGTTGAAGTTTCTCATTCAAAAGGCAGAATGGAAAAACAACAAAAAAAAGGAGGAAGGAAGAAAAAACAAGTTTGTTTTTTGAGGAAAAAATCTTCAGATTTGGCAGAAGAAGACTTGTGAATCCACTTTTGAGTCTTCAACGAGCTTTAAAATGCTTAAACTTCAACACACATTGATACTCGATTCACATTAATGACTTTACAATTGAAATACTTTCAATAACTTGTCTAATGAAAATGATCTATTCCTTTTTTTTCTTTTTTATGTATTACCGGATTCCTTTTAATGATTTTTCTATTAAAAAAAAAAGAAAGAAATCAGTTTACATTCCTATACTTGCTATACATTAATGACTCTTCCAATGGAAAATAATCTGCATACATATATATTCATGTTGATGTTTGATACTTGATTGATATGAATGATTTTTTTTTCTATTGAAAAAAATCTGCATATCCAATGACAAAGTCTGAAATAGTGTTATATCTACATACACAGTTATTGTTACTTAATGATTCATAATAACCTGAATCTATGTTGGAAAGATATAAATATCTGATCTTAAGGTCTGAGCTGGATAATGATAATACATGTAGAGTAAATAGTATGGTTGAGACGGGGTGGGATTATATAAATTCACTTCCTCCCACTTCCTTTCAGGCAATCTCTTAATGTCTAGTTATCCTGTTTATTTATCCAAGTTTATTTGTTTTAAATTTGAATTCAAAATGCTTTACATAAAATATTAAAAGAAACAATCAAAAGAAATAGTAAAGGTGTGATCCTTAAAATAAGATTAAAAGACAGTAAAAGGAACTTAATTTAACGTAGATGTTAAATGGACGGGGCCCCAGGATGGAGCCCTGAGGAACTCCACATGTAATTTCTATGGGTTCAGATGTGAAGCTAACAATTTAAGTTTCAGGAATTTTGTTCTGATCTCTAAAATGTGTTTTATTATTTTTATTATTGTTGTTGTCACAAATAGGCACATGGCTGGATGCAAGTGCAGGAGATTTTTTGATATTATCATATTGGCAGAGACAGACATGAAGCACAGCTAAAAGTCCACAAAGCTAAATCAGGGTCAGACAGGCAGGAATAAAGCATGAGGGCATCAGAGAACAACCAGAGTAGTCAGGGTCCGGGCGAGGGTCGGGGCAGGCGGCAGACGAAGCAGAAAATCAGGCCAGGATGAGAACGCTCAGTGATGCAGGCAGAGTGGCACAAACAAGACTTTACACTGAGCAGTGCTCAGACTAAATACTGCTGGGAGTGATTACTGATGGGGACCAGCTGTGGGGCTACTTGGAGTGACAGCAGGGGCTGATGGGAAGTGTAGGGGACCAACAGGAAGGGCTAGAACTCTGGAGATAGTTCCCGCTGAAGATCAGAGGGGGAGACAGGGGGGCTGAATTATGACAATTGTCATTGGGATCTTTTAATTTTTTGCGTTGAGGGATTTGTTGATTTGATTTTTACTTTAAGGTCACTGTACTCGTGACATACACTGATGATCTTCATCCATCCATCCATCATTCTCTAAACCTCCTTAAACCCTCAAAGGGGGTTGCTGGAGCCTATCCCATCCACTGACGAGCAAAGGTGGGGTACACCCTGCTCGGACTGTCAAACCACTGCGGGGCCCCGATGAACTTAAAATACTTTAATCCTGTCTGATAATAAAAGATCGTAAGATATAGAGTCAGATGAAAAGACTGTAAGTGACATGAAGTGAAGCATGACAGCCACTGCAGAGCTGCACAAACAGACGCACGAGGATAATTATGCAACAGCAAGAGACGCTTCATTAGCCTCGCAGCAAATGAAAGCCGTGTCTCTCGTTAATTAGTCGGGCCAATTGTTAGTAAATGATGACTGACTTATTTAAGAGATGAACGCAGCAGCTAAAATATCGCTCATTTATTTTTTATGTGAATGTTTTTGAGCATCTGCGTGTTCAGATAAAACCAGGTTTATTATTATTATATCCATAGAAAATGTAAACTTCAGTTCATGTTCTCTCTTTGTGCATTTTAATTATTGTTTAATGACTACATGGTAGGTTTGTGTTAACAGCAACTGTTTTAAAGTGTTGAGCTGCAAAAATTAAAAATGGAGAGGCAAACATCTTGAAGAAGGTTCAATTCTATCCAACACATGACAAAGTAGTTTATAGTTTAATGAAAATACGCTCTTTAAGCTGCAGCTACTAAAGTTAAAATGAATGTAGTTTATATTTATAAATGTATATCATGGAAAACACCAAGATGGAACACTTCTACTTGTGTATTTTATTACATCCTATCAGGAAAAATATGCAGTTGTATTCATAAATTGATAAATGAGCTTAATGAAACTTTTAATTTGACCTCTTCAGACCTGGAGTCCACATACAAAAACATCACATTTTGGGTTATATTACCACAAAAGTTAAATTAGTTTAACTGAGGTTCTGTCAAAGAGAAATGAAGAAAGAAATTCCAATCAAGAGGTTTTCACTTTAGTGAATTTATATAAAAAGCACCAAACTTCAAGTATTAAAAATTAAACAACAAACAAAAGGAATTTTTTTAAAAAACATAAAAATAATAAAAAAAACATGTCTGACTCCATGTGATTGCAATTCTCCCGGTTTATATTCCAAAGACTAGAAAAAAAATATTACAGGTAACGTCTAAAGACAAAAGCAAAGACTATTTTATACATTTGAAAAAAGGATAAGACAAAAAAGTATTTTTTGTCTGAATCTGAACTCCAAAAAGATGAAAGGTTTTCATCATAGAAAAGCTTCAACTATGAGAGGGAACCAACAAAGAATCCAGGAAAATGCATTGTATGAATTTTAAAGGATTAATTTTTATAATGATGCAGAAAACGAGTATGCAGTTTCTATAAAAGAAGCAAGAATTCTGTTTCTCACTGACCTATCACCTCTTCTGTAAGTAGACCTTCTATTTTCCACCTGTTACATCTATCACCTGTGTGAACTGCTGTAAGAGACACCTGTCTACTTCCTTAAACAGTCAGATAGCAACCTCTCCAACATGACCAAAGATCTATCCAAGGACACCAGGGACAAGCTTGTAGAAGAAGACTGGGATGAACCACTTTACAATAACCAAGCAGTTTGGATAGAAGAGATGTAAATACATCTGTTTACATTCTTTGACAGTCAGCTAGCAACCTTTCCACAATGACCAAGCTCAAAAAGCTGTCGAAGAACACCAGAAACAAGATTGTAAACCTGAATTTGACTAAAATGAACAAATCCACGATGAGCAAACAGTTTAGAGAGAAGAGATATAAAGACATCTGTCTGCATCTTTAAACGGTCAGGCAGCAACCTGTCCAACATGACCAAAGATCTGTCCAAGGACACCAGGTACAAGCTTGTAGAAGAAGACTGGGATGAACCACTTTACAATAACCAAGCAGTTTGGATATAAGAGATGTAAAGACATCTGTTTACATCCTTTGACAGTCAGCTAGCAACCTCTCCACCATGACCAAGATCAAAAAGCTGTCGAAGAACACCAGAAACAAGATTGTAAACCTGAATATGACTGAAATGAACAAATTCACGATGAGCAAGAAGTTTAGAGAGAAGAGATATAAAGACATCTGTCTGCATCTTTAAACGGTCAGGCAGCAACTTCTCCACCGTGACCAACACCAATGAGCTGTCGAAGGACACCAGGAACAAGCTTGTATACCCGAAGAAGACTGGAATGAACAAATGTACAATAGGTAAGCAGTCTGGAGAGAAGAGATGTAAAGACATCTGTTAACATCCTTTGACAGTCAGCTAGCGACCTTTCCACCGTGACCAAGATCAAAAAGCTGTCGAAGAACACCAGGAACAAGATTGAAGACCGGAATATGACTGGGATGAACAGTTTGGAGAGATGAGATATAAATACATCTGTCTACATCCTTGAACAGTCAGGGAGCAGCCTCTTCCTCATGATCAAGACTGAAGAGCTGTCCAAGGACACCAGGGACAAAACAGTGATCTGAACAAGACTGGGATGAACAAATCTACAATAAGGAAGCAGTTTAAAGAGAAGAGATATATAAAGATGTCTGTCTACATCCTTGAACAGTCAGGCAGCAACCTTTTCACCATGATCAAGACCAAAGAGCTGTAAGAGCTGTCGAATGACACCAGGGACAAGATTTTACACCTGAACACTGGAATGAACAAATGAACAATAAGCAAGCAGTTTGGAGAGAAGAAATCAACTGTAAGAGCAAAAATGGATGAAATACTGGCAATCTCCCTCTATCTGGAGTCCATGCAAGATCTCATCTGGTAGTCCCGGAACTGGTCACTGACCTGAAGAGCGCTTCGAACCCCAGTAGCAAATGGTAATCTTGTAACAAACAACGTCGTCATAGATTAAAATCCTGCAGCTTCTCCCTGCTTAAACTGACACATGTCCAGGTCCATCGAAATGTGGCTAAACCTTCCAGCATGACAACACACTGCCCGGGAAACAAAGGAGTGTCTACGTTCTGGAGCGGTCTCGTTTGTTTACGGATCTCAATACAATAAAGACTCTTTGGAGGAAGTTGAAAGTCTGTGTCGCCCAGCAGCAAACCCAAAACATTTAAGACATCTTTAACAGATTTAATTAGTGATGAATGCAGAGGTTTTTAACTTCACTTTTTTTTATGGGTTTCCTGTTGTCTTTTTATTATAATTTTTATTAGTGACTCCTGTAGACTTTTAATTGTAAATATTTCAATTATTGATGTAAGAAAATGTCATGTTTTAATCTGTATGTAACTTATTGCTGTTGTTCAGTTTTTGTATTGCTGATGCGTAATCAAGTCATCTTTGTAAATGAGAAATCATTTTCACTCAGTCTACCTGTATAAATAAAGTAGAGCTGGGAATCAGTTAAAAATATTTAACTAATTAATCGCAAACATTAATTCCAAAAATATTTATTATTGTATATAAATTATTGTTGTTTTTTCAGTCCCAGTATTTGCTCACCATTTATTATATGTAAATAATCACAATAAGAAATCACAGACATTTACATTGTTTATTCTTAATTAGTGCTTATTTAGTTAATTGATTAAAGAAATAAATCAGATTAATCGCACTTAATCCCAATTAATCACAATGTTTAACCAGGTACATTTTATATGACAATATACAGATCTTTTTTATTTTACTTTTGAACAAGAACAAAAAACAAGCAAACAAATTATCCCAGAAACAAACACAGGCCAGAGAGAAAATTCTTCCTTAATTTTTTTCATCTAAAATGTTTAAATGTATCAAGTGAACAGCGTATACGGGGATAATAACTGACAAAGTGTTTTAATGCAGGCCTTGGAAGCCTGAACCGCTGAGATAAAGTGAAAGACTGGTTTGTTTTTGGGGTTTTTTCTTTTTTTTTTTGCGACATGTAATGAATTTGGGTTAATAAATATTCATGTGCTAGTTCTTTTTGCTTAATTGCATGCATTAACGCATTAAAGTTCACAGCCCTAAAGTAAGTTAAATAATAATCCCAGCTCTTAAGAGGATCTACATGGAGGAATGAGCCAAAAATTGCAACTATTGTGTGTGCAAACCTGCTGAAGCCCTACAGGAAACAGTTGTATCTTATGTTCATGTATACTCCAGGCCAGTAGGGGGGGCTGGAAGACAGATGTGGGAGAAAGATTCTGTAATTCCGTTTGTTTTCTTATGCCTAAAAATGACAGAAATCTCTCTCCTGGACAACCAGAATGAGATTACAAAGTACTGAGGTGAATTTTGTTATTGATCAGATTCTTATATTCTGCACCATAAATACTTTAAAAATCAAACAATGTAATTTCCTGGATTTTTTTTTCTTTTACATATGAACCTATAACTATGATTACACACCTCCCTCATCTTTTCAAGTAGGACAACTTGCAGATTTGTTGACTCCTAAACAGTTTTCTGTCCTGCTGGTAGAAGTATTTCTACGTGTGTGTTTTGCATAAACTTTGCTTTGACACAATAATTGCAGTAAGTAAGAGACGATGGAAACTCATCAATTATTCTTCAGTCCATTGCCTCTAGCAACAATTTAAGTGAAGTGTTAGAGGTTGATTTTCTTAAGACAAAAATAAACTTGCTGACAAAAAGACGGATGCTGCTGTGAGAGCTCATGCTTCAAACTAAGACATCCCAGGTGACCGCCCGGTCTTCCCGAAGCAAAATCTCCAACACATGAAGTGGTCAAGTCCAGTCTCACCAGAAAAAGACAAGAAAATAGAACAAAGCAACAGTATGTGTTTGCTACATAATAAAATATACAATTCATCTATTTTCTTAGCCTGCTATATCTTTTCACAGAGTTGCCAAAGTCTGTCCTGTCTGCTCTACATATGTTTGATTGCATTTTAAAGTTTCTTTTCCCTCATAATTATATCTTATTTATGTCCGGGAATCGATAGAAAAAAAATTAACGGATTAATCGCAAATCTGGAAAAAATTAATCGCGATTAATCGACAATTAATCGAGTATTTTTCCAGCCACTTTTTGAATTTCTATCCGTTTTTGTGCTGGTCAGTCATTTTTTAAACCATCAAACATTAATACAAATATATATATATATATATACATTGACAATGAACCAAACTAGCATGCTACTCGCTAGCATCCACTTTAGCACAAACTTGACGTTTTCCAGTCTCATTTCTCTCTATAAAATGCGATTACCATCCTGTGATGATTCCTCTCAATCGGACTATTTTGTTGTCATGGTTTCCGAAGTTGACTGAAACACATTGCTTTCCCTTCTGTGATCCCTTTGCTCGGACCTCCTCAGTTCTTCACTCGGGAAGACTCGATGCATAGTATGATGTCACGTGATGGCGGTCCAATGGTCTAGATCAGGAGTCCGGAACCATCATCATTTACAGAGCCATTCAGGTCGATTTCTCACCAACCAAAACCCAGCAGGAGCCACAAAGTCTCCTTTAGAAAATAAGATACTGATTTATATTTAGGTTTTTGCTACTGGCAGGATATAGTTAAAGAAAATGTTTTTTTTTTTTAGTTTTATTTAGTTTTTTTGGCATAAAAATGAATAAAAAATAGCTTATTTTTTATAAAAAAGAAACAGTTGTCAACAGTTTTACATTCTTTTGACTCTTTTAAATAAAACATCCTACACTGTAGGATCATGTCAATGCAGCAAATGCAGTAAGAAGTGTAAATTATTTTTTTTATTGCTTATTTCAGCCACAAATTCATAAATATAACTGACAAAAACTAAATCCGAGCTAATGTAGTGACCCCTGCCATATATTAAAACCACTTGAAATCCTTGAATTTGTTCAAAAATAGACCATCGGCTTTATAATTCAGTGGATTATAACTTCACGTAGCTTTAATTCTGGTTGTGTTTACTGACAATAAATTAATTTTCTGTAATAAATTAAGTCTAAATGTGTCAGTTGATAAACTAAGAATTGATGGAGAATTACAGCTACTGTTGTTAGGATCCTTATTGAATGATTCATAGTGTCCTTTGTGAAGTTTAATTTACTTTTTAAACGTATTTACTTTTTCCTTTACAGTTTTTTTTACATTTTTAAAAATTTTAAGTATGCATTTTATTGAAACCAAGGAGGAGTAATAAAAGAGCCACATGTGGCTCTGGAGCTGCAGGTTGCAGAGTCCTGCTATAGACCAATCACAGTCTTTCACGTCATCAAGTCGCAACCCCCCGTACGGATCGTACCAAACTCCACACGGAAATCAGAACCGGATCCTTCTCACTCCGCTAACCATTGCACAACCGTGCAGCCCAGCTATAATAATTTTTAAACTAAAAAAACAACCCCAAACACCTATTAAAATTTGTGCCTGGAATCGATAAAAAAAAAAAAGATCAAATTAATCGCAAATCTGGAAAAAATTAATTAAATCAATCAAACTTTATTTATAAAAGAGCGCTTCTCATGTTTGTGCAGCTCGAAGCGTTGTACAATTAAAAACAGAAACAAGCAAATAATCAATCAATAAAAAGAGAGAAACCCAATCTGCCCTCCACCCACCCCCCCTCCCTCTATAAACACACAGACATGATCCCACAACCAATGAATACTGAGAGGAAAAAGAAACAGTATTTGGGGGATCTATTCATACCGGGAGCCAGCTCAGCCACAGGAACATCGCCACAGCACCCACCCAGACAGGACAGCAACGGGGTCCACTCTACATGCGGCAAAGTCAGACCCCGACCGTCCCCGAAAGGGCGGCGACCACGGCAACGTCCCCAAACAGAACGGGTAACCCCCTGGTACAAAGGATCCCCAAAGGGAAACACTGGGGTATAAAACCTTAAAAGAAAGATAGTAAAATATTATTCATAAAATGTATGTAGAAACATAAAAGAAAACTGTCACTAAAAGCACAAAATAACTAGACAATGATAAAAAAGTAAATAAATAAATATGTAATAAAACAAAACATAAATAGAGATTCATTTAAGATTATGTGAAAGCCATGTTAAAAAGGTGAGTCTTGAGCCTTTTCTTTAAAACATCTATAGTCTCTGCGGCCCTGAGGTTCTGTTCCAGAGGCGAGGACCGTAGTGAGAGAACGACGCCTCACCGTGTGTTGTGGTCCTCACCTTAGGAACAACTAAAAGGCCGGTGCCGGACGACCTCAGGGTCCGCGAGGGTTCATATCCTAAAAGCAAATCACTTAAATAAGAAGGACCATAAAAACTTTTATAAACCATTAAAAGAATTTTAAAATCAATCCTGAAACGCACAGAGATTTAAAACTGGTGTCATGTGTTCCCGCCCCCTGGTCCTCGTCAGAACTCGTGCCGCTGAGTTCTGTAAGAATTGTAAATTTGCGATTAATCGCTTTAATTTTTTTTTTTTTTTTTTTTAGTCTCAGTATTTGCCGACCAGTTATTATCTGCAAATAATCACAATATGAAATCACACACGAAACTCTACATTTAGAGCATTTATTTTGAATTACTGCTGTCAATCAGACTAATCACACTTAAGGATTGGGATTAATCACGATGTTTAACCAGGTGAGATTTATTTGTACGATACAGAAACCAACCACAGATCAAAAAAATGATCTAATTCACAAAAATAGCAAGAATAAAGTACTAAAAAAGGAAGTGACCACGATATAAGTGGGATGATACCCGACGAAACGCCGTGGAAGCCTGAACCGGCGAAGGATTAATTTGCTTTAATTCATATTAATTCTTTTTGATTAATCGCATTTTTAAAAAAAAACACTCTAACCCACCTATCCATCTTCTACTTTCTGGGTGAAGGGGTCAGTGAAGTCGCAGCTACTGTTGAGCAAAGGCAAACCCTGAACAATCACATACACATCTAGGAGTAATTCAGAGATAAAATTCAACCTACGAAGCACGCTTCTGGACTGTGGGAGGAAGCCGGAGATCCCGGACAAAACCCACGCGCAGACGAGGAGAACGCGGCACCCCCCACTCAGAAAGAACCCAAAGGTGAGAGCGCTAACCGCCGCTCCGTCAGGCGGGCGCTCCAACCATTTCTACAATGCTGATATTTGCCAGAGCAAAGAGGAACGGTCTGAACAGTGTGGGAGAAGCAGAGAAATGACAGGAGAGTTGAGTAAAACATCCTGTGTGGGACGGGACTCTTCAGCGGTTGAACGGCGTCAGCATGAGCGCATCCGCCGAATCACAGCATCAGAAACATACATGAAGCTGCTGCACTGTACACATTAGCCTGAAAAACTGACTGAACACGGACATGTAACTGTTCATTCATCAAGTAGCTGGAGCCTATCCTACTGCTGTGGTGAGGGAGGGGCATTACAGGGTCATTAGCAACATTTTGTAAATTCTGAGGCTTTGGATTTTTTATTATTATTGCAGTTTGTGACAAAGTAGTTGTATTTACTTTTCACTTTTGGTTTGCACTTTTAGAAACCTCAAGCAGGAACAACAGACTCCACATGTTAAAAAGCTGTTTATTGATTTTTTTGATGACTCACCTCTTCCTGATGCCCATGTGTCAAAATGGCGGCCAAAGCAAGACTTCCTGTTTAAGGGTGGGGCACAGGAAGTGAGGCGGGTTGAACTGTTTGCTTACTTTTTGAAATAATTTGCTTACTGAACTGATTTATGATTTGGGTTTGACATTTTTTATGTCTGGCTTTTGTTTACAGGACTCTACCAATTATAGGCAGGATTTTCTGTGTTTTTTTGTCTGTTTCTTTTTTTTTTTCTGTTTGTTTGGTTAAGGTGACTTCCTTCCTGGGTGTGGCCAGCCAATTAGCTGGGCTCTATAAAAGGAAGGAGCTTGTGTGAGCTGTGCAGTTGTAAATAAATTTGGTTCCTGAACTTTGTAGAAGTCTGCCTCCTATTTCAATCAGGCCACTCCAGTCACATCACATTGTGACACAGTTTATCTGCAGAATTTGTAAAACTGAGTGAAAATGTTGCAGAAACAAACAGTGAACATATAAAAAGTGTTGGATTCAGAAAAAATGGAGAAGTCTAAGATAAATATCACTGAGATTATCGGGTTAGCGATTGAATCGAAAAGAGTTGCAATCATTTGCACTGAAAGGATAAATTTAGTCTTTGTATAACATGTTATTCAGTCAAACTCAAGACGTTTCATAGTGAAGCTTTTCTGTGAAAATCCTTCTATTTTTACAACATAAAAAGGTCAAACTGACATTGACTCTAACGCAATACAAGCATGACGACGGCAAGAGCAAGACGTGTCGGTTTCTACTTGAACAGCAAAAATAGAATCACACTTTTTACTTTAACCTGTGGCCTAAAGTGTGAATCTGCAACAATAATTAATAGAAATAAAATATTTATTAAAGGAGAATTTCAATTTAAAGCCTGTTTTCTAGAGATTACATATAAGATGTAACAAAACAAAATAGGATGAATAGGATTCCTTAACAAGCTTTATTAACACATTAACAAACATTATTAAAGTGTTAATAGAGTGTAAATAAAACATTTATTAGCAAAAAAAGCCAAATAGGGTTCATTAACATACTTATAAAGTGAGACCATCATCTATAAACTCCATATTAATAAACAGCTTGCGAGCTTAACAAATGTTTTAACTATCTTTATCAACATTATATTGAGTGTTTTGTAGCACCTCATCTAAAGTACATTATTCCTGTGGAGACAACAGTTAAAAAGGCGTCTAATATTTTTTTTTTTTACTCATGTCGTCCGGCCAATTCAAGGGTGCTGAGAATTACAGAGCGAGATCATCTTAATCAACAAAATGTTACAGAGTAGGGGTGGAGCTACAGGGAACAATTAGCCCTTCAGCATAAAGCTTTGCTCCTCCCCCTTGCTCCCCAATTTTTGAGTCAGTATTAATATATAAAAACAATCTTCAAACCTAACTTCTTTCAAGACTCACTTTAATGACAATCATGTTTTTGGTAGGCGGAGCTTCAGGAATCGCAGAAAATGAGTCGTTTTACTCCAACGTAAAAAAAATGTCATGAAAATAAGAAATGTTTTATAAATAATTTGGTTTTTAGTGTTCTAAAGGTAATATATGATTATATATATGGATATAGCACACTCTGAAAGTTTTAAGAAAATCATAGTGTGACCCCTCTAAGATTAAGCATTTTTTTGTGATTTTTTTCGAATCAGGATGCAGGTGCAGAAAAAAATACACGCAGTTTGAAAAAAGCTGTTTGTTGTGACGCAGCAATCAAAACGATATGCTGATGAGCATATAAATAGATTTATGAACATCTTCTTTTTTCACGCTGGATCCGGCTCCAGTTTTTGTTTCACTGCTTGTGAGGGTCTGTAAGCTGATGTAAACAAAGGGATGATGGGATATCAGCAGAGGGTTACTTCCGCACCAATAGTCTTGCCCACAATTTTAAAGGCAAATTCCAATAGACTGCAGATCATACAGTATGTCTTAAAAATGACATAATTTTCTTTCTTTTGGCTAAACGCTGCATAATCATTGTTAACAGACCACTGGGAATGCTTTTACAATTTAAAGGGTCACCAAACCCTAAATCAACTTTTTTTTGTCTGTTTTCCTCTAAAAGTTGGCCTTTAAAAGTCTTGTCTGTTGGTCATTGCCAGTTTTTTGACAAATTAAAACAAACTTGTTTAATTCTTGAAAAAAAACTGTCTGTGCGCTCCCCCTACAGGTTGAACTGATGTACTACATTTGAATTTTGTGATTGGTCAAACCTTTTAAGTCCCATGTCATGATCTGTAGCTCCAGTAATGATAACAGTTTTGTTCCCAAGCCTCCAACTTCCCTGTTTGGTTACCCTTTAAACAATGCACATTCTTAAATAAACATCAAATAAATAAATAAAACATTTTTGAAATACGTGTTTTTGATCCTTCCCCTCGGCTGTTCTCATTTGCCACTCATCCAAAGTTTTCTGTACCCTTCTTTAATATATATTTGTCTAGTTCAAGGGTCGGCTCTAGATCCACATGTCGCTCTTTTATCTCTCCATGGTGGCTCATTGGCCAAACATAAAATAAGCTCCCTGCTAATGGCTGCCTAACCAAAAGTACCTAAAGAAAACAAATAAACAAAGCCTGAAAACTAAGACTGCCAAGGACCAAACTAAAATAACAAAATCCAGTACTGTAAGACTGGTGAAGAAAAAGAGAAAAAAAACAGCCCAAAAAAATTAATAAATGAAAGCTAAATAAAATAGAACATTTTTAGGTGCACATAGATGTAAACTGTAGTTTTTATATCAACGCTACCTCCAGAATGCATAGATTTGACCAAGATAGCATCTAAAATCTTTATATTTATTTAATTACAACAGCAGAAAATATGTTTTAATCTCCAAATATTTCACCTTGAAACCAAGACAACAGAATTGTTCCTCCATACCTGAATTGAGACATCGCTGTAGGATCCTCCTATAACCCCAGAGATGGCCAGCGGGACCTCTTTCTGGATGGGCCTGGAGCCGTCGGGGCAGATGAAGCCCGGATCGTGGACCTTGGTGAGGGACGCCCTGACGAAATCTAGAGACTGCTCCAGAGCGTAGGTGTCCTTGGAGCAGGTGTCTAGGATATGGGCGCCCAGCTGGAGTCCGGGGAGGATGCGATCGCTGGCGTTAATCTCATCGAGTGCCAGCAGCATCGCTTCCAGCCTCTGGATCCCTCTCTCCTCGTTGATCTTCCCGCAGTCCTCCGTCCCGTCGCCCTTTTCGTGCACGGGGAACAGGCCTCCGATCACCAAGTCGCCGTCCATGATGATTTCGCGTTTGGCCGCAGGCGGCAGTCTGGACATGCTCGGCAGAACTCCTGGTATCAGCAGGTCCAACATGAACATGTGGAGGGGCCAGAAGTGGGCAGAGGGGGTCCCGCAGAGCACTCTGTGCAGCATGGTAAGATCAGGTAGCAGGAAGGAGCTCAGTAATGAAGAGGCAGATGGAGGTTCACTCAGTCTGAGGGGAGTTTACATTTAGGCTCTCTCTCAGTCTGAACAGCATGTTCCTGAAGCAAACAAGAAGAAGAGATTATGAAGGATGCATCTGTCGGCATCTAGGACTATTAATCAATCCACGAGACAGATGCTCATCAACCACATATGTTTTAAAAAGAATGACAAAATCCCATATATATTTTTTATATTTATATTGGTATTTTTTATCCAGTAAACTATTAGTTTGCTACAAACGATTATTTTAATATTTGACTAATCATACATTCGACTAATCAGGTCAATTCTCAAATTGGATGTAAAGCACGCATCTTAACTAAAAATTTGATATGTTGCATTACCTGCGATGCCTGTGTGAAGGCTGTAAGCTGAATTTGGTTGCCGAAAATGCTAGTACTGATAGTTGAATATGTTGAAATTGAACACTGAAGTGGATAGCTAAAATCGCTGAAGCTGATTGCCAGCTAAAATATTAGTTCAATGACAAATTGTCCTGAAAACATTTGGAAAAAAAGCCTAACTTAGCCAAAAAAGCTAGCATGTAACTGAAATATTAGCTAAACCCCAAAATACCCTAAAAACTGAAAAAGAAATCTTAAATTAGCCAAAATAGCTAGCATATATCTGAAATATTAGCTAACGTCCAAAACAGCCTAAAAAATGGGGGAAAAAAATAAATTAGCCAAATAAGGTAGCATGTAGCTGAAATATTATCTAAGCTTAACCCCCCCAAAAGAAAAACAAGAAAAAAATCATAAATTAGCAAAAAAGCTACCATGTAGCTGAAATATTAGCTAAACTGCAAAATAAACTAAAAAACTGAAAAAAATCCTAAATTAGACAAAAAAGATAGCATGTAGCTGAAATAATAGCTAAAGTGCAAAATAGCCTTAAAGACTAAAAAAATCCTAAATTACCCCAAAAAGCTAGCATGTAGCTGAAATATTAGCTAAACCCCAAAATACCCTAAAAACTGAAAAAAAATCTTAAATTAGCCAAAATAGCTAGCATATATCTAAAATATTAGCTAACGTCCAAAACAGCCTAAAAAAATGGGGAAAAAAATAACTTAGCCAGATAAGATAGCATGTAGCTGAAATATTATCTAAGCTTAACCCCCCACAGAAAAACAAGAAAAAAATCATAAATTAGCCAAAAAGCTACCATGTAGCTGAAATATTAGCTAAACTGCAAAATAACCGAAAAAACTGAAAAAAATTCTAAATTAGACAGAAAAGATAGCATGTAGCTGAAATAATGGCTAAAGTGCAAAATAGCCTTAAAGACTAAAAAAAAATCCTAAATTACCCCAAAAAGCTAGCATGTAGCTGAAATATTAGCTAAACCCCAAAATACCCTAAAAACTGAAAAAAAATCTTAAATTAGCCAAAATAGCTAGCATATATCTGAAATATTAGCTAACGTCCAAAACAGCCTTAAAAAAATGGGGAAAAAAAATAAATTAGCCAGATAAGATAGCATGTAGTTGAAATATTATCTAAGCTTAACCCCCCCAAAAGAAAAACAAGAAAAAATCATAAATTAGCCAAAAAGCTACCACGTAGCTGAAATATTAGCTAAACTGCAAAATAACCTAAAAAACTGAAAAAATCCAAAATTAGCCAAAATAGCTATAGCATGCAGCTGAAATTTTAGCTTAACTAAAATAGCTTCAAAAACCTTTATAAATGCCAAAATAGTCCAAAAAACGAGAATAATGCTATTCTAACTTTCAACTTTACTACAACGACTAATCAACTATTCAATCATTCGTCAACCATTTTAATAGTTAATTAGTCGACTAATTGTGGCAGTCCTATTTTTTTTACAGAAAAAAACAAAATGTCACAAGTTAAAAAATGTGTCTTTGTGTACCATTTAGTATTGTTATGCTAATGAGGAGGCAGGTATGCAAATGAGCTCAAACTGTAAATGTCAGGTGATCATGTTTACTTCTAAACTACAAGCTATGCTGATTCAAATTTGCATAAAGTTACTTAACACGTTTAAGGAAACCTCTCGAGTGGTGCATGTATATATCCAAGACTATGGAGCCGATATTATATTCACCGTGGCTCTCCTCAATGGCTGGGGTTGCCATGGAAACATTGTGTGTAAAAAAAATAATAAAATAAGGGTGGGACTGCAGGGGATATGGGCAGTGAGACGTGTATGCTAATAGAGCTTCCTATCATGTTGAGGTTACAGGTTTAGATCTCCCCAGGAATTGTTTTGATGTCTGAATGAGAGGTGAGCTGCTTCGGCGCACGGCTTTTCCAACCTTCTCCTGGATTAAGAGGCTCTATTGACTCTCAATGAGTCCGAGCTTGCAACCTCCTCGGGATCATTATCAGCACATAAGTTTGTCGTGCTGCACTCGTTCCAGAATATTGCAGGGAGGATTTAGTAAGGGAAAAAAATAACATTTATTGGTATCAGTTTAGAACTTGATGGTTAGAAGAAGCGTAGATCTTTGTGGTTTCTCCCAAACAAAGTTCTTGTTTCTAAAAGGATTTTGTGGGGTTTTTTAAAGTCCCAATCCAATGAAAATTAGGTTTTTTGAGTTTTTAAAAAGCATTTGTGGCATTCTTCTTCTGAAATTGAACAAATGTTATAAGAAATCATTTCGTTTTTGCATTTATGAGAATTTCTCTTTTTAAATTGCTGTCAATCAAACTGTCACAGACAGACTCTGTTTGATATAATGATCCTCTTTCTATCAGTGCATTATTTCCTACACATGCACTAAACCCTCATCTGGTCCGGCTAGCGTGTCTAGTTCAGGTTCTGGAGAAGAGAAGATGGTATCTTCACATTGACTGCAGTCAAATGAGCCGCCGTTCACATTTCTGTGGTCAAATCAGCGTCACTGGATTTTTTTGTGTGAGTTTCATCCAATACTTACGGTAGCAGGGATGAGAACGCTGGAAAATCTCCACGGAGCTTCTTGATGTGACCATGGAAATGCGAACGGCGGCTCATTTGACAGCAGTTGGAAAGGATTGTAAATCAATGAAAGAACATTTTGATGTTAGCTTTCATTATTTTCGGCTATGGATTGAATGTATTGATCACAGCAACATCAATAAACATTGGAGAATGAGCTAAAATAGTCTTTGGTGAACTGGAAGGAGAAAGAATCAGGATTTTGGAGGAAGTTTGGTCCATGAAGATCTTCACTTCCTCGTCTGAGCTGACATCCGGATCAAAACAGATTTACACTAAAGGGAAAAAAGATTCTCAACTCAGCTCCAAAAGCCACGCCCCCTCAGAGGAGATTTTGGAATCAGAGGCTTCATCTTGACGTGAAAAATGTATTTTTAAGACATTTAGGTTGTGGAATTTTGGTTAAACACTTCATAATCATAATCAGAATTGGTCTAATTCTGAATTAAGCTAGTATTTTTGCAACATGCTAGCTTTTTTTTTGCTAATTTGGCATCTACTGAGGTTTTTAAAGCTAATTTTAAGTTAAGTACATGCTAGCTTTTGGCTGATTTGGTGTATAATTAAGTTTCTGGGGGCTAATTTTGAGTTAAGCTAGTATTTTATCAGCATGCTAGTTTTCTGGCTACTTTGTTATATACTGAAGTTTCTCTGGCTAATTTTAAGTTAAGGTAGTATTTTAGCAACATGCTAATTTTTTGGCTACTTTGGTATATGCTGAAGTCTCTTGGGATAATTGTAAGTTAAGCTCATATTTTTAGTAGCATTCTAGCTATTTTGGCTAATTCAGCTTCCACTGAGGTTTTTTGGTCTAATTTGGAGTTTACCTAATATTTTAGCAACATGCTAGCTATTTTGGCTAATTTGGAATCTACTGAGGTTTTGTGGTTTAATTTTGAGTTTAGCTAATTCTTTAGAAACATACTAGTTTTTTGGCTACTTTGATATATACTGAAGTTTCTTTGGCTAATTTTAAGTTTAGCTTGTATTTTTAGTAGCATGCTAGCTAATTTGGCTAATTCGGCTTTTACTGAGTTTTTTTGGGGGGCTAATTTTTAGTTAAGATAAACAACATGCTAGCTTTTTTGGCTTATTTGGCATGAACAGGGGGTATTAAGGCTAATCCTTAGCTAAGCTTGTATTTGAACAATTTTGCGGGTTTTTTTTTTTCTAATTTAATTTAATTAAAAAAAAATATTAACACATTTTTTTAATTCTTCAAATTCTTTCTGCACTTTCCGCAGAAAGGTGTTGCAATAAAAAGTTACAGTATATTTAAGATTTTGTGTTTAAGCGTTACCGGCGACGCTTCAGGTGTTAAAGGGTTAATCCTTCCGAAAAATGTATATCGTTAATACGATAATTGTATTTTTTTTTAATTAAAAAATGGTCATTGGAAATTTAAACCACTTTCCATATTTTACTCCATAAAAATATATTCTGTCATAATTATGCAAGTTAGGGATAAGCACAATAATAACATTTATTCATTAATAACAATAAAAAAAAATGATCTGGAGGGCCAGATAGAATTACCTGGCGGGCCGGGCCTTGACTTTGACAGGTGCTTTAGAGGTATGGTTTCACAGTTGGAGATGCAACTAGAAAAACACTGCAGCTGCACAATTAAAGCAAGCGTGCATGCACAGGAACCTGAACGGAGCATGGACCGATGTCCAGTGAACGCCGCAAATTACAACCTGCATGAAAAGTTCTGAGTGAAAACTGTGTAATAATACAGAATATAAATATAGGGTTTAGGATTTTAATCAATCTGATTCAGACACAGGATTGGTCCTATTATTAGAACAAAAGTGAGAATGCATCTTGAAGAGTTGGGCATTAGGAATCTAATTGCTTTTCTATGCTGTCTGCCGGAGCAGATGGCTGCAGTGACTGGGTCACAGTGTGAATTAACGGTGCAAAATCCAGCAGCCAATTAGGCTGACCTGCGCAAAGTAGGCCGAAGTTGGACATTTAGAAAAAAAAAATATTTTCAACATCGATAAACAGCCAATAAATACTGATGGAACCTGTCAGATTTAAAGATATATTTAGGATTTTCTTCAAATATATTTAAAAAAAACTGCTTATTTGAGCGTTTTCATTTTTTAATATCTGCAATTAAATTCATAAAACATATAAGGAAATGTTGGTTTTGAACTATCATTTTCTGCATTAAAGCTCCTGGGAAGAATTCTCTGTGAAGTTCTGAGACTAAACTTCCTTTTAGAAGACAGAAGACATGTAAACACCACAGAGATTTAGCAATGGTGGCATGAAAGGAGTAATCATGTCATTAAAAAAAATAAAATTTATATCCGATTTTTATGATAAAAAGGCTCCAATTCATGTCCACAAAGGGTGACTTTTGTATCCATTCTAACTTTCCGAGCAGACACTAAAAAATACATGAAATGACATTTCATCTAATTGCCATATATGCTGCTGAGGTTGAGTAATGAAAGCATCAGCAGTGACATTTGAAATCTTTTTAGAATAAATGCAACAATAACAATATAAAATTATCATTTATTTTTAGCAGAAGATTTACATTAAAAATGAACTACAGCATCCGAGCGTACAGTTAGAAGCGAGATGCCCTAATTCCAAAAACTGTTAACTCTCTCTCTCATCTTCCTCCATAAACTGATAAAAATGCAAAATTTCTTGCATTATGTAATCAGTTTGTCTCTCCACCTGGATTTGTCAGATGAAGGAATCGGGATGACCAGCTGACTGTATTTGCGCGCGGATCAAATGCAGCATTTGATCAAACATCCCCAAAAGAAATCAGCCGGCGAGTCTGTTTGTCTGTCAATCCGGTGGCTGCCTGACACCTAAATTCTTTATGCGTTTCTGACGCCTGGGAAGGAGAAACAAGCTGGCATTTACCAGGATGAGCTTCCCAGCACACAACTGCTCCTGTTTGTTATTGCTGGGCAGCAACATTGGACCAGAACTAAGACGCTGTGCTGGTTTCTGTCCAAATTAATTGTCTTTTTGAACCTGAGAGGAATGTTTCTGCTTCATTTCACCCTGGCTGACCCTCTGATAATATGAATCACGCAAACAAGAAATTAGTTTTTTTAAATATTTATTTAATTTAAGAATAAATGATTATGCTCCTCAGAGAATGCAGTTGCAGCTTTCTATAAGGGATCCCTAGATTAAACATCCTTTTGCAGAATGGAACAAAAGATAACTTTACGCAATTGCATTAAAATAGACGTAAAAATGTGTTGTGCGCAATTTTACGCGAATGGATCAACATACCGGGGATTTCCTGGGTGATCAGAACCTGATTTGATCAAAAGATCTGACTCTTTTAATCAACTTCCACAAGAAAAAGCAGCAATAAAAGGCGAAGTGGATTTGCAACATACCGTTTTGATGTTGCCTTCCCGCGCGGCTGCCTCTGCAGATCCTCCTCGCGCGTCAGCAGACCACACAGGAGCTTCAGGAGGAGATCACAATCCAGATGTGGCCGACTTTGGGCATGTTTGGCGGGCAGCTGTTGGGATCTGTCCGTGGTCCTGAAGTGATGCTCTCATTGGCGCGTCTTGCAAAAAGGAAAAAAAAAAAAAAGAAAAAAAAAAACTCCTCGTAGTCTCCTCCAACTTGTACCTCCCAGTCAATCCCGCACAGCACGCACCAGTCACGAACGCCTGCACGCACCGGGGGGATCAGATGAGGAGGAGGAGGAGGAGGAGGAAGAGGTGGAGGGGGATTCTACCTGCCGCCGCCAAAATCAAAACCAAACATTCAACGCGCGCGACGGTTCGTGTCCACCGCTCAGCAACAAGCAACTGATCCATCTGACCATGAATGAGCGCGCGGGCGGACGCGCAGCAGCCCCCCACCCCCCTCCCCCCGACAACAACAGCGCTCATATCAACACCTATTAGCATGGAAACAAATAAATAAATTATAGAAATAAAAAAAATTAATTAAGACATCAAGTTTTTGGTTTTACAGACATAAGAAGTCTCTCCAAACAGAAGATTCTCCCTGCAGCTAAATATAGACTTTAAAAAAAATTGTTTTTTTCAACCACTCTGAAAAGATGTCAACTTCCTCATTCACATCCATCTCATTAAAAGCTGAACCACACTTCACATGAGAGGCGCCACTTCACCATCACAAGGGCCGAGCTTCCCTCGCTGAAGCAGGGCCCCCTATGCAATCACCTCAGTGTAGGGAGCAACTCTCCACTGGAGGAACACTAACTCATGGCTTCATGCTGCAATGAAACAGTAATCATATTTTTATGTTTTACTCATCGGAAGCTGTTGTGTTAGACTCATGGAATAAAATGTCAAAACAAGAGCCTGAACCATTAATATGATCATCATTGTTCCAGAAGATTCTGAAGGAGAAAAACGTCCACAGACGAATTAGACTTAGCTAGTTTAGCATCCACTGACGGTTTTTGGGAGCTACTATTAAGTTAAGTTAGTAGTTTAGCAACATGCTAACTATTTTGGCAAATTTAGCATATACTAAGGTTTTTAAGCTAATTTTTAGTTAAACGAGTATTTTAGCAACATGCTACCTATTTTTAGCTAATTTGCCATATATGAGGTTTTTTGGGCTAATACGGAGTTGAAAGAGTGTTTAAGCAACATGCTATCTATTTTTTGGCTAATTTAGCATCCACCGACGGTTTTTTGGGGGGGCTACTTTTAAGTTAAGCTAGTAGTTTTGCAACATGCTAGCTATTTTTGGCTAATTTGGCATCTACTGAGGTATTTTGGGCTAATACTGAGTTGATCTAGTATTTTAGCAACATGCTAGCTATTTTGGCATCTACTGAGGTTTTTGGGCTAACACTACATTGAACTAGTATTTTAGCAACATGCTAGCTATTTTTGGCTAATTTAGTATCTACTGAGGTTTTTTGGGCTACTTGTGAGTTAAGATAGTATTTTAGCAACATGCTAGCTATTTTTGGCTAATTTAACATCCACTGACGGTTTTTGGGGGCTACTGTTAAGTTAAGCTAGTAGTTTAACAACATGCTAATTATTTTGGCTAATTTAGCATATACTGAGGTTTTTAAGCTAATTTTGAGTTAAACGAGTATTTTAGCAACATGCTACCTATTTTGGCATCTACTGAGGTTTTTGGGCTAATACTACGTTGAACTAGTATTTTAGCAACACACTAGCTATTTTTGGCTAATTTAGCATCTACTGAGGTTTTTGGGCTACTTGTGAGTTAAGCTAGTATTTTAGCAACATGCTAGCTATTTTGACTAATTCGGCAAATACTGAGGGTTTTTTTGGGCTAAATCTGAGTTGAACTAGTATTTTCACAAAATACAAGCTCTTTTGGATAACTCAGCATCTACTGGGGTTTGTTTGGGCTAAATCTGAGTTGAACTAGTATTTTAACAACATCCTCGCTATTTTTGCTCATTTCTACTGAGGTTTTTTTTGGGCAAATACTACGTTGAACTAGTATTTTAGCAATATGGTAGCTATTTTGGCTAATTTACCATCTACTAAAGTTTTATGGGCTACTCTTGAGTTAAGCTTGTAGTTTTTCAATATGCTAGCTTTTTTGGCTAATTTAGCATATACTAAAGTTTTTAAGCAAATTTTGAATTAAGAGTATTTTAGCAACATGCTAGCTAATTTTGTTGATATGGCATCTTCTGAGGTTTTTTGGGCTATTTTTGAGTCAAGCTAGTATTTTAGCATCATTCTAGCTATTTTTGCTGATTTGGCACACACTGAGGTTTTTTGTGCTATTCTTTTAGCAATATGCTAGCTATTTTGGCTAATTTGGGATTTACTGAGGTTTTGTGTGCTAATTCTGAGTCAAGCTAATATTTTAGCAATATGCTAGTTATTTTGGCTACTTTGGCATATACTGAAACTTTTTGGGCTAAATTTGAGTTTAGCTAGTATTTTAGCAACATGCTAGCTTTTTTATTATTTTGGCATATACTGGTGTTTTTAAGGCTATCTTACTTAAGCTAATATTTTAGCAACATTGCAAATTTTTTAAATTATCATTTTTTAATTATTTTTATACTTGCTGCAAAAAAAAAATGCATTATTTACTCCTGCCCGCCTGACGCTGATTTAGATTTGTGGACTTTTAGCTGTATAATAATACTACTACACTTGGAACCAGCTGTCTGCCTGTTCTGTGACAGAAAGACAACAGAGTAGGAGAAAGATCAGGAAAATCTAACAAATAGTGGAATCTAAAACCCACTGTTAAAAAATGTGGAGTTAATTTTACTGCTTTGATCATTCAAGGGAGCAACAGTCATGTCTTCTTTTTGTTTTTAGATTTTAAAGATAAAACAATGTTAGTATAAAATATAAATACATTTGGGAAAAGTCAGGGTCCTATTGCTTCATAGTTTTTTATTACACCAAGTTATGATATTGCAAATTTATAAAGTATTTTAGTGCTTTTTTTTTATTAAAGCTTGTGCCTTTGGCCTGTAAAATGTGGTATACTTCAAATAGAATTTAATAGAAAAAAGTTTTGCTTCCAATTTCACTTTATTTTTGCCTCGTTGAACAGCGCATCAAGAACTCAGGAAGCTAAAGTTCACCTCTGCAGTCATGCAAGCAAAACACATGGCATGATTTTCAAATATAAAAGTAAAGAATCCTTCCTGGTAACAGTGGCAATTAAAAGCAGAGGTGGTGCTGCTCGTTGAACGACTTCCTCAGCCAACAGACCAATTTTCTCCTGAAATGGAATGGCAGTTTACATTGCAACACTTGAAGCCATGTGGGTGGCCCGCAGAGTTCAGACAGGAACATGCCAATTAATGTCGAGTGAAATTAAAGAGGACAGGAGCAGAGCCGGTGGTCAGCATAAATTATGCTTTCTTTCAGCACTGACAAAGGCAGAACAACCATCCCCAAATCTACAATTACCTCTCTTTAGGGTATGCAGATGGGATCTTTTTTCAGTCTCCAACAGTTATTGTTAGTTAAGTAGACAAATGTTCACAATTACTTTGATTTTGCCTCTGTAGAGACACCAACTAGACATTAATACTAGATATCTAATATCTAATTAAAAAGTTTTTCTTCTTTTAATAAAAACCTTTTTACTGTTTGTTTAAGCCGGTATAAGTTCAGAAGCCAAAATACAAGAACATCTCTTGACCCTTAAGAAGTTATTAAATAAAGTTCAGACTCACTTTTAAGATATAAACATTTTAAAAATGAACTGAAGTCCTCAAAACTAAAAGCCAACTTAATAACGCTTGACAGTGTGTGAAAAAGCAGGTGACTGACTGCCCGGTTCTGGTTTTTCAAATTGTTTTTGGTGGCAGAAGTATGATAATTTGGGACTTATCAGTCAGATTCAAACCAAACTTTACCTTCAAATTTATTAAATCAATTTTTAGTTCAACCGTGATTCAACTAGTAACAAGTAAGATCCAACTCACTGACTGTACGTTAGATTTGGACTGAGTGACTCCTCCCCCTTCTGGTTCCAAACAGGAAGTATCTATTGATTCCAAGAAGCCAAAATTCCTTCTATGGAGAAAATAAAAGTGATTACTCAGCCATTCTTTTTGTCAAAATAAGAATTCCTGATTCTCTCCATAGTGGCTCCCTGGCTGAAGAAAAATAAAATAAAAGTAATTTTCAAAAATATTGGAGGTTAGCTATTATTTTAGCAGCATACTATCGTTTTTGGCTAATTTGTTTTCCAGTGGGGTTTCTAAGATAATTTTGAGTTTTAGCTTTTATATTAGCAACATGCTACAGTTTTTGGCTAATATGTTACCTACTAGGGTTTTAAGGTTAATTTATAATTTTAACTTCTATTTTAGCAACATGCTAAAAATTTTGGCTAATGAGGTACCTGCTAGGGTTTTAAGGTTAATTTAGAATTTTAACTTCTATTTTAGCAACATGCTAACGTTTTAGGCTATTTTGGAGTTCAGATAGTAATTAAGCAACAAACTAGCTTTTTTGTTGGATTTGGCCTCTATAAGTTTTTTTTATGCTAATTTGGAGTTTAGCTAATATCTTAGCGATATGATAACATTTTTAGCTAATTTGTTATCTACTGGGGTTTTTGGCTAATTTTGAGTTTAGCTTTCATTTCAGCAACATATTAATATTTTTGGCTGACCTAATTTACAGAGAAATGTTATTCTCATTTAAAGGTCAGCTAGTAATTAAGCAACAAGCTTGCTTTTTTGCTACTAAAGTTAAAAACGTTAAAAAAAAGTCCCTTTTTGAGAGATGCTAATCTCTTCTATTACATTTTTTTGTTTTTGAATGCAAATCCAAATTTCTTAAAGGCTAACATAAGTCAAAGAGGCTTCTTCTAGGCTTTGATCAGTAGAAAACAAGCCCAAATGGCTCTATTACTGTTAAAGGTTGCCGATCTCTGTACTACATAGATCTCAAACTCCAAACCTCATGTTTGCCATTGTAGCTCCTTATTGGGGAAAAACACCTGATCCAGGTAACCTTTTTTTTTTTTTTGCAAAATTGTACTTATGCACAACATGTATTGTATGAGTTACAAATCAAGAACTACACACAAATCCAAAATTACACAGAAATCAGAAGTTACGCACATACAAATCAAGGATTACGGACATGCAGGAACCTTTATAAACATTTCATAAACAAACTTAAAATGTTAACAAAACTGTGAGAAAATCAAAAGGAGATAACATCAGATGATCTGCCAAGAACAAACAGAAACCCAATGAAATGCACTGATAGTGATTTACTTTAAAGAAGAAAGCGAAAGATAATTAGAAACAAACAAAAACACAAAAAAAACTGAAATTAAAGCATAAATGAGCCTTCTGCTGCCAAAGGTAACGTATATCATTATCTAAAAATGAATATTATATAATATTTCTTGAAAAATCAACTATTTATATTAGAGAAAAACAAGTAGAGCTGCAAATCTAGTAAACTGGTTCCACGTATATCAGCTAAAATGTTGGTTTTCTTGCCCTCATTTCCACACCATCTTCTTCCCAGTGGATGTGTGAAGTTTGCATCCACATGTTACACCATCTTTTCTTTTCTGTGCAGGTTTCACTGATGCCACCTTTCTCTACATCTCACCTTTACGCACAACTTAAAGTGAACTATTCTTATTCTTCTGGAGTGGTTTGGCAATTAGGCAGAAAAAAAGGTGTCTCAGCACCCAGAGTCGAACCTCATCCATACTGATTTCATCTTCTCCTCTGGGAACTTAACCCTGTTTTTGGAGCAATCAGCATTTAGATTAAAAACATCCTATTGATCATCGTATTTGCAGATTATTTGTAAGGTAAAAGATCAGCATTCTACCTAATTTAAATAGAGGAAATGATTTCATGTCTGCTGATCCACGCAGAACATTGGTGTGTGGGAGTCTTTCCATTTCTCTGAGAAGTAAAAGCAGACAGCAGTTTATAGACCTTTAACCAGCAAGGTCACTGTTATGAACAGAAAAGCAGCTCAAACTCGCCTTAAAGGTCACACTGTTTTCCTCAGAGGTTTCGCTATCTTGCAACTCTCCGACATACTAACTTCTCCAGCAGAAGTTTCTACATTTACAGAAGTCTGTTTAAAAATGTCCCATCGTTTGATATTTCTCATTTATGCTACGATCACAAACACAACCATCGTTCCACGGAGAGGCATCTGCAGAACCGACGAGGTTTTGATCGTTTGAAAATCGGCCTGATCGTAAAAACAGACGGCGAAATTAGGAAACAGTAAGGCGTCTTGGGTGACGCCATTATGAAATTTGATGACAGCTCACCAGCTAAAGCTATGGTCACATGTGTAAATATCCCCAAATGGCCGCCGTCCATATCAAGTGCCCGGGAGATATATAAAAAGCGGGCAATTCTGTACCACCCAACTTAGATTATGACTGTAAATCATAATTTTGTCTATTTTCAAATTTACACATTTTTATACAACATGTCTTCCAAGAAAGCACAATGTTCTGTCTTCTTCTTTAACTTCTAAACATCAACTACAATTCGTCAATTGTAGCAAAAGGTCTCAGAGTCGCTGTGGTTCATTCAACACCATGATGAGATCTGTGCAGAATCATTGGTGGCCGAGCTCGCCAGATTGACGTCTGGTCATCGTTGGGCCCCTGGTCCATGTCATCAGCCCTCATAGAGTTCTCACACCGCTACCATACAATTTCTAACAATCGGATGGTGGCAGAAGGGTGGCAGCACAGTGACAGTGGGGCAGCAGCACAAAGGCAGGGGAGCGGCAGCACGAGGGCACGGGGGTGGCAGCACAGTGACAGTGAGGCGGGAGCACAGTGGCAGTGGGGCGGCAGCACAAAGGCAGGGGAGCGACAGCGCAAGGGCACGGGGGTGGCAGCACATTGGCAGTGGGGCGGCAGCATAGTGGCATTAGGGTGGCAGCACAAGGAAGGTGGGACGGCAGCACAAGGGCATGGGGACGGCAGCACAGTGGTAAGGGGGTGGCTGTAGGGTGGCAGTCTGAAATCGGCTGATCATCAGAGGATTTTAGGGACCTTGGAGACCCTCTCGTCGTCACGTTCTGTTATCGCCTTGCTCCCTTCCTGCGGGATCTTGAAATGTCCCCAGGTGGCCACTGACCAATGTCAAAACATTGTCTGGTCGCTGCTTAATTTAAATTTTTTCTTGAAACCTCACGCAGTCTGTAAAAATGTGACTGCCGCCTCCCGATTTCTAAAGCTGCCAGTCGGCTACCTGCAGATTTTGATGAAAAACTGGCATTAAAGTCACCGCACAGGGGCATTTTGGGATATGTGACCGTAGTTTTATCATGATGCTTTTTTTATTTTTTTAATTGGATTAGAGTACTATTATATCACATTCTACAAAGAATAGTAATTCATACATGTAATGTAAAAATAAAGGCCCTTGTGAAAATAATTGGTCCATGTCAAATGTCCAGTTATGCACAAGTACTCAAAGAAAAGTAAGAGTTAAACAAATATAAAAAAGAAAACTTGTAGGAATACAGTAACTTTGAACTATGATGCGAGTCCATGTTATCTATCATGATGATATAATTATCTGATGTCTATTTACGATCCAGTCAACACATTCTAGTATCTCACATCAGTTTTAAACAAAGTCAGATGTTGATTATCTAATGTGTTGTAAATAGAACTGAATTTATTGAATTCCAACCTGTGAAGATTCAGTTTCTCCATATTATAGATGTTGAGCATCACTATCATTGCCAACCCACTTCGCCATCTTCTAACTGCGGATAATCGCCTTTTATTTTTATTTATTTATTTTTTACCAGCCAGTAACATAATTTTCAAGATTTTTAGTCATCAATTGACTACCAAGGTTTTTTTTTTTCTTCTTTTTTTTTTTTTAAATTGTCACAGTTTTTAGTCACTTTCTCCAAATTATGCAAATTTGTCTGAATGTATCTAAATGGCTGGCCACCAACCCAATGAAGAAGCCTTCGTGTTTGTTTCAAGTTTTAATTTTTCATTTCATTTTGAATCAGGGCTGAATTCTTCCATCCCAAGTGTGTTGCTTTTCTCTGCTTTGGAGGTGGTGGAAAACTGCCAACCAATTTCCTTCACTTCAACCACTTCACTTCATAACTGACTGCAGAAACTATTTCAAACTTCAGTAAGTGTCCTCAAGAAAAAAATTAAAAAAAAAGAAGAAAACATCCGTCCAGAAAGCTGGATAGTTAAGTTGAAGGGCTGTAATAGTGGGAATGCCGCCTCAGTCTGTTGAAGGTTTCTCCTTCAAACTGTGACTGTCCAAATGCTTCCACTTTGCCTTCAACACTACAGGCTGAGCTAGAGATGAAAAACTGCAGGATTACAGCAGACATAAACAACAAGGAAAAAGAAGAAACACAAAGCATGAATGGGTTTACATAAAACTGGCAAAGCTGGATACATTGATGAAATATGTTCCACTCAGGCATATTAGATTATTCCTCCTATATTCTGCTTTATTCCAAATCAAAAACAAACGTGAAAATAGAAAAGTTGCCTTACTTGCGATAATGCTTGTGTGAACGTTGTTTGCTGAAAGTAGTTGCTGAAGATACTGAAGCTTTTTGCTGAAAATGGTGACGAAATTTACTTTATTTACTGAAGGGATTTGCTGAAAAGATATTTGCAAAATGTTACATTTTCTAAAAGACGGGAAATTTCGTTAAAGAACGCTGAAATTGACCTAAATTTTGGAAACATTTGTAGTAAAATTGCTTAATGCATGCCAATTTTGCAAACATTAGCTAAACTCCAAATTAGCCTTAAAAACCTTAGTAGATGCCAGATTAGCCAAAAAGCTAGCCCGTTGCTTTAAACTAGCTAAACTCCAAAACAGCCTCAGTAAACTAAATTAGTAAAAAATGTTAATCTGTTGCTAAAATAGAAGCTAAACTCTAAATTAGCCAAAAAAAAATCCAGTAGATGGTTAGCTGATAACTAGCATGATGCTAAAATATTAGCTAAACTCCATTTAGCATGGGTAGATGCCAAATTGGACAAAAAAGCTACCACATTGCTTAAATACTGGCTAAACTCCAAAATAGTCCAAAATTCCTCAGTAAGCTAAAATAGTCAAAAATGTTAGCTTGTTGCAAAGTTGAAAGCTAAAGTTTAAATTTGCCTATAAAAACCCCAGTATAAACAAAGTAGCAAAAAAGTAAGCAGGCTGCTAAAATATTTTTTTTCCTAAATTAGCATAAAAAAACTTCAGGAGATGCCAAATTTACCAAGAGTTAGCACATCATTTAAATACTAGCTCAACTCCAAAATTGCTTACATTTCTATAGTAAATAAAGTAGTCAAAAATGTTAGCCTGTTACTAAAATAGAAGAGAAACTCTAAATTAGCCAAAAGAAAACCAGTAGATAGTTAGCCAAAAACTAGCATGATGCTAAAATATTAGCTAAACTCCATTTAGCATGGATAGATGCCAAATTGGACAAAAAAGCTACCACATTGCTTAAATACTAGCTAAACTCCAAAATAGTCTAAAATTCCTCAGTAAGCTAAAATAGTCAAAAACGTTAGCTTGTTGCAAAGTTGAAAGCTAAAATTTAAATTTGCCTATAAAACTCCCCAGTGTAAACAAAGTAGTGAAAAAGTAATCAGGTTGCTAAAATATTAGCTTTATTCCAAATTAGCATAAAAACTTCAGGAGATGCCAAATTTACCAAAAGAACTAGCACATCGTTTAAATACTAGCTCAACTCCAAAATTGCTTACATTTCCACAGTAAACAAAAGTATGATAGTCAAAGATGTTAGCCTGTTCCTAAAATAGAAGCTAAACTCTAAATTAACCTAAAAAACCCACAAAATAACAAATTAGCGAAAAACGTTAGTATGTTGTTAAAATAGAAGCTAAACTCTAAATTAGCTAAAAAAATTTAAAAAAACAGTAGATGACAAATTAGCCAAAAATGTTAAAATATTAGGTAAAATCCAACTTTTTTTTAAATTAATTATAAAAGATGAAAATACAGCCCATGAAGGCTTGTTGCTAATCCACTATTTCATTCATTTTCTATGGGGCAAATTTTGCTCAATATTTCAAAAACTATAAAGTTTTTGAATACCAAGAATATAGGCACCATTCTCCTTAACAAGTTGAACGCTTTTGATACCAAGACAGCTGAAATCGCTAAAAGTGTGATTGAGTTTTACTTGCCGAAAAACGTACGGAAAGGGGCAGGAGGATCATAGTGTGAATACTTACCAACATTCACACAATTATATAAAAACAAGTAACATCTGTTAATTTAATATATCTAGACTTGAAGATATCACAGAAAATATAGAACTCTTGATCCCACAAGGGGAAATGACCGTGTTACCATAGCTCAATTAAAGTCCCACTCTAATCAAATTTTAAACTACATTATAAGCGCTCTCGGTGATCTTTTATTTATCTATAAAATCAATAAACCTATCATCTATAGGACACAGTTTCTGCAGGAGTTAATCAGAAATTCACCTCTGAGTTGTGGGCGTGACTGTTGGCACGGAGAGTAAATTTCCTTCCTTTCCCATAATCCCTTGTTTACGCTTTCTCCCACTAGCTTACAGTTCCTCACACCCAAACCTAGTGAGTAATATTGGAGCTTTCCTGCAGAACAGTTTAGAGCCAGATGCCAACACAACATTTGAAACTCACTTGTTTTCTAAATGTTAGATAAAACATCCCAGGATTAAAAAAAAAAAAGTCACAACTTATATGAAAGGTTTTTAGTAAATTTATTTTTCACGACTTTGCTGTGAAATGCTTCAGACAATCAAATAAAACATCTGGAATATTTCCAAGGACGCTGAACTCAACAAAAAAACAGCAAGTATTTTCAAGTAAAAACGCTTTAACAAACAGCCTTCCCATATCAAAACTATGCAGAACGTCAGGCAACCTGAGGACCGTTTTAAATTTCAAGTTTTCAAGTCAACGTAATGGAACACAAAACTGACAACACATTTAACTTGGAAAGTTGAAATAAAATAGTAAGAGATGAATCGATTCATATTTTGTGTGTTTTTAAAAATTGATTAAAAAAAAAAAAAAACGTTTCCAGTTTTCCTGACTGAATAAAACACTTTTTATATTTGAAAGTCCAGATAAAAATTTAAAAGAAGTAAATCTCTGTGTTTCTAAAGACATAAAAAATAAGATTTAAAAAATTACAAACATAACACTGTCTGTGGATCAACATCTGAAGTGGAACTGGGTTCACCAAAAAACTAATTAAAGTCATTTGTTCTTAATAATCCTTAATAATCAAAAGTTTCTGCGACTTTGCAATCTGATCATTTTGGATAATATTTTTATTCTTCCCCTCCTCCAGCTCCCGTCCACTGCTGCATGGGAACCTCCAAGCGTTTGGAGTCTCCATGCTGCTGTTCATTTTCCTCTTCCTCCCTGTCCGGTTCTGCAACTGAGCTTTCCCGGTCGCTCCTTCCTCTGGAATCTCCGCGCGCTTGAACTCGGACGGAGGACGCCGCCAGTGACGTCTCTCTGCTGTCTGACAGGAGAACTCCGCTCTCGGAGCTGTCCTCGCTGTTGGATTCTGCACCTGAAGCAGACGCAGAACAAAAGGGAGAGAATGGACAGATGGTGAGAGGACAGCTATAAACAATCTCCTCGTGAGAGAAGAAAGGCTGCCCAGAAAAAAAAAGGAAAAGTCAGGCTTGGATTCAATCAAAATCTTCATGATGCTGTTTAAGCTGTCCTTTGATTTCAGTCCAGAATCGGTGTGTGCCATGAAAAACAAGAAAACAAAATTGCCTTACCTGGGATAATGCAAGTGTGAATGTTTTTTGCTGAATGTGGTCGCTGGAGATGCTGAAGGCATTTATTTTAATTGTTAAATTTAATCATGAAGCTGTTGAACGTTTTCAGACTAAACTTGCATCACTTGCAGAAAATGCACAAAGAATTTCATTTAAAAAAGATGGAACGTTGCTAAAGTATCTGCTTAACAAAAAACAGAGTAGATGCTACCTTAGCCAAAACAGCTAACACGTTACTAATATGTTAGTTTAACCCAGAATCAGCCCCAAAAAATTTAGTACAGGTCAAATAAGCCAAAAAAGAAAAAAAGCCAGCATGTTGCTAAAATACTAGCTTAACTCAGAATTAGCCCAAAAAGCATCAGTTGATGCCAAATTTGCCAAAAAAAAAAGCTAGTAAGTTGCTAAAGTACTAGCTTAACTCCATGTAGCCCAAAAAACCTTATTAAATGCCAAATTAGCAAAAAAAAAGGTTAGCATGGTGCTAAAATACTAGCTTAACACAGAATTATCCCAAAAAACCTCAGTTGATGCCAAATTTGCCAAAAAAGCTAGCATGTTTCTAAAATACTAGCTTAACTCCATGTATCCCAAAAAACCTTATTAAATGCTAATTTAGCCAAAAAAGCTAGCATGTCGCTAAAATACAAGCTTAACTCCATAGTATCCCACAAATCATTAGTAAAAGCTAAATTTGCCAAAAAAAAAAAAGCCAAAATCTTTCACATGGAGCTAAAATATTAGCTAAACTCAAAATCAGTGTTAACAACCTCTGCAGCATTAATGTCCTTAACATGCTGAAAGTTTTGATACCAAACTTCCATAATTGCATAAGCGCACAAATATTTGAAGAAATATGAAAATAGAAAAAAAAAAAAAGATCGCAAAATTTGCTTAAAATTTTAATAATTGCATAAAAAAAAAAAACATGAGTAACAGTAAAAGCGTGAATGTCCTGAGCATGCTGAATTTTTAATAACATAAATTTGAAAATGTTCCTATTTATTTTCAATAGGGGTGAAAATGTTCATAAATTGCGTAAAATCTTAAAATCCATAAAATGTACAAATACCAAAAGTACAAACAATAATGTTCTTAACGAGCTGAACGTCTTTATACCAAGATTGCAGAAATTGCTGAAAGTGTGATTGAGTTTTAGCTCATCAAAAAATGTAAAGAAGAATAAATGTGGAATAATAATAAAGAGAAACATGATTATCACTTTAGTGTGAATGCTTACAAAGCATAACCAGCACAGCAGCGTCGTCTTCATTCAGAAAGCTTTCACATTCTTACATCTAAAAATACCCCACGTCTTTTATTCCTCAGATGAAGTTATCACACATGGTGGTTGTCACATGTCTTTGGTTGTGAACAAGCTCAGAGATACCGGCTCCAACACCTTGTGCTGCGATTCAAAACAGAAAGCCGACAACGAGGTGCTGAAACGTGGAGGACTTAAACGCTCTAATTGGACGGCGTCGTCTGAGCCGCCGAAGCTCTGCCTCCTGTGTGTTTATGAGTCCGCTCCTCGCAGGTTAATACTATCCGAGGCACGTCCGAGTGCGCCGCTTTATTGACCTTTAATCTCTGTGAGCAAATGTGTTCCGACACAACACTGCACTCAAAATAAACATCTTGTAACATTTAGTCAGCCAGTCATGAACACACGAGACATTCCAAATTCAATAGGAAGACGCGAAGGTTTCAGCCCCTTAAATCCTGTAACGCCGCATTAGGTTCAATCTGAATGGGTTTAATGCGGCTTTGGGGTTTAAACTGAAGGAGATGAAGTTCAGTTTGTTGCATTGTTATCTAAAAAAAATGATTTAATGTTATTTAAAATAAACATTTGACAACAAAAAGATATATTTCTATGTGAAAAAAGCTGATTTAAACCCATTGACTGTACATTAGAACTGGACTGAGTGACACCTGCTTGTTCCTGCGAATCATAATTAATTTCCATGACATTTGTTTTAATTGCAAGTTATTTAAGTTATAAACTGACCAATCAGGTGCCTCAATACAAATATGTGGTCTTATGTTGACGGTTTGAAACATTTGAAGCACAGACTCTCAAGCGGTAGGAGTGTAGACGACGGCCTGGTATTGGCCAATAATTTCCAGAATTCTCTTTCAATTCAATTTGATTTTTAGTTTCCACATTTAGACACAGTGTTACGTGGATTCTCAAACAGAGAAGCTCCAACAATTGTTCTGCCTCTCCTGGAGGGCGTTTCATTTTGGCCACTAGGTGGCGATCGCACTATAGCATTAAACCTTATTTCTGAAGAAAAAGAAGAAGGTATGAGGAAAAAACACTAATTTAGACAACAAATGATTACTTCAATAAATATTTACTTAAAAGAGTTTGGAAAATTCATACTTGTGAGTTTATAAAGATGTACTTTTAGTCAGCAATGTATATTTAGGTCGACCAAGCGTTAGCCGTCCTATGGGAAATCCCATTATATGATAGCATCAAGCTAGCAGACTTTAGATTTAAGCGTTCAATCGATCTCTGCTTTCATGGATCGCTTATTGACTGAGATCAATTCATCGATTTTATCAACCCAGCCCGAGTTTGGACTTCCAACAAGCTCACGGTGAGAGTGGTTGCCATGGAAATGTTTATTCAGACCGACTCGGACCAATCACTGTTTACACACCATTTCTGGTTCCAACATGGCGACGCCCATATCACAAAAAAGATTCAATTGAATTGACTTTATTTCATTGAAGTCGGAATCAAGGAATTTTCTTTGGGTTACATCACACTCACTCTGTCCAGTTCTCATGTACAGTCACTGGTTATACCACCACACACCAACAAATACTAAATCATATCACAAAAAGGAAAAAAAAAAACAAGAAATAAATGCATTCCTGTTTATTTTAAAGCTTAATGTGAAACCATGATAAATAATAAAAAACCTGATGCCTTTCCTGTGAGTTCACATTCAGAGTCGTCAATGAAAACAAAAAAGAAATCAAGAAGCTGATTTGATTTGCCACGCTCAAACCTCGTTTGATTCCAGCCGAACTGAAACCGTTGACACTTCAGAGAAAAGCCGATAATGAACTGTCAGCTTCTTACTGCGCTTTAGTTTTACAAATTACAAGAGAAAGTAAATTAAAAGTAAGAGAAAAAAAAGAGTTAACATTGTCTATCTATACATTTACTTGAATTTTCTTTCAAGCAAAACCTAAAATTAGATCATTTCCACCAATAACACTTGTTTATTTTTTATTTGTCAGCAACAAATTGAGATTCATGTGTACTGTCAACTCAGAAAACTTGCCCTCAACGTGTTTTTTTTTTTTTTGTTTTTGGAAAGTGTTGTCGTGCTCGCCGATGCGAGGGGAAATTACATTGACGAGTGTCGCGGGGAAGGACAGCAGCCCCCGCCAGAGCAGAAACCAGCACTGGCTTTCCCATCCTCTCAGTCCAACAGAGCAGCAGCGAGGCTGCAAGCTGTGCAAGTGACCTCACACCCAGACTCATTTCACATGAAAGAACCAAGACCAAACGGAGACTTCAAACCATCTGATTCCCCAATTCTGCTTCATTTAGGAGCAAAACAATAAGACAGAAGTAAACACAGATTTACTCACACATGACACGTGAAGATGAATTTATTTAATATAATTTATGCTAAATATAGATCCAACTTGTTGGGTTTTTAAGCTGAAATTAGTTGTTAAAGATGCTAAAGGTTTTGGCTGAAAATGGTGATGCAATTTATTTTAATTGATGAAGGGATTTGGTGAAAATGTAAAAGCTATTTACAAAATGTTAAATTTTCTAAAAGACTGGAAATTTTGTTACAGAACTATGAAAGAGTGCTAAATTTGACCTAAATTTTCTGGAAAATTTGTAGTAAAAATGCTTAAAATAATCATTCTGTCCCAATTTTGCAAAAATATTTAGTGCGTTGCTTAAATATGAGTTAAACTCCAAATTAGCCCCAAAACCTTAATAGATACCATATCATCTTAAAAAAAAAAAAGCTGGCTTGTTGCTTAAATACTCAAAAAAAAAGCCTAAAATTCCTCAGTTAACAAAACTAGTCGTTAGCCGGTTGCTAAAATAGAAGTTAAACTATAAACAATTGCCAATAAAAACCCCAGTAGATAACAAATTGGCCAAAAACGTTAGCATGTTGCTAAAATAGAAGCTAAACTATAAAGAATTGCTAGTAAAAACCCCAGTAGATAACAAATTAGCCAAAAACGTTAGCCTGTTGCTAAAATAGAAGTTAAACTATAAACAATTGCCAATAAAAACCCCAGTAGATAGCAAATTAGCCAAAAACGTTAGCATGTTGCTAAAATGGAAGCTAAACTATAAGAAATTGCCAATAAAAACCCTAGTAGATAACAAATTGGCCAAAACCATTAGCATGTTGCTAAAATGGAAGCTAAACTATAAAAAATTGCTAGTAAAAACCCCAGTAGATAACAAATTAGCCAAAAACGTTAGCATGTTGCTAAAATAGAAGTTAAACTATAAAAAATTGCCAATAAAAACCCCAGTAGACAACAAATTAGCCAAAAACGTTAGCATGTTGCTAAAATAGAAGTTAAACTATAAAAATTTGCCAGTAAAAACCCCAGTAGATGACAAATTGGCCAAAACCATTAGCATGTTGCTAAAATAGAAGCTAAACTATAAAAAATTACCAATAAAAACCCCAGTAGATAACAAATTAGCCAAAAACATTAGCATGTTGCTAAAATAGAAGCTAAACTATACCAAATTGCCAGTAAAAACCCCAGTAGATAACAAATTGGCCAAAAACATTAGCATGTTGCTAAAATAGAAGCTAAACTATAAAAAAATTGCCTATAAAAACCCCTGTAGATAACAAATTAGTCAAAAACGTTAGCATGTTGCTAAAATAGAAGCTAAACTATAAAAAATTGCCAGTAAAAACCCCCAGTAGATAACAAATTGGCCAAAAACTTTAGCATATGCTAAAATAGAAGCTAAACTATAAAAAAATTGCCTATAAAAACCCCTGTAGATCACAAATTAGCCAAAAACTTTAGCATGTAGCTAAAATATTAGCTAAACTCCAAATTAGCATATAAAACCTCAGTAGATGCCAAATTAAAAAAGCCAGCAACCTGAATAAATACTAGCTAAACTCCAAAATATGCTAAAACTCCTCAGTAAACTAAATTAGTCAAAATCGTTAGCCTGTTGCTAAAATAGAAGCTAAATTCAATTCTTTTAAATTGCTATAAAAGATTAAAACATATCCCATGAATTTGTTTAAAGGTTTGTTGCTAATCTACTTACAACTTCAAAACTTGAAGATTTTCTCTTTTATTTCCTATGGGGCATTTTTTTTGCTTAATATCTCAAAAAACTATTATTTATAGATACCAATGATAGAAGCAGTAAAGTCCTGAACATTTTGATACCAGGAGCGCTCAAATTGCTGACAGTGTGATTACGTTTTTTTTACGTGATGAAAAACGTACAGAAAGGAGCAGAAGAATCACTATAGAGTGAATGTTTACTAAGTATTCACACAATTATTCCTGCATATGCATGTGAATAATGGGAGGAAATTAAAATAAAAAACTAATAATATTTATTATCACAACTAAAAGGTTTGGTTCTTCACTGTGTATGAATTTCTTGAGGGTAATTTAAAATTACATCAGTCGTTGGGAAAAAATAAAATATCCAACTCGGACTGTAACGTCCATCAGTTCTATCTTTATTTGGAAAAATGCATTTGCTTTTCATGGTAATGACTCGGAGCAATTCTCACCGACGTTGATTCATGATTAAAATTAAAGCCGGAAAGAGGCAGGAAGTGAATGTTTCGCATGATTTATGTTTTTTCATTTACCGTACATGATGACGGAGAAAACGAGCCCATTGAATCACGACCGCGAAGGGTCACATAGGGAGCTGCTGGAAGGATTTGACACAACCCGGCTAATTTTTCCACATTCAAAGCAGTTTTAAACGGGAGTTTGGAAAGCAAGATGGACTTCAGAGATGGCGACAGCCGCTTGACCACTCACGTTTGTCTGGACGCATCTCAGATGATGAAACCAGAAGTCCCCTCCTTTCAAGTTTTACTGCTAAACCCTACACCCGTCACACTGTAAAGACTGGCAGCTCCGTGGAAATTCTCATATTCAGAAATGAACTGGAGCTAATTTTCCTGCCACTTTTCATTTCACATAGCAGAATAAATAATCCAAACACAATGAGGTGAATAAAATATGTCCTGATATAAAACTAATGTCACGCCGGTGTGAAGCCTGCCTGACATGCTTTGGAAAAAATTCAGTTTCTTATTCACACAATGGAAATAAACTATCAAACTATGACTAATAGAAACATTTTTCTTTTTTGAAGTAAAAAAAAATAAAAAAGATTTGTATGTAGGTGAGCATAAGATTTATTATTTAAAATTATGGTATATATGCCAATACATGTAAGTATTTAATGGATTTGGTGTGTCATGTATGATATGTGCAAGTAAAAATGTCTATCTATATGTGTGATAATGGATCTATAAACATGGATTTGTATAGTAGAAGAACTAGACTTCATCTATAGAAATTGACTTACTTTTGGCTCCCACCAAATGAAGTCAATTCCATTTTTCTCAAATCAAATCAAATCAAATCAAATCAAATCAAATCAAATCAAATCAAATCAAATCAAATCAAATCAAATCAAATCAAATCAAATCAAATCAAATCAATCTTTATTTATAGAGCACTTTTCATATGAAAGTTAACACAAAGTGCTGTACAACAAAGTAAAACAAATGAAAATAAAATCAATCACAATAAAATTAAAAACAAAAAAAATGTCGCCATGTTGGAACCAGACGACATCAGTGAGCAGTGATTGGTGGGAAAACTGTCAAACGTTTCGAATGTTGGACCAGCTCAGTGGCAGTGGAAGAGTGTCCGCCCTGAGATTGGAAGGTCATGGGTTCAAGTCCAGGCCGAGTCATACCAAAGACTGCAAAAATGGGACCCAGTGCCTCCCTGCTTGGCACTCAGCATTAAGGGGTTGGATTGGGGGGTTAAACCACCAAATGGTTCCCGAGCGCGGCTGTGTCTGCAGCTCACCGCTCCCTTAGGGGATGGGTCAAATGCGGAGAACAAATTTCACACACCTAGGTGTGTGACAACTAATGGGTCTTTAACTTTTTAACTTTAACTCAAGGGACCAGCAGGCATGACTCTGAATGACGCTTTTGTTTATAACTTGAATAACTTACGCTACAAAAAATATATCAGGAAAAACAATTAGGATTAGCAAGCATGTGTTAAGAAACGGTATCCTAGAAGGAATGGTTATAGACTGACTGAGTAATCCATGTTCATTTCTCTATGGAAGTTTATGGGATTTTGGCTTCTTGGAGCCAGTGGGTACGTCCTGTTTGGAATGCATAGATCGGGGTTGCCCAAACGTTTTCGCTCAAAGGGCAAAAATCTAAATGGGATCCCGGTCCGCGGGCCAAGTACAATATTGCATCTTGGCTAGCTAAAAAAGACCGCTAAAAGGATCGGAAGTGACCGTAAAGACTCTCGTGAATTTCTAACACCAAAAAAAAAAAAAATCCCAGGGCTGACTCACTTGTGGGCTGTTTCCCCCATAGCCGCAGGCAAAGAAAGTGCTAACAGCGCCACCCGGAGGCTGAGCGTATATTAGAGTTTTGGAAAACCATAGAGAATCAATGGAGAACCGGTAAGGGGTTTCAACTAAACACTCCGCGGCTCCTGCAGCCACGACTTGGCGGGCCAAAAGATAACCGTTGGCAGGCTAAATATGGCCCGCAGGACACATCTTCTCGTTCAGTGGGTTTCTTTATTTCCATGACTATTTACATTCTAGTTTTCCAAGAGAATGCCAAGAGTGCAAAGAAGTAATCAGAGCAAAGGGTGGCTATGTTGAAGATAGTAGATTAGAATAACAAACGTGAATTTAACTGTTTTTGGTTACCTCCACGTGTTCGTTCATAGTTTTGATGCTTCAGTGAGACTCTACAATTTAAATAGTCATGAATATTAAAAAAAACCCACACATTTTATGAGGTGGGTCCAAACTTTCGGCCTGTACTGTATGCGTATATTTCTCTGTGTTTTTCAAAATTGTCTTTTGTTTTCAATTTTCTAATTAATTCCTCACTAAGTTTGATAAATGTATTTTTAGTTGTATGTGTCTTGTGCTTGTTTTCTAATGTTATTTGTTTTGATTGCTTGAAATATTCCAATTCCACAATATGAAAATGTCAACAAACAAAATAATTTGATGCGTTATCTTTTTAAAAGAAAATAATGTTCTGTCTTAGTTCACGAGACGTTATTTTTTATTTAACCAGGAAAAAAAATGCCATTGATCTCCCTTTCAAGTAAGTCAAGAGACAAAAATTACACACGAACAAGACATGTCATAGAATTAAAATACGCAAAAAAATAAATAAATATGATGAAATAAAACAGAATAAAACAAAAGAATTAATTAAAAATAGTTACAAACAATGATGTAGTCGTTCACCTTTCGGCACATCCATCAGGGGTCCAGAGTTTTACTCCTTCCTGACACAAGCATGTAGTTTATCCGGGCTGGGGACCGGCACAGGGAGATCTGGATCTGGGCCCCCTTGTGGCTACAGAGTAGTGTGAGGGCTCTCGCCTAAGGACCCACACTGGATTCAGCTCATCAGACAACAAACTCTGGTTTCTCATGCGCCAGTCTCATGAGGAAGCTTTAATTTGAGCTGTTCTTGCATTGGAAATCATTGCTCACAAAGAAAGCTGGCTAATTAACAAATTATAAATAGGTCCATCAATGACCGAGTTGATTTAGCCCGCGTGTTTTCATGCACTTCAGGAGAGTTTCTCATTGAGCTTCAAGTATTTAAATAATTGCAAAAGGAGTTTGTGAGGGAGCCTTTGAATTAATTGTAGAAGTTCTCACCAATCTTCGATCTTCAAACAACTGGTTCAATAAATTGTCTCTTTAAATCAGGGGTCTCAAACTGGCGGCCCGAAGTCAATATTTTGCGACCCCCGCCTTATTATGAAAGTTCAATGTTGGTGCTGCCCACAAGTTTTGTATAAATGGTACTTTTATTGGGCTGTGCACAGAGCTGATGACCCAACCAATCACGGTGGGGCATGTGGCTCTTGGGGGCGTGACATTAACCAGGCTTGAATTGCTTTGCTTTTTGCTCTTCTGAATTGTATTTGCTTTGTGATGTGTCCGCTTGCTTTATGCCTAAAAATTTTCATCTGCTTTTGTCGTTGGATCTGGTCGTCAGAAAAGTCCTTAGTAACAGTTGCTAGCGACATTAGCTCCTGTCGTTGCACCGCAAACCCAGAAAATATCGCTTTGTAGTACATAGACATGAACAAATGTTCAATAAACTAGTTCAGCAGATGGACCAAAGACAGACTGTGGATGCAAAAACATATTTTTGGCCCAAACGGAACTCCATACTGCCCAGACTCCGCCTTTAGTGGCCCTATTTCCGCTATAATGCCTTGTTACTATGAAAACAACAAAATATTTTGTTTCCAGAAAATTCTGCCCTTTATGTTTATTTTATACTTGTTTACATTTCTATTAGAAATATCTACTTTTGTTGGTTGGTAATTGCTTAGAAACAACCTTAGTTGTCCGTTCCTGACATACAGGTCAGGACAAACGGGTAAGGCGTCTGCACATAATGCCTGACTAAATGTTTGTTTCCACTTTTTAAGGCTGCCACGATTAGTCGACTAATCGACGACTAATCGATTATTACAATAGTCGACGACTAATTTAATAGTCGATTAGTCGTTACTTCATATTATATGGAGTTAGAGTGTAGTAAAGTTGAAAGTCATAATGACATTATGCTAGATTTTTGGACTATTATGGCATTTATTAATGTTTTGGGGCTATTTTTGAGTTTATCAAATACTGAAGCTACATACTAGCTGTTTTTGCTAACTTAAGCCTTTATTTTAGTTTTTTAGGCTGTTTTGGAATTTAGCTAAAATTTCAGATGCATGCTAGCTCTTTTGGCTAGCCTGGGCTTTTTTAAGGCTAATTTGCATTTAACTAATATTTTAGCTATCTGTTTCAGCGTTTTTATCCATCAATTTTAGCATCTTCAGCTATCGTCAGTAGCATTTTCATCAGCCAAATTCAGCTTAGAGCATTCACACTAGCATTACTGCAGATAATGCTATAATGACCTAGCATTATTCCAGATAATGCTAGTGCGAATAAATCTACTTTCTATCTCATTTTTAGTTAGTTTAAAACTAATGATGGTTAAGATGTGTGTTTTACATCCCCTTTGTGCATGACCCGATTAGTCGACTATTAAAAAAATCGTTTGTGGCAGCCCTACCACTTTTCTGGATGCTTAAATAACATTAAAAACTCTAATTTTATGGAAACATAAAGATTGTCACCGTCAGGTTTGTTAACCCTTTAACGCCTGGCGCTTAAACATAAAAACTTTAACATACAGTAACTTTTGAATCGTTAACACGATCAACGTAATTCCAGCAGATTCTGAAGGAGAAAAGCGGCTTTTCTCCTTCGTGTTAACAAATAAAAAATTACAGTAAATCAAAGAACATAAACACTGGAGCTCCAGTAATCCAGAGATTTGACCTGCAAACTAGCGTCATGATTTGTTTAATTTCTAGATAGAAATAACCCACAGCTCACTAGTTACATATTAGATTTTCACAGGATTAAATTAGCATTTAAGCTGTCAGGTTTGAGTTTGTTTGCCATGATTTAAAGATTAATTCCCAAATGCTTCAATACCAAAAAAAAAACATCAAAAGAGTGCTACATCTCTACTGTCTGTCTGACTGAGGAGCCACAGAGCAGAAGCGGGGGGTTGATAAGGTCACCGAGACAGGATTGGAATGGGGTGTTGGGGGCGGTGTGGGGGTGGGCATTTGAGTGAGGGTGTGCTGGGAGGTGTCACTGGACCGGAGAAGCTTCCAGTGTCCTGAATGCTCCACTGGCTCACTCCGGCTGAGTTGATCTCGGTGTGACAGGAGCACAACTGTCTGTCACATTACCATTCGAAGACATGGACCTGAATGTCACTTCCACTCTGCACTGCGCCCGTGACACATGAGGAGCCAGATTTGTCTACACTGCTCAGCTTTTCAAAAAAATATATATATTCAGTGGGTAACATCTGGGAATTGAACTTTAGCTGTTGAAATAGAAAAGATATTTAAAATGTGGCAAAATATAAAAAGCTAAGATAAACCATTTCATGTAACACGGAAACAGTTTGTAACTTTAGCTGTTAAGTAAAACCAATAAACATAGAAAGGTGTTCAAAATTTTTCATGTATAAAAAAAAAAAGTGTTTTCTGTTCTAATTTTTAAAAAATGTTATGCTCATGAAAACTATAATCCAGATTCTTCCGCATCGAGCTATATCGCAGAGGAGAAGCACTTTTTTTTCACGTGTGTTTCCTCTAAAGCGCAGAAGTTTACATTTCAGTGTAAAAAATGACTTTTTGTTTTAGCATGACCTTTTTAAAGCTGTAAAATTAATGTTTTTATGTATTTCCCAGCGCTAGCAACTACGCGCTAACGTAGCTGACCGGCGGCTGTTGATGACATCATCAACTGAGTAATGTCTGAATTTGAATTCCTACCCGAATCCCTAGCTACTAAAAAACTATATAGTGTGGGACTATATAGTGCTGTGGACTTTAAAAGCAATTGGAACACCAAACTCACTACTTTACTTTTGTTTTGGTAAACACCGGATATGACGTCACCGATTTCACAAAGTGAAAATCTAATGAAAACGATCATTCACGATTATTTAAGATGATTAAATGTGGATGGTTTGTTAAAAATTACATTTAAACAGGTTTTTTTTTTCCAAAAAACGTTTGACCGCAATGCATTGTGGTCTATATTCGCTAATGTAGTGAGCATTGATACGCACTAGCTTTTCGCAAAGACTTCTGGGAAATTTCAAGCGTACTCGATTTTGTAATTGTAGATTCAGACAGCACTTCAAAATGGCAAACGCACTATATAGTGAGCAGGGAGGGAATTTGGACATGGCCAATATTTTTCCATTATTCTCCGTTTGGGGGGCTAAATGTAGGAGTAGGGAGAAGCCGTAGGGGTGGGGAAATATTTTGATTTGGCCTAAGATGATCTGCAATTAAAAGTTGAAAAGCCACAATGTGTCTTTGTCATGGACACTTTTGTGGGTGTGGTCAATTTTTTGGATACTGTCTCTTTTCCCAAACATTTTTTAATTTTTTATACATATACATATATATATATACATATATATATATATATATATATTATATACATATATATACATATACATATATATATATATATATATATATATTATATATATATTATATATATATATATATATATATATATATATATATATATATATATATATGTATATATATATATATATATATTTTCCAAGATATATATTTTTTTACTTTCAGATATAATTGTATTCTATTTTTTTTGTGGTAATTTTATGGAAACATTTTTTTTCCTGTTTTTCAACCTAATTTTTTGTCATCCCTCCATGCGTCTTCGCGTGGATGGACATCAAGGCAAACTTCAAAGCTCAAAAACAGGCGAATCCTATTTATCCAGAAACTAGAAATTCCTAATTTTCTGCATTACCAAAAAATAAATAACAGTTCATCCTGTTCAATAGAACTAAAAACAAAAATGGACGTGTCTATGACAGGGGCACTTTGAGGCTTTTTATCTTTTAATTGCAAGTCATTTTATAGTTTTCATGAGCTGTTTGTGGTTTTTGCTTCTGAAAACCGGAATAAAATTAAAACAAAAACACCAGTGTTTTGTTTTTATACCTCAAAATGAGAACGAAGACCACTCGTGGTTTTTTTATTCATTCATTAAAAAACAAAAGAATAAAAAAACCACTCGTGGTTTTTTTATTCTTTTGTTTTTTAATGAATGCAATACACTTCCATAAATTAAGGCTTATTTGAATAATCTACAAGAGCATTGCATTAAAATTCTCAGCCTAAACATGAGGTTAATCATACAGAAACTGAAGGAGGTGTTTATGAATCACACAGGACCTCAAATATAACTTGTCATTTGACTCAAAGGTTATATTGACAGGTGTGCCCTATTATTTCTTCATCCATTAAGTGGGTAAAAAGGTCGGGGGCATGACATTTTCATTTAGAAGCCATCACCGTGAACCAACAACGTGCAGCTAAAGAAGCTGTCAGTGCCAATGAATCCGTCCGTTCCAAAGACTGCGAAAGCAAAACAAATCTGTCAGAGAGTTCCCGGGAACACGAGGGAGCGCAGACGAACAACCAGCAGAACAGACTGCCAAAGCAAACCAGGAAACAGTGAGGGAGTGGAGTATTCAGCGCAGTTAAAAGAGACACTTCCCTTAAACCCAGCTGAGCTGCTTTCCACTTAATGATGAGGAAAATCAAGTCAGAGGAAGCCTGAAGAGAGCTGCAGTTAAGCCCCGGCACAGGATCAAAAAACAAAAGCCCCGTCTTTGGTGTTGTCCAGCCTTCAGGCCACTACTGGCTGAAGAGAATTGTTGAAGAAAAAAAGGTGTTAACAAAGAACCTTTTATTAGGTTAGGAACATTTGTCCAATTAGGTTCAAACAAAAAGGAGAATCTTCCTATAAGGGGGGTGTAACCTCAGAAAAAAAACCTAATTAACTCAGGATATGATCGTCCTTGAAATTAAGTTAGGAGTCGAAATTCGAACCTCAAGTAAAAACTGATTTGAAAATTAGATTCCAGATACAAATAATCTGTCAGAGCTTAAATCTTAAAGTTTTTCAGTGAAAATGTCTCCCTAATTAAATTAAATAATTAATTCCAGTCTCTGTGACGATTACAAAAAGAAAACAAGCAAGTACTGTATTAAAAAAAAAAAAAAATCAAATTTAAATACAAAAATATTCTACGATGAGGAAGGATTTTAGTTAAAAAATATATATATTTTTTGTCACTTTAAAAAAAATTTGTCACCTTCAAAACGAGTACTGCTCTCTTAGGTGAAAAATAATTACCGTATTTTCCGGACTATAAGTCGCTCCGGTATATAAGTCGCACTTTTAAAAGAAAAGTCCAACATTTATGAACAAATTCAACAAGCCCGACGTACTGTCGCTTTTGACACCGAACACAATACACGCGTCACATTCAAGTCTGTTGCCTCTTTTGATGTGCGTTAAATTTAATGTTCAATACTTGTCCACAACTTTGTTTAATAAACTAGATATTCCCATTATGTGTGGAGAATCTTTTAGCCTCATCGCTACTTGATGTCTTTTGTTTTCAATTTTCTAATTAATTCCTCACTAAGTTTGATAAATGTATTTTTAGTTGTATGTGTCTTGTGCTTGTTTTCTAATGTTATTTGTTTTGATTGCTTGAAATATTCCAATTCCACAATATGAAAATGTCAACAAACAAAATAATTTGATGCGTTATCTTTTTAAAAGAAAATAATGTTCTGTCTTAGTTCACGAGACGTTATTTTTTATTTAACCAGGAAAAAAAATGCCATTGATCTCCCTTTCAAGTAAGTCAAGAGACAAAAATTACACACGAACAAGACATGTCATAGAATTAAAATACGCAAAAAAATAAATAAATATGATGAAATAAAACAGAATAAAACAAAAGAATTAATTAAAAATAGTTACAAACAATGATGTAGTCGTTCACCTTTCGGCACATCCATCAGGGGTCCAGAGTTTTACTCCTTCCTGACACAAGCATGTAGTTTATCCGGGCTGGGGACCGGCACAGGGAGATCTGGATCTGGGCCCCCTTGTGGCTACAGAGTAGTGTGAGGGCTCTCGCCTAAGGACCCACACTGGATTCAGCTCATCAGACAACAAACTCTGGTTTCTCATGCGCCAGTCTCATGAGGAAGCTTTAATTTGAGCTGTTCTTGCATTGGAAATCATTGCTCACAAAGAAAGCTGGCTAATTAACAAATTATAAATAGGTCCATCAATGACCGAGTTGATTTAGCCCGCGTGTTTTCATGCACTTCAGGAGAGTTTCTCATTGAGCTTCAAGTATTTAAATAATTGCAAAAGGAGTTTGTGAGGGAGCCTTTGAATTAATTGTAGAAGTTCTCACCAATCTTCGATCTTCAAACAACTGGTTCAATAAATTGTCTCTTTAAATCAGGGGTCTCAAACTGGCGGCCCGAAGTCAATATTTTGCGACCCCCGCCTTATTATGAAAGTTCAATGTTGGTGCTGCCCACAAGTTTTGTATAAATGGTACTTTTATTGGGCTGTGCACAGAGCTGATGACCCAACCAATCACGGTGGGGCATGTGGCTCTTGGGGGGTGACATTAACCAGGCTTGAATTGCTTTGCTTTTTGCTCTTCTGAATTGTATTTGCTTTGTGATGTGTCCGCTTGCTTTATGCCTAAAAATTTTCATCTGCTTTTGTCGTTGGATCTGGTCGTCAGAAAAGTCCTTAGTAACAGTTGCTAGCGACATTAGCTCCTGTCGTTGCACCGCAAACCCAGAAAATATCGCTTTGTAGTACATAGACATGAACAAATGTTCAATAAACTAGTTCAGCAGATGGACCAAAGACAGACTGTGGATGCAAAAACATATTTTTGGCCCAAACGGAACTCCATACTGCCCAGACTCCGCCTTTAGTGGCCCTATTTCCGCTTATAATGCCTTGTTACTATGAAAACAACAAAATATTTTGTTTCCAGAAAATTCTGCCCTTTATGTTTATTTTATACTTGTTTACATTTCTATTAGAAATATCTACTTTTGTTGGTTGGTAATTGCTTAGAAACAACCTTAGTTGTCCGTTCCTGACATACAGGTCAGGACAAACGGGTAAGGCGTCTGCACATAATGCCTGACTAAATGTTTGTTTCCACTTTTTAAGGCTGCCACGATTAGTCGACTAATCGACGACTAATCGATTATTACAATAGTCGACGACTAATTTAATAGTCGATTAGTCGTTACTTCATATTATATGGAGTTAGAGTGTAGTAAAGTTGAAAGTCATAATGACATTATGCTAGATTTTTGGACTATTATGGCATTTATTAATGTTTTGGGGCTATTTTTGAGTTTATCAAATACTGAAGCTACATACTAGCTGTTTTTGCTAACTTAAGCCTTTATTTTAGTTTTTTAGGCTGTTTTGGAATTTAGCTAAAATTTCAGATGCATGCTAGCTCTTTTGGCTAGCCTGGGCTTTTTTAAGGCTAATTTGCATTTAACTAATATTTTAGCTATCTGTTTCAGCGTTTTTATCCATCAATTTTAGCATCTTCAGCTATCGTCAGTAGCATTTTCATCAGCCAAATTCAGCTTAGAGCATTCACACTAGCATTACTGCAGATAATGCTATAATGACCTAGCATTATTCCAGATAATGCTAGTGCGAATAAATCTACTTTCTATCTCATTTTTAGTTAGTTAAAACTAATGATGGTTAAGATGTGTGTTTACATCCCCTTTGTGCATGACCCGATTAGTCGACTATTAAAAAAATCGTTTGTGGCAGCCCTACCACTTTTTCTGGATGCTTAAATAACATTAAAAACTCTAATTTTATGGAAACATAAAGATTGTCACCGTCAGGTTTGTTAACCCTTTAACGCCTGGCGCTTAACATAAAAACTTTAACATACAGTAACTTTTGAATCGTTAACACGATCAACGTAATTCCAGCAGATTCTGAAGGAGAAAAGCGGCTTTCTCCTTCGTGTTAACAAATAAAAAATTACAGTAAATCAAAGAACATAAAACACTGGAGCTCCAGTAATCCAGAGATTTGAACCTGCAAACTAGCGTCATGATTTGTTTAATTTCTAGATAGAAATAACCACAGCTCACTAGTTACATATTAGATTTTCACAGGAATTAAGCATTTAAGCTGTCAGGTTTGAGTTTGTTTGCCATGATTTAAAGATTAATTCCCAAATGCTTCAATACCAAAAAAAAACATCAAAAGAGTGCTACATCTTACTGTCTGTCTGACTGAGGAGCCACAGAGCAGAAGCGGGGGGTTGATAAGGTCACCGAGACAGGATTGGGAATGGGGTGTTTGGGGCGGTCGAGTTGGGGGGTGGGCATTGAGTGAGGGTGTGTGGAGTGTCACTGACCGGAGAAGCTGGTCCAGTCGCACTCGCTAAGATGGTTCCACTGGCTCAGCTCCGGCTGAGTTGATCTCGTGTGACAGGAGCACAACTGTCTGTCACATTACCATTCGAAGACATGGACCTGAATGTCACTTCCACTCTGCACTGCGCCCGTGACACATGAGGAGCCAGATTTTGTCTACACTGCTCAGCTTTTCAAAAAAATATATATTCAGTGGGGTAACATCTGGGAATTGAAACTTTAGCTGTTGAAATAGAAAAAGATATTTAAAATGTGGCAAATATAAAAAAGAATAATACAAGATAAACATTTCATGTAACACGGAAACAGTTTGTAACTTTAGCTGTTAAGTAAAAAACCAATAAACATAGAAAGGTGTTCAAAATTTTTTCATGTATAAAAAAAAAAGTGTTTTTCTGTTCTAATTTTTTAAAAATTTTATGCTCATAAAACTTTATATCCATGATTTCTACCGCATAAGCTATCGAGGGACGATTATGTAGACAGAGAGCACTTCTTTTGAAGTCCAATCATTTGTTACTGTTTTAGAGAATTTACTCAAGATTCATGTAAGACCAAACTGGCAATTTTCTTTTTAGTTTTATGAAAACTTTCATTGATGAGTATTGTATGAAAGCATCTAATTTCAATTTTATGATGATTTCCGATTCTAACTTTCGACTATGTCGCAGAGGAAGCACTTTTTTTTCACGTGTTTTCTCTCTAAGCGCAGAAGTTTACATTTCAGTGTAACGACTTTTTGTTTTAGCATGATTATTTAAAGCTGTAAATTAAGTTGTTTATGTATTTTCCCAGCGCTAGCTAACACTCGAACGTGCTGACCGGCGGCTGTGATGACATCATCAACTGAGTAATGTCTGAATTTGAATTCCTACCCGAATCCCTAGCTACTAAAAAACTATATAGTGTGGGACTATATAGTGCTGTGGACTTAAAAGCAATTGGAACACCAAACTCACTACTTTACTTTTGTTTTGGTAAACACCGATGATATGACGTACCAGATTTCACAAAGTGAAATCTAATGAAAAACGATCATTCACGATTAGATTATTAAGATGATTAAATGTGGATGGTTTGTTTAAAAAATTACATTTAAACAGTTTTTTTTTTTCCAAAAAACGTTTGACCGCAATGCATTGTGGTCTATATTCGCTAATGTAGTGAGCATTGATACGCACTAGCTTTTCGCAAAGACTTCTGGGAAATTTCAAGCGTACTCGATTTGTAATTGTAGATTCAGACAGCACTTCAAAATGGCAAACGCACTATATAGTGAGCAGGGAGGGAATTTGGACATGGCCAATATTTTTCCATTATTCTCCGTTTGGGGCTAAATGAGGAGTAGGGAGAAGCGTAGGGGTGGGAGAAAATATTTGATTTGGCCTAAGATGATCTGCAATTAAAAGTTGAAAAGCCACAATGTGTCTTTGTCATGGACACTTTTGTGGGTGGTCAATTTGTGCAATTTTTTGGATACTGTCTCTTTTCCCAAACATTTTTTAATTTTTTATACATATACATATATATATATACATATATATATATATATATTTAATTATATATATACATATATATACATATATATATATATATATATTATATATATATATATATATAATATATATATAAATAATATATATATTATATATTATTATTTATAATATATATATATATGTATAATAGTATAATTATATATATATATTATTCAAGATATATATTTTTTTACTTTCAGATATAATGTATTCTATTTTTTTTGTGGTAATTTTATGGAAACATTTTTTTCCTCTTTTTCAACCTAATTTTTTGTCATCTCCTCCATGCGTTCTTCGGATGGAGGACATCAAGGCAAACTTCAAAGCTCAAAAACAGGCGAATCTATTTATCCAGAAACTAGAAATTCCTAATTTTCTTGCATTAAAAAAAATAAATAAACAGTTCATCCTGTTCAATAGAACTAAAAACAAAAATGGACGTGTCTATGACAGGGGCACTTTGAGGCTTTTTATCTTTTAATTGCAAGTCATTTTATAGTTTTCATGAGCTGTTTGTGGTTTTTGCTTCTGAAAACCGGAATAAAATTAAAACAAAAACACCAGTGTTTTGTTTTTATACCTCAAAATGAGAACGAAGACCACTCGTGGTTTTTTTATTCATTCATTAAAAAACAAAAGAATAAAAAAACCACTCGTGGTTTTTTTATTCTTTTGTTTTTTAATGAATGCAATACACTTCCATAAATTAAGGCTTATTTGAATAATCTACAAGAGCATTGCATTAAAATTCTCAGCCTAAACATGAGGTTAATCATACAGAAACTGAAGGAGGTGTTTATGAATCACACAGGACCTCAAATATAACTTGTCATTTGACTCAAAGGTTATATTGACAGGTGTGCCCTATTATTTCTTCATCCATTAAGTGGGTAAAAAGGTCGGGGGCATGACATTTTCATTTAGAAGCCATCACCGTGAACCAACAACGTGCAGCTAAAGAAGCTGTCAGTGCCAATGAATCCGTCCGTTCCAAAGACTGCGAAAGCAAAACAAATCTGTCAGAGAGTTCCCGGGAACACGAGGGAGCGCAGACGAACAACCAGCAGAACAGACTGCCAAAGCAAACCAGGAAACAGTGAGGGAGTGGAGTATTCAGCGCAGTTAAAAGAGACACTTCCCTTAAACCCAGCTGAGCTGCTTTCCACTTAATGATGAGGAAATCAAGTCAGAGGAAGCCTGAAGAGAGCTGCAGTTAAGCCCGGCCACAGGATCAAAAACAAAAGCCCCGTCTTTGGTGTTGTCCAGCCTTCAGGCCACTACTGGCTGAAGAGAATTGTTGAAGAAAAAAAGGTGTTAACAAAGAACCTTTTATTAGGTTAGGAACATTTGTCCAATTAGGTTCAAACAAAAAGGAGAATCTTCCTATAAGGGGGTGTAACCTCAGAAAAAAAACCTAATTAACTCAGGATATGATCGTCCTTGAAATTAAGTTAGGAGTCGAAATTCGAACCTCAAGTAAAAACTGATTTGAAAATTAGATTCCAGATACAAATAATCTGTCAGAGCTTAAATCTTAAAGTTTTTCAGTGAAAATGTCTCCCTAATTAAATTAAATAATTAATTCCAGTCTCTGTGACGATTACAAAAAGAAAACAAGCAAGTACTGTATTAAAAAAAAAAAAAATCAAATTTAAATACAAAAATATTCTACGATGAGGAAGGATTTTAGTTAAAAAATATATATATTTTTTGTCACTTTAAAAAAAATTTGTCACCTTCAAAACGAGTACTGCTCTCTTAGGTGAAAAATAATTACCGTATTTTCCGGACTATAAGTCGCTCCGGTATATAAGTCGCACTTTTAAAAGAAAAGTCCAACATTTATGAACAAATTCAACAAGCCCGACGTACTGTCGCTTTTGACACCGAACACAATACACGCGTCACATTCAAGTCTGTTGCCTCTTTTGATGTGCGTTAAATTTAATGTTCAATACTTGTCCACAACTTTGTTTAATAAACTAGATATTCCCATTATGTGTGGAGAATCTTTTAGCCTCATCGCTACTTGATGGAGACTTCTATAATGTCTTCATTCTGGGTTCCGGAGAGCAGTCTTTCTTTTTCTTACAGCAATCGTTACATTGTAGCCTGCAGGAGCTGCATCTGAATGATGTTGTTTTTAGCTACTCTTCTGTCTGTTTGTAACCCAGTTTGATGGCTTTCCATCCCGCATTAGTCCAAGGAGAAATAAAAACTATAATAATAATATTGTCTTGATGAAAATAGGAAAATATCAGGAGAATGATCAGATTCCAAACAATGTTTGTTTTGTTTTGAACGGAACTTCTTGTTCTGCGTTTCTGTCAGCAGACAGCAGCATATACTGACACATAAACCTGCAGTGCCCCCTGGTGGCTGTTAGTGGGAAACAACCGCTTAAAAGCAACCGGTTGTTAGTGGGGAAAATAATGAAAACAAGAGCCTATTTATGTCTAAAAATAATCACCAATAAGTCGCTCCTGAGTATAAGTCGCACCCCTGGCCAAACTATATATATAAAAAAAAAAAAAAACGCAACTTGTAGTCTGGAAAATACGGTAGTTTTGTGTTATTAATGTCGGGTTCAGACCGCACGCGGAATCCGCTTCACCTCCAGTTTACACCAGACGTGTATTTTTCCACGGCCGTCAACAGGCGCTTAGCTTGGTTATTTACAGACTCTACAATTAATTTGACACCGTCCATCTTGACTTGTTGCCAAGTACTCTTGTTTACTTACTGTTTACCCAAAACCACCCCACACCCACTCTGTAGTCGGCCCACTATTCGCGGGGGTTGGGGAACAGAGACCTACGCGACTATGCCGAATCTGTGAATACGGAGAACCCCCAACCCCTGATCCATATTCATCCAAAAAACTTCTGATAATGCTTTGTAAACATTTGTTAAAGAACATTGAAGTATTGCTCAGAATAAGGAGCTTTTATTTAATCCAGAACAACAGACGTTTCATGAGAACTGTCACTCTGCTTACTCCTGCATCAATTAAGTGCAAGAGAGCATCTCTATCCAGATTTTTCCGGTTTCATCCATAACAAACACCTGCTCTGGATGATAATTATCCTCCGCGACTATCAGGATATTTCCGAGCCGCTTCTGAGTCAGCTGATGCCATTTCTCCATGCAGGCTCGCTGTGTGCGTGCTTAGCAGACGGGCTGGCGAGCTCTTCAACTGCGCTCCCCTTCTGGGAAATTCCAGCAGAATTCGGAAGCAAAACTTTCAAACAAGCATCTTGAGTTATTGAGCTTTTGTGACAAACCACAAGAGACACGTGACTGAAACAAATCCACGAATAAGTGAAACCAGGAATAAAGAAACCTGAATAAGAGGGGGAACACTGTATATTGATAGGTATGTATATCTCAGTGTCTTTGTGACTCTTTTTTTTATTATTATTATTTAAAATTGAAAATTTTCTCATGTGCCTTGGCGTAACTTCCTGCCAGGATTGACAAGGATCGCTCGCCGCTAGTGCAAAAATAGGCCAGACGCCGAAACGATCGCTGCACGTGAAGACCGCGGGACCGCGGAACTTCGCGTCGGCTGTGGACTAGTAGGGGTAGGATTATATAAGTTTGCTTCTTCCCACTCCTTTTCAAGCAATCCATCAAACTCTATAATGAGTTTAAAATATTTGTGGGTTTTGTCATGGGTTTTCTTCACAATCTATGCTTAAAATAAACCGAATCAATCAATCAATCAAAACTATACTGTATATTAACATGGAATGGAAGTGGCCTTCCGCATGCGGTGTGAACCAGGCGTTAATTGTTAAGGTTATGAACAGCTGTATATCTATCTGATATAAAAGTTCAAAAATATTGATATCTCCATCCATCCATCCATTTTCTTACCCTATCCCTTTTAAGTATCATGGGGCTGCCAAAACCCAATCTGTCTATAGTGGCTAATTTGTTCATAATTGGCGATTTTCCCCAAAAAATCTAGTAAATATATATATAATTTTTTAAAATATAACAAATCTTTCAGTTATTTACATTAATAGTGCAGCTGCTCCAAAATAAATGTAAAACATTTACAATCTAAACTTGACTTTTTTTAACAGCTACATTTAAAAATTATGGTATTTCTGGCAGGTTTTAAAAAAAACATATTAGTAAGATTATATTAGTGTGAAACAGTAATCTTTTTGATCAATTTTTTGAATATATGTATATATTTTTTTGATTGTTTTCCACTTTTCAAAATGCTTTGCAACAACAGAAATCTGCAGGTTTTACCTGCATTAGTTAAAACTGCAAAAAGTTTGTTTCTATACTTAAAATGAAATAAACATCAAGTCCATCAAATTCTTCTTTTATGTTTTTATGACTCCTGAGGTTGGTTAATAAGATGAAAAAAATACATTTAAATGTCTGTTATTTATTTGAATGGTATTTCTGGTTTACATGGCTCTACATCGCCTCGTAGTGAGTGGCAACACACTTTCACCAGAAGCTGTTTTCTTCAGGCTTTTCATTAACACCTAAGTAGGTGTCAGTTACACTTTGCCTCAGCAGAGCTGCTCATAAACAAAAACAGCCATGGAGACAAGATCCTATTCCCTTCAATTCTACCCAAACATGTCGCGCTGAAACACAAACAGCCAGCCCCATCCGCCAATCAAAAAGGCTTTTTTTTACAGAGGAATTTTGAAAACAATGGTATGTCATTACCAAGCATTATTTCTGAATTAAAACTTGTAATTAATTATTTACCCATAAGTAGCTAACATGATCCCATGACCTTGCATGTCCCCTAAATTTGGGGAGTTTTGTGATTATTAACCAGTAGCTTTGATTTTGGGCTTCACTTTAGTAAAATAAAACAAAATGGCAACAGTTATTGAAAGGAACAAGATGTATGGTGGCCCTGAAGTGCAAATCACATTAGCAAATCCCTCAAAACAAAAGCATATTTAAAAAAAAAATTACAATGAAAAATGAAAAAGCAAAACATGGATTTAAAAAAAATATCAAAATCAAAACAAAATTTCATTGTGAAATAAAACCACAATTCATAAAAACAAAATTAATTTCCAGAAATCAAAACGAAGTGTTAAAACTTTAAACAAAACAGTCAAGAGGACTAGGTTGGTATTATGGGACATTGCTGATAGGATGATGGCGTTTGAGTTTTGAATATAAAAGAGAGAGCAGAGAGATTTTTGAAGCTAAACTGTGCTAAGATGTTTACTGAGCAAAAACCAAACTTTAAAGAAATATCAGAATGCCAAATGGCTTCTGGTTGAAAAGATAAACAAACCTCACCATCCAAGCAGTGATCTCCCGTTATACTGATTCTTATTTTCTAAATTATCGTACAAATTATTTTTGTTTTCCAAAACTTGAGGATTTTATATAGCTTCATTTTTTTTTTTTAATAACAGCTTGTTTTCCTTTTGTTTTATTATTATTATTTGTCTTGCCATTTAAATTAAATTAAACCTATTTGCACTGAGTGATTTGTTGATAAAATTTGTACTTCAGGGCCACCGTAGAGATATCTCTTTTAGCAGTGACGTGCAGCAAAGTTCATGGCCTGTGATGCACTGACATCAGACAGATTTACAAACATATTCCCCTTACTGAGTAGCTTATTCATGATTGTCTACAGTTAAAGAGCGTTGTTTAAATTTTAATTTCAACATTATTCTTACGTTTTTTTAAGTGTAAGATAGAAAAAAAAAAATCACATACATATTTGTTATTGACTCACTTTTACTTATGAATGAAGTCTCTGTGCAGGTCATTCTAAAGAAACACATGAATAACCTGTTTGTAGAAGTCTTCATTTTCTTTCTTTCAGTTTTAAATGTCTCTCTGTCTCAATGAAAATCACTTCTAGTGACGCGTCTCCACAAATTTCTATGTTTAGACACGTAATCCTCCATTTCAAGAATAATGCTAAAGTAGACTTGCTATATTGTTATTTTTTATTGTATTTTTTTCTGTTTCTGGAATGTCTTTAACATTGCACTAAATATTTTACAAACATTGTGTTCAAATAATAATAAAAAAAAAAATTGCTACAACTAATTCTATCATTCTTTAGCCGCAGTCTTGCATTCTCTGGGCTCACCAGCGCCCTCTGCCTTGAGGCAGGCGTACTGTCTGTCTCACCTCGAGTATTTCTAAAGCCCATTTTAGTGGATGAAAAAACTAAATGAGTCACAACCTGGCACTAACGTAAATGAAGTAATAAAAATAAAGTGTCAGCTGCAGCTGGAGTCAGGGTGTGCTGCACAGGGGAGGTACGGACTGCTGCTACCTCACCCAACGATTTTTCCTGTATTTGATCAGGAAACTAGTAAATTTGCCATTTTTTTTTTGTTTTTGTACCAAAGAAACTTAGCAGAAAAAAGTAATCATAGAATAGACATGTCCACAAAAATAATAATTGATCTTTATTTTCAATAATAGAAGAGTATTTTCATTTCTGTATTTTTTTTAGCTATATGTTGCTGTTGCCTCATTTGCCTCCCCTGACTGCACGTCACTGCCCTTTAGACAGCAAAGAAGGAACCAAATGGTGTACATCTACTAGCCATTCGGCAGCAACAAGACTGAAGTACAGAAGAAGTTAGCGCTTTGTTGCACGAGCTTTGAACGGCCAATCAGAGGCGATTATGTCATCCTCCGTCATCATGAAGCAACAGAGACTCTTAACTCAAATTCTGATTGGCTGAATTAATGCAAACTTGTTGATCCATATATGGCCACGGTTAAATCAGCAGTGTTTTCTTTGGAAAGCCACCACAAAATGTATGAGTGTAAGGCAGACTTTCATGAACCTAGCAACAAGTGAGGGCTGAAATCTGATTGGTTAGAAACTTCCATGTGGAAAAAAAACAGTCTGACAGCAGCGCAGCCGGGGCGTAGGGCTGTGAGAGAAGCTGACAGAACAGTCGGAATGATCTAAAATATATTTTGAACTAATATAAACATTTATCTGATATTTAAAATTTTTTTTGGATAATTTTAGGCCTTCACTGAAGGCTCTGCAGACTCTGGCATTACGCCACTGCTCTATCCTAAAGCAAGAGGAAGCTGTAAGTTAGAGGGACAAGCTCAAAACAGGCAGTTGTTTCTAATCTTGTTTCAAAATGTGCCTGAAATGTATTTCAAATTAAACGCCCAGAATCCGATCGGCTTTTGCTAAATGCTCGGGTAACTGCTCGGGTTATGCTGAATTATTGACAGACTGCAGCTGCTGGAAGGTTCAACCAAAAATGTCATTCTCCTGTTTGTGCCCATCAAACACTGAGACTGCGTACCTGAGACATCCGAGCTGCTGTAGGATTCTTCTTGTTCTGACAGCCTCCTCTCAGCCGGCCGGAACTCGGGCACATAAAAATCCCCCTGCCGGTCCAGCGGTGCCATGACCTGGATCTGACCATCTCTGTAAATTTCCAGGAATGGGTGTGCCCATAGCTTCCGCTCCTGAGGTATAAAAAGAGACAGGAAGCAAATCAAATATAGTTCACGTTTTGGTAAAATAATAAAAACTAGGGCCGTAGATCAATTAAAAAAAACTAACAAATTAATTGCAAACCTGGAAAAAATTACTCGCAATTGATCACTTTTTTATTTAAGTTACAGTATTTTGCAAACCACTCACTATGTATGAATAATCATTAAAAAAATAAAAAAATCTCACCAAATCTCACATTTATGACATTTATTTATTATTAAGGCTGTCAATCAATTTAAAAATATATCAGAATAATCAAACTTTTGAGTTGAGATTAATAACTATATGTGACTTTAAAACAAAAACAGGCCAGAGAGAACTTTTTTTTTTATTTTTATCGTCTGAAACATTTGAATTTATCAAGTTCTAACCCAGAAGTGTAAATTGTGAGCACAAAACACATCAACAGTTGAATAAGTAGAACTCTAAAGACGTTTATGTCTGCAGTATAACTTCAAAAAAATAAAGAGAAACGAACCTGCAGACCTTAAAAAAAAAAAAAAAAGTTCCGATGTCCTCTATATCACTGCGCAGGCAGATTTAAAACATTTCCTTCATTATCTAAACAAAAACAAGAGGTTAGAGGTGAACTTTCTGAACTGATGCTTTATTTAACGATGATCAACATAAAGATTGTTTTTCTTTGCCGCTGCAGTCAAGCCTCGGCGACGCTCTTTGTGTTAACGTGACAACGCGCCGGACCTCAGATCAAATAGTCCTCTTTTTGTAAAAAAGCGATCTAAATAAAAAAAAATAAGAAGAAGACCAACTGAACATGTATTTCTTTAGTAAATAACCATAAGGGGGATAATACGCACAAAGTGTTTTAATGCACAGCGTAGAAGCTTGCACCACCAAAGCAAAGCGAAGGACTGCTGCTCCGTGAGGCGTGATTAAGTTGCGTTAATAAATCTTTTTTTTTTTTTTATATGTATTTTATTTTTCTAGGAAACTTAGGTTACATTTAAATTGACCGTAAATGCTTGTTCATATCTCGTGCCTTTCCATTCAAATCATTGCAAAAGCAGAAAAAACAAAAATAAAACAAACAAATACACACTAGGAAAAAAAAAACAAATCTTAGTAAATGGATGGAAAATGTATCTGACATAGAAAAAATAAATAAAAATAAACACACAAACCAAGGCTCATGTGGGGGAGGGGGGAGACACATAAAGACTAGCATTAATTTATCTAGCGTTAATGAATATTAACATTCATAGGACTGGGTTGATAAAATTGATTAATTGATTTAAATCGATTTAAGCTTAACAGACCAATAATCGATTTATCACATAAAGGTAAAGTCCACTAGCTTGATGCTAACATTTAATGGGATTTCCCATAGGACAGCTGATGCTAACGCTGACCTAAACATACATTGCTGAGTAAATTAACATTTTTATAAACTCTAAGGTATGAATTTTCCAAACTATTTTAACGAAACCTTTTTTAAAAACCATTTGTGGTCTAAAACTGCTTTTTGCTGATTATTTCTTCTTCTTCTGGAATAAGGTGTAATGCTATAACGCAGTCGCCACCTAGTGGCCAAACTAAAACGCCCTCCAGGAGAAGCAGAACAATGTTTACAATGTTAATGATCTGAACATTGTTGTTAGAACGTCTCCTTTTAGAAAACGTTTAACACTGTATGATATTTAAAATCTCATTTCACTAATTAATTTTAGTGTGTGAACTGTTCCAAAATATATAGTAAATTATTAATGTATTTCTAAACAAATGTGTATAAATGTGTAAACTCAAAACCAAATTGAAGAATCGAAAGAATCGAAAGAAAAATCAGAATCGAATCGATTTAGGCTTTTGTAAATAGAATCAGAACGTTTCTGTAAATTATAATTGATAATCGATGAACAGACACTCCAGAACTTCTGGTGTTCATAGGAATGGGTCACACAACATATCTTTCAATGGAACTTTCTATACACATCCCTGTGCATCACACAGATTTGGAACTAGGATATTTATAACAGTGGTTGATAATCCGTCAAGTGTGTCTCCAGTTAACTGCAAGCAGAAATGGTTTTGTGATGTTGTATATGGGGACCCTCTCAGCTCACTCCAGGACTAAAGAGAACCGCTTACTTCTCTCCTGGCATCTGTCATGCATCACTTTTTAGACCCCTGCAATCCATCTTTGTTTGAGGCTTCAGACTGCTGTCCTCTCTTTGCTTCTCAACTCTCCTCTCCAATCGTCTGGTAACGTTTAAGAAGTCACCATCAGCCTCTGTGGCTCTTTTTTTTTTTTACTTTAAATAGCCACATGGAATTTGAGTGTTATAGACTATTTCAAAATGTCTTTAAATACATTTTTATATATGCGAATGCCTAATTTTCTCATGCTTTTAAGTCAATATTTCATACGTGACGTGCAACAATGGACTCCAATTGCAAGACTTGTAGCGACAGCAGTATTTCTCCATTTCATGGTGAGTTCATGCCAGTTCCCAAGAGGTTGAACCTTCGTGTTTGTTGTTTCTTAATGGTTCCTAAGAATAGAGTCCCCAAGACTCCAGCTGGTGCTCCAGATCAAAGGAGGTGGTATGCCGTTACGCTTAACATCTGATAATCAGACTCGTAGACTCGAGGGACGAGTTCTGGGGAAGAGTTAGCCGACTTCTCTTTAAAACCATTTTCTAAAAGTCTGTCTTTCAGCCTAGTTATGTCAGCAGTGACTTTCTCTTCAGCAGTTGTATCTTACATCATAGCAGCATATATTTATCTATCCGAAAGTGTCAAAGCGTAGTCTTTGAGGGCTGCTGTCATGGTTGTTTTTAAGATAACTCTGGCCTTCTTATGGTCGAAATGCACCAGATTTAGGGAATCTGATAAACCGGCAGGAAAGCAGCAGTCCAGGCCGGGAGTTTGACATGCACGTGTCTCTTCTGGGAAGGCTTTTCAGAAAGTGTTCATGGGAACGTTTTTTCTCCAGAAGTTCATTCTTGAGGTCAAACACTGCTGAATAACAATGCCTGGATCCCAGTCAAGTCAAAGCGTGTGGGTCGAGTTCTTCCACGCTAAACACCATGTCTTTGTGACCCTTCCTTTGTACAGTGGAGCAAACAAGTATTTGATCCCTTTGCTGGTTTTGTAGGTTTGCCCGCTTGAAACTGACAGTCTGTCATCCTATTGGTTGGTTCATTTGAGGGGAGATGTTAATAGATCTAAGTGTCTGAGAATGGAGGATTTAGAATTGGAACCGGGAGGGGAGACTTTTTTGTGTAATTTGTATTTTTTTTTGTACATGTTTGTCCTGGCCAACAGAAACGGAAAGACAGTGTAGAGTGGTGAAGACAGCTTTCCTCATCACATCGTCTGGATAAGCCACTGCCAGGGGACTGTGGTCTTTTATTTTAGAAATTTTGTTTTTTTTTTTTGTTTAAGGGTGAGAAAGTTGAACCAGGAACGGATATTGAATGTGAGGATGGACTCTACCAGTGAAATATAAACCACGTATAAGATGTCCTTATTAATATTAAAAAATTCCTCAAAAGATGGAGGCGTTGCTGTGCTTTTATAAAAGATAAAATTCACACGATGTCTAAAAGACATGCTAATGTTCATTATTGTCCTGAGGAGTTTCAAGAAATCTCTGTTTTTATCTTTTCCTGGTCCATGACTATTTTAATAAAGAAATACTCTGAACTTGATTTAATCAATAGAAAATGCAACAAATACATGTTTAACAGAAACATTTGAGGAAGAAATGAAGTATTCTCTTTAGTGCTTATTCTTTTTATTTATTTTTTGCTGAATTTAAGTGTTTAAAAAAAGAGACTCAAAAGTAACTATATCTCTCTACTGGACATGACTTCGACTCTGAAAGGCAGAAAGAAACTTGAAGCAAATGATTCACATGTTCAGTTTTTAGTCAACAGATCCCAAAATCCAAAACATTTGACCTATGATTCACTGAGCTCAAACAAAACGAAAAAACAGGAGAAAACTGACTTAACCTGAGAGGATTCAGAGATAGAGATTAACAAGAAACGTAATACAGAACGCCTCCACAAAAGTAAGACGGTTATGACGATGGTCACTGTTCGTCTAAAGGCAGCTGATATGTCAAATCTTGGCCAAAACTATTCTGATTTCATCAACCCACATCATCCCACCGAGCTGACTCAGATTTGAAAACATTCAAGACAATGGAAATCTTCCCAGGAGTAGACGCCCAAAGATCGCAGAGAAAAGGCAAAAAAAGAATAGAAATATAAATGTTTAGATTCACCCAAAAAATAAATAAAAATTCAAAAATGTATGACATAAAGCCGTGGCTGAATTTTTTCAGTTGTCACTTTTCATGCATGTTAACGTGGGTTTGCATGGAGACATTAAATATTCATGGCTTTCATGCACATGCCACTAAGCCTAAAGCAATAGCATCTGATGTTTCCACGAAGTATGTGGACACTTTGAGTTTGAGAACAGTGTAAATGTCAGGTAGCAAACAAAATGACAAAACCTTTTTCAGAAATAGTCTTTTATTGGTCTTTTGTGAAATATGATGTGTGGAGATCTCATCTCCTATCGATAGCAACTGTAGACACTTTCAGTCCCTTCAGACGGAATACACATCAGGCTCATTTCCATGAAATGTCTTCAGGTAAACAAACAAGGCTTCTCTGTCTCGTCAGCAGCTGGCAGCAAAGACCTGGCTGTGCATGGAAACCGCTCATTAACTGGAGGCAAATTTGGGGGAAGAAGGCAAATTTTGTCTCCTTGGCCTTATAGAAAAAGATACAAGAGATCAGGATAGTTTGTGAAAATGGTAGATTGTGTTTATTCTTTAAAGTTTACTGATATTGGTCGATGGTCAAATAGCAACTACTCAAATTCTGTAAATGATTAGTAAGCATTCACACTAGCAATTCAAAAATGACCAAAAATGTATTTTTGGTTCTTAACTTTTAAGTTTTTGAATTATTCAGCAAAAATATACCCCCATAGGAAATGAATGAGAAAGTCTTCACTCAAAATTTGAAGTAGATTAGCAACAAGCCTTTAGATATATTCTGCCATGTTTTTATCTTTAATGTAATTTTCAAAAAAAAAAAAAATAGGTGTTTACCTAATATTTTAGTAACATGTTAACGTTTTTGGCTAATTTGTTATTTACTGGGGGTTTTTAGGCTAATTTAGAGTTCAGCTTCGATTTTAGCAACAGGCTAAAGTTTTTGGCTAATTTACTTCACTGAGGAGTTTTAAGCTATTTTGGAGTTTAGCTCAAGCAATGAGCTAGCTTTTTGGCTAAATTTGCATCTACAGAGGTTTTTTTAAGCTAATTTGGAGTTTAGCAAATATTTTTACGACCTGTTAACTTCTTTGCTAATTTGTTATCTACTGGGGTTTTTGGGCTAATGTAGATTTTAGCTTCTATATTAGCAACATGCAAACGTTTTTGGCTAATTTAGCTTACTGAGGAGTTTTAAGCTATTTTGGAGTTTAGCTAGTATTCAAACAACGAGCTAGCTTTTTTGGCTAAATTTGCATACTGAGGCTTTTTATGCTAATTTGGAGTTTAGCAAATATTTTGGCGACCTGGTAACTTTTTTGCTAATTTGTTATCTACTGGGGTTTTTAGGCTAATTTAGAGTTTAGCTTCAATTTTAGCAACAGGCTAACGTTTTTGGCTAATTTAGTTTACTGAGGAGTTTTAGACTATTTTGGAGTTTAGCTAGTGTTTAAGCAAAGAGCTAGCTTTTTTGGCTAAATTTGCATCTACTGAGGCTTTTTATGCTAATTTGGAGTTTAGCAAATATTTTGGTGACCTGCTAATATTTTTGGCAAATTTTTATCTACTAGGTTTTTTTAGTCTAATTTAGAGTTTAAATTCTATTTTAACAACAGGCAAAATTTTTGGCTAATTTTGTTTACTGAGGAGTTTTAGGCTATTTTGGAGTTTACCTAATATTTAAGCAACAAGCTTGTTTGCTTGGATAATTTGGCATCTACTGAGGCTTTTCATGCTAATTTGGAGTTTAACAAATATTTTGGCAACCTGCTAATGCTTTTGGGTAATTTGTTTTCTACTAGGTTTTTTTAGGCTAATCTAGAGTTTAGCTTCTATTTAGCAACAAGCAAGCATTTTTGACTAGTTTAGTTTACCGAGGAGTTTTTGGCTCTTTTGGAGTTGACTTAGTATTTAAGCAACGAGATAGCTTTTTGGGATAATTTGGCATCTACAATAATTTTTTGGACTAATTTGGCATTTAGCTCATATTTATGCAACACGCTAAATATTTTTTGCAAATTTGGCAGGTATTAAGGATTATTAAGCAATTCTACTACAGATTTTTCAGAAATTTAGGTCAACTTTAGCGCTCTTTGATAGTTCTTTGACTAAATTTCCAGTCTTTTAGCAAATTTAACATTTTGGAAATAGCTTTTGCATTTTCAGCAAATCCCCTCAGTAATTAAAAGTAAATTGCGCCACAATTTTGAGCAAAAAGTTTCAGAATCTTCAGCGACTACTTTCCGCTAAAAAGCATTCACACTAGCATTATCACAGGTAATTTAACTTTTCTAGTTTATATCAACAGTAAAGTAAAAATAGTGTTATCTTCTTAAGTCACACTGTGGTCCGCTTTAAACGATTTAAATAATGACACACACTTGATTACAGCAGAAAGATAATCCCCTCTGTTCATATTAAGTGTAGATTTTTCATTATTTTAGTTATTAGGGAAACTTACTTGTTCAAACTTGACTTCTCCCTCTATGACTTGTTCACTAAACTCTATAATTGGCTGTGTTGCCTCTGGCAGCAACTGCCGTAATCAAGGATTTGTCATAATTGGCAGGAAAACTCTAACATCAAGGCAAGGAATCATTCTTTTAGAACTGTTTTAATTTAGATAGAGATTTTTAAAACACGACCACAGAATTAAAGTTTAAATTTAAGCCTTCCTCACACAGAGACTTCATTCTGTCATTGTTGGGCCTCAAACACGTGGTTCTGTAACAGTGTCATATTTTGTTCTGTTTCTGTGATTCCTCCAGAGGTAGTGGTCAAACCAAAGGGACTTTTCAAAAAATGTAAAGAATTCTGCAACAGCTGTGATGTTCTGCAGAGACATGTGATGCAATAATGAGATACAGTATCAAAACACTGTATTTAAAAGTTACTGAAAGCTTTTGTCCAGACTGATGTGTTTGTGTTTGCTTAGTGGTGAGTTTTAGTTACTATTCTCCAGTATGTCTCCTTCAACATTTTTAGGGTTTAGTCTATCAATGGTGCTGAATCGTTCAGGTTCTGAAGCTGTATCCCGATCCAGACCAAGACACAACAACCAAATCTGAATTCTTCCCCTACCCCTCCAATTGTAGGGGCATTTGGAGGGTTAAAGTGTCCGTACTGAATGGCTTTTTTGTTATATCTTGACATTTTAAAGGTATAAAACTGATGTTACGTAGTTTTCAAGCGCTGGCAGCTACATGCTAATGCAGATGATTCGCGAATATTGATGATGTCATTGATTGGTAGTAACATCCTGAATTTGAAGCCTCTAGCAATGACTAAATTCCTTCACTCCTCACTATATATTACTCTTTACGGTGAGTAGTGGAATTTGAACATAGGCAGCTGCCTATATCCTTCACTACGCACTATATCGTGTGTTCCCCGTGTTGTAGTGCTGCGCGAATCTACAATTCTAAAATTGAGTGCCCTAGAAATGTACCTAAAGTCTTTACAAAAAAACAGTGTGCCTTGATGCTCAGTATATTGGCAGATACAGACCACAATGCATTGAGCTTAAAGAACTAACAACAATAAAACTATATAGTGCTGGACTATCGAGTCCCGTGGATTTTAAAAGCAATTCAGACACCATGCGCACTACTTTCTTTTTGGCAAGTATGACCTCACCAACTTCATGAAAATAAAATCTTATCAATGCAAGTATTTCACGACGTCTATTTATGACTCAGCGGTGTTCTTTTAATGAAAATGATTGTTCATTACAAAATTACATTTAAACACAGCTTTTTTTCTGCAAAAAATGTTCAAACGCAATGCATTGTGTTCTATATTCGACAATGTAGTGAGAATCAATGCAGACTGGGTTTTTCGAAGAGTTTGAGGACATTTCTAGGGGCCTTGATTTTGGAACTGTAGATTCAAACAGCATTATAAAATGGTGAACGTACATATAGTACAAAGTGACAAATGGAGAAATTCAGGCATATTTTTCCATATCTCTAAATTTGAAGGGTTAAAGGTAGAGTTGGGAGAAGATATTAGGGTGGGGGAAGAATTAAAATTTGGCCATACTTGTTTGTGGATATATTTGTTTTTCAAAGAAATGCAATGGCAGTTTTATGAGAGATTTGTTAAATACAAGATGAAAGTTAGAGTGCTTTTGTTAAAATCTACAGAGTTACATTGGTTTTTATTTTTTAATCAAAAACTCTGACTTTCTGGGTTCTTTTATGTCTTCCTGATTGAAGCCACGTTGTTCCTTTGGAGTGAATTCAATAGATCTTCCACCACTGAGGTTGTTTTCTCCAATTGTGGAAAAAAATGGCTTCTTATGGTAAGTTGTAGAGGGTGGTAATTTAACTTCTCTTGAGGGGTTGTTTCTTTTGTCTTTTGGTTCTTAGGGGCTCTTTGTGAAAGCAAAAGATCTAAAAGCATTCACCATCCCATTCCAATAGTTTCTATGGGACTATTCCAACTTACAGGGTTTCAGACTGTCAATGAGCTCTACACTGTGTGTTATTGGTTTTGCATTAATAAAGAAATGGGCAAAGAAATACAAGAAAAGTGGGTTACATCAAAACTATAAAGGTGAATATACTTTTATTATTTCAAAAATAAACAAGAGATGGAAAACTGATTTTTTTTTTTGTTAGAATGAAATCCAATAACGCATAAGAGACATAAAGTACCCACAAAGTACCAACATCCTCTAAATCAGGGGTGGGCAAACTACGGCCCGGGGGCCACATGCGGCCCCTTAAGCTACTTAATCTGGCCCTCCAAATTAAAATACATTGAATCAAAAATCCTAATTATTGTTTTATTTTCATTGTATTTCTGGTTTCTTCTCATGAATGGTGTTGTTTCTCTGGCATTCGTGTGTGTTTTTTTCTGAGTCAGATGGTGATTTTTCTGATTTCTTTGAGTTTGCATTTTCCTCTGAAGAACATCAACCCATTGGATCACCAAAAATCAAAATTTAGAAATTAAAATTACCAAATTTTCTGTTTTTAAATGAATATATAGGAATTTTAATCCAAATTAAAGCAGGTTTTTCTCTAAATTCCATATTATCTTTTTAGTTTATGAGGTTCATTACCAAATCACTCCTTCCATCTGCTCCCTGTCTGGCCCTTATACCAAATTTTAGAACCCTTTCTGGCCCACTAATCAAAAAGTTTGCTCACCCCTGCTCTAAATGCTACTGCAGTTTGTGCTTGTTGAGCGTGAGTATTAGTGTCCTTGACATTTGAGTTGGTCGGCGGCATTTAAATCTGGTGGCAGCCACGCCAGTTAACTTTGTCTTTGCAGGGCGGCTGTAACATCCATCCATCCATCCATCCATCCATCCATCCATCCATCCATCCATCCATCCATCCATCCATCCATCCATCCATCCACTTACTTCCTCTGCAGGTTTCTCTACGAGATTTTTTGGAAAGCTATTTTTGGAACGGGGTGGACGGAGATACCCGCAGGGCATTTCTGGCTGTCACACCTTTGCCAGCGCCTGAGAGCCGGCAGCACGGCCTTCAGCTGGGAGTCATCCTTCACTGATGCTTTCTTACTTCACCTGCCAAAATGTCTCTGGGTGGAGAGGATTAACAAGCAGGTATGTTTGTGCTGTTGCGCTCACGGGCTCCAGGTGTTTCTCTATGTGACTTGTAGATCTGAATCCAAACCTGTAGACGCTGTACGATGAAGCGGTTGCTTTCCTCTTTCTCATAAAGATTTTTAGAAGATTTTGATATTATAAAGCCCGTGTCTATAAAAAGACATAAAACAAGCAGCAACCAAACTTCACATGTTCTGTTGTTCTTCAGTCTCTGGATTCATTTGATTTCTGCACATAATAATAGTGACTTACTTTTGTCAAAATAAAAAAAAGTACAATATTTGCAGATACATGCAACTACCTTAAGATTTTTTAAAATCATAAATGGATTGTAATAAAAACCCCTTTTACTTATATATGTAAAAGGACTGCCACGATCAGTCGATTAATCGACTATTAAAATAGTCAACGACTAATTTAATAGTCGATTTGTCAATACTTTATATTACATGGAGTCAGAGTGTAGTAATGTTGAAGGTGATAAAGGAATTCTGATAGATTTTTGGAGTACTTTGGCATTTTTTAAGGTTTTTTTTAAGCAACCTTTAACAGTAAAAGAGCCATTTGGGGTCGATTCCCACTGATCAAAACCTAAAAGGAGCCGCATGGTCTTACTTTAGCCTGTAAGAACTTTGGAATTTCAATAATCATACTGATAGAGGAATGGGAGGAAATTTGTAAACAACAGTGGAAAACAACATGTTCCTTATCCTGGAGAGAATTTGGCTGGAAGAACATCACTCGGTACTTTGTGACACCTGCACAACAACATATCAAAACACAAGCTGTTGGAGGATGTGTGGGGCAGGTAAGGCTAATCACTACCATATATTTTGGGACTGCCCATTGATAAAAAAAATTCTGGCAGGAAATTAAAAAAAAAAAAATCACATAGATGGGGAATTAAAATTAAGACTTCCATTTAAATTTGAAGTGTTTTATTTGGGAACTGCAAACATAAAGATGCTCAGAATTTTGTTCATTGCAGGGAAAAAAGTAATTACTAAAAAATGGATGAAGGCTGATATTCCGAGTGCTAATGACTGGATGGACATTATCCAGGAAATATATGTAATGGAAAAGCTAACTTACTCTCTCAGACTGGAATGGGAAAAGTTTAATTTTATTTGGAGAGAATAGAAGAAATAAGTCGGGCCAACAAGGGCAAATTTTATTGGACTTTGAAACAGTAGCTCATCCCCAGTTTTGTTGCCACAATTTAAGGTGTTCTCTTGTTGTTGTTTTTTTGTTTTGTTTTGTTTTGTTTCATTCCTTTTGTTTGGTGCCTCATTTTGAAATAATGGTGTGAGAATGTGTTGATGGATAAAGCTTTCATTTATGAAAGGTATTGGGGTAGATGGTGAGGAGCGTAGAGATAAACAATAATTCAATAAAAATTTGGAATTGCATTCATGATTTTTTTTTAAATAACAAATATGAATTGTATCTATTTCTTGGCACGAACAAAAGCAAAAAATATAAGAAGAACTTTGCATCTCTCAAAATTTGATTTTTTTTTAACGTGTGGCAAAAGCTCAAATAACTTATTTTCAAAATAAAAGACACTGTGGAAAACAGGATCATCTCAGTGCAGCTCTGGACAGCTAGTAATCAATGTTATGCAGCATCAGATAATATCAAATCAAATCAAACTTTATTTATAAAAAATCTGTGCTTTTAACTCATAAGAGGAGCAAACAAGACGTCTTCGGGTCAACAGGAATGTAAAAACCAACATAGTTTATCATCTAAATGTAATGTGTTACACTAAATGTAACCAATCATAATTAAATAAATGCTGATTAAGTAATCCTTATTTTAAAAATTGCTATTTCATTTTATTTATTTATGTGCTTTTTTCCCTCTTTGTCCTCAGCAGTCTTACGCTGCTGGGTTTTGTTATGTTAGTTTGGGGTTGAACCTTGGTAATCTTGGTTCGTGGGCTTTGTTTATTTGTTTTCTTCAGGTAGTTTTGGTTAGGCAGCCGTTAGTAGGTACTGTAGCTGCTGGCTCCAACAGTTGACACGGCTGGGTCAGCAATAAGTCAGCAGTCTTTCTGACTTATTTTATGTTTGGCCAAGCAGCCACCATGTGGAGATAGAAGAGACACGTGTGGATCTCGAGCTGCAGGTTGCAGACCTCTGATTTAGCCAAAATAAACAAACCTGTGTTGTTTTCTAGAACGCAGTTTCTCCAGAGTAGCAAGAGTTCATTAGAAATTCACCTTTGAGTTGTGGGCGTAAGTAAGCCTCCCCTCATTTCCCATCATCCCTTCGTTTACACTCTCTCCGGCTAGTTTCATAACCCCAGCCTAACATTAGTGCCATTAATGAGTCAGAATTCAGTTCAGACAAGGAAAACAAAGACGTACATGGATCTAAATGTCTACAAGTGGAAACATGGGAATGGAGTGGAGCAGGGAGCTTGTGGCTCACCGACTGCTTTTATCAACAGTCTTTTTGCTTCGGCATCTAATTCACAATGATTTGAATAAATACACAGAAATGCTATTTTAATAGGGCTGTAACGAGTACCCGGGTGCTCGGGTATTCGCGATCTGCTCCCAAAATTTCGAGTACGAATATTCGCGACGTCCAAGATCGCTGATTCACGATCTTTATAAATATAGTAAATTGTGGTAAAATGTAATCAAAGTATGATCTGGGAACGATGTATTTTTGCTCTGAAATACAGATTAATGTTGTTTTTTAAACTTATGAACTAAAACAAAGCCGAAAAAGCAGCGGTACTGCCACCGGAAGTAAACATCTTCGTGACAGTGAACTTCTGGTTTTCAAAGTAAAACTAACAAGAGCTTTTTTTCATTCAGAAACTGAGACTGAAGTCTCGCTCAATGACATAACTTCTGAAAAAAATAATTAGCTTCAACACCAGAGCTTTAGCTCCAATGTTTACATTCTTTTGGTCATGGTAACTTTTCAACAGTTGACGAAATTAACGAAACTCCATCTTATTCTGAAGAAACGCATCCTCAAGCTGCTGAAAGGAGGATGTAATCAACGTGAATTAGCGGATTCTGCTGCGGAAAAAATACTATTTTCATTCGGGCTCTGCACCAATATGAAAAGCTTAGAACGTAAAATGTTTAAGAACTTTGTGGATAGAAAATTGTGAAGATCATTTTCAGGTTTTGCTTTTAAATGATCCAAAACATCAGTGATTTTTATCCTTTTTATGTTACTGCGAACTTAAACAGAAGATTATCATAAGAAAAATACAAAGTTTAAAATGACAAACAGTATTTCTTTCTATCTGAATCTTTGTGTTTTTAATCAGTTTTGTTGATTCTGATCTCCTGTTTTAAATAAAGGTATAAATAATAATTAAATATAAGTAAAATCAATTTTCATCCATCCAGTAATACAAATAGCAATAAACATTATATTATAAAGTAAGAATCGTGGTTCGATTTGTGAATCGTTGAGCTTGATACGTGAATTCAATGATCCACATTTTAATCTTAATTTTTTTTATTTTTTTTTATTTATTCATTAAAAAACATACAATATAAACTTGAGTTGTAAACTCAAGCATAATAGAAAAGGAAAAAAAATGAAAGGGGGACAGAAAGTAGAAAAACTTATTTTGTCTGCCCCTTTTAACAATCAATAAATCAATCTATCACTAAAATATAATATATATATATATATAGGTCTTCCTTCATGAGAAAAATGGCACCAGATCATGTTAAAAATACCAAAACACAACTTTTGTTAGCGTCGGTCTTTTAAGAAATAGATGTGTAATTTAAGGGTAAAGTGACATTTGACAGTTTTCTCCGGTCCTGAGATAATAACAGCAATCGTTAATATTACAGAGGATAACCCTTCTGTCTTATGCCATTTACTTCCCTTTATTTTGTCACTTTTTTAAGCCAACAAAACCTGAATGTAGAATTCTTTATTCTCTTTTGCTTTGTCAAATTATTTCTTTTAATGCAGAATGATGTTATTCCTAAATGGAGTTTTTTTTTTTTTTTTTTTTTAATGACATAATTATGTGGCATTCAATCTCTACAGTCTTTATTTCATTATTTTGGAGATTTGAGAAGAATAATTGGTTCAGAAGGGTCTGAAGGCGTAATGAGTGACAGTGCCAGAATGAAAAATTCAGGTGTCACTCAAGCAGCAACCGTCTTTCTAAAGACCTATTCAACCCTGACAAATAACCAAGGACTTTGTGGAAGTCGCAGAGCTGAACAGCACCGTTAAGTCTCTTCTTTTATCATCCTCTTGGTTTTCTTTTGTTCCTTCGCCATTCTCCCCAAACTCCACACCTTGATTAAATGCCCCCACCCTTGTTGTAAGACTCATACTTGAATGGTTCAAAATTGACTTATGAATTGCTTTCAGAAAATCCCTCTCCAGAGGACACCGAGGCAAACTCCTTCCATTTGCATATCTATCTAAAACCTGGCAACGTCGTCGGAATATTTTAACAATCAAAGCGTGTGCACGTGAGCGCTTTTCTTTCCCTTCTTTCATGTAGAAAAAAGCTGAATCTCATAAAGAAACCAACAAAAATAAAGTGTGCTGATGAAGCTGGTATTCTGCGAACAGGAAATACGGCCAAATTATTGCAAATCTGTCAAAGACGGATTCAACTTTTAAGTTTAGTTCATTCATGGTTCAGGATTTTAGATCCACTTTTAATGATGTTTCTTCACTTCACTGAGCTTACAGGCTTCTAAAAACTTCCTTTTGCAGTCTAAAGTCTGGTCTTGAAGTGAGCTTCCAGTAGAAAAACAGCTTTAAACTTTAACTTTCACAATCCAATTCAACATTAAAAATTATTTCTTTCTAAAAACCAAAATGTTGTTTATACGCAACAGTAAACAGGCAGCCAGAAAAAATAAGCCAACTCAGGAAAAAGGTTATTAAAAAGACACTCATAAATAATTGAAAAGTTTCTAGAAGGAAAGTGTATACACAGTTTTATTTAAAAAAAAAAAAAGACTAATTATGAAAATGTCATCTACATTAAACTTTTCTCCCCAAAAATCACAACATTAAGTTTTAGAAAAGCCTCAGTAATAAATAAACATTTTTAATTTAGGAAACAAATAGGTTTGATAAAGAAAGCTATGATCAGTTTAAATAAGACATAAAATATCTCCGTTTTCCACCATTTTAGCTAAATCTCTCAATACAATGTCATATATATTTACAATAAACACGGTCTAATGTCACAAGAGAGGTTGATAGATTTCTGAGAATCACGAAGGAGGATTTCAGCTTTTCAGTTTTTCCATTGACTGTATGTAAGAACTGGACTGAGTGAGTGTGATGTCATCAATAGTAAATGGTTTACCTCTGTCTCCAACAAAATGAAGTTATTTAAGTCACCAATTTTTTTTCACTGAGCCAAATGACATCAGTGAGCGGAGATTGGTCTGAGTCCGTCATAGTGTACGTTTCCGTGGCAACCACTCTCACCAATCAGGAGTGAGCATGTTGAAAGGCCACACCCCTACCACTTGAAAGCAGGCTAAGGAGAATTTATCAATCAAACGTGTTGTTTATTCGCCATGGGGGCCAGCGGGAAGTACACATTTTAAATGATGGCATCTGATTGGTCAGTTTATGACTTAAATAACTCGAAAGAAAAATATTATAATGGAAAAAAAACATGTCAAAAATAGTGCAAGAGCAAGAATGACAAATAGAATGACTGAGTAATAGCTGTTTATTTCTCCTTAGAAGTCTTTGGGATTTTTTCTTCATGGAGCCAGAGGGTACTTCCTGCTTAGGGGAGGAGTCACTTGTTTCAGTTCTCATATACAGTCGATGGACCCAATAAAACTCTAACTTCACTCCGTCGCATCCAATCAAACTATAAATTAAGTTTCAATAATGCGAGTGGGATTTGGTGGCAAAAAAGATGGCAGCTAAAAATCATTAGCCGCTAGGAAGTCCAAGGAGGTCCAAATTCCTTCCCTACTCACTATATACTCACTATATAGTGCATTCTGCATTTTCTAGTGACGTCTGAATCTATTATTCCAAAATTAAGTGTACCAGAAAATTTCCAGAAGTTGGTGCGAAAAACTAGCGTGCATTGATGCTCACGACACAGCGAATATAGACCACAATGCATTGTGGTCAAATGATTTTTGAGAAAAAACGTGTTTAAATGTAATTTTTAATGAACCATCTACATTTTTATGAACACAGTGGATTCACAATTAGATGTCGTGAAATGTTTGTGTTGATTCGATTTTCACAAATTGGTGACATCATATCCAGCGTTTTTGAGTGTAAAGTGGTGAGCATGGTGTCTAAATTGCTTTAACAATCCAGGGCACGAGACAGTCCTGCGCTATTTAGTTAGGGTGTGAATTCGGACATAGCTCAAGACTGGAACATCATATAACACAAAGACCCCGCGGACATTTCAGTCAAAAAATACTCTTGTTTTTGGTCAAAAAAGACGAATATAACCAGCAACCGTAATTTATTTATGTATTTTTTTTTTTTTTTTTTCGTTTTCAGCTCTGAACCTTTGTTACTGAGGCGTCTCTGTCAAAACCTACAATGCTCTTTGACATGCAGTAACAGATCAACGTGGATTAGCTGATCTGCAGAGAAAAGCGGTTTTGTGCTGTAAGCAACACTTTAAAGCATTTTTTTTTTTTTTTACAGTTTTTCAACACATTACTGATATAAAGTAATTGTATATTGGTGTAAAGCAGCTTTTCTCAGCGACGGAGCTGATAGATGTAAAGCAGGAATCCCCAAACTACGGCCCGCGGGCCGGATCCGGCCCTCCTCCACACTCCACATTTGGCCCAGGCCCCCCACACATTAGACATTTTTCCAGTTTTTTTGGCTAATTTGGCATTTGGTTAATATTTCAGCTACATGCTAGCTATCTAGGCTAATTTAGGCTTTTTTTGTTTGTTTTTTTAGGCTAATTTGGAGTTTAGCAAACATTTTAGCTTTATGCTAGCTGTTTTGGTTGAATTAGATACTTTTCCAGTTTTTTTGACTAATTTAGCATTTAGCTAATATTTCAGGTACATGCTAGCTGTCTTGGCTACTTTAGGCTTTTTTCTTTATTTTAGGCTAATTTGGAGTTTAGCTAACATTTTAGCTTTATGCTAGCTGTTTTGGTTGAATTAGATACTTTTCCAGTTTTTTTGACTAATTTAGCATTTAGCTAATATTTCAGCTACATGCTAGCTGTCTTGGCAACTTTAGGCTTTTTTCTTTATTTTAGGCTAATTTGGAGTTTCGCTAACATTTTAGCTTTATGCTAGCTGTTTTGGTTGAATTAGATACTTTTCCAGTTTTTTTGACTAATTTAGCATTTAACTAATATTTCAGGTACATGCTAGCTGTCTTGGCTACTTTAGGCTTTTTTCTTTATTTTAGGCTAATTTGGAGTTTAGCTAACATTTTAACCTTATGCTAGCTGTTTTGGATGAATTAGATACTTTTCCAGTTATTTTTTTGGCTAACTTGGCATTTCGCTAATGTTTCAGCTACATGCTAGCTGTTTTGGCAAATTTTGTCTTTTTTCAGTTTTTTAGGCTATTTTGAAGTTTAGTATTATTTTTTCTGTGAGGATTAAATAAATAAATATTTAAAATTTGGCAATGTGTTTCCCATCAGAGCAGAAAACAGTTATGTGGTCCTCAAAAGAAAAAGTTTGGGGACCCCTGATGTAAAAGACTGCAGCTAAATGTCGTCAAATGTAAACACTAATTCACTCGTTTAGCTAAAGCTCCAATGTAAAAGTCTTCACAGTATTAGCAATCTGAAGACTTGTGTAAATGTTATTTATTAAACAGTTCACCCTCTTTTGACACATTTTAAGCTAATCCTGAACACTAAATAACAAAGTTTTATTAAAAGTGGTTTCAACTCGACAAATCTTGTGGTATTTCCGTTTCCGGCTAATGATTTACAGCCACCATCTTGTATCTTGAATAAAGCTAGCATACATTTTTTAAATGCTTACTTTTTCGTAAGTCAGATACACCGGGATCATTATGCGCATAAAAAATGAGGAGAACATTTAAGATTTATTCACACCTGCACAGATCATCTGCAAAACCTGTAAGGTGTGCGTTGGCACACTAGTGAAAAGACACAAAGCAAGACACTGAGATGCAGAATGAATTGTGAGGAGGACTCGATAAGTGTTATTTTTTCGAGCTACTCCAGTCATTTTCTTTAACATTTCATTCACACGGATAAAAAGCTTCAAGTAGGACAAACTGAGAGCATGTTCAGCAAAACAAAGTCAGACAGAGAACTTCAAACAAACCTTGTAAGCAAGTAGTTTAAGTGTTGCTCAAATTTCCCACATCCCAACAGATTGATAAAATAGCCACGAGCACAAAAACTCTTCGTCCCACATCTAAAAATAACTGCGCCTCTTTAACAGCCGTCTCAGCCTCCCATCCTGATCCTGATTCTGAACGACAGAGAAACAGTGAATAAAGTTTAAGTCCGATCAATCGTATGTAGATTTGACATTTAACACCAATAGTTGATTCCCAGCTGGTGCTAGATGAAAGTCATGTTTGAACATTTGACAAGCAAACTGCACCGAGGCTCCGGAGGGAAAGATGGCTTCCAGGGTCATGATGCAACATACTTGATGAGAGGGATTGTACATTTGGCACGGCAAAACTATTAATAGGTCAAGAGATAAATCCACATACAAAAGACACAAACAGTTGCAACTAAATACAGAAAACATGTTTGTTTTTGAACGAAAGTAACAACTGTAATGACCACCAAACTTTGAGGTTGTTCACATTTATAGTAAATAATATAGACTTATATTGCGCTTTTCTATCTTCATCAGAAGCCCAAAGCAAAAGAGCATAGTATCTATCAAATAAGAGTTTTTATAAAACATTGTTAAGAAATAACAAGTGCAAAGACATGGTGGTGCAACTGTCGACTGTATATGAGAACTGCACTGAGTGACCTCTAGCTCTTGGAATTCCAAACTGGTTCTGAGAAGCTAAAATCCCACAGACTTCTGTACAGAACTAAACTACTACTGAATGACAACATCCGTCATTATTTTATCTTTTATAACATGTTCTTGATAATCCTATTTTTTTTTTTTCTTTAATGCAGATTATTCAAGTTCTTAGCTGGCCAATCAGATGCCTCGATACAAATTAGGGCTGTGGATCGTTGCTTAGGTGGCGATCCGATACGATTCATGAATCGAACCACGATTCTTACTTTTTAATATTATGTTTATTGCTATGTGAATATTTACTATGAAAATTGAAATTATTTGTATTAAATCACCAACATTTATATCTTTATTTAGAACAGTAGATCAGAATCAACAAAACTGATTTTAAAAAAAAACCCAAAAAGATTCAGATAGAAAGAAATTTTGTTTTCCATTTTAAACTTTTTTTTGTCAGCCTTCTGGTTAAGTTCAGCAGTAACAAACAACATAAAAATGATAACAATCACTGTTGTTTTTGTATCATTTAACAACAAAACCTAAAAATGTTCCCCACAATTTTTTAATCCTCAAAGTTCTTCAATATTTTTCGGTGTACAGCCCGTGTGAAAAACTTATTTTTTTTCCACAGCAGAATCCGCTAATTCACGTTGATTACATCCGCCTTTCAGCAGCTCGAGGCTGCGTTCCTTCAGAATAAGATGGAGTTTCGTTAATTTCGTCAAATGTTGAAAAGTTACCATAACCAAAAGAATGTAAACACTGGAGTTAAAGCTCCGATGTTAAAGCTGATTCATTTTTTCAAAAGTTATGTCAGTGAACAGAACTTCAGTCTCAGTTTTTGAACAGAAAAAAAGTCTTGCTAGTTTTACTTTGAAAACCGGAAGCTTCTCCGTCACGAAGATGTTTGTCTACTTCCCGTTACTACCGACGCTCTTTCGGCTTTGTTTTAGTTCGTAAACTTAAAATCCTTCATTAATCTGCATTCCAGAGGGAAAATACATCAATCCCAGATAATATTTTGATCAAATTTTACTCAAATTTGCCATATTTATAAAGATCGCAAATCAGCAATATTGGACGTCGCGAATATTCGTACTCGAAATTTCGGGAGCAGATCGCGAGTACTTGAGCACCCGGATACTCGTTACAGCCCTAATACAAATATAGCCTAATTTCCACTGAGCAGTTTGTTCTCAAAACGCATGCGCGGTCTAGTCCGCTAGCGTGTCATTGTAGCGCGGCGACTAGAAAAGCAACCGCAACAATGGAGGTCATCCAGCAGCTCGTCTTTTTCTTGCTTTACTTTTTGTACGTCATGTATAACAGGAATTCAATTTTGAAAGAAGATTGCAGGCGGCTAAGATGAACACTGCCGTAAAGAGGAAAACAGAATTGCTAGCTTAGCGCTACATTGGCGCTTTCTAATATCATCACTTTCTGCCAATAAGTTGGTGCTAACAGTGACTCCGCCCTAACTGTCCTGTTCCTTTTTTTCTATGGTTCTACAATAGATGGGGGCTCTCATGAGGTACGGGTCACAATACTGGGTCGGACCGGACCATTCTGTACCGGACTGCTCAGTGGAAACGAGCTTAGTTGCCTCATGTTGAATGCTTGTGACCTTTGATTGACAGATTCTTCAGGGCCTGCTTTTAAGTGCTAGGGGTGTGGACTTCCAACAAGCTCAGTCCTGATTGGTCAGAGTGGTTACCATAGGAACATTAACTCAACCAATTTGGACCAATCACGGCCTACTGACGACATCTGGCTCCAACATGCCGACGCCTTTATTGTGAGGCAGCAGCTACGGCCTGAGCCACACCTGAGGCAGCAGCTACGGCCTGAGCCACACCTGAGGCAGCAGCTACGGCCTGAGCCACACCTGAGGCAGCAGCTACGGCCTGAGCCACACCTGAGGCAGCAGCTACGGCCTGAGCCACACCTGAGGCAACAGCTACAGCCTGAGCCACACCTGAGGCAGCAGCTACAGCCTGAGCCACACCTGAGGGAGCAGCTACGGCCTGAGCCACACCTGAGGCAGCAGCTACGGCCTGAGCCACACCTGAGGGAGCAGCTACAGCCTGAGCCACACCTGAGGGAGCAGCTACGGCCTGAGCCACACCTGAGGGAGCAGCTACGGCCTGAGCCACACCTGAGGTAACAGCTACAGCCTGAGCCACACCTGAGGCAGCAGCTACGGCCTGAGCCACACTTGAGGCAGCAGCTACGGCCTGAGCCACACCTGAGGCAGCAGCTACGGCCTGAGCCACACCTGAGGCAGCAGCTACGGCCTGAGCCACACCTGAGGCAGCAGCTACGGCCTGAGCCACACCTGAGGGAGCAGCTACGGCCTGAGCCACACCTGAGGGAGCAGCTACGGCCTGAGCCACACCTGAGGGAGCAGCTACAGCCTGAGCCACACCTGAGGGAGCAGCTACGGCCCGAGCCACACCTGAGGGAGCAGCTACAGCCTGAGCCACACCTGAGGTAACAGCTACGGCCTGAGCCACACCTGAGGTAACAGCTACGGCCTGAGCCACACCTGAGGGAGCAGCTACGGCCTGAGCCACACCTGAGGGAGCAGCTACAGCCTGAGCCACACCTGAGGTAACAGCTACGGCCTGAGCCACACCTGAGGGAGCAGCTACAGCCTGAGCCACACCTGAGGTAACAGCTACAGCCTCAGCCACACCTGAAGCAGCAGCTACGGCCTGAGCCACACCTGAGGGAGCAGCTACGGCCTGAGCCACACCTGAGGGAGCAGCTACGGCCTGAGCCACACCTGAGGCAACAGCTACAGCCTGAGCCACACCTGAGGGAGCAGCTACGGCCTGAGCCACACCTGAGGGAGCAGCTACAGCCTGAGCCACACCTGAGGTAACAGCTACGGCCTGAGCCACACCTGAGGGAGCAGCTACAGCCTGAGCCACACCTGAGGGAGCAGCTACGGCCTGAGCCACACCTGAGGCAACAGCTACGGCCTGAGCCACACCTGAGGTAACAGCTACGGCCTGAGCCACACCTGAGGGAGCAGCTACAGCCTGAGCCACACCTGAGGGAGCAGCTACAGCCTGAGCCACACCTGAGGGAGCAGCTACAGCCTGAGCCACACCTGAGGTAACAGCTACAGCCTCAGCCACACCTGAAGCAGCAGCTACGGCCTGAGCCACACCTGAGGGAGCAGCTACGGCCTGAGCCACACCTGAGGCAACAGCTACAGCCTGAGCCACACCTGAGGGAGCAGCTACGGCCTGAGCCACACCTGAGGCAACAGCTACAGCCTGAGCCACACCTTGGCAAACCAGGTTGTGCTCCACCATGTCAAACTGAACAACTCAACAGCACTCCAGGAGTATACAGCTGTCATGTTTTCTCTGCTGTGGATTTATCTTGTCGTCTCACTTCTGGTCCACTGGGAAGCTCCTCCACAGACTGTTGGTATTTTATCTGCTCTCATGGAAGGCGTTAGCCCTATGCTAGCTCCAGTCGCCCGGAGCATATCGCTGCAGCAATGCTTTGCTCCTGTCCTCCGTCAGAGCAACACCTGTCTGCCGCTTCCTTCTGCAACTGCTCCAGATCATCAACTTCAACATTTTGGATCTGGACGTTCATTCGTTTACACATCAGCATCCCCGGACAGCATACCATCTCTCTGGTCTCGCCATCGCTCTCAGAGCACTTCACTACGTCATCATAACAAACCTCACGTCAACCCAGCTAATCTGCGTCCTCTACGTCGCCACACACCAATAGAAAAGGCCTCACTGAAGCTTTCTCTCTTCAATACCCGCTCTCTCACCAACAAAGCTGTTATTATCAATGACTTTATAACAGATAAAAACCTTGACTTCCTCTGTTTAACTGAAACCTGGCATAAACCCCTGGACTATTTTTCCCTAAACCAAGCAACTCCCTCCGGATACACCTACATTGAAAATTCCCGTCCTGATGGGCGTGGTGGGGGTACCGCTGTTATTTATAAAAAGGACATCAAAGTCACAACCATTTCCATTCCAAAAATGGTCTCATTTGAACATACAGTTTTTAAACTATCTGGCCCTACCCCCCTGGTCACTGCTGTAATTTATCGTCCTCCCAAACCAAACCCTTCTTTCTTCTCTGATTTTACTGATTTTTTGACACAACTCACTGCCATATCACCATCCATCCTTATTACTGGTGATTTTAATTTTCATATCGATGACTCCTGCTCTAAATCAGCTTTAGATTTCTTGGATTTATTGAACTGTTTCAACTTCAACCAACATGTCAACTTCCCTACTCATTGCCACGGTCACATTTTAGATCTTGTTTGCACCACAGGCATCTCCGTTCATAGCCTCTCCAGCCTTAACCTCCATATATCTGATCACCTTGCCATAATCTTGGACATAAATTGCCCTCTTCTATAACCAAGTCAACGCACAATAACTTTCCGAAACCTCAAATCCATCTCTCCTGCAGCACTCTCAGCCTCTCTGCTCCAAATTGTCCCTTTCTCCTCTCCTCTGTCAAATAATCCCACTGAACTTGTTTAACATACTACAAAGTACACTGTCCTCCTGTCTCGATCAACTGGCTCCTACCAAAACTAAAACTGTCTCCTTCACCCATACAGCACCATGGTTCACCTCTGAACTCCGAACCATGAAAGCTCGCAAACGCCAACTTGAACGACTCCATCGTAAAACTGGTTTAACTGTACATTTTCAAATGTACATGGACTTCCTTCAACAATACAAGAATGCCCTCCACACAGCCAAGTCAAACTACCTTTCCAAGATCATTTATACTAACTCTCACAATCCTCAAACTCTGTTTTCCACCATAAACAAACTCTTAAAGCCCAAAAATAACTCTTCATCATTATTCACTGAGGCCAAGTGCAAGTCTTTCCTATCAAGTTTTCAATCAAAAATTGATACAATCTACAGTTCCCTCCCCCCCTCAGTTGAGCCTCTGTTTGAGTCGTTGGTCTTTTCTCCTACTCAACAACTATCCCAATTTTCCCCGGTTTCCCCTGTTGAACTTAAAAAACTTATGGCAGGAACCAAAGCCTCCACCTGCACTCTTGATCCAATCCCCACTTCACTCATCAAAGATTGCTTTCCCATTATTTCCCCACTAGTTACAACAATAGTCAACACGTCCCTTTCTTCCGGTTCCGTACCTCAGTCTCTCAAGCTGGCAGCCATAACCCCTGTGCTTAAAAAACCTGGTCTCGACCCTGACAACATTGCCAATTTTCGTCCCATCTCCAACCTGCCATTCCTTTCTAAAATCCTCGAACGAGTGGTAGCCTCCCAGCTCAAATCTCATATAGACTCCAATAATCTGTTTGAACCTTTCCAATCTGGTTTTCGCCAACAACACAGCACTGAAACCGCTCTGCTCAAGGTCACCAATGACATTCTTCTCTCCTCGGACTCTGGTCAGATCTCCATCCTCATTCTCCTGGATCTAACAGCAGCATTTGACACCATCAGCCACTCCATCCTCCTCTCCCGTCTTAAAAACTGTCTCAACATCACCGGCTCTGCTCTGTCCTGGCTTCAGTCATACCTCACAGACCGTCAACAGTTCATCATGGGAAACAACTGCTCATCCGGTTCTGCTCCTTTGCTGCAAGGTGTTCCCCAAGGTTCGGTGCTTGGTCCACTCTTATTTATCCTTTATCTCATTCCCCTTGGTCACATTATCCGTCAACATGGACTAAATTACCACTGCTACGCTGATGACATACAACTATATATCTCTACCAAATCGATCACCTCCTCAACTCATTCCACACTCACTCACTGTCTGACAGAAATCAAAATATGGCTGCAACAAAACTTTCTTAAACTTAACTGTGACAAAACAGACATACTCTTAATAGGTCCTAAAAACATAACTAAAACCATCCCAAATTTCCAGTTTAAATTTGATAACACTACACTCTCTCCGTCACCCGTCATCCGTAATCTTGGAGTTTTGTTCGATACCAATTTTACATTTGAACAGCAAGTAAATCAAATAACCCGGTCTGCTTTCTTCCACCTCAAAAACATTGCTCGTATTCGTTCATCTCTGTCTTTCTCAGCTGCTGAAACACTCATTCATGCCTTCATTACATCCCGTTTAGATTACTGCAATAGCATTTTATACGGTGCACCCTGCAAAACACTCAATAAACTTCAGTATATTCAGAATTCTGCTGCGCGTCTTCTCACACACACCCGCTCCCGTGAGCACATCACACCAGTTCTTCAGAAACTCCACTGGCTCCCAATCACTCAGCGCATTCACTTCAAAGTTCTCCTTATCACTTTCAAAGCCCTCCATAACCTGGCCCCATCCTACCTTACTGATCTGCTCCATCGACACACCCCGTCTCGTTCTCTTCGCTCCTCCGACTCTAACCTCTTGTCCTTACCGTGTAGGACCAAGCTCCGAACCTGGGGAGACAGAGCCTTTTCCATCGCTGCACCCACCCTATGGAACAAACTACCTCAACACGTCCGCGACTGCACCGAACTTTCTTCATTTAAGAAATCTCTTAAAACTCTGCTTTTTAAAACTGCTTTTAATCTTTAATTTTACTGCTTACTTTGTACTTTATTTATTTAGTTACTATTATTGTTATTGCTATTATTATTTGTATTATTTTTATTCTTCTTACTACTGTTTTTAATGTAACTTGTCTGTAAGCGTCTTTGAGTATCTTTTAAAAGCGCTATATAAATAAAATGTATTATTATTATTATTATTATTAAAAGAAAATGGCGACTGCATTGACTTTGTTTGATTCGATGGTGTCACACTCACTCAGTCCAGTTCTCATTTAGGGTGAATTTAGACTGGATACATTTGGTTCGCTTGAAAGGAACCAGAATTTGTTTCCCCCGATAATTCAGAACTAATTTTCAGTATAAATTCACCCAAGCGGGCCCAGGACCGGAACCAGGAATCCCTCATGGATCTATCTTTTGATCTGGTCTTGGTTTGTTTCCAATTGGGGGTGTAGGGAAAAAATGATTTTGCACTATATCACAATATTCAATTTGGTGATACTTGTATTTATTTAAAATGTTCACAAGACAATATTTAATTATTTATGAGAAAACATTGTTCAGTTTCTTACTTTTGTTTTTTTTTTACTTAAACCCCGACCACTAGTTGGCAGCGCAGCACACGGAGTCTTTTTGAGCAGCTACACTGCAACCAAAATAACAAGATGAAGGCTAAAAGTAGAGGGTTTTTTATGTCATACTCTTTACTTTTTAATTTCTCAGGCTGGGATCAATAAAGTATATTTATCATCACTTTATCGTTAAAAGAAAAACATTGAAAAAAAAAAAAAAAAACTTGTTCTGGTATAATTTTGGGATACATCGCGATACGTATCGTAAAGTCAGACAAGTATCACAGTACATACAGACTCTTGCCAATAGACTCTAAAGACAAATAACAATGCATTTTGGGATTGAAAAATTTTGCTAAATGTATTTAAAAGTATTTTTTAATAAACCATCAACATTTTCATCATTAAAACACAGTGGATTCATAAATAGATGCAGTAAAATCCTTGTATTGATTAAGTTTCACTTCATGAAATTGGTAAAGTCATATTCGCGATTTAAAAAAAAAGTAGTGAACAAGGTGTCTGAATTGCTTTTAAATTCATGTCACGAAATAGTCCTGCACTGTGTAAGTTTACAGTAATCAAAAAAAATTCTATTCCAAAAAAAAAAGTCAGTCAAAAAATGTTGATTGCTTGAAATATCCATTTAAAAAATATTTCTTAAAATAAACCATTTCTAATCTAACAAATGGTTGCTTGACATAAGCCTTTTCTAATAAAAAAATAAAAAAATTCAAATCTAAAGAAATGTTTTGCTTGAAATAACCATTTCAAATTTTTTTAAAATATGGCTTGAAATAGGCCATTTCTGATAAAACAAAAAAACATTGATTAAAAAAAAACAATTTTGAATCTAAAAAAATGATTTACTAAAATAAACCATTTCTAATCTTAAAAAAAGTTGTTGATTGCTTGAAATTAACAATTTTTAATCTAAAAATATTATTTCTTGAAATAAAACATTTCCAATCTTAAAAAAAAACGATTGCTTGAAACAATTTATTTCTAACCTAAAAAACGATTGCTTGAAATAAAACTTTTCTAATGTAAAAAAAAGGATTGCTTAAAATAACCAATTCCAATTTTAAAAAATGTTAATGTCTTTAAATAAATCATTTGTAAGTGAAAAAATGTTGATTGCTTGAAATAACCATTTATAATCTTTAAAAAATATTGCTTAAAATAAACCATTTCTAATCTAATTTTTTGATTGCTTGAAATAAAAAAACTTCTTATCTAAAAACATGTTGATTGCTTGCAATAAACAATTTTGAATGTAATCTAATCTAATCAGCAGGGAGAGAATCTGGAAATAGCCTCCATCTGTCCAGTTCTTATAAACAGTCAATGCGCTATTTTCCTGTGTTGAAATAAAAGTCACATATTGTTTCACATTTAGAATGACTTCTTTTTCCTCAGTCGGAGAAGTCTTTGCCATAGGCTTTATATTGATTTGAAACAGGGCATAAAATCTGCATGGCCTCCATGAGTTTTTCCAGCCAGCGACCTTTACTGACCTTTTTCAGTGCACAGCACAGTTAACTAAGAATGCATTCCAACCAACACGCCAGACTAAACTTTTTTTTTCTGTCTTTTTGCAGAGATCTTCCTCAAGTAGATGACAAGAATAAGAACTGCAAGAAAAGCAAAGTCAGGCTCCAAAAATGAAGCCCCCTTCTTTACAAAAGGAGCCTCTGTGTATATCTTACAATGTGTCAGTTTCTACTGAAAAGCCGTTTCTACAGAACAATTGAAAACTTGCTTTACATTCAGCGCAGAAGGCCTGCGCTGGCAAGAAACTTCAGTGCCCTCAAGCAAACAAATGTTCCATCATCTGCCTTTCACAAACCTTTAGATCTCTGTGAATGTCAGCAGTACTATCCTCGCCCTTCAGCACCCCCCCCCCCTCCATTCCTGTCTGTGGGCCTTGGCCACTGCGCTAAAAACCAATTCTCAAGACACCGAGACATCTGTGATGTCGCTCGCTGCTAAAAAGCCAAGGCACAGAAGAAAAACACTGAGGCCAATCAATGGCCTGACAAGGCAAATATCAGGCCTGGCCATGGGGCAGGGATTCAAAGCGTTTAACAGACAGGAATCCTTCAGCCAGGACAAGCCAGGCATGCTAAACGCTGATCAGCTTGTTTGAAAAGGTCTCCTCACTTGGGACGGGTGTAAGCCGTCAACTGAATATCTGATTCAGTGAAGATAGAAAAAGAGTCAAACATGAGGTTTTATTTTTAGTTATTAATTTCCTATTTTTTTTAAACTTCATTCTTCGCTGTATTTACTTCATTTTTAATATTTCTACTTTTGATTCACTTTTAATAGGATTTTTGATCCAATTCCCCAATTTAAAACCGAAATTTTTACATTTTAATGACAAGAACTTTCATTTTAGTGACAATCCTTCCAAAAGATGTAATAATAATTGTTGCAAAGATTATTTTTTAAAATAAGAGGAAAAAAATGTCATTAAAAAAAGATTTTCTAAAGAATGGGGGGTGGGTTACCATTTGGAAACAATATAATTTACATTTTTGCAAAGTTTTTAAAGAGCTACTCCATTAAAATGATCTTTTTTTAATCACATTCTTGTGTCATTTTTTTATTTATAAAAAAGTATATTACAGTATAAAAGATAAACGAGTATATTACCAACAGTATATTACAGCCATAGAATTTTGAAACACCATAGAGAATCAATGGGAAAAGGCTAAGGGGTTTAACTAAACACTCCACGGGTTCCACAGCCACAACTTGGCGGGGCAAATTTGACCCGCGGGCCTCACTTTGGGCACCCATGGTGTAAACAAAGGGATGATGGGATAGAGACGGAGGCTTACTGCCCACAACTCAGTGGCAAATATTTTAAGAACTACTACTGCCAGAAACTATGTCCTACAAAGCGACAGTTTTGTTGATTTTAGCTAAAAAAGGTCATGATAATAGAAGACCACTGGGAACACTTACAGTAGATCCAAAGATGATCCGAGTGGGACTTTAAAACTGCAAATGTGATCTATATTTACAATCATTCACGTTTACTGTGAACACCACCAAAATTCAGTTTATTCAATTAGATATTTACATGTGTTTTTATGCCTTTAGGACTTTGGATAAACCACATTTAATACAAATACAGCTTAAGAATTTCATGACGGATCTTAAAACTTTTTTTTTCTTTGAACACCCAAAAAGGTTGATAATTTTTCAAATGTTCGGCCAGAGCCGAACATTTTTATTGGTTGCACGGACCCAGAAGACGGGTTAAGACAGGGTGTCTGACTCAATCACACGGGGGGCCAAAATCCAGCTAATGTCCCGGGCCGAACATGATAAACATTTATTGAACGCTCTAAAATTACATTTTTAAAACTTTAAAAATGTAACTCTAATATGAATAAAAACAGGCAGGAATAAATCAACTTAAACCTTGAATAATTTTCAGTATTTTATTCTACATAAAACAATAAAATAAAATGATCTCGAGGGCCGGATCCGGCCCCAGGGCCTTGACTTTAACACATGTGAGTTAAGGTTAGGATTATGGTTACGGTCAGGTTTAAACAAGCAAATGGATGGATCAAATGTAGAAAACACATTTCACTCACCAAGGAGCGTGAAAGCTAACGGCACTTTAACTTTAAGTTACACTTTAAAAAGGTGCGGCCACTAACAAAACCCAGCCTTGGACGCACTTAAAATACATGCGAGCAATGCAGCAATGTGCATATGAATATGCGGCCAGCATGAATTTTCATCAGTTTTTGTGCTGGTCCCACATAATTACATGCAAATAACATCAGCCTTAAAAAAAAAACTGTTCATACCATAAATAGCTGCTGGATTTATCTCTGGTTCGGCAGGTAGACTTATGATTTTTATTAGGCCTGCACAATAAATTGTGAATCTATTGTCATTTCGACATCAGCCTATGCAATATGCACAGATTGCAAAAGATTGTAATAGATGATTACCTTAAATCTTTACACACCTGTTAAAACAATCTTATGGCAGCTTAAAGGATTTAACAAATTAACTTTTTTTTATAAGAACAAAAAAAGGTTACTTATATCTGTATCTTCTACATATCTTTATAGTCATACATAAAAAAAGAAACACTTATTTTCCCCCTAACAGAGTATAAGAATCAAGAGGCCTCCCATATTCTGTCCACTTAGTTTAAATTCTCCATCCATCTGTAGTTTAGCTGAAAAATTCAGCTTCTCCATTTTGTAGATTTCCTGCTCTACATTTATCCAATCCTCAATTGCTGGTGATTCAGGGTTAAACCATTTTATAACTTTTTTATTTTCTGCCAATAAAAAATAGAAAAGTATCTTGTCCTTCAGTTCAAGGTTGTCTGTTGGTATGTTCCACATAAACATGGATTCAAAGGCCAAAGGTCAATTCACTTTAACTTATTTCCCAGCATTAGGGCTGCCACAATTATTAAAAAAGTTAATGACTAATTTAATAGTTGATTAGTCGTTACATTACATTATATGGAGTCAGTGTGTAGTAAAGTGGAACATTATAATTGCATTCTGCGAGCTTTTATGGACTATTTTGTCAATTATTAAGGTTTAAGCTGTTTTGGAGTTAAGCTAATATTTCAGCTACATGCTAGCTGTTTTAGCTAACATAGGTTTTTTTTTTTTAGCTTTTTAGGCTAATTTGGCATTTAGCTAATATTTTAGTTGGCTACCAGATTCAGCATCTTCAGCTGCCAAATTCAGCTTACAGCATTCACACTAGCATTATCGCGTGTAGTTTTTAGTTATTTTAAAGCTAATGATGATTAAGATCTGTGCCTTACATTCACTTCGCGCATGATCCGATGAGTCGATTAATCGGAAAAAATAATCAATGATTAGTCGCCTATTAAAATAATCGTAAACAACGAATAAAAACAAAGTTTAACATATCAATAGAAAAGGATATGCAATAAAAAACTATATGAAAAATCACTTTAAATACATTTTGCTTTTTTTTTAAATGCATACATTACAAAACATTAAAATAAATATAAAATATATCATTGCAGAACACATAATATGAACAAGTATAATTTAAACTGTTACAGTGACAAAGAATTTATGTATTATTTGTTTTGCTTTTTTTTCCATGTATTGCAAGTCATTGAATTTTCAATTACCGTGCATCCAATGTGTTCCTTAAACCGTGCATCCCTAATTCTTATACATTCAAAAACAACAACATGTGGTTTTCCATAAAGAAGTCGGCCTTTCCAACCTGCTCCAGAGCCAGAACGCTACGCTGACCTTTCAGATAGGCAAAGTGTTTGTGGAGCAGAGCCAGACCCAAAGAGCTGGAGCAGATGGCGGCACAAACCAGACAGGACACACACAAACACGCTCACCCAGCAGACGCATCACGACGGAGACAACCTGTGGTGTAGCCACCTGTTTTGGCGCTCCTCTCAAATTTGTGATAGTCGCAGCACCCACTGCTAATCACAGAGACTCGCCCCCCCAGCATCCCCTAAAGCAGCATTCAGAGAGACTCCTGAGGAGCTCTTCTCCTGTCTCCTCTACACACAAAAGCTTCTTCCTGTCCGACAAACACAAAGCTCAAAGGATGCTGCAAGAAACCTAAAGGAAATGTTTAGTCTGGTTTTTTTTTTTTTTAGTACATTTATGCGTTGATATCCATTGATCAGTTTTCCTCAAAAGAGTTTCCTCTATTTGAACTCACGACCTCCCAGTCTCAGGGCGGACACTCTACCACAAGGCCACTGGGCTGGTATCTGACTAGTATGTGAAATTTGTGTTCATATTCTAATACATTTTTTATTAAATTTTCAAGCCACTATCTATCAGAGTAAATATAAAATTTTTGTGAACAAACCTCTAGAACAGGGGTGGGCAAACTACGGCCCGGGGGCCACATGCGGCCCCTTAAGCTACTTAATGTGGCCCTCCAAATTAAAATACATTGAATCAAAAATCATAATTAGTGTTTTATTTTTATTGTATTTCTGGTTTCTTCCCATGAATGGTGTTGTTTCTCTGACGTTCGTGTGTGTTCCTTTCTGAGTCAGATGGTGATCTTTCGGATTATTCCTACACCACATAAATGCAGCATTTCTTTGAGTTCACATTTTCCTCTGAAGAACATCAACCCATTGGATCACCCAAAAGAGAACAAAAATAAAAATTTAGAAATTAAAACTCCCAAATTTTCTGTTTTAAATGAATATATGTGAATTTTGATCCAAATTAAAGCATGTTTTTCTCTAAATTCCATATTATTTTTTTAGTTTATGAGGTTGATTACCAAATCTCTCCTTCCATCTGCTCCTTGTCCGGCCCTTATGTCAAATTTTAGAACCCTTTGTGGCCCACGAGTCAAAACAATTGCCCACCCCTGCTCTAGAAGATGACAATAATTTTACAAATTTGGGAAGAAACATCCGAGCTGCAGTGTATATAGGCCTACATCAGTATTTAAAAATAATAATAATAATCAAAAGTGTCCCCTCATTTAGTGAAGGACACGCCAGCTCTAGGAGGACGTCATGAGGTGGGTGGAACCCTCAGGGAGCGAGAGGCGGAGCCTCAGAGATCGAGTCGTTCTACTTCCGGGCGTGAAAATAGTTAACAAAATTAACATATTTTATAGATAATTTGCTTTTTAGTGTTTCAAATGTAATATATGATCATTTACATTAAAAAAAAGAAAATCCTGGTGTGGCTTCTTTAAATGTCTCAAGAAATTAAATATATCTCTTTTTCTGTAACTAATGACAGTAAAAGGTCATTACCTTGATATATTCTGCCAGCAGTGGGTAGACTTTTTTGACTCTGAGTAAGATAGAAAGATACGTCCTGTAGGGGAACGAGGTGGTGACCACATGCACGGCTTCTGGAAAGGAGAAGATGCTAAAGCCCGCTGCCTCGAATTTCCTCAGGAGCTCCATGTCGATTTGACTCTCCGCCTCACTCAGGATGCAGCCCACAGCGTAGCAACAAAGTTTTCCAGGCACCTGAAATCAAAGAGAAAGTTAGGTTTGAAGCATGCAACATCATAAGTACAAAGCACATTCATGCAGAGTTAGAACTGGTAAATGTGTAATCTAGTAATGTCTAGAATACTTTATTCATCAAGGATACTTTGGGGCCGTCACTTCGACAAAAAAGCTTTTCAAAACAAGATTAAAAGTTGCATTTCCTGTGATCATGCAAGTGTGGATGTATTTTGCTGAAAGTAGTCACTCAAGCTGTTTGCTGAAAATGGCGACACAATTGACTTTAATTGCTTAAATATGAGCTAAACTTAAAATTAGCTCAAAACACCTTTGTAGATGTCAAATAGCCAAAAAAAAAAAGCTAACACATTGCTTAAATACTAGCTAAACTCTACAATAGCCTAAAATTCATCAGTAAACTAAATTGGCCAAAAAACATTAGCATGTTGCTAAAATAGAAGCTAAACTCCAAATTAACTCAAAACACCTTTGTAGATGTCAAATAGCCAAAAAAAAGCTAACACAGTGCTTAAATACTAGCTAAACTCCACAATAGCCTGAAATTCATCAGTAAACTAAATTAGCCAAAAAACGTTAGCATGTTGCTAAAATAAAAGATAAACTCCAAATTAGCCTATAAAACCTCAATAAATGGCGAATTATCCAAAAAAACGTTAGCATGATGCAAAAATATTAGCTAAAATCAAAATTACTATAAAAATGTAGGTAGATGCCAAATTAGCCAAAAAGCTAGCAAACTGCTAAAATACTAGCTAAACTCCAAAATTGCCTAAAATATCTCAGCAAGCTAAATTAGCCAAAAATATCAGCCTGTTGCGAAAATAGAAGCTAAACTCTAAATTAGCCTATAAGACCTCAATAAATGACAAATTAGCCAAAAAACGTTAGCATGATACAAAAACATTAGCTAAAATCAAAATTACCATAAAAACGTCAGTGGGTGCCAATTTAGCGGATGCAAATTTAGCCAAAAAGCTAGCACACTGCTTAAATACTAGTTAAACTCCAAAATAGCCTAAAATTCCTCACCAAGCAAAATTAGGAAAAAATATTAGCCTATTGCTAAAATAGAAGCTAAACTCTAAATTAGCCTATAAAACCTCAATAAATAACAAATTAGCCAAAAAAAAACGTTAGCATGTTGCAAAAATGAGCTGAACTCCAAATTAATATAAAAATGTCAGAATATGCCAAATTAGCCAAAAAGCTAGCACATTGCTTAAATATTAGCTAAACTCTACAATAGCCTAAAATTCCTCAGTAAGCTCAATTAGTCAAAAATATTAGCCTGCTGCTAAAATAGCAACTAAACTCCAAATTAGCCTATAAAAAACCTCAGTAGATAACTCAGACAAAAACGTTAGCATGTTGCTAAAACATCTGTAAAATATGAAAACACAATCCATGAATATATTTAAAGGTTTGTTGCTAATCTACTCAAAATTTTGAAGTTTGAAAAGTTCTCATTCATTTCCTATGGGGCATATTTTGCACAATATTTAAAAAACTATAGAGTTTATCAATACCAAAAACACAAGCAGTAATGAAATCAATGAAAGTGGGATTGAGTTTTTACGTGCCGACAAACATACAGAAAGGAGCAGGAAAATCACTATGGAGTGAATTTTTACCAAACAATCCAACTATAATTACTGTCAGTGTGGAAATACAATCATCCATCTAGTTTGTAAAGGAGTTTTTTCTTCCGTTAGGTGAGTAATATAAAATGTTCTATTGCTTTGATGGAATAATTAAAACACCTACATTAGTTATTGTATATTTAATAAGAAGAGCAGGAATGTTTAATTTATAGCACTTCAGAGGTGACGTCCCCGACAGTACGGCTGCTTTTTTTGTCCTCCTTTTCTCTTTCTGTCTTTATCTTTCATCTTTTGCATCTACTTGACTTATGCTGCTTGATCTCGTTAAGGAAGAAGGTAGTTTTCATCTGAATCTTTTTCTCTATGAAACAAAAAAAGTCGTAAAAATAACAGTGAGGAATATAAAGGATGAATAAAGCAGAGCAAAAATACTCTTAGTTTTTTGTTTAATGAAATCAGCCAGCTTTTGGTGTAAAATTTCCTCATTAATTTGACTTCCTGTTGGATTATTTGGCAGCACGGCAATTATTGCTCTTTTCTCCATTTCAAACACCCAAGTGCCCATTAGAAGAAGAAAAGGGGAGACGGTTTTTACAAATGAATACCCCAGGGTCAACAGCCTCCTCTGTGGGCGGAGGGGAACACCGCTGACGTTCCACTGAATAAATCGGCTGAGATCTCCGCGGTTCTCCGTCACTCCATTAAGGCGACGCTTTCGACGCTTGAGGACCAAGCTTTATTTGTCAACACAAAACCAAACGAAGGCCAAAAGTTTGGTTGTCATTATATGACATCACAGAGCAACAGAAGAGAGGGTTCGCTATACGTTTCTGAACGACGATTCCTTTGGAGGACATCAGCTTTGTTATGATTACTAGGGGCTGTAGAGAAAAATCAATTCGGCAATATATTGCAATATTTCTAGGGTTGGATATCATGAAAACAATCAGATTCTCTTCTATATTTTATTTGGACGACACTTCTTTCTTCTGTCAATAGCAAATACTTCGGATGCTGTAGCGGTTGTTAGCGGAAAAAAAACACTAAAAGACAACCGGTGTTTACTGGATAAATAACAAATATACAAGCCAATTTATGTTTAAGAAAAACATACACAATTAAGTCGCTCCTGAGTATAAGCCACACCCCTGGCAAAACTGCAGAAAAAAAACTGCGACTTATACTCCGGAAAATACGCATTGTTAACACTGAATTTTACAGATAATTCTAATTCACATTGGTGTCAATGCTTGTCAAAGACATAGTATTACTGATTTCAGCACTCTTGAACAAAAGTGTGTATTATTTGTTGCACAAAATTTGACTCAAGTTGTTTATTATGATTGTGTTCAAGCTAAAAAAATAGATGGGGAAATATTTTTCCAAAAATATGTGTTCTTCTATATATTGTGAATTATTAGAGATGATTTTTACCACTTATCACAATATCGCGATAGCATCGATACCGTGAGTCTCTTATCGGGTATTGCCTCGTATCGTGTATCGCCTCATATCGCGTATCGCCTTGTATCGCGTATTCCCTCGTATCGCCTTGTACCGCCTCATATCGCGTATCTCTGCGTATTGCCTCATATTGCGTATCGCCTCGTATCGCGTATCGCCTCGTATCGCATATCAACACATATTGCATATCACCGCATATCGTCTCGTATCGCGTACCGCCTCGTATCACGTATCGCATATCGCCTCATATCGCATATCGCCGTGTATCGCCTTGTATCGCCTCATATCGCCTCATATCGCGTATCACTGCGTATTTCCTCATATTGCGTATTGCCTCGTATCGCGTATCGCCTCGTATCGCATATCGCCTCGTATCGCATATCGCCTCATATCGCATATCACTGCCTATCGCCTCGTATCGCGTGTCGCCTCGTATCACGTATCGCATATCGCCTCATATCGCATATCACCGTGTATCACCTTGTATCGCCTCATATCGCGTATCACTGCGTATTGCCTCATATTGCGTATCGCCTCATATCGCATATCGCCTCATATCGCATGTCACCGCGTATCGCCTTGTATCGCCTCATATCGTGAGGTAACCCAGTGATTACCAGCCCTAATCACTATATTCAATTAATTCATTGTGCCATGTGCGTACTGTGTGTATAAGTGCACATTTTTTATATTGATTTATATATTTTATACATATTAAATATTTTTGACTAGTAGCAAATATTAGGTCAATAAAATAGCATCCTTTTATTTATGTCTTAATTAATTTAATATCTTTTGTATTTTTATTGTCTTTTTCCTTTGTTTTTATTGCTTGAAATAAACCAATCAAACTAAGCAAAAATGTATATCTGTTTATCAATAAAAGAAAAAACAAACAAAGAAAAAAAGGAATTGTTTTTCCACAACATCTGGACTAGGATCCTTCTTGACGTTTTGATTCTTTTGAGGGTTCACAGCTGGGCCGGATCACTTAACCATCACAAGGCTTCAAACAGGCATCCCGACAAAGAACAACCATCAAAAGCCGCAGTATCTATCCTCCGTAGCCTTTGTTGCGCCTCTAGCTGCACTCATTACAACACGAGGGGGATGTCTTTTGATGTTTCTTGAACAGGCTGACAGCTTATCTGAGGAACAAAGTTGTAAAATTCGACTGAAGGAATCTTGCGGCTCAGCTGAACAGGATCTGGACGATACGCAAAAAAGTGGGGAGTCCCTGAGACGTTGCAGCTTGACTGAACGTGGAAGACCTTCACCGGTTTTATCATTTTAAAGCACATTAAAAGCCGGGGGTGAAGTGGGCTCACCGGGTCAAAGAAACTCTCCGGTTGGTGAAGGAGAAGGGGCTTAGAGAGTCAAACCCACAATCTCTAATATCTGCTTCAAGAAAGCTGCTGTAGCCCTGTATCCATGGCAACCATCACAGGACCCACTCTATTCTTGTTGAGACCCTTTTTCTTTTTTTGTTTCAACGGAAGACTGATTAAATGTTGTAAAAACCAAGAGCAGAAGATGAAACTGGCCCTGCTGACACTTCTCCTCTGTTAGCTGAACTTCTAAACGCCACTGCAAACAACAGTGGACAGTGTCTTCTTATTTAGAGCGCCGAGCGGAGCTCCTGGTGCAGCCACTGAATGGCATCCTGAGGCCCAGACGCTAATGAGCCGAGATCATTACACCAATTATTCCAGCTCAGATCAGGACTTGGCTGTGACTATGCAGAAGAACCAGGACCCACTTATGGCCTAATTGCCGGCCTGGAAAAAAAAAAAAAAAAAAAAAAAATCTGAGCGTAACAAAAGGATTCTGAAGCAAAACTGAAAGGAGAACTCCGGTTGCATTCCACCAGGTTCTGTAGATGGTTTCTAACCATTGAGCTCCTCTTGAAACTGTCAAGATCCACTAGAAGGGAATGTTTAACACAGAGGGAATTACTTTTTAATCATCCATTCCAATCATCTTTTCATATATTTCCAAAGTGCTCTCTCATTATACATTTTTTGCCAAAATTTAAAAAATGGTTTTTGGTAGAATTTCATCAGAAATGTGCCTCAAAATTTAGGGCGAGACTGTCGGTACCGAGCAAGCCCGACCAAACTTTCCGTCATCCATCTGTTTGCACTCTATCCCGCTAGCTTGCCTCTCACATCCCAACCTACTGGGTGATTTGATGATACATATCGTGTAGGGCAGGGGTGGGCAAACGACGGCCCGGGGGCCACATGGGGCCCCTAAACTACTTAATCTGGCCCTCCAAATTAAAATACATTGAATCAAAAATCCTAATTATTGTTTTATTTTCATTGTATTTCTGGTTTCTTCTCATGAATGGTGTTGTTTCTCTGGCGTTAGTGTGTTTTTTTCTGAGTCAGAAGGTGATTTTTCGGATTTCTTTGAGTTCGCATTTTCCTCTGAAGAACATCAACCCATTGAATCACCAAAAAGAGAACAAAAAATCAAAATTTAGAAATTAAAATTCCCAAATTTACTGTTTTTAAATGAATATATGTGAATTTTAATCCAAATTAAAGCATGTTTTTCTCTAAATTCCATATTATCTTTTTAGTTTATGAGGTTCATTATCAAACCACTCCTTCCATCTCCTCCTTGTCCGGCTCTTATGCCAAATTTTAGAACCCTTTCTGGCCCACAAATCAAAAAGTTTGCCCACCCCTGGTGTAGGGGATAGAAAAGTCTCTATCGTGACATTTCTCTTCTATCAATTTCATTAATTTGTATTATTTTTGTTGCTAAAGTTTGGTGCAAAGTTTTTTTTTTTTCTACTAAGAGACTTGAAACATTGTGTTTCTCATTTATGATTATTCAGTGTTACATCCTGCTGCTGCTGCTGTGCTACACCTTTTCAACATGGCAGATGGGACAAATGATCTTAATGAGCACCTGCCAGGTATTTAAGGCAGAGGAGGCCTCGCCAAGCCAGGCAGGGAGGATTGGGGCTTTATTATTTTTCTCCTTTGTCCTCAGCAGTCTAACACTGGTGGGTTTTGTTATTTTAGTTTGGGGTTGAACCCTGGTAGTCTTGATTTGCTGACTTTGTTTATTTGTCTTCTTTATGCAGGTTTTGGTTAAGCAGCCCTTCGAAGCCGACTCTGACGGTCTCCCTGAATTATTTTATGTCTGATCAAGGTTCCAATTCCCTTTTAGTTTACCTTTTTGTTTGAACCAGTGCATTAATTATTAGATTTTGTTCTTTCATTTCAGGACACGGGATTTCCTTTATTTAATACATTGTGTTTCTTTTATTCTCATTTGTGTCCAGTTTTTGTTACTGTCTATTTTTTGCCATTTACTTTAATAAATACAAGAATCAGAAGTAAATATGTTCAAGGGAAAAGGGTCTTCTTTGAAGACCCCTGCTTTCATCTGAACGCTTGTTCCAGTAAGAATGAGACCAGATTTCTTTTATTGCAAAAGCACGACTGAAGCATCTGTAATCAGCAAAAGCAGCTGATTTATACAAACAAGGCAACCACTATTTTTCCCCCCCAACTCTTTTATTGACTTGCATTTTGGTAATACCACAAGTGTAAGCAGCTAATTGAAAGAAAAAAACGATCCTCATTGCTTTTTTTTTTGTATAGAATGTGGTTTTTCCAACACTAAGCCAGGTCTCAGTTTTCCCCTCTCAATAACTCCTGTACCTCCCCACCTGAGTAATATTTTTTTTAATATCAGGTCAAGACAAACCTCTTGCTTTCATCCTTCTTGGTGTGGCAAACTGGAATTATTATTTTTAAATTGGGAGAACAAAAACAATATTTTGAAGCCCCTAGAGTGAGCAGCATCAGGCATCTGGAAAACACACATTCAGCTGCCATCGTATCTCCCTGTAGGAGCTGAAATTAAAAAAAAAAAGAGCATTTCACGCTAAACAATAAAAAAACTCCAATGCAGAGTTTAAAGAGTGTAGGTATTTTAATGTTAATTGTTATATAAAGACACTGGCATGGTTTTATTTCTAATTATTAATACATCCTATACTTTAATAACTATATGGTATTGTTATCTGTAGTTTTCTGGCTGTCAGCTGCAGATTTGTGTTTATAAGCATAATTATAATTACAAGATTCTGGAGGATACATCTACAAATTTAAAATACCAAATGAACTAGAAACATTACATTACATAATGGTAGTGTGAATTCTTTTTGCTGAATGTAGTCGCTGAAGATGCTAAAGCTTTTTGCAGAAAATGGTGACGCAATTTACTTTAATTGCTGAAGGGACTTGCTGAAAATGCAAAAGCTATTTGCAAAATGTTAAATTTGCTAAAAGACTGGAAATTTTGTCAACCAGCTATGACAGAATGCTAAAGTTTACCTAAATTTCTGAAAGATTTGAAGCAAGATTATTTAAAATTCCCTGATAAATGCCACTTTTGCAAAAAACAATTAGTGTCTTGCTCAAATATGAGCTAAACTACAAATTAGCCCAAAAAAACTTTAGTAGATTCCAAGTTAGCCAAAAACGCTTATTGCTTCATTTCTCGCTTCATTCCAAAATTGTCTAACATTTCTCAGTAAACTAAATGAGTCAAAAACCTATTGCTTAATTTAGAAGCTTAACTCTAAATTAGCCAATAAAAACCTCAGTAGATAACAAAATTAAAAAAAAAAAAAAAACGTTAGCATGTTGCTAAAATATTAGCTAAACTACAAAATAGCCTAAAATTCCTCAGTAAACTAAATTAGTCAAAAACGTTAGCCTGTTGCTAAAAAAGAAGCTAAACTCTAAATTAGCCAAAAAATCCTCAGTAGAAAACAAATTAGGCATAAACGTCAGCATGTCGCTTAAATATTAGCTAAATTCCAAATTATCAAACAAACATCAGTAGATAGCAAATTAGTCAAAAGAAAAGCAAGTCTCTTAAGATCAAGGCACTATTCAATGTATTCCATAAAGAACTTTGTCTATATGTCAAATCTTTGAAGTACATGGAAAGTAAAAAAGCAAGGACACTTTACACTTTCATTAAAAATAATAATCTGAATGTAAACCCCTAGTGTTATTCCATTTGATTACGATTTTTTATATCTATTTATTTTTATTTTATTTTATTTTTTTTTTGTCTGTCTGTTTTTTGTTTACCTTTTTCTTTCATCCTTAGTGTTGTTGTACAATGTTTTTTGGAGTGCCAATAAAATTTAAAAAAAATTTTAAAATTAGCCAAAAACGTTAGCATGTTGCTAAAATTTTTGGTAAACTCCAAATTTTTTTTAAATTGCTATACAATATGAAAACATAAGAATTTATGCAAATATAAGGGGCTTGTTGCTAATATACTAAAAAAAAATGAAATTTAAGACTTTATTATTCACTTCATATGGTTCATATTTTTCTCAAAAACTATAAAGTTTATTAATATCAATACAAGCTGAACGTTTTGATACAAAGATTGCTGAAATGCGATTGAGTTTTTATGTGCCGATAAACGTACGGAAAGGAACAGGAGAATCACTTTACTGTGAATGCTTAGTAAGCATTTAAAATTATTAAAAAAATAATAATAATAATAAAAGGGGGCACCTATAAATGTAACTTAAATTAAGCGTGATGTATTGGACAAAAATGTTTAATATTAATTTGCTACTTGGAAGACTTTTCTTGTTTTGTTTATGTGTTTTGTTTTCTTTTTTAACCTTTTGACATTTAACCGGAAGTATCGTCTTTTTTTTATATCTATTTTATTTTGTTTTTGTCTGTCTGTTTTTTGTTTACCTTTTTCTTTCATCCTAAGTGTTGCACAATGTTTTTTGGAGTGCCAATAAAATTTAAAAAAAATTTTAAAATTAGCCAAAAACGTTAGCATGTTGCTAAAATTTTTGGTAAACTCCAAATTTTTTTTAAATTGCTATACAATATGAAAACATAAGAATTTATGCAAATATAAGGGGCTTGTTGCTAATATACTAAAAAAAATGAAATTTAAGACTTTATTATTCACTTCATATGGTTCATATTTTTCTCAAAAACTATAAAGTTTATTAATATCAATACAAGCTGAACGTTTTGATACAAAGATTGCTGAAATGCGATTGAGTTTTTATGTGCCGATAAACGTACGGAAAGGAACAGGAGAATCACTTTACTGTGAATGCTTAGTAAGCATTTAAAATTATTAAAAAAATAATAATAATAATAAAAGGGGGCACCTATAAATGTAACTTAAATTAAGCGTGATGTATTGGACAAAAATGTTTAATATTAATTTGCTACTTGGAAGACTTTTCTTGTTTTGTTTATGTGTTTTGTTTTCTTTTTTAACCTTTTGACATTTAACCGGAAGTATCGTCTTTAAAAAGAATAACATCACTGCCATCTAGCGGTGGGATCTATGTATGACTACTACTGTGACAAAACATTTTTTTCGAGTCACTAAGAACTTACAAGCAAAGTTCTGAGATAGGTTATGCAGCGTGCTAAGACAACAGTGAAATAAAGCTCCATCATATGTTGAGTCTTGAATATTTACCTTATTGGGATCACTGTAAAAAACTCCAATTAACGGCAGCTTTGGTCCGAGTTTGGATGCCTCCCAGTAAAGTGGCCCGCAGTTTCTATAGGCTCCGACTGTGAATTTATAGGCAAACGTTATCCGTTTAATTGGAGGACAACCTGTCCGCACTGTTACTTTCGTAAATAGCCCAGAGTAGACAACATAACTGCCGAAAATAAAAAGACTGGACAGAAAACCCGCCGTGATCAGACTGAACCAGTCTGACATCATAGCGCAGCACGCGGCGCAGGGACGGTTATTTTTACGTCTTTCGAAACAAAAATCTGCAGTTTTACTTTTAGTCTGTCATCTTAAGGCGTGTGCTTTTAATTTTTTTGTAAGAAACACGTCCCAAAATGAGCTTAATTCGCTGAATAATGGCAACAGTAAACCGACAAAGTTACTTCCTGGAATATACCATTTGTGAAAACAATAGGGGGGGAACTAGTTTCGAATTTACAAGCATATTTTTCTTTTATTTCTTCGTAGAATTGCGATACATTAATGAGTGAATTATTTAAACGTAAAATTATTTTTTACATATTTAAAATGGACTTGTACTTATTGTTAGCTATTGTTGGTTACTACCACTTTTTAACCTTTTAAAAGTATCAGTTCCCCTCATGTCAAAGTAATTTTTGCTGTGTTTTTAGGCAATTAAAGTATAAAATAAATAAATAAATAAATAATGATTGGTGCTTTTATTTAAGAGATTTTGGAGAGGGTTAGGAAAACAACACATAAGTCCCGCCCCCAAGAAAGGTCAGAAGGTGGTGTTTGAAGGAAACAAATATAACTGACAGATTTCATCCCCAGCTGAGTATTTTCTGTGGTGTTTGGATAAATAAACATGGCTGGTACTTTCAAAAAGTTTTACGATCTGACAGCTAAGCTGCTGTCTGGGGAAACTTTAAGTTTCTCTGCTCTGAAGGGGAAGGTGGTCCTCATCGAGAATGTGGCCTCCTTCTGAGGAACAACTGTCAGGGATTACACCCAGATGAACGAGCTCCATTCTCGCTACGCTGCAGAAGGTCTCGTTATCCTGGGTGTCCCCTGCAACCAGTTTGGCCATCAGGTAAGAAGACCCATTTCTTCTGTCCAGGAAACTAACTCTGTTTAAGCTAAAAACATCAAATGCAGACGCATCTAATTGCTTTATTTATTCCTAAAAAAATTGCATAATAAGTTTGAAACCATGATAAGAATATTTTTATAAATGGTTGTTTTCTTCAGGAAAATATAACTGCATAGACGTTCCCAAATTCTCATTTGCATTAAAAAGTTGTACAGTAACATTTTTTTCTGTCGTGGAGGTGTTCTGGCATGACTAGCTGCACACCCTCATATTTCACTACAAAGCACACGTACAGGATGTATAAAATGCATGTAAATAGAGAAGTACTACAACCCCCTACAGGAAAAATTGTGTTTTTAACCTTTTAAGGGAAATTTCCTGCGACAGCAACATAACAAACGTTCTTCGAACTATTCAATTAACGCAATTCCAATGGATTCTGAAGCTGAGAAAAGGGAATTTAAGTGCAAATATCTTCTATTTCAACATGTTCAAGGGACGCGTTTTGTAATAGTGTCTTAAAAACGTATGAAGTGATGGACGAACATGAGTTTCGAACGCATTTCTTTAGACGTTTCATTGGAAAGAGTCGCTTAAACGCAAATTTCCGTTGGCGGTGTGATTGTAGCTTCAGAGCTAGCCTTCAATTAATCCTTTAACACCAGAGTGTTTATGCTCTTTAATTTGCTGTAACTTCTCAACTTTAAAAAAGATAACTCCAGTAGATTCTGAAAGAGAAAAGCGGCGCTTTTATTGGTTGAAAAGTTACAGTATGTTAACTATGTTGTGTTTAAGCGTCACCGGTGACGCCGCAGGTGTTAAAGGGTTCATTTCCTTGTAGCAAACTAAGTTTAAATTGATTTTCTGAATATTTCTTTAGTCAAATCATTGTGAATCAGACAAAGAATGAAACATTTCTTTTGTTTGAGACGGCCTGTATCAGCTCTGCTCCATTCTGATGCTTCCACTTGCAGTTAAATAGATCCTTGAACGTCTTTGTTTTCCTTGTCTGTGCTGGATCGTCTGGAAGGATTCAATATTGCTCATCATGTTTGGTGAGGGGTTTAATAGGCTGTAAGCTAGAAGGAGAGGGAATAAACAAAGGGACAATGGGAAATGAGGGCAGGCTTACTCCTTGCCTACTCACAACTCTGAGGCGAATTTACGATGAACTCCTGAAAATGACACCTTTTTGGCCCAATCCGAATTCTTCCTCTTCGTCCTTCTCCTCCATTTGAAGGAGCATTTATAGTGATAATGTGTCAGGATTATTATTTTTTTTTTTTTTAATTTCTCCCTCGAAGCGGAGGGATACAAAGTCCTCCATCGCGAGAACCGTTTTTCTTCACGCTCTAAATTACAGAAGTTTACATTTAAATGTAAGTAATGACTTTTTGTTGTAACATGACCTTTTAAAGTTATAAAACCCGCTGTTGTTATGTATATTTGAGCACTGGAGGCTCCGCCCAAAATATTAGACACCTTGTTTTCTTAACTCTCCGTTTGGAGGCCTAAATGAAGGGGGAAGGAGAAGGGAAGAATTCAGATTGGGCCTTTATTTTAGCTAAAAATGTCAAAATTAACAATGAAAAACTATTAGGAACGCTCTTAAAGTGGATCAACAGAGGATTTACATCGATATCTGTGTGCAACAGGAGAACGGCAGGAACGACGAAATCCTAAACTGCCTGGAGTACGTCCGTCCGGGGAACGGCTTCGCACCAAACTTCCAGCTCCTGGAGAAGGTGGATGTGAATGGGAAGGACGCCCACCCCTTGTTCGTCTTCCTGAAGGAAAAGCTCCCCGCACCCTGCGATGACGCCGTGGCTCTCATGACCGATCCAAAGTACGTCATCTGGAGTCCCGTTTGCAGGAGCGACGTATCCTGGAACTTTGAGAAGTTCCTGATCACTGCCGATGGAGAGCCGTACAAGCGTTACAGCAAGAACTTCTTCACTATTAATATTGAAGCAGATATTAAAGAACTGCTGAAACGCAAATCTTAAAACGTTCTTCAACGTTTCTCTGGTCGCTGCATTATACATATCAGCTCTGACCACTCTGACCAGATAAATGTATCAGTTGAAGCACATATTGGAAAACACATTATCAGTCCCGTCCAGCTTAGCACTAAAGTAAAGACGTTACCAGTATCACGCATTATGGTTTTGACACTTATTTACTTCATGAAGACACTTCTTTAAGCCTTTTTTGTGTGAGAAGTTTCTGATAAATCTGTAAATGTTTGACTCAACCATCATGTTTACCTGAATGTCTTCATTTAGCTGCTTTGAAATGAGGAATAAATTGTATCCAAAGTATGCTCTTTGTTTCCTTTTTTTAGGAACGTATTTTTAAAAGGAACGTATTTTTTTATACTTGTATCTGAAATATAAACACCCAAAACAACACCAGACAGAACAGTTCACAGTATATCGACTAAATGGGAAAAAACGGAATACGATACACGATATATTCGAAAAAGATCGAAAAAAATAGTCACGATTATAATAGAAATATATAGGTTTTATAAACAGTTTGGCATAATTTCCTTAGAAAAATCATACAAACGCTCTGAGAGTAAATAACAGGAAACGCTGACACCTTCACCCTTAAAAACAACAGAAATGTGTTGACATTTTTCTCAAGAAGAAAAACATTTTTTTTAAAACAACAAATGCTAGCTGGTCCCACAACATCATGCTAAAATATTAAACTTGACCTTATCGATCCATGACAAACCCCATTTTTGAGATTCAAAGTGTTCTCAATCCAATAAAATATGGTGTCTACCCTGTGCCATAAACAAATACAAAAACTTCAACTTATAACTGTATTAAGTGAAAAAAATAGACTATAAAAACAGAGAATACAATTAGTCATAATGAAAAATGTGATAAAAGCATTAATAGGTAAATAATAATCTGGTATTGTCTCTCGATATTTTTTTTCTCATCTTGAAAAAAGTTGTTTTTCTAAATGATATATACACAATCCCAATAATTTGAAAGATCCCTTTTAGATATTCACTGTCTTACTGATCGTTAATGATTTTGATTAGATCACTTTTAAAGATTTTGTTTTTTTGCACAAACTGCACATAGTTTCTCATGGCTCCCTTTCAAAATAAAAGACAGTCTGTATCACATACAACCATCTCAGAACAGCATGCTAGTCGTAAGTAGTGAGATTTCAGTAGTGATTAATTTTTTTTTTTTTTTTTACAGTTTGTGGTACATCTCAGTCAGAAAATTAAAATTAAATTAAATAAGAACTAATTAAGTGACTTTTTTGAACCCTAATTTTAAAATTCTAAAATCTAAGTTTATAATCTGGTACATCTTAAGTAGGACTTCTGGCGCTGACTGACCCCAGATTGATTTTTTGCGATACCTTAAAATGTACGAGTGTTATAGTACAATTTTTTTTTTTTTTTTTTTTTTTGCTACATATTATTTACTTTACAGTAAATTTTTAAACTTAAAACCCTTTTATTTTCTTTAACCAAAGAGCCACAATGGATGGATAAAAGAGCTTTAGGTTGCAGACCCCTGATATAGTAGGAGACAGTGGGATGATGGGATATCAGTGGAGGTGTACTTATGTGAAAAACTCCCAATAACTCAAGTGAATTTATGATAAAATCCTCCTGCGCTGTGTTGTTCTAGAAACTTTGAGCCATCTTAGATGAAGAAAACAAAGACGTAAATGGATCTATTTGTCTGCAAGTGGATGAAGTGCAAAGGAGTGCAGCGCCTACTTCATCACTACAAGCTTTTTCTAATTTATTTTGTCATCTGTTTATGATGCACGGTTTTAATTAAAAAAATTTAAGAAATGCTTATTTTAAGATAAATTTTCTTTATATATGTCTTCCATTATGAGAAAATGCTATAAAATATTATTATTTGGAGTGGGTCTTTAAAATTATTATTATGGAGTTGGAGCCTTACATAAACGATGAAACAATCTTTGCAAAATTAGAAATCATTCTAATATATATATAATTGTTTTTGAGCTAGATGCTTTTTTGTATTGAAAATAAAGGAGTTTCCACAGATATCAAGTGTCTTTTAGCATTTTTAATGGAAAATATAACAATAAATTGTATCTTTTAAACACTGACCGACTGTATTTCAACTATCAGAAAAAGATACAGTCAAATTGACAATATAAGTGTTCTGTTTTTACTGTAAAAGTCTGAAAGTTGGTGTTTGCTGCGGGTGTTAGCGGCGGTGCCGTCTGCTTCCTGGATGTTAGCTAGCCTCGCGCTCGCTCGGTACTGTGGGCTGCTGCGACTCATCCAACATGGCTGGCCAGGAAGACCCGGTTCAGAGGGAGATTCACCAAGACTGGGCGAATCGAGAGTATATAGAAGTAATAACGAGCAGCATCAAAAAAATTGCCGACTTTCTGAACTCCTTCGGTAAGGGTTCGACCACCGCGTTTGGTGCAAAGCGTAGAAAGATGGCGATAGCTAGCTGAGCTAGCCGATGTTGATGTTTTTATAATGGGCACTCCCAGTTAGCAGCTAGCTGTTAGCTTGCAAGCTACCGGTTTATTCTTTGAAATTTGGGGAGAAAAATAAAAGTTTAAGTTGGGGTTTCGTCTGTGGTAGCTATTTTAGCTTCAACTTGACAAAATAAAAGCTAAATTCAACGGGGCTGCTAACTTCCTCTCTGAAGATGTAGCCCGAAATAGCTTAAAATGCTAAATGTTTGGAGTGTTTACATGACTGCTCGTTAGCATCTTGAGATTTTTAACGCGTTTTAATTCAAACAGACATGTCCTGTCGGTCCCGTCTGGCCACCCTCAATGAGAAGCTGACAGCGTTGGAGAGAAGGATTGAGTACATAGAGGCCAGAGTGAGTACACCAAGCTTTCAGTGTTTCCTTAAAGCTTTTACAGATGTTTAATATTTATGTTTGTGAATGCAGGTGACAAAAGGAGAGACCCTGACCTAAAGATGGGACTTCAAGTTGTCCCTGAATCTGTGTACCCACCCACCACCCCTGAGGATTTGGACTAAAGCGTTCTGGACTCCACCACCTTCCTTTTTTTGGGGATCATACGGACCATTTTTATATCTTGTGATTGACTTTTGTGTTGTTTTGTCTTCGTGGCAAATTTGAACGTGAAATATGAGTCCACCTTTGGGTACGGCTGACTCGAGCTTCGGTTTTATTTTGTAGAACAAAGTGGGAATCTTCAAGTTTTGGTTTCAAATGACATCAATGGCGCTCCAAAGTGGACCTGCTGTAAACGTTGAGAATGCAGTGTCATAAAAAAAATAATGATAAATTAGAGATTTCTATTATAAAGGGGGGAATTCTCATGTGCCAAGTTGAACAAGTAATTAGGTAGTGACCTTTATTGAGGATGTTTGTACAGCAAATGTTTCTAAATATAAACACTGTAATTAACAATAAAGGATTTGCATTGTTTGGCTTTATCATAATTAACTGGACTACTACAGACTTACTGGTGTGAATATTAGAAAATATATTGTTTAGTTAAAAAAATATTAATGTGAATATGATAAGTTTGAACACATACATTTTGTGCGCACCGATCACAAACGGGATAATGTATGAGTTATGTATTTTGAAATTATAGGCTTTCCCATTGTCCTTATTTGATTCAAACTATATGAAGTAACACAGCTTTTGTTGTTTATTTTTATTTTTTGTTTCATGTTAGAAACATGTAACAAATCTGTAATCTACAACTCCTATTAAACTATAAAATGGCAGAAACTTACTTATAATTTGTTTCCCTCAATTCTGACTTGCAGGCACCATTTAGGCCACAAATCGGAGGCCTATTTTAGAAAGGGAGGAAGAGGTGAATCTGTACAGGTTGGGATCTGGAGCAGGTTGGGATGATTCAAAACAAGGATAGAAATTGACATGTTCCACAGGTTTAAAGGGGAGAGAACTGGATATCAGAAAACATTAGGGAGCACAGAGCAGAAGAAGTGGCTGTTGTGAAGCATGAACTTGTATCAATGGTTAAGTTAGGAATGGAATGAAGAGTGGAAAGGCAGTTTTCACATTCTTTTGAATGGAGAAGTGCTCTGGTGCCCATTTTTAAGAAGAAGGAAGTCTTGTAGAGTTTTTGGAAATTAACAAATTAAATCAAATGAGTCATGAAGTTATAGGAAAGAGTTGGGGAAGCTAAAAAAAGGTCAGAAGTGAACATTTGTTAGCAACAGTGGTTTCATGCCAAGGAAGAGAAACACAGACTTACTTTGAAGAGGCTTCTTGAGAAAAAACAATGTCAAAATGTAAGTAGCTAAATTGGGACCAATATTATTTGAAACCCAAATAAAATAAAACAAAATAAAAATATTGTTGTTTGGCCAAAAAATGTAAAATGGCAGACACTTTTTGCTATTCTATAATAAACTTCATAATTTTCAGCTTCAAATATTCAATTTCTTTAGGTTTCAAAACTCAAAATTTAAATTTCCAAACTTTTTTTTTTTTTTACTTTCAACTTTTTTTTTTTTTCAAACTGAAAATTTCTGTTTCAAAGCTTTTGGCCCCATTGTGCCACGGGGAGGTGAAATGCCAATATTTTTTTCAATTTGTTTTATTTGGGTTTCAAATAATGTTGGGCCCCATTTAGCTCCATTGGACAAGTGATAAAAGAGTGTCAGCAAGAATGAAAGGAAATGTGTAAAAGTCTGTGGTTAAAGCAGCCTTGTTGTTGGTTTTCAGAGACGAGACAGGAAGCAGAGCTGGAAAAAGCAGAGATGAAGATGTAACTTCTCTTCTGATCAGGAATGAAAAATAGCTTATGTTGGGTGTTTTGGAAATAAATGCAGGGAATCAGAGAAAGATCATTTAAGACAATGAAGTTAGGTACAAATGATGACAGAAGAAAAAACGTTTTTGCGTGCATGAAAATATTGTAGACGAGTTAAATTATTTTATAAGCAAGATATATCTATTTTTGCCAGATATAAATACTATAGAAATAAGAAAAAACAGCGTTTTTAATGAGCAGATAAAACATACCCAAAAAGCACTTAAAAGTGATCACAATAGTTTTTTGGCCTTTAATTAATTTAATTTAATTTAATTTAATTTAATTTAATTTAATTTAATTTAATTTAATTTAATTTAATTTTATTTTATTTTATTTTATATTTTATTTTATTTTATTTTATTTTATTTTATTTTATTTTATTTTATTTTATTTTATGAACGGAAACAGCAGCTGGGGGATTTTTTTTTTTTTTTTTTACATTTACCCATAATGCATCAGATAGCGCCCCGTTGCATCTTGGGATAAAGAAGGTGCTAGTAATACGTACTGTTAGTCCTTCAATGTGAGATGACGGTTTTTTCCTCCACAATTTTGCAGACATTCCTGTAAACATTAATTGTGGGTATCTGAACGTTCAGCTTGCACATTACGGTGAGTTGATCTGCATTTAGAATTCCACCGAACGGTTTCGAATATTTCGTCGGCGTCGTCGATTCGGCCTTTTAGCTACGCCTTTTTTTTTTTTTCATCTAGAAATATGGCTGGAATCCATGTTTTATTTTTCATTCTCGGAACTAATGCAATTTTATCTTTTTAAGTGTGCTTGTAATTAATTGGTTGTTTTTAATGTAGAATATATTCCGTTGTAATATTGTTTTTAATCTTTTTTTTTTTTTTTCTCTCTCCGTAGAGGTTACGGGACTGAAACGTCCGTAAAGAAAATGGGAGCTGACAAAAGGTAAGAGGCGTCATTCGGCGCCGTTACTCCTATGTAATGGTCGAATAATCACGATGACGTTCAGTGATTTTAAACTTGTAGTCTACAGATAATTCCAACCATAATTTTAAAAGAGCATGTCGACTAATAAGGAACTAAGTTCAGTACAAGGAGCTGTAATAAATACAAGGTTTGCTTAGATAGTAGCTTGCTTCGCTTTGACTTGTCAGACAACTTTGCCAGCATGCACAACTGATCAGTATTATGTAACAAAATCCAGACTCTGACAGACATTCTAAAAATAGTGAAGTCATTTTTTTTTCCTGAAGGCACATCCATATGAACAGAGGAACACCAGACGTGTAAAACCTCATTACAATCTGGTGAAACACAAATAAACAGGTTTAATGTGTTGGGTTTTGTATTCTTTATCTCAATTTTAAGTGAGAAAAGACATGTTTTTTTTTTCTTCTTTTTTTTTTTTAAGCAAACAAAAACTCTTATCGTATCTTTTATTAAAAAAAAAAAAAAAAAGACATTAAATGTACAGGAAGTGCACCAAAACATGAATTCAAATCATGTCGCAGTTTGTTATGCGCTTCAATTGAGGAGCATTTTAGTGTAATCGCATGCTAATTTGAATATGAACTTTCCTCAGATTGTGGGTTTTGTCGTTTTCCGCCTGCAATATTAAAATAGTCAGGGAACAAGGAAATACCTGCCTTCTATTTTTGGACAGTTTCATGTTGAAGCTCAACATCAAATTTGAATCTAAAGTGTTAAAAAAAAATATATGCAAAAACAAGTTTTTATCTTCTTTTTTTTGGGCACACATACCACTGTATTCAATCTTCATGATTGGGAATTCTTTATTATATCCTGTGGGTATTATTAAAGAAATTTATTTTTTCAGGTGTCGTTTATAGTTGGACCAACAATAATAACTGGAAAAGCAAAGTAAAACAAGTATTTGTAATGGGAAAAAATGACTGCCTCCCTTCAGATGAAAATAGATGTATTTAGTGAGGAATTAAATTGAGGAAAAGACTATTTAAATGTCTAAATCAGAGTTTTTTTTAATATTAAAAGATATAGCTAAATATGAATACCCTAGGTTGAATTAAAACAATGTCTTATATAGATGAAGTAATTTATTCCTTTTGTTGATTGTTTAATTATACTGTTTTTTTCTCCTTTTTTCTCTTTAAAGAACTGACATTTTTTGTTGTGGGCAGTTCCTCTATTTGTTATGTGTTTGTTTTGTTATGTACCAGTTGTTGTGAAACCTAAAAATAAAAAGTTAAAAAAATTGCACTAAAGCAACACTGAGGTTGTGATTGACAAAAGGATCAGGATGGATCAGCCTGCACACGTCTGGATCCTCAATAGAAAAATCTTTCTTTCGTCAGAAAGTATTCACTAATAAAAAGGGACTAAAATCTAGCTTACTTTATTTCATAAACACAAATTTAGTCTCCCAAATCTTAAATTGGGAGCATAAAAGTGTATTTTTTTTCCCTTTTTAGTTAAATTTTAAAGAAAGGTTCATATTTTATTAATGAGTTTTCATGAATCTGGACAGGATTGGCCGTACAGAACGAAGCGGCAGGTACGGGTCAGAACAGTCCCGGGATGAGTCCGACTGGCGCGACAGACGCGAGAGAGACCAGGACCGCGATCACAGCATGCGCCGCTGGAGCGAAGAGCGGCGCTTTGAGCGTTATGAAGGAGACCGCAGAGGCACCAGAGACAGTCCAGAGGTACTGTCTTGTTTTGGTTTTTTTTAGTGAAAGATCTTCAGCTGTTTTTTTTTTTTTTTTTATTATTTTTATGTTTTATTTTAAGCAAAGGGAAAGAAAACGTCGCAACAGCGATAGATCAGAGGATGGTTATCACTCCGATGGTGATTACCCAGATCAGGACTACAGAAGAGAACCAGGAGAGGACAAGAAGAGCAAGACCATCATGCTGGGAGGCCTCGCTCCTCATGTGACTGAAGAGGATGTAAGTGCTCGGATGTCGTTTCAAATAGCCACTAAAAGTGATTCCTCTTTTTAAAGTGTCGTCTTTGTGTTGTGTAGATCCGTTTTGCCATAGATCAGCTCGAAGGACCGCAGCCAGTTGATGTCAGATTGATGAAAAAGAGGAAACAGGTGAGAACCAGGTGTACCCGGACTCCGTTCTCCCCCTCCCCCTCTCGATCTTTGACCAATCTGCTTCCATTCAGACCCATTTTTTCCCCATAGCAGCTAGAAGAGAATTCTTTCAAAAAGATGTGAAAACATGTGTAAAATATGTATCCAAGACTTGTCATTACAGTTTGTGTGGATTTCTTCAAGGTGAGTAGGAACAGCAGTGATAGCTGTAAGACAGTCAGTTGACTGTCAGACTCAAACTGTGGTATTCAGCAGCATTTCTTGCTACAATAAAGCCCTTAAGGAACGGCCTGTTTTGTACCAAACTTGGCCTGGGTTGTGAAGCAGTTTGTGGAAGAGTTTGAATACTATGCCCATGGACTCTTAACTAACACACCTCCCGTCTATATTTGAATGCTGTCTCTAGGTATAAGCCGTGGTTTCGCCTTCGTGGACTTTTATCACTTGCAAGATGCTACCAGATGGATGGAGACCAATCAGGTTGCTTCACAATCGCCAAGTCTAGTTTTAATCTTGGGGATCTGGAGAAATAATCCTTAAGGCAACCAGAATGTATAAAATGTGTAGTACAGACCAAATTAACAACCTATGGATGAATACCACACAAAAAAGATCAATTTGCTTTAAGATATTTTTAAATGATTTTTTTTACCATATTTTTTTTTTTTTATTAGCTTAATTGTCATTGTTTATAAAGCAGGGGATTTTTGCTGCTTCAAAAAGTTTTTAAAATAGTTTTTAACTTTCAGCATTAGTCTTTTTTTTTTTTTTTTTTTTTAAGTGATATATATATTTTTTAAATATACCTTGATGACCATTCGTGTGTTTAAAGCAGTGAAGAAGCCATATTAGGATCACATTTTACACTCTGCTCCAGCCTAGTCTGGGCACGCGGGTCCCAAACACATAAAGAATCCTTTTGACATCATGCTCACATGCATCACGTGCCTGTCTTTAACTCAGAGGCTGTCTGTTGGGGGTCCCTCTCCCCAGTCTTTCCCTTCCAACACTGCTTGCTCCAATTGATAAGCTCAGCGCCCGCCACGACCTTTTGACTGATTTGGATTTCCTCTTTCAGAAACGTCTGGTCATCCAAGGGAAAGTCGTCGACATGCATTACAGTCACCCTAGAAACAAATATGAAGACTGGCTGTGCAGCACGGTAGGTTTTCCTCCTAGCAACCACTTGGTACAATGTTTCCTTTCAGCCAGATCCGGTGTAGGGACCACATGTGATAGATCGGCACGGGGCTTGCGACTTGTTTTTTTTTTTTTTTTTTTTTTTTTTTAACTTGTCCTGTCCAACAGCTGAGCAAGCAGATACGGGCTGAGAGCCTCTTGCGTTGGACAGATTTTATTGTCCCAACAGGGGTTTATACTTAATAAACCCCTGTTGTATTTCATGCTAAACTTTATTTTAATTATGTTGTATCTTTTTCTTTTTTTTCTTTTTTTGCGACTTGTGATGACGTCACACTACAGTAACTTAGACAAACGACTTGGCTGTTTTGCACCGTTTTTCTGTACTGAAACTGATGTTTTTAATGATGACTTTAAAACAAAGAGTAAAAAGTGTTGAAATCTACTCGAGCTATTATTTATTATTTTGGCAGTGACGGCTCCTTCACTAACGTCTGCTCTCCTCAGTGTTTATGTAACTGAGCAGAAAGTGAGCTGCATGTTCCAGCAGGATTTCCTCTGGTCCGTGCGACCAAAAAGAAGTTCAACACAGCAAGGATGTATTTAGAAAAAGTTACAAGCGAATAACCACTTCCTTTTTTTTTTTTTTTTTTTTTTTTTTGGATGTTCGATCAACAACAAGCTAGCATGCTACTCCCGAGCATCCACTTTAGCACAAACTTCAAATTTCCAGCCTGATCTCTCTCTGTTAAAATAACGATCGTTATCCTGTGAGGATTCGCCTTGATTAAATTATTTTGTTAAGATTTTTGTGGTTGATTACAAATATTTTTATGATTATTTGCGTACTTGTTCAGACCTCTTCGGTTCTTTACTCTGGAACGGTCCGTCCATTGCAATATTGCATGTCATCAAACCCCCGAGCCGTTCTTGCAGGCCGAGCATATATGGTACTTACACCGGCCTCCAGATCCTTTTATGTTAATGTTATAATGGCCCAATGTTATCTTTTGCTTATTTCTAAGTTGTATAATTTTGACAAATATTAAAGGTTCTAAGTTGATTTATTCTGGAATACGATTTCTGAATGTTTTTATTCATTGTAATGTTAAGAGTTACAGTTTTAAAGTTTAGCTTATAGTTTATAAGCTTATGGGACTATTTTTGGCATTTACTAAGATTTTTTTTTAGGCTGTTCAGCTAATATTTCAGCTACATGCTAGATGTTTTAGCTATTCTAGTTTTTTTTTTATTTTAAGTCTTTTAGGCTAATTTAGAATTAAGCGGATGTTTTAGCTAGCTATCAGCTTCAGCGGTTTCAGCTATTAGCATTAACATCTTCAGCAGCCAAATTCAGCTTGCAGCATTCACACTAGCATTATTGCAGGTAATGTTATATATCTGGTTCATAAATATGTTAAAAAGTTAGTTTTAAAAAATGTAGTTTTATTGTGTTCAATAAATGATAATAAAGATAAATGATCTCGTTTGACCTACGGTTTGTTTTAGATTTTTGCCCCTGTGTGATTGAGTTGGAAACCCCTGCAGTAGTCTTTCTATTTGCTAAGCTTAACTTTAAAGTCCGTTTACATTTAGTCTGTCCCAGTTCCTGTCGCCAGTTGATTTTCAAAGGACTTTTTTTTTTTTTTTTTTTTTTTTCCCCCTTATGCACCAGCACTGTTATTGACTATTGGTTTTGCAATGAAAGTGATGTGAATGCTTCCTTGCAGTGTGGCTTATATAATTTCCGGCGGCGGCTGAAGTGCTTCAGGTGTGGTGCGGCCAAATCTGGTAAGTAAAGAAACCAGCAAAAGCCATAATGCTCTAGATCAGAAGTCTACAACCAATGATTAATCCTCAATAATGTCTTATTTAGAAAAATGACTGAATTCTCAGCTACACATTTGAGCACTTGAGCTGTAAAGTTTAGTTAAGCGACAAAATGACCACGTCTGAACAATGTTTTATTCTGAAAAATCTTTTGGTTTTGAAGAAAAGATTCTCTCTGTTACATTTTGGTCTCTTGATCGCTAAAAGTATTCCAGCGACGTGCTACAAATAGAAGTTTTATGTGGAAAAATATGGATTTATTGCAACAGTTGTTCCTGCACTAGTGCTGCCACAAACGATTATTTTAATAGTCAATAATCACTGATTTATTTTTTAATGATTAGGCCACTAATCAATGTAAAGTGGATGTAAAGCACAAATCTTCAACATCTTTAGCTTTAAACTAACCAAAAATAAAGAAAAGTAAGATGATTGTTTATTAAACTTTTAATGAATCGTGCAGCTTCTGTCGTTCATTAGTTTATGGGATTAAATCAAATTAGAAAAATATAAAGAATATACTTTCTATCAAACTAATTTTGACAGGTGACCTTTGACCCTAAACCATCCATCACTCGTTTTGACAGGTTCCCCGCCCTTCAAAATGGCCTAACAATTTAATATTATTTTTATATATGAAGGGTAAATAGGGTCAAAGGTCACCTGTCAAACTGGGTTTGATGGAAAGTATATTCCTTATCTCTCTAATGAAGTTAGCATCTGAAACAAGGAACAATTTTATTTTTTTATTTTTTTTTTTTTTACAGAAGATGAAGTTTTGCTCTCACTGACTTGAATATTTAAAAAGTGCATTTTTGTTCGGCTTTATTACTCTGACTCCATATGATATAAGGACTAACTGTGGCATCCCTATCCCACACACTTTAAAAAGGCAGACGATTCAGCAACTGGCTGTGTGAAGTTACACAGATGTTGTTAATAAAAGTTGTTCAAATGGTGAATCCACATTTGTTAAAATGTTTTAGCAACCTTTTATTTCTTTTTTAGTTTTTTGCCTGTCATACCTTTGAGTCAGATGAGGTCGAGGTTGGCATCCAAATTTATTTTACTTTTGTTTCCACTTTGTTTGTTATGGGTTAAAGGAAAATCTGTGTCACATTTCAAAAGCTTCTGCACAAAATCTACTGTAAAATAAACCAGCTGTATGGGGTCATCTTAAAGTGAATGAAAAGTGAACATTATTCAACAGAAAATTGTACAGACTTTTTTTTCCTACACAAGTTAATTTCAATTAAAAGAAAATCCAAAACAAGTTTACTTTAAAAACACAGTGGTATGTACTTCCTCTGTTTACCCTAATTAGCTGGTTTTAACAGTAGAAGATGGTAGATTGTGCTGTTGTTAAATATTAACAAAGACGCTTATCAAAGTCATATTTTAGCTTTTGTTTTTTTGTACACCTGTCTTTGTTCTGACACACACAAAAAAAACACATTAACTTTTTTCTTTTGCTTCTGTTTGTCTCAATAGAATGTGAAGTGACCAATAACACGGCAGTGTCTGAAACCCAACCCAGTGGGGATTTCTACGGTGACAGTGAGGACATTTCTCTCTTTTTCAATGCAAAGATCCACTTAACTAGAATAATAAAACAGTTACAGGTGTCAGTTGGTCTGTAAGTGGGAACTTGTTGTCCTTTCAGCCATTATCCTGAGAAACATTGCTCCTCTGACCACCGTGGAAGCCATCCTGACAGCGTTAGCCCCGTATGCTAATCTGGCGTCCAACAACATTCGCCTCATCAAAGACAAGCAGACCGGCCAGAACAGAGGCTTTGCCTTCGTGCAGTTGTTGTCCCCTCTGGTAAAATAGCATCGATTGTGTGGATTTTTCTCCTATTTTATCCAGAGACATACAACTTGAATATTTGTACTTTTACAGGAGGCTTCTCAGCTGCTCACCATCCTACAGGGGCTGCAGCCTCCTCTAAAACTAGACGGAAAAACCATCGGAGTGGATTTTGCAAAGAGTGCTAGAAAGTAAGTGTATTTAAAATGACATAACTTCCATCTGTAAATATTAACACTAGTTAACTGGAATCCTTAAAAAAAGTTGTTTAGTCTTGCTATCTTGTTCAATAAAGGTTTATTTTGAAAATAATTTGTGATTTCCTGGTTTATAAGACCCTAGGATTTTTCCTCATTATGATTTATTTTTTGTATATATTTTTTTAGTTTTGAATTATATTTGAAAAGAAGGTATTTGGATTCTTAAAATGATTTCTCCTTCACGTTCTGTCTTGGTTAGAGACCTGCTGCTGCCTGATGGGAATCGTGTCAGTGCCTTTTCTGTGGCGAGTACAGCGATTGCTGCAGCCCAGTGGTCTTCCACTCAGGTACGCCCTCGTTTTTGTTTGCTAGCTCTCAATTTAACCGTCTCCTAAAGCAGAGATGTCGAACTCAATCACACAGGGGCCGAAATCTAAAACACACCTTAGGTCGCGGGCCGAACAGGACAAACGTTTATTGAACACACAAAAACTACTTTTTTAAAACTTTAAAACCACAACTTTTTAACGTAATTAAGAAGTAGATGTATAGCATTACCTGCAATAATGCTAGTGTGAATGCTGTAAGCTGAATTTGGCAGCTGAAAATGCTGAAATTGATAGGTGAAAAGGCTGAAGCTGATGGCCAGCGAAAATATTAGCTAAATGCCAAATTAGCCTAAAAAAAAAAAACAAAAGCAAACAGTTAGATAATAGCTAAATTTCAACTAGCATGTAGCTGAAATATTAGCTAAATTCAAAAACAGCCAAAAAAAAAGCTGAGAAAAGCCTGAAGCTAATAGCTAAAAAATGCTAAAGCTGATAACCAGTCAAAGTATTAGCTAAATGCCAAATTAGCCTAAAAACAAACAAAAAGAAACTTGGGTTAGTCAAAACAGTTGGCTAATAGCTAAACTTCAAAAAAGTCTAAAAAAAAAAAAACTGAAAAAAGCCTAAATTTTCCTAAATTGTTCAAAACAGCTAGCATGTAGCTAATATATATTTACTAAACTCCAAAACGGCAATCAAAACTAAAAAAAAAAAAGCCTAAATTAGCTAAATCGGCTAGCATTTAGCTAAATTATTAGCTCAACTCCAAAACGAAAAAAAAAAAAAAACCCCGGAAAACGTTTTAACATAATTATGGATAATAAAAAGCTAGCTTTATTATTCAGGAATAAATCATCTTTAAACATTAAATAACTTTAAATATTTTACTCTCCATTAAAATATATTTAGTCAAAATGATACAAGTTGAAAATAATCTCAAGAAAACATCTGGCCGTTAATAACGATAAAATAAAATGATATGGAGGGCCGGATAGAATTAGCCAGAGGGCCGGATGCGTAGACTTTGACACACGTGTCCTAAAACAAACGCCACGCGCTCACTGTCACCATTTTCTTTGCAGCCGCAGCAGAGCTCAGACGGGATGTCGGAGTACGCATATTTGCAGGAAGGCTACACTCCGATGTCGCAGGTTTGTTTATTTCACCGTGACCTCGTTCTGAACCGTTCAGTGTGTTCTGTTTAAAATGCACCTAATTAGTGTCAGTGGCGTGGAGCGGAGCGGCTTACCTTTCCTTATAAGACACGTGCAATCAATGTTTTACAGGATTACCAGACATACTATCACCAGGGAGCAGGAAGCACCAGCTCGCAGGGAAACGGACTCTTAGGAGGTACGGCTTGTTTTCAAAGTTTTAAATCAGTCTTTGCGTCATTTTCTGGACTTTTAAGACTTCTAAAATACACTTTTTGACTTGCTGTAAGGTCAGGTTTGAAAATCATAACATTTTTGAAACACGTTATTCAAGCTCAACACAGAATCAGATGTTATTAATGTCACAAACACAAACATTTCTGTTAATGAACACCAGGATCTCAGCTATGGCAACAGATTTCCACTCAAAGTGACTTTAAACATTATTTCCAGTCTGTCCCTGCTCAGCAGAAGCCGCAGTCCAGTCATTAATAGTTAATTTTCCCAGAAGCTTGTGGCTCATCCCCGCCTGCAGGATCCAGTTTAATGTCACACCTTAAAGATTAATCAGCTCGCCGGCTGATCCCTGGGATCTTCATCTGATTGGATGCAGTTTTTCATGTGTTCACGTCCTTACAGCACGTAATGATACCATGACTCTGCTGGGAAAAACATATAAAAAGGTTGAAATCATGAGAGGTTTCATTTTGAGTGTTAACAGATCAAACTCTGCATTTTGCTACAGAAGTTTGAAAATCACGCATCAATTCTTCTTCCTGTGATCTTTTGTTTGCTTTGTTGTGTAGTTGCTTCACAGAATACACACTAAAGTGGTTCTTGCGTACACTTTTTGGCACGTAAAAACTCAATCGCACTTTCATCAATTTTGGTATCAATACGTTCTGTTTAAGGTAATTAATTATCGCTTGAATTTTTAGTTTTCAGGAATGTTAAAATTTGAGATTTCTCCATTTATGTTATTTTTCAGCACTATTGAAATTGTCATTTCTGAAAAATGTTTGCAAAACATTCAGCATGTTCAGGAAATTCATGCTTGTACTTTTGGTATTATTACATTTTTCACAATTATTGAAACTTAATTAAATTTTACGCAATTATTTTTTCCCTCAAAATTCACCAAATTTTTTTTCACACTTTAAAACCAATGTTTTGGTATCAAAATGTTCAGCATGTTAAGAACATCAATGCTACAGAGGTTTCTAAGGCAAATTTTGATTTTAGCTAATAATTTAGACCTATAGATAGATATATGGACCTTTATTGTCATTATCACAAGGACAATGAAATTGCAGCAACCGTTCCAGTGCAAGGAAATTAGCATAAAAATACAAGACATAATATAAAATACGATATAAGTATAAAAATATGTAGCAAAAGTATATACAATGAACTGTGCCAAGTAAGTGTATATTGTCCTTCATAGTACCCAGACTATGTGCAGGTATGTACATTATGGATGTGCAAAAAAGCGAGCAATTTAAATAACCGGATTTACATATGTATATGTACATAAGCGGAATATATATGACATATATCCTAACATATATGGTAACATATTTGGCATCTACTGAGGTTTTTTGGGCTAATTGTGAGTTAAGCTAATATTTTTGCAACGTTCTTGTTTTTTTTTTTGCCTATCCTAGGGAATGCAACTCTTGTTCTTGTGTCAGCTTCTTTCACTGTCCAACTTAAAGGGTGAAAGCATTAAACTGATGAACAGAATATATTCATGATATTTGAATAAAGATTATCCTAAGGTTTTTTTCTTCTCTAAATCTCAGCTGCTCCAGGAGTGAAGATTCTTCCAGCTGCAGTTGGAGTCGTTCTGTCACAGAGTCCTCAAGTCTACCAGCCACATATAATCGCCCAGCCGGCCGTGCAGGTAACACACACTCGTACGAGTCATGGAGCTGATGCAGCGGTTCACAAAGTAAATCCAATCATTGTTTTCATTGCAGGCATTGCCACTCGCCCAACAGCTGGATGTAAAACCCCACCCACCACATCTTCCAACGATTGAATCTGCAGCTGTGCCGGCTGCTGCCGCCGCCGCCGCCGCAGGAAATGCTGCCAGTACTTTACCAGCTACAGGACAGGCTGCAGAAACCAACAACTGTAAGAGCAACATATTACAGAAACCTGTTCTCTTGTGTTCCCTCATTTGTCGCAGGAGTTGGATTCTAAGAAAAAAAAATAACCCTTGATATTAGAAAGTAGAATTACAAATATTTAAGGCTGTAAACCTCCTCACATCACACTTCATTTACTTTTCCCAGATGGACATGAACATTTTCACTCTTTTTCTCCTTTGAACTTTCAAAGAAATGTTTCCTCATTGGGCTTCATGCAGGTTCACGAAGAGTTTATAAAGATATTCATTTGGTCAGCAGTGTATGTTTAAGCGTTAGCATTAGCCGTCCTATGGGAAATTCCATTACATGTTAGCATCAAGTTAGCAGGCTTTAGCATTATTTGTTAGATCGATCTAAATTTTTATGGATCAATTATTGATTTATGAAGTTTTATAAAGATTAATCAATTTTATTAACCCTGTCCTAATAAATTGTGCAGCTGTAAAAATGTCATTATTTTAGCTTCTTTTCTTATTTCAGCTTTAGAAAATTAATTTTAGCATAATTGTTTAAATATGCAAATAAAACCTTTTTTTTTTTTTTTTTTTTTTTTTAGTAGAATTGACTCCAAACGTATTTATGTGACGATGATTTCTGTTATTCATATCAGTTTAAATCAACTTCCTGTTTTTCTTCCCAACAGCCGTTCCTGACATCTCCACCTACCAGTATGACGAGTCGTCCGGCTATTACTACGACCCTCAGACGGGCCTCTATTACGACCCAAACTCGCATGTAGGTAGAACGCCGTCTCCAGCCGCCTTCTGTCGGTGAACGTGGTCGTGATGCTCCTCCTGCGTTTGTTCCTTCAGTATTACTACAACGTCCAGACGCAGCAGTACCTTTACTGGGACAGTGAGAAGCAGACGTACATGCCGGCTCCCGCCAACGCCAACACGGAACTGAACGAGAAAACGGGCGATGGCTCCGCGGCGAGCGGCAGCAAGGACGCCAAAGAGGGCAAAGAGAAGAAGGAGAAGCCGAAGAGCAAAACTGCTCAGCAGGTGACGCTTAAATGCATGAAGGCATCGTCTTTTCTTATAGTTGATATATTTGATCTAAGGATTCTTTTTAAATCTCTCAGATTGCTAAAGACATGGAGCGGTGGGCTAAAAGTCTAAACAAACAGAAGGAGAATTTCAAGAGCAGCTTTCAGCCCATCAGTCAAGAGGAGAGGAAGGAGGCGGCCGCTGCTGATGCTGGATACACACTGTTTGAAAAGAAGGTAAGCCTTCAGTGTCCAAGTAGTGTCGCTGCAATTTAGTGCTGCCACAAACCATTATTTTAACAGTCAACCAATCACAGATTATTTTTTTCCAATTATTTGACTAATCAGGTCATGCACAAAGCGGATGTAAAACAAACATCTCAACGCATTACTTAGCTTAAACGCAACTAAAAAGAACTGAAAACGCGGATGGCTGAAAACGCTTGATGGCACACTAGCATTGGCTACGCGCGCAATAACTGCTAGCTGCTGAATGCTGCTAACGCTGAAGCTGATGGCAAGCTTGAAGATGGCTTGAATGACGGCACGCTGAAGCTGATGGCTGAAAACGCTGAAGCTGATGGCTGAAAACGCTGAAGCTGACGGCTGAAAACGCTGAAGCTGACTGGCGCTGAACGCTGAGCTGACGGCTGAAAACGCTGAAGCTGATGATGGCTGAAAAGCATGAGGCTGAACGCTGAAAACGCTGAAGCTGACGGCTGAAAACGCTGAAGCTGACGGCTGAAAACGCTGAAGCTGACGGCTGAAAACGCTGAAGATGACGGCTGAAAACGCTGAAGATGACGGCTGAAAACGCTGAAGATGACGGCTGAAAAGGCTGAAGCTGACGGCTGAAAAGGCTGAAGCTGACGGCTGAAAAGGCTGAAGCTGACGGCTGAAAAGGCTGAAGCTGACGGCTGAAAAGGCTGAGGCTGACGGCTGAAAAGGCTGAGGCTGACGGCTGAAAAGGCTGAGGCTGACGGCTGAAAAGGCTGAGGCTGACGGCTGAAAAGGCTGAGGCTGACGGCTGAAAAGGCTGAGGCTGACGGCTGAAAAGGCTGAGGCTGACGGCTGAAAAGGCTGAGGCTGACGGCTGAAATGCCGATTCTTATTGCTGAATGCGTTGAAGCTGATGGCTGAAAACGCTGAATCTAGCAGCCTGCTAAAATATTAGTTAAATGCCAAATTAGCCTAAAAAAATTGGTTAGTCTGAACAGCTAGCATCGAGCTGAAATATTTGCTCAACTCTAAAATTGTCTATAAAAAAGCTTACATTAGCCAAAATAGCAGGTGTGCAGCTAAAGCATGAGCTGCTAAAAAAAACCCTGGAAATATCCTAAAATATACAAAACAGCTAGCTTGTAACTGAAATATTAGCTAAACTCCAAGATGGAATAAAAACAAAAAGGTTAAAATAGCTAGCATTTAGCAGAAATATTGGCTAAACTCAAAAAGCCTTAAAAAAAAAAACCTTAATAAATGCCAAAATAAATCCAAAATCTAACAAAATGCCATTATTACTATAAACTTTACTACACTCTGACTCCATATAATATAAAGTAACGACTAATCCTCTGTTAAATTAGTCGATGACTTTGTTAATAGTGGATTGGTCGACTAATGGTGGCAGCCCTACTGCGATTACAGCAAAGGTGCTCAATGGTTCTGCTGGTTTCTCAGCAGGTGGGTCTGGACCGACTCATCCAAGAGGCATCGAGGATGGCTGAAGAGGACGCCCCCGCCAGCTTAGCCGGGGGCTCAAAGGTGAGAATTTACTCCCTCTGAGGGAAGCGAGCGTGTTATTAAAGCTCATGCATCATCCGCGTGCGTCTTCTGTGGTCAGTGCGGCCTCGTGGCGGCCTACAGCGGAGACAGCGACCCCGAAGAGGGAGGAGCCGCCGACCCCGACGGGGAGGGAGGCCAGGACAAGCTCACGGACTGGAAGAAGCTGGCTTGTTTGCTCTGCAGGAGGCAGTTTCCAAATAAAGAGAGTTTAGTTCGACACCAGCAACTCTCTGACCTTCACAAGGTAACGCTACCATCTTTGTTTTCACGATCCAACGCCGATACATAGAAAACAACACCGTTTGTGAGGTGTGTGGTTATTATCTTTCAGAAAAACTTGGAAGTTCTTCGCAGATCCAAGATGAGTGAAGCCGAGCTGGAAGAGCTGGAGCGAAAAGAGTCTGAGGTTCTAAATCATTTGTCTCTGTTTTAGAGCCGACCCTCTCTGAAAATCATGTTTTTTGAGTTTTTAACATGCTTGTGTGGCATTTGTCCAATGAAAGAGAACAAATGTAAAATCTGTGTCGAACTGCTCAGCTCCAAAAGCCACGCCCCCTCAGAGGAGAGTTTAGAAACTTCAGATTAACATGAAAAATGGCTTTTTAAGACATTTAGGTTGTGGGATTTTGGTTAGAAACTTTATAATTAAAACACTACTGGGAACGATTTTTTTTTTTTTTTTTTTTTAAGAATAAAGAAAGATAATCATAGGGGGACTTTAAAGCATGTTTTTTTTTCTTTTCTTTTGCATAGCAAAAGTACAGAGACAGAGCAGCAGAGAGGAGAGAGAAATACGGCATCCCAGAACCCCCAGTGGCTAAGAAGAAGAAATTCAGTCAGCCGGCGCCTGCCGTGTAAGTCTAAAACAAAAATGACGTATTTCAAGACTTACAACTAGTTTTTGGAGACTCAAATGTCGTTCCTGTCCTCAGTAACTATGAACAGCCGACCAAAGACGGGCTCAGCAGTGACAACATTGGAAACAAAATGCTGCAGGCCATGGGCTGGAAAGAAGGAAAAGGTCTCGGGCGCAACCAGCAGGGCATCACCGCTCCAATCGAGGTATCCGCCGCTGGTTGTTCTCGTCTGTCGAGGAGATCTCTGAACTGAGGTGCTGACGTTTGCTCTCTCTGCCCCCCCCACAGGCTAAGTTAAGAACTAAAGGAGCTGGACTTGGAACTAAAGGCACCAACTACACCCTCTCTCCTTCAGACACGTACAAAGACGCAGTTAGGAAAGCCATGTTTGCTCGCTTCACTGAGTTGGAGTGATGGACGGGTCTCTGAAGGATATCTCTGTCTGCCGCACAGGAAGCAAAACCATCGCCTCATTTCTACGTCTGGTTCCAGACATAGAGATTCTGCAGACAGAGATACATGTAGGTAGTAATTTAATTTAGAAATTGTACATATGCACAGTGGGTGTCCTTCCTGATTTACATAGTTTTTTCTTTTTATATTTGATCTATAATTATAATTTTTGTCTTGACTGTACAGTTTATACAGAAATCTTGTGTAATTAAGAAAAAATAAAAGATGGGATGTGAACCGTGTTTGTCTTTGATTTCCTGCAGTAAGCCATAGTTTATAGTCAGTGCTGTCATGAGATTCAGTATTTTGTGCTATTAATCACAATTTTATCCCAATAAATGCTGTTAATAGCCTCATTTCAAGTATTTTATTTAAGTTTGGGACATTGTGGTGCATTAGGAGATCATAATAACACTAAAAAGGTGTTTTTTTTTTTCCCCAAAGTTTTAGTTTATCATCAAAGTCTTCCACTTAAAGATGCCAAACTAATAAAAAGGGTATTCTTTTCATTCATTATTAGTAATATCAAAGAGAACTTTTATGTATTTCATTAAAATTCAGACCAAACAAGGAAAGCACTCGTGTAAATATCAACATCCCTTACCTATTGTGAGCAGAGTACTTTAAGTTTCAAGGAAAATGAAGGGAAGTGAGGTTACTGTGAAATACCAAACCTTATGCAATCAAACGGATTCCTCTGTTGATCCAAGAACTTCCCATCTAAAGCAAGAAAAAAGAAGTCGATTCCTGACCGGCCCGCTTTTTCTCAGCAGGTTTTCTATTTGTCTTTATGAACTACACCATTGGATGGTTTCCACCCAGTGGGATAATATGACACTAAATAGTTTCTAACTGGGCAAAAACAGCTCAGCTTATTGTATGTTACACTTCCTTTAGGTCTCTTATTTATTTAAAACTTTTTTTTAAAAAAACCCTTAAATTTACTTTTTTGTTCAGATATATTCATATTTTATTGGTCCTCTAAATAAACCATTAGATTTCCATTGGTGAAATGTTAAACAGGGAGACATGAGATGCTGGTGTGAATGCTTTTGATGAAATGTTGATGAAGATGTTAAATTTGTCAATTAGCAAAATTGTTATGTATGTTAAAGAACTATGAACTTAGTAGAATTGCATAAAAATCTCTAATACACACCAATAGAGTAAAAATATTTCGTGTGCAGCTTTAATAAACTCCGAATTGGCAAAGAAAGCTAGCTTGTTTAAGCATTAGCCAAAATAGTCACAGGACACTAAATTAGTCAAAAATGTTAACCTGCTGCTAAAATAGAGGCTAAACTACAAAAATCTCAGTATAACAAATAAGCCAAAGAACGTTAGCATGTTGCTAAGATGGAAGCTATAGGCCTACTTTAAAAAGCATAAAAAAAACCCCCAAGTAGATGCTGAATTAGCAAAAAAAAAAAAAAAAAAAAAAAAAAAAAAAGCTAGCATATTCCTTCATTACAAGCTAAACTCTAAAATAGTCTATGAAAACCTCAGTAGATAATAAATTAGCCCCAAAAGTTATCTTGGTAAAATATTAGCTTAATTCCAAATTAGCAATAAAAACCTCAGTAGATGCGAAATTAGCAAAAAAAAAAAAAAAAAAAAAAAACCTTACACATTAAATAAATAAAGCTAAACTGTAAAATAACTTTAAATTCCTTAGTAAACTAAATTAGTCAAAAAACGTTAGCATGTTGCTAAATAGAAGCTAAGCTCTAAAATAGCAACCTTAGAGGCTAACAATTAGCCACAAATGTTAGCATGTTGCTAAAATAAAGGCTAAACTCTAAATTAGCCTTAAAAACCCCAGTAGATAACAAATTAGTGAAAAATGTTAACATCCTGCTAAATTATAAGCTAAAAATTACCAAAAAAGATCAAAATATAGCCTATGTATAATATATATTGCTAATATACTTCAAATTTTGAAATTTGAAGACTCTCATGCATTTCATGTTGGGCATATTTTGCTCAATATCTCCAAAACTAGAAAGTTTATGAATAATAACAAAAAATACATGCAGTCCTGAACGAGCTGAACGCTTTCATACCAAGTTTGCTGAAATGTGATTCAGTTTTTACATGGCGAAAACCATCCAGAAAGGAGCAGGAGAATTTCTTTTGCGTGAATACTTAAACATCTATGAGTGGAAAAGTCAGAGAGAAGTGTCTGGTTGCATTGTTTTATTATTAAATGAAATCCCAGCTGCAGTGGTAGTTTCTATGTCCCTGGGAAGTTTGGCTTCTTCTCCAAGAATTTCCGAAAAAGGTTTAGGGAAGGTTCAGAGTGTGAGGTTTCAGTTATCATCTGCAGGATAATTTACAGTCCACGTTGGGATGTTTGAGAACGGAGGACCTCGTCTGCTCTCAACAGATATGGGAAACTGTTAAAAAAAAAAAAAATCATCTGTTTTGAAGACATTTTTGGATTTGAGAAAACTTAAACTGTGTTTAAATAACATGACTAATTTAAAGAAGCCTGTACAGTTAGAGGTCAGTGGGTCTGGCTCCCTGCTGCTAAAACATATTTAAACCATGTGTGTTATGTAATGACACATAATCCAATGTACCAGTGCCTCTTGGGTAATCTACTGAACCGTTTTCACCTCTCTGTGTGAAATGTTCCTAAACTCACATCCACTTCTGCCACATAAACACAACGTGGCAGCACCACAGTGAATAAAGCCTGATTACCAGTTGATGTTATCTTCAAGTTTTCCTGGAAATTCGTCTTGACTCAAAGAGAAACAGGAAGACCACAAACAAAATTTTTTAGGAACACCTGACTAGTAGCGGGTTGGACCTTCTTTTGTTCAGAACTGCCTTGGTGGCGTATTTCAACAAGGTTCAGAGAATTTGGTCCATATTGAGATGATGTTGTCGGCTGAACATCCCCGATGCCGATCTCCTGTTCCACCACATTCCAAAGGGGATCCGTTGAAATCTGTGTGGAGGTCGTTTGAGTCCAGTGAACTCATTGTCGTGTTCAAGAGTCTGAGATGATTCCAGCTTTAAGACATGGAGTCTTAGTAGCATCAGAAGACGGTACACTGTGGTCATAAAGGGATGGAGACGGTCAGAAACATTACTCAGGTAGACTGTGGTGTTGGAACTATAATTAATAGTGTGTCAAAACAAATATCCCCACACCATGATACCACCACCACCAGCCTGAACCGCTGATACAAGACAGGATGGATCCATGATTTCATGTTATCAGTGATTCTTTGAGTTACTGTTGCATTTCCATCAGCTGGAATCAGTCTGGTCGTTCTCCTCTGACATCAACAGACATTCCCATCCACAGAATTGTAGCTCACTGGATATTTTCTCTTTTTCTGACCATTCTCTGTAAACCATAGAGAGGGTTGTTGGTGAAAATCTGAAATACTCTGACCAGCCCGTCTGGCATCAACAACCATGCCTCGTTTGAAGTTACTTCAGTCATCTTTCTGCCACATTCTGATACTCAGTTTGACCATGTCGACATGCATACGTGCATTGAGTTGCAGCCTTGTGATTGGCTAATTAGAAATTCGTGCTAATGAACGGTTGCCAGTGAGTGAACTTTCAGTTCTGTAGCAAATCCAAAGATCCTCCTTCACTTTTCTCCATTTCAGTCCAGGACCAAAAATTACTCTTGTTTTCTATTAAAAATATATTTTTAGAAAATATTATTATTTTTAAACTTTTTTTTGTTTTAATCCAACGTCTAGGAGAATACAAAAATGTGCGTTTTTTTCAGTGAAGTTCAGGTATTAATTAAAACGCACAAAAATATCTTACAGACTTATGTTTTTCTTTGGTTACAAGAGAGTGTCTGTCAAAACAACCTATCCCTTTCACCCAAAAAAGACTTTCAACTGTATTTTTTGTAATTTACATTATTTTTTACAAAGTAAAAAAACAAAAAAATACAACATGTTAGAATGTGGGTTTGTGGAAATTGTGTCAAAAATATTTAAAAAGACAGTTTATTTGAAACTAAGGATAAATGTGATTTATTTATTATATTTCTTAGTAGTAACTAATTTTAGATGTTTGACAGAAGTAAAATAATTGAGGTGATATTTGATATGCGCCATCATTTGATTTGATAGAATAACAAAGAACTTGACCTTTATCAAGCAAAAATTAGCTAATTTGTTTACATTTTTCAAGAAAACAAGTGAACTTTTGCATAAATAAAATCCACACAGTTTTGTATTTGATTTGTAATTGAATAAAAAAATATTTTATAATCTAACTAAACTCCTACATTAAAACACTAACAGCAGAACTGATTTGGTTAAAAGAAAACACAGAAACATGATTTCTTGGGAAATTAAATCTACAGATTTGACGAGCATTACATAGATTTATTTAATTCTGTAATGATATAGGTAGATTAATTTGTATACGCTGTTGGACGTTTTACACCAAGTGCTGAATATAACTAGTGACATTTATATTTAAACTGAAAATAAGATGTTTGAAGAGATTTTATCAGCTGAGTGTCTTCTGTGTTTTCCTTTCTTTGCATCACAGCCACTTCTGAAAGTTTGGACAGATGACCCCTCATGGCCACTAGAGGCCACTGTGAGCCACTTTCACATTAGTGGCTTTCATTTGGCCTGTTTGCTGAACTTTACACGTGACTCTAAAAGCTAAAAGCCACGTATAGGGTGAAGCTGTGAGGTGAGCAGTTTGTTCCATGACATGCTGCAACAATTTATTTTACATTTTTAGTTCTGTATTTTTCATAGGATATCTTGTGAAAATTGAGTATTCACTGTAAAATCTTTGTCCTATGAAAATGTTAAGTGACCTTCTCACCTGGAGCTCTTGTTCAGCTCAAATCAATGGAGGGAAGCAACATATTTCACAAAGAACAAATTAGTGAAATTTGCATGATCAGACTAGAACAAAAAAAATCTATAAATTGTGCAACATGAGTGAATCTCATGTCTGAGACCACAGAGGTTTAGACTGATAGGAACCAAAAAAAAAAAACAAAACTCATTCACTTTGTTGAAAAAGAACGAGTCAGAGAAGTCTATCAAAATCTTGGAAGCTTATTATTTATCCACTTTTATTTATTATTCCTACGAACCAGATTGATCCATCTGAGGCAAGTTGTTAATCGAATCAACCTTTACCGTTATAAAATAGTTTCAAAATATAACTAAACAATAACTAGATATATGGCATTACCTGCGATAATGCTAGTGTGAATGCTGCAAGCTGAATGTGGCTGCTGCAGATGTTAGAGCGGATAACCGAAAATAGTGAAACTGACTGCTAGCAAAAAAATGCTTAAGCCGATTGCTGAAAATGATGAAGCTGAAAGCTTCCTAAAACATTAGCTAAATGCCAAATTTGCCAAAAACTCTGAAAATGTCTAATTTGGTCAAAACAGCTAGCATATTGTTCAAATATTGTCTTATTCCAGATTATCTTAAAGAACTGGAAAAATATCTAAATTAGCAAAAATCAGCTAGCAAAATATTAAAATATTAGCTAAACTCCAGATTAGCCTGGAAAAAAAAATGGAGAAATGTCTAAATTAGCCAAAACAGCAAGCATAGTTCAAAAGTATTAGCTACACTCCAAATGAGCCCAAATAGATGAAAAAATATCAAAATTAGCGAAAATTACTTAGCAAAATATTAAAATACTAGCGAAACTCCAGATTAGCCTGAAAAGATGGAAAAATGTCTAAATTAGCCAAAACATTTAGCATAGTCCAAAAATATTAGCTAAACTCCAAATTAGCCCAAAATGGCTGAAAAAATATCAAAATTAGCAAAAATTAGCTAGCAAAATATTATAGTTAGCTGAAAATCTAGATTAGCCTAAAAAGCTGGAAAAATGTCTAAATTAGCCAAAACAGCAAGCATAGTTCAAAAATATTAGCTTCACTCCAAATTAGCCCAAATAGATGAAAAAATATCAAAATTAGTGAAAATTACTTAGCAAAATATTAAAATATTAGATAAACTCTTGATTAGCCTAAAAAGCTGAAAAAATGTCTAAATTAGCCAAAACAGCTAGCATAGTTCAAAAATATAAGATAAATTCCAGATTAGCCCACATAGCTGAAAAAATATCAAAATTAGTGAAAATTACTTAGCAAAATATTAAAATATTAGATAAACTCTTGATTAGCCTAAAAAGCTGAAAAAATGTCTAAATTAGCCAAAACAGCTAGCATAGTTCAAAAATATTAGCTACACCTCCAAATTTGCCCAAAATGGCTAAAAAGCAAAAATAGTGAAAAATTAGCTAGCAAAATGTTAAAATATTAGGTAAACTCTAGATTATCCTAAAAAGCTACAAATATATATAAATTAGCCAAAACAGCAAGCATAGTTCAAAATATTAGCTAAACTCCAAATTAGCCCAAATAGATGAAAAAATATCAAAATTAGTGAAAATTACTTAGCAAAATATTAAAATATTAGATAAGCTCTTGATTTAGCCTAAAAAGCTGAAAAAATGTCTAAATTAGCCAAAACAGCTAGCATAGTTCAAAAATATTAGCTACACTCCAAATTAGCCCAAATAGATGAAAAAATATCAAATTAGCAGAAAATTACTAAACTTAGCAAAATATTAAAATAGCTAGCGTAAACTCCAGATTAGCCTGAAAAGCTGGAAAAATGTCTAAATTAGCCAAAACAGCTAGCATAGTTCAAAAATATTAGCTACACTCCAAATTTGCCCAAAATGGCTAAAAAAGTCAAAAATAGTGAAAATTAGCTAGCAAAATGTTAAAATATTAGGTAAACTCTAGATTATCCTGAAAAGCTACAAATATATATAAATTAGCCAAAACAGCAAGCATAGTTCAAAATATTAGCTAAACTCCAAATTAGCCCAAATAGATGAAAAAATATCAAAATTAGCGAAAATTACTTAGCAAAATATTAAAATATTAGGTAAGCTCTTGATTAGCCTAAAAAGCTGGAAAAATGTCTAAATTAGCCAAAACAGCTAGCATAGTTCAAAAATATTAGCTACACTCCAAATTTGCCCAAAATGGCTAAAAAATGTCAAAATTAGTGAAAATTAGCTAGCAAAATGTTAAAATATTAGCTAAATTCCAGATTAGCCTAAAAAGCTGGAAAAATGTCTAAATTAGCCAAAACAGCTAGCATAGTTCAAAAATATAAGCTAAATTCCAGATTAGCCCAAATAGCTGAAAAAATATCTAAATTAGTGAAAATTAGCTAGCAAAATGTTAAAATATTAGCTAAACTCCAGATTAGCCTAAAAAGCTGGAAAAATGTCTAAATTAGCCAAAACAGCTAGCATAGTTCAAAAATATAAGCTAAATTCCAGATTAGCCCACATAGCTGAAAAAATATCTAAATTAGTGAAAATTAGCTAGCAAAATGTTAAAATATTAGCTAAACTCCAGATTAGCCTAAAAAGCTGGAAAAATGTCTAAATTAGCCAAAACAGCTAGCATAGTTCAAAAATATGAGATAAATTCCAGATTAGCCCACATAGCTGAAAAAATATCTAAATTAGTTAAAATTAGCTAGCAAAATGTTAAAATATTAGATAAACTCTTGATTAGCCTAAAAAAACAGGAAAAATGTCCAAATTAGCTCCAATCAGCTAACCAGACTCCATCGTGGATCAAGCTAAATGTCTTCAACCTGACAAAAGGCGGAGTCCATCTAAACGTTTTTCTTCTATGGAACAATTCTGTCTAAAAAAGAATTTCTAAAGTTATTGTAAGTACTTTTAATGATGGTTCAGGATGGTTTGTGTAGCTTTATGGTGGCACTCTGGGAAAAATGTTTTTAAAACGTATAGAAATTTTACTAAAAGACTCTTATGATGAAGTATAACACTGTGCTTCTGTTTGGTGCGGTCCGATTCTTGTGTTGTTCCTCTTTCAGATCCAGGTGGAGCGTCTGTGCTCCTGCTCTTGGCCGTGGACCACGCCTCTGGCTCGTCTAGACTGTGGACCTCGTCCCTACTTGTCCCCCAGATGCATCTGGCTGAACTCTATTCAAAAACTCAGTTGAACCGTTAGAGATGCTAATTCCTCTTTAGTAGTCCTGGTAAAACGCCTGTCCATCCTGGAAGAGGATCTCTCCTTCATTCTGGAATCTCTAGGTTTTTCCTTACTGGGAAGGAGGGTCTAATGACAGGGATAAACACTTTTATTTAGTATGCTAAGCTATTTTAGCAATAATAATTTGATGACACACTTTTTGTTTCTGTACAGTTACCGGCATGAAGCCCAATGAGGCCATTTTTTTTGTGACATTGAGCTAGATAAATAAAATTGAATTGAACAAATACTTAAAATAATTCAATTTAGCTGAAAATGTAAGAAGTTACATGATTTTTTTTTACCACTTTAATGTTCTCAATCACTTTTAGTTAATATTTTTGTAACTTTTTAGTCGTTTAACAAATAAATTAGGCATTATTGTGAAGTTTTGTTGCTGAATTTCCTCTAATGATAAATGTGCCAATCACATAAAACTGGTTGGGGATCCTTGATTTAGAAATTCTAGTACGGATCATTAAAAATATTTAAATAACATTAATCTTAAGCAGTCAAAGTGCAAAGATGGACTCTCACTGACTATACCTGCTACCTTTTTGCGCCAGAAATGGAGTAAAGCGCACTGGAGGAGCATGTTTTCTCTGCGCCAGACATGCGCCTGGAGCGGAGACGATGAAATCTGAGTACCTCCAAGCGTCAAAGGGGCGGGGGTTCAAGCAGAGGGCGGGCCCAATGCGACCCCCAGAGAGGGGGGCATGGATGTCTTTACAACACCGACCATTTCCTAAAGCACACAACATAGCCGCCGCGCCGCTTCCAGACGCTCCGAGTGTGCGTAAAAACCGGCTAAATCCCCGCGCGCGCACGCACGGAAACTCCTCCAGGTATCTCTCTCAGTGGAAAAGACCGACCCACAGCCGCGAGGACAGCGCCGACCATCTCAACAGCCAATTCCTGTCACCAGCAGTGGGATTTAAGGAAAAGATCTGCTGGTAAGACGAAGCAAGTCTGGAATAAGACGTGTTGTGTTGGAACGGTTTTCTGTGTCGGTCTGCTTTGTAAGGAGGATATAAACAAACATTTGGGTTCTAAAACCCCTTAAAGAAAGATGAAAGGCTTTGGCGTCGCTGCGCACAGAGCCAGGAAGAGATAAATGACCATGTGGTTGTCTTTTTGTTTGGAGAAGAGCGCCAGGGCGAGTTGTCACGACCATGTGCCTCAGCCAGGAGCGAGTGTCACTGGTTTCCATCTTTAGTTCGTCCGTGCGTCTCGTGTTGCACGTTTTTTTTTTTTTTTTTTCTTTGGCGCAGCAGCACCAAGAAGTGAGACGTGCCTTTCAACAGGTTATTTAGCGGTGAAAGCGCAGCGAGGACAGAGCTTCAGGGGGGGCTGCGGTGGGAGGTTCATAATGTGTGTTTGACCTGTTATCGGTGCGGATTTCTGGGTAAACCAGCAGGTTAACGTGCGGCGCAGGTCACTCCAACATCCCACACCTCAGATTACAACCAACCTGCGTGTTTGTAATGACAGGACACTTGTTATTGTAGACGACACGAGCTCGTGGAAGAGCGGGCTTGGTTTTTCCACTTGTGTTCTTTCAGTTTTCCATGATATTTATGGATTTTGTGGTCAAGAAATTGTGTTTTTATGAATGTTTTAGAGTTCATACTTTCATTCTGTCCAGCTGATATTTCATTTTTAGGAATCAGTTACTGATAAATGAGCTGTTTTCTTGACCATAAAGTTTATAACTAACTGGTAATAATTACCATTAATGAATCTACTAAAATTGTCAATTTGAAAAAGAGAACGCCTATTTCATGAAAATGTTATTGCAATGGGAAACATTTCTTCTCATGAACCAGATTTACTTATTTGAAACATTTTTACCAAAAATACTAAAATTTTCTGATTTGAATTGAAATAAAATAAAGAAAAGTTAAAACTTCTTTTTTTTCTGGATGTTTTCTCGTTATAACGAGATAACCTGCACAGAGACGCTGAGACTTCACCTGTTTAAAGTCTCTTTATTTTGTGGTTAACAACAAAAACAGCAGAAGGACACTCCACAAAAGTTGTTTTTAGTCTATTTTTTTATTGATTAGTGGATCTTTGCTCTTTAAACATCTTAATTCCGTCTCATGCATCAGCCCCCTTGAAAATTGTTTTCTTGTGATAACGAGATATTATCTCGTTATCACAAGAAAACAATAAAAAAAAAAGAGGTAGGGCCATTTTCAGCTTCCGTACTTTTGTCAATATTATCATCTAAAATTATTCAAAGTGAAAAAGCTCCAATATTTTTCCTACACCGTTAATGTTAGGTCGTGAATGGCTCTAACTAACGTGAGGGAGTGTAAACAGATGGATGGCATTAAGTGGGGGCGACAAGTCCCGCCCACAACTTAGAGGTGATTGCTAAAGATCTGCCGCCACTCTGCTGAAACTTTCCAAGAAAATTACATTTTTAAAAAAAAAATGTGGTCTAAAAATAGCATGATTATAATTAAATGACCACTTGGAATACTTTTATTTTTCCAGATCAAAGGATTATCGGATAATCTCTTTAATAATCAGAGGAGAAATATAACAATATATCGACTTATTAATAATCGTATCAATTTACAGTCAATTAATTAATTGACTAAAAAGTTAATTGAATCGATCTTAACCGTTATAAAATCGTTTAAAATTAAATAAATTGATTATTTATTTTTGATATTGGAAAATATCATTTTGTTTGAGGTTCTGTAGGTTTATTTTACTATAATGTAAAAACAATCATTTATCATCATAGCGGGAAAAAAACACGTGATAACAGAAAAAAAAAAAGATCAACCATCATCACAGTCCAATGTGTGGAAACACTTAAACTTTCCAAAGACATGTGACCATACCATGTGGTAGACTGTTCTAATAATGTTCCCTTTGGATTATTCTGATGTGGAGAAACAACTGTCAACTTTCTCAAATGTGATTAGATTTGACTTTAACTGTTCCTTTCTGTACGTTTTTTGGCAAGTAAAAACTCAATCACACCTTCAGCAATTTCAGCAGTCTTGGTATCAAATTATTCAATTTGTTCAGCATTTCTACTTGTATTTTTGTTAATTTAAATATATTAATGGGATATGTTTTCATATTTTATAGTGATTTTCAAAAATATTTGAGTTTATCAACTATTTTTGCAACATGCTGAGGTCTTTGGCTAATTTGTTATCTACTAAGGTGTTTGGCTAATTTGTTATTTTTTGTTTTTTTAGGGTGATTTCAAGTTCTTTAGCAACATGCTAACATTTTTGACTAATTTGGTTTACTGAGAAATTTTAGGCTATTTTGAAGAATCAAATCAAACTTTATTTATAAAAGAGTGCTTCTCATGTCTGTGTAGCTCGAAGCGTTGTACAATTAAAAGCAGAAACAAGCAGATAAATCAATTAATAAAAAAGAGAGAAACCCAGTCCACCCTTTTCTCACCCCCCTCCCGCCATAAACACACACAGACATGACCCCACAAACAGTTAATACTTATAGAAGTAAAAAAAACAAACCTTTAGCTAGTATTTAAGCAATTTGTTAGCTTTTTTTTTTTTTTTTTTGGTTAATTTGGCATCTATTGAGGCTTTTTATGCTAATCTTTTAGCAACATGCTAACATTTTTGGCTGATTCGTTATCTACTGACCTTTTATGCTAATTTAGTATTGAGCTTCTATTTTAGCAACTTGCTAACGTTTTTGGCTAATTTGTTTACTACTAAGGTTTAGGCTAATTTAGTATTTAGCTTCTATTTTAGCAACATGCTAACATTTTTGGCTAATTTGTTTACTACTAAGGTTTTAGGCTAATTTAATATTTAGCTTCTATTTTAGAAACTTGCTAGTGTTTTTGACTAATTTGTTATCTACTGAGGTTTTAGGCTAATTTAGTATTTAACTTTTATTTAAGCAACATGCTAACGTTTTTGACTAACTTGTTTTCTACTGAGGTTTAAGGCTAATTTAGTATTTAGCTTCTATTTTAGCAACAGGCTAGTGTTTTTGACTAATTTAGTTTACATGATTCTGGAGTTTAGCTAGTACTTAAGCAATGAACTTCCTTTCTTTGTAATTTTGACATCTACTGAGAACTTTAGAGCTAATTTGGAGTTAAACTCATATTCAAATAACACATTAAATATTTTTGCAAATTTGGCATTTATTGGGGAGTTTTTAGAAATTTTACTATGAACTCAGAAATTTAGGTCAACTTCAGCTTCAGCGCTCTTTCATAGTTCTTTAATTACAGTTTCAGTCTTTTAGCAAATATAACATTTTGCAAATAGTTTTTGGATTTTCAGTAAATCCCTGCAGTAATTAAAGTAAATTGTGTCACCATTTTCAGCTAAAAGGTTCAGCATCTTCAGCAAAAAGCATCCACACTACCATTATTGCAGATAATGCATCTTTTCTAGTTCTTCTCGATTATCTTGCAAGAACTATAAAGAATCTGTAAAAACTTCTCCTGCTCTGTTCAGTAGCAGGTATTTATCTGAGTCTCACTTGCTGACATTTTGGATAAAGATGATCAGGATCCATTTTAGGTCATGAATCGTTATGTTCAAAATCAACCAATGTCCTTGTCATTTTCTGCAACTCGGCTGTTATATTAAGGCAACAAGTTTTTCCCGTTTGTGCAGTATAGACAACCTAAAAAAAGTAATAAGTATAAAAACAAAGAAGGAGCAGATGTCAGTGAAAGCAAATCTCCGTACGTTGTTTTCTCGGCTCCTCGGGTCTCCTCGTCTCCCGTCATGAGATCTCCTGTGAATCGGTGACGTGCAAATCTTTATTTTCATAAGTTCCTGCAAATCCAACATGAGCCTTTGACTCTTTCCTGTGATATTCAAGAGAAACGGATACCTCTAAGGTCAATCTAGCAGTTTCACTGAGCAGCAGGGACTCACATGGGATCTCTGCAGGTTTGTTCAAGTCCTTGACTCATATTGACACAACAGAAAGTCATTTGATCGACTGCTTTGTTATGGATATTAACTAAACATTATAAAACTAACAGTGTTTTTTTGACGGTGTAGTTGTTTTTTTTTAATTGATGTTATGAAGAAAAAATTAAATTTGACTTTTGTTTCCTTGAACTACAAGATAATCTAAATATTCATTTTCTATCATAATTAAACAATAGAAATAAAGGTGTAATTCCTCTGTGTTTTAGAGCAGTCCAAGGTGACATATAAGGTTTTGATACACAAAAAACATTTACATATAAAAGATTTTGAGATGTAAATCCAGAGTGGACCTCAATCCCGGGCGCTGTTTTCTTTTTGATGATACTCCCTATTTAAATGATCCAAAGTTCCAGTTGGGGCGTTGGAAGAACAAATAAGTCCTGCGAGCGATCGTGACCTCAGCTGCTGCCGGGATCAGAGGCAGCGCCGGTCAGGTGGGCAGCGTTAACGTCAATGCTTTATCCTGGTGGAACGCAGGCCTCGGCTCCTCAGTCGCACGGAGGAAACCCTTGGACGTCTATATCCGACTCTGCCGAGGTGTTAGGTGTCAGCCACTCCACAGGTTATTATTATCCTGTAATCTGTGTGGGGGCCTCATAGATTCATTGAAGGTTAACTGTTTTACTGAGGCTCATTAAATATGATTTTCTTTCAGAGATTTTCTGTGTTCTGCAGATAGCTTTTGCTGAAAATTGTGACAGAATTAACTTTAATTGCTGAAGGGATTTACTAAAAAAGCAAAAGCTATTTGCACAATGTAAAATTTGATTAAAAAAAATGCAAGTTTCATTAAAGAACTATGAAAGAGCGCTGAAGTTTACCTAAATTTCTGAAAAGTTTGTGGTAAAATTGCCTAAAAAACCCTGCCAATTTTGCAAAAATATTTAATGTGTAGCTTAAATATGAGCTAAACTCTATTAATGTAAAAAAACCTAATTTGATGCCAAATTTGCCAAAAAAAATCTAACTTGTGGCAAAAATACTAGCTAAATTCCAAAACAGTCTAAAATTTCTTTGTAACCTAAATGAGTTAAAAACATTATCCTGTTGCTAAAATAGAAGCTAAACTCACAATTAGCCTACATAAGTAGATAACACATTAGCCAAAAAAAACCTAGCACATTTCTTAAATACTAGCTAAACTCCCAAATCACCTAAAATTCCGTAGTAAACTAAATTAGTAAAAAACATTATCCTGTTGCTTAAATAGAAGCTAAACTCTAAGATAGTCTATTAGAAACTAAAAATTAGCCATTAACTTTAGCATGTTGCTGAAATATTAGCTTATTTCCAAATTAGCATAAACACTTCAGTAGATGCTTAATCACTAGCTAAACTCCGAATTAGCCAAAAAATTTCACAGTCAATTAAATTAGTAAAAAAACATAAGAATATTTATTTATATTGCTAAAATATTATGTAAACTAAATTAAAAAATAATTATTACTATAAAATATGAAAACCATGAATTTTTCTAATGGCTCGTCTGCTTAAAATGTTGAAATTTAAAGACTTACTCATTTATTTTCACATATTTTGCTTAATATTTAAAAAACTATAAAGTCTATGAATACCAAACATACAAGCGGTAAAGTCCTGAACAAATTGAATGTTTTGATACAAAGATTGTTGAAATAGCTGAATGTGGGATTGAGTTTGAAGGACATATGCTAAGAAAATTAAGATAAAAATTTACATTTCTGAGTATTTTTTTATTTAAATTGTTTGGAATTAGGGGCAGATGAAAAAAAATGCAGTTTGAAAAACCTTAGAAAAAGATTGTATTGATCAATAAGAATATACAAGTGTTGGGCCACAAGCTCCATGCGCCACTCCATTCTGACGCATCTAGACGACGAGATCCACATCCATCATTCTTTTGCTCTTCTGAGCTGCCATTGGTTGGGGTTGTGAGGTACTCTGAGACTTTCTTATGTCATGTAATTCCATCTAACCTGTTGGGTTGAGGTCATCATGTGACTAAACTGGTTAAACTGCTGTGTTCTTGAGACTGGTTTCCCAACAAACATGCTGATACTTCTGCAATATAAAAATAATAATGGTTGGTAATGGTGCTGGTTTGTCACACCTAATGCTTAGTAAACATTCACACTACAGTGATCCTCGATCCTCCTACTCCTTTCTGCACGTTTAAAAAAACCTCAATCACACTTTCAGCAGTTTCGGCAATCTTGATATCAAAACATTCAGCTTGTTCAGGACATTACTGCTTTTACGTTTGGTATTCATAAACTTCATAGTGTTTGAAATATTGAGCAGATTATTCCCCAAAGGAAAATAATGAGAAATTGTTCAAATCCTTCAAAAATTTTGGGTACTTTGAAACTTGTGAACTTCCACATACTTTGAGCTAGAGACACCATTCAAACTTTAAAATGTTCAGCAAATACTAGATTTTTTGGGGGTAATTTGGCATTCAGCCTTTGTTTTACATGTTAGCTGTTTTTGACTAATTTAGACATTTTTCATTTTTTTAGGCCAAATTTAGAGTTCAGCTAATATGTTAGCATTCTGCTAGCGGTTTTGAAAAAATGGAAATTTTTCATTATGCTAGCTGTTTTGGGAAAATTTATTTTTTTCAAGTTCTTTATCAAAATTTTGAGTTTAGCTTATGTGTTAGCATTATGCTATCTGTTTTGGGGAAAAAAAGATTTTTTTTCAAGTTCTTTAGGCAAATTTGAAGTTTTGCTAATATGTTAGCATTATGCTTTCTGTTTTTGACTAATTTAAGACATTTTTCAGGGTTTTTTAAAGGGAAATTTGAAGTGTAACTAATATATTAGCATCATGCTAGCTGTTTTAATCTATTTTTGACATTTTCCAAGTTTTTTAAAGGCAAATTTGGAGTATAGCTAACATATTGGCATTATACTAGCTATTTATGTCCATTTTAGACATTTTCCAGTTTTTTAGAGGCAAATTTTAAGTTGTGCTAATATGTTAGCATTGTGCTAGCTGTTTTGATCTATTTTTGACATTTTCCAGGTTTTTTAAAGGCAAATTTGGAGTATAGCTAACATGTTAGCATTATACTAGCTGTTTTTGTCTATTTTAGACATTTTCTAGTTTTTTAGAGGCAAATTTAAAGTTTTGCTAATATGTTAGCATCATGCTAGCTGTTTTGATCTATTTTTGACATTTTCCAGGTTTTTTAATGGCAAATTTGGAGTATAGCTAACATGTTAGCATTATACTAGCTGTTTTTGTCTATTTTAGACATTTTCCAGTACTTTAGAGGCAAATTTGAAGTTTTGCTAATATGTTAGCATTATGCTAACTGTTTCAGAAAAAAAATAATTTTTCAAGTTCTTTAGTCAAATTTGAAGTTTAGCCAATATGTTAATATTATGGTTGGTGTTTTTGTCTATTTTAGACATTTTTCCAGGTTTTTTAAAGGCAAATTTTGAGTTTTTTGGGGGGAGTGGGGAATGGCATTTTTTCAAGTTCTTCAGGCAAATTTGGAGTATAGCTCATGTTTTTACAATATGCTAGCTGTTTTGGCTAAACTGGCATTTAGCATCTTTGGCGGCCACATTTATCTTACAGTATTCACAGTTGGATTATCTCTGGTAATCAGATATATCAGATATCAGATTATTATATAGCATCATAAGTGTTTTGTTTGTGAAAATGATTTTTTTCATTTATTCATTTAATGTTTGATAGTTATAGAATATTGAATTGAACTTTATTGATATCACGAGGATAAATTCTTCATAGTATAATTAATACTAATGATACTTAATAATATACTAATGTTGGTATTATTCCATTTTTACGTTCAGAAAATGAGATATTTCTGTTTTCTTCTTCTTTCCTGCTTAATGAAAAGATACAAATATTAATAACTTCTGTTGCATTAATGTTGAAGCAAAAGCAACTGCTGGGGTTAATATAATGGCTCTGACTCATGGTCATAAAGCGCTGCCTCTCAATGCTTTAGGGGGATTTGGGGGGGTGGCAGTTTGCTCAACACCTGTCATAAAGGTATTTAAATGAACTAAAAAAAAACATTCGACTTTACAGCTGCTCCGCTAATCATCATCCTTTAATTTTACAGCTGACCTCGTTGTTCTTCACTGAATTCATGTTTGCTCCTTTACTTCACCCGTTTCCTAGAGCTGTATACATATAATGAATCATAGCTTTGCTTCCTGTTTGTGCTGATATGGATACTCTTGATTTTATGGGTGTTTGAACAATTCCGTCTGTCAGAAAGAGTCTGATGACTGAGGAGAAGGAGGGTAATGGTGTATCCCAGTTGATCAGGGATGTGCCGCTCTGTGGCGGACTCGGCAGTTTGGGGGCCCCAGGATAACAATAACACGGAGCCCCCTGCAACGGTTGAATCAATCATTAAAAAAATAAAACAAATACAGTCACTTTAATAATTTCTTTACTAGTCCACTTTTAGATATGATCAATGTTAAGAATTCAAATCTTTGACATAAATTTAGAGAGTATAGATTTAAATTTGATTTACATTTTTTAATTAAGAAATACCCATGTTAAATGGGTATGTAAATTATTTTTTAAGTGTTAAGCTTGGGGTCCTCCAAAGTGTTGGGGGGGGGCCCAGGCGATCGCCTATCCTTGCCTAATGTTATGTCCGCCTCTGGCCAGCCTGAAACAAAAAGGGGGCGAAGATTTATTTTTTTAAGGTTTCCGAAGATTTTTTGGTGAAGTCAAGCTTAATTTTTAAACTACGGTGGCCCTGAAGTAACAGTAACAAGTCAGTCAATGGAAAAAACATTAAAGATCACAACAATTAAAGAAGAAAACAAATATTAAAAAACTAACTTTACATTTGAGAAATCAAAGCAAAATTTTAGAAACCAAATAACAATTCTTAAAAAATAAAATTTAATGAAACATTTCTGAAAACAAAAATAATGTCCAGAAATCAGAACAAAATAGTCAAAAACTGGAAAAGAAAGGTGCTATAAGACATCACTGATTGGATGATGATATACAGTATTGCTTCATACCATGGGTTTTTCCATGGTTGAAATGGTGGACAATCAACGTCTCATAGTTCCTACTTTTCCAACTTCTGTGCAAAAGGAAAAACATTTCAGAAAAAGAGAGTTTTTTCCAGAATACAAAATGATTTTTCTTTTTTAAAGTTTAAACAAAAAAACCGGAAAATGTAGGTATCATGGGACATTGGTCTATTATTTCAACCAAAAGTTATTTTGCGTGAAGTGATACTGGATATGCTCCATACATTAAACTGTACTAGTATGCAGACATTGAAGGCACATTTAAAAAACTCAAACATCCTCATCCAGTCACTGTTGATCTTTTTTAGTGTTTCATTTTAATATTTAGAAATTACTTTTGTTTTCTAAAATATTTATCATTTTTTGACATTTGTTTTCATTTCTAAAATGTGATTTTTTAAATCAATTGTTTGGATTTTTAAATTGTGGTTGTGATCATTAATATGTTTTTGCATATAGTGATTTCTTGGTATGTTTTGGACTTCAGGGCCACCGTATGAAACACAAGTTTGCATATTAACTTTATAGAAGCTAAAAAAAAAGAATAACTAAACAAATAGTTTGTAACTTAGTTATGGCTTCATACATACAGAACATTATTGTTGTTTTCATTTATGACATGTGATTTTCTGGTTGCTTTTCCACTCAGCGTCTCTTAGGTGTTGGATAACAGACACGGGGCGTGAGCATGTGTTGTGTCCCGAGCCCCGTGGGGCTGAGGATGAGCTGGTGCTGCCAGGCGCTCTTGACCTTCCTCGTTGCGTTTTGTCATCTCCACGTGCCAACAGTTCCTTTTTTGTGTTGCCTTGTTTTCATTTCCAACCATCACAACATTAGATGGAAAAATGAGGAAATCAAATCCTGTTGCTGGTTTCTTTGTTTCCAATTTTATTTTTTTTTAATTATTTTATGTTTGAAACAAAATTCTAGTCTACCAATTATTTAAAGAACTTAATTTATAAATATTATTTATTGATAAAAAATGTTTTATTTAATTGACTTGAACCAAAAGTAATGAAAATACTGAGTATCTGCAGAAAAAAACAGAAATGTATGGTTATTTTTTTATCAAAACTGTGTCACCTATTAATATCCAAAGAACAATATATATTTAATCTATATTCTACATTTTTATTTTCAGATTTTTTATTTTGCAGTGAAAAATCAAAAACACATTTATTCCAACAAATATGAACAATTTGAGATTCTTCTGTTACAATGACTTCATTTTTAGTTTATAATTTTTTTTAATATCTTTATTGAAAAATTGAATAAAAACAATGTTGGTTTTGACACACTTCAAAACTGGGACTAAGAAATAGTTGGATCTAAAAAATGAGTTTTTAAAGTAAAATTGATAAAGAAAACTAGATCCATTGCTGTAATTTCATTGCAACAAAAATGTAATGGGTTAAAAGTTTATTTAAACGTCTTTACTTACATCATTCATGTTTATTAGTTGTATTTTCTATTTTTTTCAGTGAGACGTACAAATAAATCTAAAAAATCTTCCATCTATATTTTGCCGTTAAGAAAAGCACATTTTAGTTTGTGTTTTTCTATTTGTTTTCTCCATGCACAGGTTTTTGTTCTTCATTTTCCTCATGACTCAATGATGACACGTCTGCCATGACTCAAACATCACAAAAACGATCCCCGATAATCGACTTTCGTTGTAATTTTCTTGTTTGCATCGCTTTTTTTGTTCTTAGTTACTTTTTAAAAAATGTTTGCTCTGATTGGTTTTTTGTTTAAATTTTTTTTAAATTATTTTTCACAGTTTCTTTTTTTTTTTGCAGTTACCCTTTTTTTTCCTGGCCACAGTAGAACGTTTTTTTGGGGACGCCTGTTATTTTTTTTGAAACCGAATTTTCTCTGTGGAATGAGTTGCATTTGTTGCTGGTGCATCATGTCTGTGCAAACGTGAGTCTGATGGTTCAAAGCTGCAACTAAATAATGTTTAGAGTCTGTATTTACTGTAAATTCACCGATCTGTTGTTCTTCACTCATAGAAGCAGTAAAAGTGACTTATGTGGGTCGAGAGTCACGACAGCCTCATTTCTGGGGTTTAAGCTTCATTTATTTCCTTTTTTAAATTCTCTCTTTTCTAAAATTGAGTGTATTTAGGATTCTTATTTTTATTTCTTTCTTAGAGTATTATCCCTGTTTTCCTTTGGGTTTCTTCTGGAGCGATTGTGAGATGGTGTCAATGTCATGCTTTGATAGTACAGGATGAATAGCAGTAATTCTGATCTTCTGGCTCGGATGACAACTGCAGCATTGTACTTTTGTTCTCAGCGGATGCTGCTAACAAAACACCATTGTCACTTTGAGTTCACACTGTTAAAATGTGAAGAACATGATTTTGCGATACAAGACCCATAAAAAGATCTGTTGAAGGAGAATAAATGCAGTTTTTACGTCCATTTTAACTATTTTGTCAGAACATGTTTTTATAATTTGGTTCCCAAAAGCCTTTAAACCTCCTAAAATCTATCATTTTGGCTGATAACTGTTTTTGTTTTGAGAGATTTAGACCGTTTTGTCCTCATCATCATGTGAGCACGTTCTGTATTCTTTTTTTAAAGAACGATGAGTCACGAGAAATGTTTGCGGTGGGACAAACTTTCCGTCCTCATTTTGTGGTTTTACGCCCCAAAAGAGCAAACAGAAACGCTCAGACTTTGACCCTCTCTGATGGGGACTTTTGTCACGTGTTAGCACAGAAAATACGAGACTTTGCCTCACTTTCCAAGAATTCATCCGAGCCTGTGTTTGTGTGTGTTGCACCATTCAGGAAAATGGGTGAAAAGGAGGGAATGAGGTCAGGTCTTCGGTCTCTGGAGGTCACCGGGTCAGGGGTGGAACGGCGTCGCTGCGAGCAAGGACTCACTTGTTAAAGACTCACTCTGATAATAATGGTGTATTTTTGTGTTTTTTAACATGTACTTGTGGCATTTTTGTCACAATAGAGGAAATATATAAAGAAAAATAGTATTTCGGAGTATGCCTGCCACTATTAAAATAGTGAACTTCTAATTTAAGTGTACTTACTTCATATTATATGGAGTAAGAGGTTGTGTTCAATGTAGTGCGGATTTTAACTGTAATTCGGACACCATGCTCACTACTTTTCTTTCGTTTTTCTAAACACCGGATAAGACGTCACGGATTTCACGAAGTGAAAATCGAATAAATACGAACATTTTAAAACATTTATTTATTTATGACTCTGCTATGTTCTAATAGTGAAAATGTGGATGGTTAATTCAAATATTACATGTTTTTTTGTTGAAAATTGTTTGACCTCAATGCATTGTGGTCTATATTTGCTAATCTAATGAGCATCGATGCACGCTAGTTTTTCGCAAAGACTTCTGGGAAATTTCTAGTCAGCTCACCCAGAAAAAACAACCAGAGTGCGGTAAAGTTGAAAGTTATAATGACATTATGCTAGCTTTTTGGACTATTTTAGCATTTGTTAAGGTTTTTAGGCTATTTTGGAGTTTAGCTAATATTTCAGCTACATGCTAGCTATTTTGGCTAATTTAGGATTTTTTGTTTTTTAGGCTGTTTTGTAGTTTAGCTAATATTTCAAGTACATACTAGTTATTTTGGCTGTCTTTGGCTTTTTTCATTTTTTAGGCTAATTTTGCATTTATTTAATATTTTAGCTGGCTATCAGCTTTAGCGATTTTCGCTAACAGCTTGAGTGTTTTTAGCTATCAATTTCAGCATCTTCAGCGGCCAAATTCAGCTCGCTGCACTGACATTAGCATTATCGCAGGTAATGCTAAATATATGTTTTACATCCACTTTGTGCATGACCCGATTAGTCGACTAATCGGAAAAAATAATCGATGATTAGCCGACTATTAAAATAATCGTTTGTGGCAGCACTATTTCGGAGTATTTCTTTATTCAGATTGTAGTGAATCAAAAGCAGACAAAAAATGCAGTTAGAGAAAGAGTTTATTTGTTACATAAAAGTTACTATGTTGTGAGAGGATATAAGTTAGCGGGAGACAGTGTCTTTATCGTGTGAATGCTTACTAAGCATTCGCATAATAGTGATTGTCCTTTCCGTACGTTTTTTGGCACGTAAAAATCAATCACACTTTCAGCGATTTCAGCAATCTTGGTATCAAAACGTTCAGCTCGTTCAGGAGATTACTGCTTATAATTTTGGCATTCACAAACTTTATAGTTTTTTTAAATATTGAGCAAAATATGCCCCATTGGAAATGAATAATTTATAAGAAAATCCAAAAAAAAGGAAAAAAGTCCAAATCAAAAAATGTTTTCCTGTTAAAAAAACAAAATAAAAATGACAAAATACTAAAAAAAAAAGATTTATCTTATAGAACAGCATGGTGGTGTAGTGGTTAGCACTCTTGTTACACAGCAAGAAGGTCCCGGTTCAAATCCCAGATGGGAACTTTCTGCCACAGTTCAAAAACAGAAGATGAATGAAAGACATATCTTTTAATTTAACTTTTTCTTTTTTTTAATCTTCTTCATCATTAGGGTTTGAGGCTGAACACAGAAAGGCTAAAGGAATTCCACCAGATCTTGGAGGATGGAGCCAGCCCAGTCAGAGATGAACATATTATCTAACGGCAAAAGCGACCACGGCGATGACACCTGTTTGCCCTCAAAGACGCCTCTGGATGAGGAGCAGTGAGTTTTCTTCCAGTTATACTCACTCGGGTGTTTGTAACAGAGCATGTAGACGTGAATTCATGACAAAAAGTATCTGCAAAAGTTTCAAACTGTCGTTTGATTAAATGTTTGTAACTCAACCTGTGAAAGTCTACCACTAAATGTGCAAACAGCATGATTTACTTAATCTAAGGGTGTTTTTGTTTTTTGTGTTAAATGCATGTTTGCTTCGTCCGGTGGATCCTTTTACAGAAACGGCCCTGAAGGATTCCGGTAAGTCTGCGGTAAATTTGAAAGAGGACTTTGAATAAAGTCCTCAATAGTAAATAAAGACAATTATGTGGTCTTGTCTACAGCAGATATGTAAAAACATTTTAAGAAGAGAATATTGGACAGTTAAAAGATTGAATTTTGCTGCTTAGATTTGAGGACCCTGAAGGAGGACTGGAGAGCGAGGAGTTTCTACCCAGTGGAAATGGAAAAAAAGCCATTCGTTTCACAGATGTAAGTGACAAAAGCGCAACGGAAAGTTACAAACAGGTGTGTTTATTTTTTATGATGTCAAATATATCTACAGTTTGAGGGAAAAACCTCTTTTGGAATGTCAGTCTTCAACCTGGGAAACGCCATCATGGGCAGTGGAATCCTGGGATTGGCTTATGCCATGGCCAACACTGGAATCCTCCTCTTCTTGTGAGTAAATACATTGATCCTACATATTGATTTGTGTTAGATGTGAATGTGCAGCCAATTTATACAATGTGTATTCCAGTTTTTGTTCAAGGCAATACGTTGTACCAAGTCTGAAACAGACATAAAAAATCCTATTAAACATTGGACATGTGACATGCTTTCAAGAACGCGCTAAAGCATATTTTACCCATGACGTTCACACTGGACAAGCAGGGAGGAGTGTTTTTTTTTCTAGTTTTTACCAGTGAATGTTCTATACAATGTTCAAGAAATATTAGATTTTTTGGGGTAATTTGGCATTCAGCCTTTGTTTTACATGCCTGCTGTTTTGGCTAATTTAGACATTTTTCTTTTTTTTAAGGCCAAATTTGGAGTTCAGCTAATATGTTAGCATTATGCTAGCGGTTTTGGAAAAATTGATTTTTTTCATTATCCTAGCTGTTTTGGGAAAATTTAATTTTTTCAAGTTCTTTATCATAATTTTGAGTTTAGCTAATGTGTTAGCATTATGCTATCTGTTTTGGGGAAAATTTTTTTTATTTTCAAGCTCTTTACGCAAATTTGAAGTTTTGCTAATATGTTAGCATTATGCTTTCTGTTTTTGTCTAATTCAAGACATTTTTCAGGGTTTTTCAAAGGGAAATTTTGAGTTCAGCTAATATGTTAGCATTATGCTTTCTGTTTTTGTCTAATTTAAGACGTTTTTCAGGGTTTTTCAAAGGGAAATTTGGAGTTCAGCTAATATGTTAGCATTATGCTAGTGGTTTTGGAAAAATTGATTTTTTTCATTATGCTAACTGTTTTAGGAAAATTTATTTTTTTCAAGTTCTTTATCAAAATTTTGAGTTTTGCTAATGTGTTAGCATTATGCTAGTGGTTTTGGAAAAATTGATTTTTTTTCATTATGCTAACTGTTTTGGGAAAATTTAATTTTTTCAAGTTCTTTATCAAAATTTTGAGTTTAGCTAATGTGTTAGCATTATGCTAGCTGTTTTGGGTAAAAAAGGATTTATAAGGATTATCAGTTTTCATCAAGTTTTAATATTTAGTAGATGGATTACTCAAAAATTAAATTTGATAAAAAATATTTTTAAATGTAACAAATTACAGAACTTTTGTTAATTCATCCAACGTTTCACTTTTTACAGTGTAAAGTTTTTTAGGGGTTAGGGAGAAGAATTCAGACATGTTTCCCTTGAGCTAATGTCCTTTAGTTTGCTTTAATAAAATGTCAAGATTTCTCAAGGGATTATTAAACCAGCATGGGAACAAGTGGTGTAATACTTGAAAAGTATTGAAGTAGTTACATTTTTTACTGTGTCACGGCCATTTTATGCCGACTATAAGTTGCACTCCTTTTTCTTAGACACTGACATAAATATCACGTATTGATTTGTGATTTTGTGTAAAAATGGCTCCGTGTTTTGTTTGTTTGTATTGATTAATAGGACAGATCTGCATATGATCTGAACATGGTCAGAGTGAGATCATGCAGCTATGTCTCCTCAACCAACAAGGGAACTATTGATCCCTCTTGAATTGCGGCTGTTCTCGTGATCCTGACTTCTCAGGAAGATTACTGCTGTCAATCCAAACGCGGACCAACGTGAGCTGGTCGTCATCTTTGCGTTAAACTGCTCCGCTGAGCCAGAACAAGCTCCAGGGACAATAAAATGTTTTTTTTTTTCATCTTCCATCATAACGGCTCCCTGGACCTGGGGGAGTCAGAACAGCTGTTTGACAGCTCCGCACCAGCAGAGATATTTGCTTCATCTCTGCTGCTGCCAGTTCCACCTGTTTGCTCTGCACATCGTCAATGAGCCTGAAGAAGCGACAGGAATTTGACTGGCCCCCCCCAACGGAGTTCATTTTAATCGTTGCAAAAATAATCTTCAAGAATTTATTTGTGCTGCTTTAAAAAATGTTTTCGTTTGCTACAAAAGAAACACAATCATCTTCATCTCATGTTCATTTGGTGAAATTAATAATGGTGGTGCAAAAAAAAAAACAAAACTCAGGTGTAGCCTCTATGTTTTTATTTTGTGGAATATATATAAGGGTATCTTGTTTGTGCTAGTAATAAGTGGTGAATTACCTTTTAAACCGGAGAAAGAGTAATGTAATTTGATTACAGTTTCATCCGGTAACTTAAGTAAACAAATCAATTACTGGTACTCTTGAAATGAATTTGCCCGACACTAATTCAATAACAGATTCCTTAAATACAATGAGACATCAGTTATAATCTTGTCAAACTTTTCTATAGGTTTCTTCTGAGTGCCGTTGCAGCTTTATCAGCCTATTCCATTCACCTGCTGCTCAAAGCAGCCGGCATTGTGGGTAAGTTTTGTACCAAAACTCAACTTTTTTATGGAAATGTATTAAAAAAAAAACTGTTATTTATTATGAAAGCAAAGCAGTCGTTAACATTTCTATTTTATTGTTTTTCTAAATTACAACTGGTAAATTGAAGCATTTTTTATTATTTCAGTTAGACTGAATTATTTTATTACTTTCAAATATGTAATTTCTTGTTTTTGCGTCTTTAAAAGTGTTTTTAAAAATGTTCAGCAAAAATGCTTTTTGCTGAAAATGGTGACACAATTTACCTTAATTGCTGAAGGTATTTGCTGAAAATGCAAATGCTGTTTGCAAATGTTAAATTTGCTGAAAGACTGTAAATTTAATGAAAGAACTATTACAGAGAGCTGAGGTTTAAATTAAACGTCTTAAAAAATAGTAGCAAAATTGATGTAAAATTCCCTTATACAAGCCAGTTTTGCAAAATTATCTAAGTATTTGCTTAAATATAAGCTTAATTCCAAATTAGCCCAAAAAACCTTAGTAGATGCCAAATTAGCAAAAAAAAAAAAGCTAGTTTGTTGCTGACATTTTAGCTTAACTCCAAAATAGCTGGAAATTACTCAGGAAACTAAATTAGTTAAAAACGTTAGCATGATGCTAAAATAGAAGCTAAACTAGCATAAAAAATCTCACTGTAGATGTCATTATAGCCAAAAAAGCTAGCCCTTTGCTTAAATACTAACTCAACTCCAAAATAGCCTAAAATTCCCCAGTAAACTAAACTAGTCAAAAATGTTAGTATGTTGCTAAAATTGAAGCTAAACTCTAAAATAGCCCATGAAAACCTCAGTAGATGATAAATTAGCCCAAAACGTTATCATGTTGGTAAAATATTAGCTTAATTTAGAAGCTAAACTCAAAATTAGCCTTAAAATCTCAGTAGGCAACAGATTTGCTCAAATTGTTAGCAGGTTGCTCAAATATTAGCTAAACTAGCATTAAAAACCTTATTAGATGCCAAATTAACCAAAAAAGCTAGCTCTTCGCTGAAATACTAGCTAAACTCTAAATTAGCCTAAAATTCCTCAGCAAACTAAATTGGTCAAAAACGTTAGCTTGTTGCTAAAATATAAGCTTAACTCGTAATTTTTTGAAAATTACTATAAAATATGAAAACATAACCCATGAAGATATTTAAAGGCTTGTTGCTAATCTACTTAATTTTTTTAAATTTGAAGACTTTCTCATTCATTTCCTATGGGGTATATTTTGCTCAAGCTTTTCAAAAGCTATATTAGTTTATAAATTAAAAAAAAACAAGCAGTAATTTCCTGAACAAGCTGAATGTTTTGATACAAAGACTGCTGAAAGTGCGATTGAGTTTTTTATGTGACAAAAAACGTACAGAAACGCTAGCAGGAGAATCACTATAGAGTGAATGCTTATTAAGCTTTTAAACATAATGACAACTGTGATTTAGCTTTCTCATTTTTTTTTTCCCAACGTCTTGCTTCGAAGAAACTCTAACTACCTGCTATTGTTTTATAATCTGCTTACAGGCATTCGCGCGTATGAGCAGCTGGGGTACCGGGCCTTCGGCACTCCAGGAAAAATGGCTGCTGGGATTGCAATCACCCTTCAGAACATTGGAGGTGAGCAGCCGGAGGGGCCTTATGATTTATGTGTTTACCAACACTTTCTGCAGACTGCTGAGGCACAGCTCGAGAAGGATATTTTGTAGTAGACTTCATAACCTCTGTAAAGGCCCGGCTATATCCACTACGACCTCTGGTATTTCTTAAGCTCGTGCTCTTGAAAATAAGCAGAAGCACCTGATTAGTGCTTGACTGAACTCTCATCACCTTTGGAGTTGATCGAGTCCAGATTTTTTTTTTTCTCAGAACGAGACGTGACTTTGAACTAATCCGTAAATGAAATCTGTTAGCCACTCGCAGTTTACTAGAAAAGATCTAAACATACAAGTGAGCTGTAAGGTTTGAAAGGTGGGTAAGAAACTCCGTCTGCATTCCTCCTTGTTCCTTTCAGTCTGTTGATTCATTTTATTTTATTTTTTATTTTTTTAAATAAAAAAAAACAACGTACCTAATGTGCAATCTTGAGAAGAACAGATCGTGCAATAATTGTTAGTTTAATCCCCCACATGCTGCTTAGATGTACTGTATTCTGAAACAGAAACATCTCAAATATTTCTTGCTGTGAGATGTTAGCTGAGCCTCTAATAAAAAAAAAAAATAAAAAAAACAGCTTTCAGAAACTTTCCCACCATTCTGAACTGCTGTCGGTCATAAATCATTAAATTATATAGATAAGCATTGAAGTTATAGCATGATTATAATCTAAAGTTTATTCTTCTAGATACTCTTTTCTATCCTCTTTTCTATTTGTGGCTGATGGGATAAATTCAATTAAACTCTAAATATAAAATATAATTGTGCCTAAAGTTGTGTCCTAGCGCTCATCTTCATTTTTCTCCTGTTTGATCGTCCCGCAGCGATGTCCAGCTACCTGTACATAGTTAAATCGGAGTTGCCCCTGGTCATCCAAGCTTTCCTGAAAGCAGATCCCAACTCTGAGTGAGTATGATCGTTTGTTTGTTTTTCCATGCCAGAGTCACCGCCTGTACCAGTAAAAGGCATGAAACTCCTGCCTGTTGTTGACCCGGAGTGCTCTCTGTGTGGGGGTCAAGGGGCCTGGCAGGTTCAGCAGGGGGTAGGGGGGGGTGCACAGCATATCAGTTTGCTCTCTTTATTGATTTAGTCAGCGTGGAGTTGTGATAAGATTGGACAATTGGAATTGGCTCAGCGGCGGGGTGGTTATGATTGCGTGTCTTCTGGTTCTACGCGGTCCTAAAGCCCCATATTTTGATCTATTTTAAAGCATTCCTAATGGTTCTTTTATTATATTATGCGATCGTGATCCTGTCTCTATTTATTATTATTTCTTATTTATTCTTCCTTTACGTTTTTTTGATTTCTAAAAACTCAATTTCTGCACTCTTGGTATCAAAATGTTTAGTTCGTTAAGGACATTCCTGTTTGTACTTTTGGTATTTGTACATTTTACGGTTTTTAATATTTTACATGATTTATACGATTTTCAGCCCCATTGAAAATGAATTGGACATTTTTTTAAATGTAAGTAATTAAAAACATTCAGCATGTTCTTTTACTTTTACAATTTTTGAAATTTTACACAATTACTGAAATGTTACAAAAATTTTGCGATTTCTTTTTTACATTATTCTTCAAATATGATTGAATGAAATGGTTTATTTCAAGCAATCAGGTAATAATACTTAAAATAACATCTTACATTATCAATCACAAGTTGATCACTTTATAGGGAAGTGAATTTATATAATCCCACCCCTATTCAACCATACCATTTTCTTTACATTAATTAATAACATCTAGTTCTGGACTTATTATCAAATATTCATACCCTGCAATGATTGATTCAGATTATCTTTAAGATCAGTGATGTAATTAAATTTCAAACATCCAGAAACAAGTCGTCTATTTTAATCAGCACCAAAAATCTAAATATACTCAGACGATTATCATCAGGAAGGAATCGTCCACATCAATCAATACCAAAAATCGAAGCATATTCAGACCATCATCACCAAAAAAAATCAGCTGCACCAACCAGCACCAAAAATCCAGAGCACACCCAGATGATTAATAATAATCTGATTATATTCCAGACTCCCAGCACGATCACTACAAATGACCTTCCCCGATGATAATCATTAAATATCATCAGAGAGAAAAATCATCTACATTAGTCAATGCAAAAAATATATATATATACGGATTAAAAAAGATAATTTGAGTAGATTGTGATCATAAAAGAAGATCAGTCATGAATCACACTTTAAGAGAAAGAAAGTAAAAGATTAAAAAAAATCAAGTAGCCCACAAAATAATCCATATTTGTGCACTTTCTGCAAGTTTGGTATCAAACCGTTCAGCTATTTATAAGGACATTAATGCTACTGAGGTTTTAAATGCTAATTTTGAGTTTAGCTAATATTTTAGTAATGTGCCAACTTTTTTGGCTAATTTGGCATCTACTGAGGGTTTTTGGGCTAATTCTGAGTTAAGCTATAATTTTAGCTACATGCTAACTTTTTTTGGCTAAAATGGGAACCTTCTAGGGATTTTTGAGGTAATTTGAAGTTATGATAATATTTTAGTTACGTGCTAGCTTTTTTGGCTAATTTAGCATCTACTGAAGGTTTTTGGGCTATACTTGAGTTTAGCTATTATTTTGGCACCATGCTAATGGTTTTTTTTCTAATTTGGCATCTACTGATATTCCTTGGGCTACGATGGAGTTAAGATAGTATTTTAGCAACATTGCTAGGTTTTTCTTTGGCTAATTTGACATCTACTGAGGTGTTTTGGGCTAATTCTGAGTTAAGCCAGAATTTTAGCAACATGCTAACTTTTTAGGCTAAGTTGGTACCTACTGAGGATTTTTGAGGTAATTTGAGGTTCAGATAGTATTTTAGCAACATGATAGCTTTTTTGGCTAGTTTGGCATCTACTGAAGTTTTTTGGGCTAATTCTGAGTTAAGCTACAATTTTAGCTACGTGCTTGCTTTTTTGGCTAATTTAGCATCTACTGAGGGTTTTTGGGCTATTCTTGGGTTTAGCTATTATTTTGGCACCATGCTAATGTTTTTTTTTCTTAATTTGGCATCTGCTGAGATTCCTTGGGCTACAATAGAGTTAAACTAGTATTTTAGCAACATTGCTAAATTTTGCTTTGGCTAATTTGGCATCTACTGAGGTGTTTTGGGTTATAGGGATTTTTGAGGTAATTAGAAGTTAAGATAATATTTTAGCAACATGCTAGTTTTTTGGGATAATTTTGAGTGAAGCTAACTATTGCTATTTGCTAGTTTAGCAAAGTTTTGATAGTTTTTCATGAATTTCTTCAAATTATGTGTTCACTTGCTGCAAATTATGCAAGTTTGTTATCCAAACATTCAGTACATTAATCACATTATTCAGCAATTAAAATACATTTATCTAACAAACAGTTTCAGCATTACATTCATGCTAGCATTATCGCAGTTAATGCAACTGTGCTAATTATAATTATTTTTAGACACTATTTAAAAAAACTGTCGTTTTCTAGAAAATAGTTTCTGCAGATCAACAGAACTTCATTAGATTTTCACCTCCTAGTCGTAGCTGCTGGCATTGACTAGCTTATTCTCACTTCCCATCATCCCTTTGTTTACACACTCTCCTGCTAGCTTACAGCTTAACAGCTTATAGCTGTACAACAAAAATTGTGAGCAATATTAGAGCTTTTCAGCTGTATGATTTTGGAACCAGCTCAGACGAGGAAAACAAAGACGTTGATGGATCTATTTATCTTTAATTGGATGCATCAGAGTGGAGCGAATTAAGTTAGTACACGACTACAATTTGGCTAACGAGAATAGTCGTGATTCACAATGATTTGAATAAAGAAATAATCAGAAATGCACATTTTAAGCTTGTTTTTTCATATATGTCCTCCATCATGAGCAAAATTCCATAAGAACATTTTCAGAAGACCCATAACAGGATTTTTTTTCAGAGTGGGTCTTCAACCCTTGCACTGTCAGCTTGTGGAAACCTGCGTTTGTCCTGTGCTAGTTTTGCTGGATATGGAGAAACTCTGCAAAGAGATAAAAAGGAAAGGAGTGGGATTAAGCTGCCTACTCAAATCTAAAAACAAACCGTGCTCAAAAATGGAGAGCAGCTTCACCCACTGTGTTGCGCCGAGGTTCTGCGATACCCAACATATCTCAAGTACCCCAGGTTATCCTGTTCTGCTGATTCATTTTAGACAGGGAGAAGCTATAAATAGATTCCTCTCCATGGCACAGTAGCATCTGATCAGTGGCAAACATCGTCATTATGAACTATATTCAGCCACACGAAGGCATTCTGTAACAGATGGTGTGGCCTTTTAAGAATCATAACCTCCTTGAGTCCACTCTAGAGTTACAGAACCCGTCCGAACATCACGGAGCTTCGGAACAATCAGTTCTCCCGGGTTCTTCCCAAATGCTAAAGATTTGCTGTTATTGAAATGTCTGTATTGGAAGTGTTATGACTTCTCTGCAGATCCCACAAACGTGTGACAACACAGTTTGAAGTTATGGTGCTAAATTCCTAAAGTTTGCATTAGGACGGGTCAGCTCAGGGACATCAGGGTTCTGCTTTTGTTCAGATCCAATACAAACTATAAGGAACAAGGCGTGTGTGCAGAGACTGTTGTTTATGACTGGTGGCTCTTGAAATAGCCTGTAATAATCTGTGGCAGGTGTACACTCTCTCCCTGCTGGCTTAGGTTGAAGTTTCTTAGTATGTTGTGTCTGATGTGAAAAAAACCAGAATCATGCATTCATGTTAAAAACAAAAACAGAAAAAAAACAAAATTCTTTGTTTCAATCCAAGTTATACAACAACTTCTAATCTGTTTGGTAATTCTACTTTAACCCTTTAATTACCCAATCAAATCTTTGATGCTTATTGCCATGTGGGGATAATACACACAGTCGGTAGTTTTTAATATTATCTTTTCTAAATGTGCTCTACTGTTTGGTTAAACAGGCGGTTAAAGGATTAATGCTTGTGATCAGTTATACAACACATGAAATGGGAGATCTCGCTGCCAGGTATCAGTTTGAATCACTACAGAAGGTCATTTAGCAATCATGGTGTATACGTTGTTTCCAAATTTCACTCAAACTTTGGCTTAAAGGCCCACTCCAATCATGTTTTGATCAAATTTAAATGTTTTTTTGCTAAAATAAAAAAAATGTAAATGGCTTTTAGGACTTAGTTTCTGCTGTAGTTTATTAGAATTCACTGCTAAAGCCTTGTTTCCACTGATTGGTCTGGTCTGTTATTTTGAGCGTTTCCATTCTAAAATGGATCCATTAAAGTCCTCCTTCGATGAAAATCCTGTTTTTTGAGTTTATGTGTATGTGTGGCTTTTTCTTCTAAAAGGAAAAAAAGGTAATAAATAATCATTTCATTTTTTCCATTTCCGAGTATTTCACTTTTTAAATCTGTCAATCAAACTGTCACAGACAGACTGTTTGAATGAATGATCTTGTTTCTGCTCCACATGCACTAAACCCTCATCTGGTCCGGCTAGCGTGTCTAGTTCAGGTTCTGGAGAAAAGAAGATGGTATCTTCAAATTTGACAGCAGTCAAAAGAGCCGCTGTTCACAAATCAGCCGTCACTGGATTTTTTGTGAGAGTTTTATCCAATACTTACGGTAGCAGTCCTGAGAATGCTGGAAAATCTCCACCAGACTCCACGGAGCTTCTTGATTTGACCACAGAAATGTGAACGGCGGCTCATTTGACAGCAGTTGTAAAGGATTGTAAATCAATGAAAAAGCATTTGGATGTTAGCTTTCATTATTTTCTGCTCTGAGAAACCAATGGATTGAATGTATTGATCACAGAAACGTCAATAAACATTAGAGAATGAGCTAAAAGAGTCTCTGGTGAACTGGAAGGAGAAAGAATCTGGATTTTGGAGGAAGTTTGGTCCATGAAGATCTTCACTTCCTCGTTCGAGCTGACATCAAAACCATACGTCTGCACATTACCAATATTGCTTGACGTTTTTATGCAGCCGTGGTGAAAATTTACACTATCGAGACACAATCAGACTGGAGAGGATGGGGGCGGGGCTACTCAGCTCAGCTCCAAAAGCCACGCCCCCTCAGAGGAGATTTTGGAAACAGAGGCTTCAGATCAACATGAAAATTATTTTTTTAAAGATATTTAGGTGGGGGAATTTTGGTTAAAAAACGTCATAATCATAATTAAAACACTACTGGGAACGTTTATTTTAAATTTAAAAAATTGTCTTGGGGACTTTAAACAGTTCTGACCCGTAACTCTTGAGGTTTCCCCATCCGTTGTAGGTCCATAGAAAAAGAGAACGGGTCGGTTGTGGCAGAGTTGCTGAGGCCATCCGCTGATTGGCAGAAAGTGATGAAGACATTACAAAGCACCAATATAGCGCTAAGCTAGCATTTCCGTTTTCCTCTTTATCATCTTAGCCGCCCACGATCTTCTTTCAAACAGCATTAAATTCCTGTTTTACACGATGTACAAACAGTAAAGCAAGAAAAAGACGAGCCGTTGGATGTCCCACGCTGTTGTTGCATTTCCAGTCATCGCACAACCGTGACGCAATGACACGCTAGCTAGCATCACACATGCGCCGTGAAAACAAACAGTGGAAACAGTCACCAGAATTAACTGGACTACTCATCCTGTACCGGATCGCTCAGTGGAAACGAGGGTTCAGTTGTGGGCGGGAGCGTTGTTACAAAGCAACCCCACCCCCCTTTCCCCCCCCCTTTGAGCTCCCTGTTTACATGTTAGCTTACAGCCCCTGATTCCCTTAACTTAACATTAGCGCTACGGCATAAAAAATATTGTAGCTATCCAGATGTACAGTTTTGATCCAGATTCCAGCTGAAACTAAGACATTCATGGATCTATTTGCAAGTGGATAAAATAGCTTGTAGCTTCTACGTCACTGTAAGCTTTTTCCAATTACATTATGTCATCTGCTCCTGATTCACAACCATTTGTATAAAGAAATACTCAGAAATTCAATTTTAATCTTAATTTCCTTTTTTTTTTAATCTTCCATCATCAGAAAAAATCCATAAGAACATACCAAACACACTAATTTAATGGGACCGAGTGGGTCTTTCAACGCTACACACCAGTGAACTCGATTTGACTCAAGTGACTCTCACATGCGATCTTTTAAGACGACCTTCTGTCTAAAAGGCCCAAGGAAAACACGGCCTGCTGTTTGTGCGTCTTCTGCTGCTTTCAAGGGACTTTTCCAAACCGGTTCCCACATGCAGCCACGTCCAGCACGCTCATGTGCTGCTGATCTGATAGATTGCTGTCTGCCCCGGCCGTCAGAGCGGTGGCGGACAGCTGATCCCTCCGCTTGTGTTTCACTCGGGGTCAAGAATAACAGGATTAGCTGCTTAAAAAGAGGGCTGATGGGCACAAAGGCCTCAGTGAGCACAAGATTTAGGAGGCAGAAGTCTTTAATGGATCAATGGTCATTTCTTTAAGCTGCTGCTGCTGTTTTCTGTTGCCGCCCATGCTGCAAGCTTGTTTCACCTGACAGTAAAAACAGACTTTTTAGCTTCAAATTGAAAGGCGTCATGTTTTGAGCCATTTTTACATTCAAGGCAACTGTATATGTCTGGCTCGAGACACCAGCCTTCTAAATCCTAAAGTGTAACGACATGTTTCGTAATTATCATGTTTATTAATGGAAACAGCAATGATTGGCTCGCTACCTTAGAAACCGCGAAAGCCACACTCAAAATAGACTTGTTTTCTTTTGAAAGCCACATACAGTAAGTTTCTGGCTCCCAGAGGTCTTTAGACACACACTTCAATCAATATTTTGTTCTTAGTGGTCCTTTTCAAGAACTTGACCAATATCATTTTGTTTGCGTAATGGTCTATTCCAGTACCCACGATGAGAGCCGCATTTGCAGACACACATTTCTTGGACATTCCCAGCAGGTTGTTTGGGGTCAGAAAGGCTCGTAGGGGTCACTCCAGCACCTCTGGAAACAGGAAACAAAACACTCCATAGACTGTTGCATCCTATTTCATTCACTGCTTCTGTTTGCTATAGAGTCTGTCTGTATTCATGCTATAAATCTTGACTCAAAGTAAAATAGATTTGTCTTCTCACAGCTTGTGGTACTTGAATGGAAACTACCTGGTCATCATTGTGTCGGCCTGTGTCATCCTGCCACTTGCTTTAATGAAACAGCTCGGTGAGTAAACCCATGAAATCTCACATTTTATCCAAAATAAATGATTTTTTATTCTGCTTGAACTTCATTTTTACACAAGTTTTAGTGATAAAAAAAACAGAATTTCCCTTATCAAAAATAAATATATTTCAAGTATATGTTTCAAAGTATACTTAAGTAAAGAAAAGTATATTTCCCCATAAGTACCAAGTACACTAAAAAAGTAAAATGGCAGTTTACAAACAAGTATACTTCTTTGGACTAAATTGGCCCACTTTAAGTTCATAAAAAGTATTCTTGGAAGTATACCTTTCTACATGCTATGACTTTACTGGTAATAAACTTTAAGTATACTTTGAAGTGTATTTTAATGTAGCTTTTAAGGTTTGCTCTTAGTTTACAAGCAATAAACTTCTATTGATTAGTATATTAAAATACATTTTTAAAATACTGGAAATATCCCAATAATTCATCTACTCCACTTTTAAAGCTGTGTCTAAAATGTTTAAGGGCAGTGACAAATAGTGGCTAAATATATTTCGACTTGCAGTATATTTCTAAGTATATTCCGAGTAGGGCTGCCACAAACGATTATTTCAATAGTCAACTAATCGCCAATTATTTTTTTTTAATTAATCGACTGATCAGCTAATCCCGAGTCTTCCTAATGCTTCCAGTGGTATCGCTGCTGACCCGAATAGCACTACTATTATTCTGTGCTTTACTGTTTGTTTTACTTATGTTTTACTATGAAGCACTTTGTGATTTTTGATCTTGAAAGGTGCTATATAAATAAAGATTTATTATTATTATTATTATTATTATTATTATCATTATCATTATCATTATCATTATCATTATCATTATCATTATCATTATCATTATCATTATTATTATTATCATTATCATTATCATTATCATTATTATTACTGCGCATGTGTGTCAGAGAGAATGGCAGACCCGGCATTAGAAACCGTCCACCGTAGATTTCAGAGAAAATTAAAAAAAAAAAAAAAAAAAAACAACTAATCAATTTTTAAGTTATTGGTCGACTACTTCAGCCCTACATCTAAGTATTCTTAACATGAACCTATGAACTTATAAACATGATCTTGTGGAGTTTATTTCTAATAAGTACCTAAAAAGTAAACTAAAAGTAAATTATCTACATTTTTGTTTTAAAAGGTAAATCTAAAACAAACTTGAGTATACTTACTCCACAGCGCGGAGGGGTGTGGGAGTACTGTCTGCCCTCCCCCGCCCCTCCTCTCGCCATGCTCCTGCACGGAGAAATGGCATCAGCTGAATCAGAAGCAGTTGAAAAAACTCCTTATATGCCTAAAGAAGATAATCACAGAGGATAACTATCATCCGAAGCTGGTGTTAATTATTTAACGAAGGAGGATTATTTTATTTTAAGGCAGGGCTTCCCATTCCTGGTCCTCCAGAGCGACCACCCTACCTGTTTTCCAGCTCTCTGTGCTGTTGGTTACCTGGACCAGGTGTGTTCAGTCAATCAGAATGTGAAAACATCTGACTGAGCCAATCAGCAGCTGGCAGGGCTTGGAGATCTGGAGGGTGGTGGCTCTCGAGGATGAGGAATGGGCACCCCCGTTATAAGGCGCGGAGTGACTCGTCTGTATCATAAAGTACCCCCTCGCTGCGGCTGCTGTAACCTACAATCTTTAGTTTTGAATAAAAAATTAAAACTCTTTATGTTAGCAATAGTCAAATGTTCTTTAATACCGGTAACAGACGTCCTTCAGCCATGGGGGTGGGGGGTTCTCCATGTTTGCGGATTCCGCATATTCGCGGATGACTCTGTTCTCTAACTCCTGCAAATAAGGGGGGAATACTGTAGAGCTGCAGACCTGTTACTTTTTTTTTTTTTTAAAGGGTTTCTGTCCTCTGGTGACCTTTATTAATGTAACCTGTTTGAACTGGTTATCTATATAAAAGACACCTGTTCACACACTGTAGCCTTCATTGTTGTTGCAATGTCACATGATTGGAGGGGGCGTTGATTCAGAGCACCTGTTCACCTGCAGGTTTTTTTTTATTGTGGTTTGTGTACATACAGAACTGGTAGCTCCTGGTATTTTTTTTGTTAATGTGTTAATTTCAACACATTTAGCACATTTAGCTGGAACGATTTCAGAAAACTTGAAAAACGAGGGATTTTATTGTGTTGCTAAGTATTTTTAATGCTCAAGAATGAACGCAAAAACTTCGTTAGCCAATTTATTTACTTTTGCTTGTTACAAACAATGGACTTGCCTCAGTGTTTCTGGCATCTGGTCAAGCCTTATTTACACACCATTAAGCAGTCAAATTGTAACCTCTCAACTATGACCAACACCAAAGAGCTATCAGAGGACACCAGGGACAAGATTGTACACCTGACAAGACTGGGATGATCCAGAAGAGGACTGGAAGAAAGTCATGTGGTCAGATGAAGCCTAAATGGAACTCTTTTGGGATAAACGGCACTCACTGTTTGGAGAATGCTGAGCATCATGAACACGACTGTATAGCATTGGGGTGGAAACTTTGCTTTGAGGGGAATTTTCTACAAAGTGACAAGACAAGGGATCCTTGGTGAGATTTTGGGCAAAACTTCCTTCTATCAGTTGCTGCATTTCCATTGACTATGAAACTAAAAATGGAAACACGTCAATTTTGAAATAAAGTTGCTACACAAACCATTAAGTACCTCTCCATCAAGACCTAAGAGCTGTCAGAGAACACCAGGGACAAGATTTTACACCTGAACAAGACTGGGATGAACCAATCTACACAATAAGCAAGCACACTGTAAAAACTCAATAAAATTTTACTCAATAAAATTGCGGAAACAAAGTGACAATTAATAATATTAAGTAAATTCAACATGTCCAAAAAATAATTGCTTTTACTAAAATAATTGTTTAAGATTGAAATAATAAATATACTTCTTAAAAGAAATTTAATTGTTAATAATTATTATTAACAATTCATTTAGAAAAACTAGTTCATTTTTTTGACTTGTTTTTTTTACCACAAAATTTTATTAAAGAATGAGTCATTGTACAGCAACTTCTGCAATGTTAGTTACATTTTTCTTGTGAATATAAGAGGCTGAATCATATGACTTTTTGCTATAAACCACACCTACAAAAACACAACACACACAAACTAAAACAAACAGCATAATAACATACACAAACTAAAACAAACAGCATAATAACTTAACAATAAACACAGCTTCTCTTAACTAATATATGATACTGTTACAGCAATCTTTAACAAAAAACCTATAATCTGACATCTTAAAATTTTAAGCAGTTGAAATCAAAAATCTATTGGATCATATGTTAGGTCTAGATTTTTAATATTATTGATATAGGTTCCCCAAATTTCCTCAAAAAGGTGTTGTTTGGTTTTGTGAATATACATTATTCTTTCTAAGGGAAGGCAATATAACATTTGCTTAAACCACTGGTTGATGCTGGGTCGGTTGATATTTTTCCAAGCCTGCGCGATGCATCTTTTAGCTGTTAGTAAACTGATATCTATAAACGTAGTCTCTGTTTTTCTAAAATTGTGTTTCGCTGGATACATAGCCAATAGGAATAAGGCAGGACTCAATATAAGTTGTTTTGAGATTATTTTTTCTATAGTGATTCTAACTTCTTCCAAAAAACTTTGTATTTGGATTTTTTTGACTTGTTGAATTTACTTCATATTATTAATTGTCACTTTGTTGCCACAATTTTATTGAGTAAAGGGGGTTCTTACTTTTTACAGTGCAGCAATTTCCCTCCACCTGGAACTCCATCCAAGATCTCACCTGGTTGGGTGCAAATTATTTTAAAATAGATCGACTATGAAATTGCACAACTTGGATTTGCGATAATAAATTAGCCAAAAAGGCGCTTGGAGGAGGTGATTTTTGAAGTATGTCAAAATGACATATTTCGCTGCAACGGAAACACTTTTTTAAAATTAAATGAGTGACGTGTTATGCATCACACCTCATCATGCAGAATTATTGGCTCCACAGCTCTTCTGTAAAATCACAAATTCCCAAAATTGCTTCATTCATAGCTGCTCACATGTAGCTAGCCGCTCCATGGCCTGAATAAGACGCCCACGTCTCCTTTGATAGATGACGATAAGCGCCAGTGCTAAGGCGGAAATTCGAATGTATTTGCTGTAAATAAAAGTATTATTCACTCCCATTGATTTATGTTAATTTGCTTAATTATGATTTAATGCAAACGGTGTCATTGCAAAATTGTGTTTTTTTTTTGTATTTCTTTAATTTTCGATAAAGTTTTGCGCATATTTGTAATGGTAATACAGCGAGAGAGCATAGCAATGATCCCAAACAAACAGAAGGAGTGGCTACTTAAAAAGCATTTCAAGATTCTGTAGTGGTCTAAAAATCTGTGGAGGGAGTTGAAAGTTTGTGTTGCCCGGCAACAGCCTCAAAACATCACAGCTCTTGAGTAGATCTGCATGAGAGAATGGACCAAAATAGCAGCTACAGTGTAAACCTGGTGAAAAAAAGCTTTGAGTTCTGTCGTTAACAACCAGGGTTACATTACTAAGTATTAAACTGAGTTTTTGTCGTCAACCAAAAAACAATTTTTAACCAAATAAATTGAATGGATTGTTTTTTTTTAAATTCTGTCTGGTAGTTGTATCTATGATGAACACTACAGACTTCTTTCACCTTTTTCAGAGACAATTTGATAGTTTATTATAAGTTGTGTCAATTTAAATAAAGCGAAAAATTAAAGCTAATCCAGTTAATTTTGAGAATGAAAATGATTTATGAAGGCATTTATACCTTTATGATCTATTATTTGAAGAGTGTTGAACTCCAGTTCACATTCTTGGAGCTTTTTGATGAAAAACGCATTTGGCATTTAGCTAGCTCACACAATGCCACTTTGATGGGAATGCTAACATCCAGCAATTAGTGTGTTTTTATCCTGTCACCAGCCAGGAAATCAGCAGGTGCTCTTAATGTTCTCCTTGATAATGACTCTCCCGATTTTGGCCTAATCCGTTCATTATCACAGAGTAAAAACATGTTTTTGTCCTCATGGGTCCTGGACACTCCGCAGGATTCTCTTACAGCAAATTCATTACTGAGCTGAAGCCACTGCTTTACCTATAAATCTGACAGGCTTCATTGTTGCTAATGGACAAAGAACAAGCTCTGCAGTTTAACAAGTTGTTGATGTTGAGTGTCTTTTTTTTCCAGGTTACCTTGGCTACACCAGTGGATTTTCTCTCAGCTGCATGGTGTTCTTTCTCACTGCGGTAAGTGGCCCATCATCACAGCTATTCTTCACACAGAGCCTCATTTATTCTGGCATGTCGGCCTGGCACACGGGCCCTCTTTCCCACCCTTGAATTTTTCCTAACCCTGGTCTTGTGTTGAATCGATGCTTGATACAGCAAATTTCGTCATTCTAAAGCGATTCGTGTGACATTCGCTGCTCATCACGCTTCCAAAAATACGGTCCTGAGCTTGACGTTGCTGCCTCATGTGGGAGGAGCTACCGGCAAATGCATTTAGGATGATCGGCAGGTACACAGGGTGTACAGCGCCTTCAGGTTGCTCCTAAGTGATCTGTTTGCTCTGCTTTTTTATCTGTTTTTATTGTTAAGAGGGGCTTATGTTTTTATATTATTGCATGTGTGGGGTACAGTTTTTCTTGTATTTGTTTTATGTACATCACTTTGAGCTGTTTTTTAACTGGAAAGGTAAATAAAATCAATTTGAATTTGAATTTGAATTTGAATTTGATCGCTATAAGGGACTGTGTCTGTAGATATCTCACTTAGAATTTTGAGAAATGAGGTTTATTTGTTGTGAAGAGTTCTACAAAAACATCAGTAATCATGTTTGGGTTTATATAAAATACACTTTAATTGCAGACTCTTAGTCCATAAAAACATGCAAAAGACATTAACACACTCATTAAAAAACAAACAAAACAAACAAAAAAAAAAAACAGTCATACTAGTGTTTTCACAGCTGTATTGAACATCTTGCAACACTATATGCCACACGTGTCAAAGTCAAGGCCCGGGGGCCGGATCCGGCCCTCCGGGTAATTCTATCCGGCCCTCCAGAGCATTTTATTTTATTATTATTAACGGCCCGATGTTATCTCGCGCTCATTTCTAACTTGTATAATTTTGACCCAATATATTTTTATGGATAGTAAAATACTGAAAGTTATTTATGGTTTAAGTTTATTTATTCTGGAATAATATTCCTGCCTTTATTATTCATAATTATGTTAAAAAGTTACAGTTTTAAAGTTTTGAAAATAGGCATTTTGCTAGATTTTTGGAATATTTTGGCATCTACTAAGACTTTTTGGACTGATTTTGTGTTTAGCTATTATTTCAACTACACGTTAGCTGTTTTGGCTAACCTCAGTGATTTTTTTTTGTTGTTATTTAGGTTAATTAGCTCATATTTTAACTAATAATCAGCTTCAGCGTTTTTAAGCTATCATTTTCAGCATCTTCACCAAATCCAGCTAACAGCATTCACACTAGCATTACCACAGGTGATGCTATTTATCTAGTTCATAATTGTGTTAAAATATTACAGATTTAAAGTTTTATAACTGTAGTTTTAAAGTGGTCATTAAATGTTTATCCTGTTCGGCCCGGGACATACGGTGTGTTGTGGATTTTGGCCCCTTGTGTGATTGAGTTTGACACCCCTGCTATATGCAATGTTGGTAAGAAATACAATTATTATATTTGTAGACTCATTTACCCATAAATTTATACATTTAATTTCTTAAGACAGCCTGTAATGTGCTGACTCGGGACGACATACATTTCAGAAGCAACAAAAGTCTTAAGATTATTATTAAAAGATGATCCCGGTACAGGGGATGTGTCTGTATGACAGCCGCTTCCGCTGTGTTTCTGTGACTCTGTGGCTGAGCGAGGAGACTGACTGTCTAGTACTAAACCGAGGAAGGAAACATAAGATTAGGAGACCTTTTTCATTTTTTTTTTTTTTATGTTTCGATGAGGGTTGAGCCGGCAGCCTCTGCAGCGTCTCTGTCTGCCGGCATATTAAGTGACTGAGCTCCACCGCAGGAGTGAAAGCCAACGATCTGTCCGGAGTGCGTCCCACCTTCGTCCAAAAGTATCCGGATCAGCTCTGCAATCCTGCGGCTCCAGCGGGTTAAGGAAAAAGATGGAAGTTCATGACAAAACGCTCGCTTTGGATTAAGTATTCTATTCGCTGATCGAGTCACTGAAAATGTCACATGACCAAAGCTGAGTTTCTGATTGGCTGATGCGACCTGTCAAACTTAAGATATTTAAATTTTGGCTGCACCGCCTAATTCGCGCCTCATTCTCTTAAATTGAGCTGCTGGCAGACCTTCTTGCCGCAGGACTTCAGATCGCCTCATGTAGCTCCATTGACTTAACATTGAAACTGGCCGCCTCGCCACGTGAATGCACCTCTAGGGACTCTTCTAAGCATTTTCTGAATGAGTTGATGGATTGTTTTCGCTCGTCTTTCCCTGCAGGTCATCTTTAAGAAGTTTCAGACTCCTTGCCCCTTTGTGGAGTTTTCAGTCAACAGCACTGCTGCGCACCACAGCCTGAACGTCTCAAACCACGTCCAGGAGTACATCACCGGCGCCGCGCCTGAGGAGGACGACTCTCACTGCGGCCCTCGGATGATCACCCTCAACACACAGGTGAGCATGTTAAAAATGTTTTGTGGCTCATCATACACTTTCCCTTTGAGAGGCTCTAGAGCACGTGTTGAAGTCAAGGCCCGAGGGCCGGATCTGGCCCTCCAGCTCATTTTATTTTATTGTTATTAATGGCCCGATGTTATCTTGCACTCATTTCTAACTTGTATAATTTTGACAACATTTATTTTTAAAGAGAGTAAAACATTGACAGTTATTTGATTTTGTTGATTTATTCTCGAATAATATTCCTGCTTTTTTATTATTCATAATAATGTTAAAAAGTTATGGTATAAAGTTTTAAAAATTGTCATTCTGCTAGCTTTTTGGATTATTTTGGCATTTACTAAGATTTTTTTAGGCTGTTTTGGAGTTAAGTTAATATTTCAGCTACACGATAGCTGTTTTGGCTGATTTAGGCTTTTCTTTTTAAGTTTTTTAGGATATTTTCAAATGTAGCTATTTTTTGAGCTTCATGCTAGCTGTTTTGGCTAACCTAAGTTGTTTTTTTTTGGGCTAATTTGACATGTAGCTAATATTTTAGCTGTCTATAAGCTTCAGCGCTTTCAATTTCAGCATCTTTAGCTATCTTCATTAGCGTTCGTGCTTCCATTATTGCAGTTAACGCTATATATTTTATATATAAATACTCTCTATATATGTAGAGTATATATATATATACTCTATATATTTCTATTTTAATTGTTTTAACTGTATTTTATTCTCTTGTGTTGATGCCTTTTGGCCCAGGTCTCCCTTGAAAAAGAGATGTAAGTCTCAATGGGATTTGCTGGTAAAATAAAGGTTAAATAAAATAAAATAAAATATCTAGTTCATAATTATGTTTTTAAAGTTTTAAAAATTTAGTTTTAGAGTGTTAAATAAATGTCCGGTCCGCGACCTAAGGTGTGTTTTGGATTTTTGCCCCCTGTGTGATTGAGTTTGACACCCCCGGTCAAGATGCTGGCTAATAACAGGAAGTAATGTGTCTGTGCACTTTTTTTTTTCTTTTTACAGACGGCTTATACAATACCTATTTTGGCTTTCGCTTTTGTTTGCCACCCTGAGGTTTTGCCCATCTACACTGAGCTCCGAAAGTGAGTCACTCCCTCGTAACCCTGTGGTGTTTGATGACACGTCTGTGCAGAATGTAACTCTTTTTTTTTTTTTTTTTTTTTTACAATTCCAAAATTTCTGATTTCAGTCCATCAAAGAAGAAGATGCAAAAGGTGTCCAATATTTCCATCCTTGTTATGTACACCATGTACTTTCTGGCTGCTCTGTTTGGCTACCTGACCTTTTATGGTGAGCGCAGGTGCCTCTGAAATCTCTCGGGTTATTTTCCACTAAATCCAAATATCAAAAAATCATTTTCGTCAGAATTTATCTCTTAATGTTGACAAATGCTCACAAATAAATAAGTAATTCATGCAAATAAAATGAAGTTTAAAACCCTGATTATGACTAATTAAATGATGCGATGTCCCTAAAGTTGCATTAAGAGCTTTTTAACAAACATTTTTTTCAAAATCTTGTTTTTTTATGCCCTTTCATTCCAAATGATTTTCCAATAAGTCTTTTTAACTGCCACTCCCCCTTTCTAAAATCCAAATTTTTGAACTTGTTCCAGTGTTACGTAATGATGAATAAATAGGTCTCCAGTCAAATCAGTCTATCCTGTCCTGTGCTGTAGAGCTCCCTCTAGTGGCGACTTGTTCACTGCAGCTTCTACAAAGCACTGCAGCAACATTTGATGTTGGTGCACATTCAGGAACTGGTTTCTCCCGATGTTTTCCTGCAGATAAAGTGGAGCCTGAACTGCTGCACACCTACAGCCGCATTGATCCTTATGACACTTTGATCCTGTGCGTGCGTGTGGCCGTCCTCACCGCTGTGACGCTGACTGTGCCGATTGTCCTGTTCCCAGTACGTGACAACTTTTTGTTAATTGTTAAAATAAATCCACGTTGGTGTGTTTTAAAATATGAATTTGATGTCTGCAGGTGCGCAGAGCCATCCTCCACATGTTATTCCCCACCAAACCTTTTAGCTGGTTACGCCACGTCCTCATCGCCCTCGTTCTGCTCTTCTTCATCAACATGCTCGTGATATTTGCTCCTAACATTTTGGGGATCTTTGGTGTTATCGGTTAGTATGCCATTTTCAGATCTGTCACTGATCATGCTGTCCTCTGCAACGTGTGTTCAAGCGACCACTTTCAATGAAAAGTCTATGTAAACATGTATTTGAAACTTTCGCGTTTCCGCGTCGCTCCATAGGTTACTGTGACTGTTTTTGGTCTCTCTGTACCAGGGGGGCCCAGACCTCTTGGCTCAAAGGGCCAAAATCTAAAGTACGCGCGCAAAATGCAAATATTCATTAAATTAAAGGACAAAAAATAAAGAAAACAACAAACTGGGATCCTAATGAAAGACGTGGAGCTGGTCTTTTGTTGTAGTGACTTCATCTTAACTAGCTAAAAAAAGTGATCAGAAGTCTCTTGGGAATTTTTAATACAAAAAAGCCAAGGGTTGATTCACTTGGGGTTTTTTTCACCCATAACTGCAGGCAAACATAGTGCTAACAGCGCCACCCGGAGGCTGAAGGTATATTACAGCTCTAGAGTTTTGGAACACCATAGAGCAGGAGTGGGCAAATGTTTTGACTCGTGGGCCAGAAAGGGTTCTAAAATTTGGCATAAGGGCCGGACAAGGAGCAGATGGAAGGAGAGATTTGGTAATCAACCTCATAAACTAAAAAAATAATATGGAATTTAGAGAAAAACATGCTTTAATTTGGATTAAAATTCACATATATTCATTTAAAAACAGAAAATTTGGGAATTTTAATTTCTAAATTTTGATTTTTGTTCTCTTTTGGGTGATCCAATGGGTTGATGTTCTTCAGAGGAAAATGCAAACTCAAAGAAATGCTGCATTTATGTGGTGTAGGAATAATCCGAAAGATCACCATCTGACTCAGAAAGGAACACACACGAACGTCAGAGAAACAACACCATTCATGGGAAGAAACCATAAATACAATGAAAATAAAACGATAATTAGGATTTTTGATTCAATGTATTTTAATTTGGAGGGCCAGATTAAGTAGTTTAAGGGGCCGCATGTGGCCCCCGGGCCGTAGTTTGCCCACCCCTGCCATAGAGAATCAATGGGAAACGGGTAGAGGGGTTTTAACTAAACACTCTGGGGCTTCATCAGCCACAATTTGGCTCCTGGGCCCCACTTTGGGCACTCAGGACCTTTTATCTCTCCATGGTGGCTCCTTGACCAAATATAAATTAAGTCAGGGAGAGTGCAGACCCAGCTATGTCGACTGTCGGAGTTAGCAGCTCCTGCTAATGGCTGCCTAACCAAAACTGCCTCAAGAAAAACAAATAAACAAAGCCCGCAAACTAAGACTACTAAGGTCCAAACTAAAATAACAAAACCCAGCAGTGTAAGACTGCTGAGGACAAAGAGGGGAAAAAGAACAAAAAAAAAGATAAAATAGCAGTTTTTTTAAAGTAAGGATTACTTAATCAGCATTCATTTAATTTGGATTAGTTACATTTATAAAGTGATGGCTGAGAAGCACATAAATATTAAAATGTCTATTTTATTTTCATCCCCTTTGACCTGAAGATGTCTTGTTTGCTCAATGCTACCTCCAGAATGCACAGATTTTATATACAAAGTAAAAATTGGTAGAAAATTTGATCTTTTATGAGTTAAAAGCCAAATTTCTTATGCTAAACAATATAGATTACCAGCATCCAGAGATTATCCAGTTTGGGACAGAGCGTCTTTTATTTTGAAAAGAAGGTATTTGAGCTTTTGTCACATGTAAATTAAAAAAAGAAAAATCACATTTTGAGAGATGCTTGGTTCTTTTTATATTTTTGCTTTTGTTTGGGCCAAAAATTACACATAATTCATATTTTTTATTTATAAAAAAGAAGACTATAAATGCAAATCCAAATTTCTTAATGGCTAAAATAAAACTATGCGGCTCCTTCTATGTTTTGATCAGTAGAAAACAAACCCAAATAGCTCTTTTACCTTAAAGGTTGCCGATCCCTTATCTATACAAATAGTATTGCCATTGAATGCACGTTGAAAGTTAAACTAGCGCTCTGTCCGAATTCCTTCTCTACTCACTATATATTTGCAGTGCTGTCTGACTCTACAATTCCAAAATCATCAACAGCACTAGAAGTCTTTGCGAAAAACTAGCGTTCATCAATGTTTATTATATTAGTAAGTAAGTATATTTTATTTATAGAGCACCTTTCACAGATAAAATCAAAAAGTGCTTTACAGAGTAAAGCAATGACAAAAAATAAAAACAGATTAAAACAGTAAATAAAACAGTACAGCACAATTCATTAAAAGCTCTTTTATAAAGCAAATTCTTTAGCTGTTTCTTAAAAGCATCAACATTATCAGTCAGGCGGAGTGACAAGGGCGGGGCGTTCCACAGTCTTGGGGCTACTGCTTGGACAGCAAGGTCACCACGAGTTTTGTAACGAGTCTTCGGGACTCTGAGAGGGTTCAAAGCTGAGGACCGAAGGGAGCGGCTAGCAACATATGCTACAATTAGCTGGGAAATATAATCGGGGGCCTGTCCATTAAGAGCTCTAAAAATCAAAATGTTAAAATCAATTCTAAAATTAATGGGAAGCCAGTGTAAAAAAGATAAAACAGGTGAAATATGAGCTATATTAGCGAATATAGACCACAATGCATTGCGATCTAACAGTTTTTTTGCAAAAAAACATGTTTAAATGTAATTTTTTAAATTAGTCGTCCACATATTAATTATCAGAACACAGTGGAGTCACAAATAGACGTGAAATGTTTTTATTGATTCGATCTTCACTTTGTGAAATCTGTGACAACATATCTGGTGTTTAGATTAAAAAAAAGTAGTGTGCACGGTGTCTGAATTGCTTTTAAAATCCAGGGTACTGGATAGTCCCGCACTATATAGTATTTTAGAACGTCTTTCTTTCACTGTTTACTACTCAATATATATGTTCAGTGCTGAAGCGTGTCGTAGCACCAAAAAAGTTAAAAAAAGAAAAAAAAACATGATCAAAGAACTGCCAGCTTAAGTCAATATTATTATCAATCTTTGTCCACAAAGTGGAGGCAGAACTTCATACATCAGAGGGAAAAGTTGAACACGTGACATCTGATTGCTGTGCAAACAGATGTACGCACATGTCAGAGCTGACATCCGTTCACAGAAAAGATAACTGTTGCACAACATGACGAGGGGATTGCAGCAACTTTGTATTAAGCAGACTCGTCTCAATAGATATCAAGGAAGAGAAATAATAAAAATAATTGAACTTAAACAGCACACATGATTTTTTTTTTATTTTCATCATAACATTTGGGCTATTTTTTTGTTAAAATTTCTAGTGTTATGATGTAAAATAATCAGGCTACTGCTGCTCACAAACAAGTTGAAAAGTTTCAGCTCCATGCTAACTATTTTGGTCAAATTAGGCCTGTCTTTATACATTTTTAGGCTGTTTTTGAGAAACAAGTTAAAAATTGTGAACCAATATGAACATAAACTAACATTCTTGTTGTGTTGGAGTTTGAGATTCTGTCATTATCAATTTTTTTTTAATTTCACATTCACCAATTGTCGAGTTACATTCAGGCTTGTTTTTCAGAAGAGAGAATTAAACTTGAGTACGTTTTAAAAAGTATTGTTTTATGTCTTTGAGTAAAAAAACTCTAAATCTGTTAAAAAAGTAAGATTACAGAGTGATCCTGGACCTCTCTTTCAGGTGCCACATCTGCTCCCTGCCTCATCTTCATTTTCCCTGCTGTCTTTTACATCCGCATCGTTCCCAAAGAGGATGAACCCATGACCTCTGTTCCCAAGATGGTGGTGAGAGATGTTAACAAGTATCTCATAAGCTGAAATGATTTCCTATACCAACGTAAAATGAACATAAGTATAAACGCAACACAAATCTGTCTAAATCTGTGAAAGTGAGCATTTCTCCTTTGCTGATATAGTTCATCCCATCTCACAGATGTGCCATAACAATATGGTGATTAGAAACTATGATTAGCAAAGCAGTATTATAAAGCACAGCTCCATGTTGCAGGGATCTGTGCAGAATTCTTGGAAGCTGAAAACATCACGATTCTTGCATGGTCAGCATACTCACTGGACATGGTACCTATTGAGCGTGTTTGGAATGGTCTGGAGCTACGACAGCGTGTTCCAGGTCCTTCCAATATCCAGCAACTTCTCACAACCATTGAAGAGAAGTGGACCAACATTCCACACACCACAATCTACAACCTGTATAACTCTACGTGAAGGAGAACCGTATGAGGTGGTCACACCAGATACTGACTGGTTCTCTGATTGCCAAGACCCGCCCAATAAAACAAAACAGCATGTTTCAGAGTGTTCTTTTGTTGTGGACAGTCTAACTCACACCTAGGGGTGTAACGGATCACAAAACTCACGGTTCGGATCGTGTCACGGTTTTAGGGTCACAGTTCGGATCGTTTTTTGGATCAGTGAAAAGTAAAAAAAAAAAAACAAACAAACAAAAAAAAAACAATATAAAAGCTAAATTCATTTTTGGAAATGCTTCAAATCATAAATTCAATAAGCATTTAAAGTACTTCAGACACACAATATTTACATATTTAACATCAAAACATTTGGTCATTGAAGCCTATTTATTAAAACAAAACATTTTTAAACTTTGAACACAGACAAAATGCTAAAACATGAAGTTTCTGATGACATTTTCATGTCTTTAGACCAAATCTACAAAAACTGAGATAAAAGAATGTTTAAAAACAGTGTTGAAAATACCAAATCAATCTAGATAATTCCTTAAAAGTTAAATTATAAATAAAACAGTTAAAATTAATTTTGGTATTAACTGCTTTATTAAAACTACCTGTGGAACATTTAAATGTTTTAAATAATAATTATCTGTAAAACGTGGCACTTCCGCGCTCGCTTTTCCTGATGAATTTTGACACATTTCGCCTTCCATACATGGTTCGGTGACGGTACCGGCGAGTCCGTTACGGAGCTGCAGCTTTCTCCTGTGCGGGACAGTTGCTGCTTTAAACTGGAAGATTCTTTGAACCCAGTAATAGAAATGTGTACCGATGCTTTTATTCAGCTCCTAAGATTAAATAAACCTGATATCTGTCGATCTTCGTCCTTCATTATGAATCTGAGAAAAGTTTTTGACAGAAGCTCCTCCCACACGCAGCGGGAGCTTCAGGTAAACAGACTTTAGGAAAACCGGGAAGCAGCTGCTTCAGGGCTCGTCAAAACAAAGAGGATTTTCAGGACTATGACGACAATTTAATTCGATGTGAACGGACAATTGGTATAAATTATGATAGCGCGAGGTGCGCACGTGTGTGTGCGTGTTTTTTTTCTTTTGGGGGGGGGCGCCGCGATCCGCGGGTCAGACCTGGCCCGAACCGTGGCGTCTGATCCGTACGGATCACGGATCTTCTGTGATCCGTTACACCCCTACTCACACCTGTGTAAAAATCATCCTGTCTAATCAGCATGTTTATATAGTACACCTATGCAATAACCATACTGTTTAATCCACATATTGGTATGGAACACTTGTGCAATTATCATACTGTTTAATCAGCATCTTGATATGGCACACCTGTACAAAATTTAATGCTATTTAATCTGCATCTTGATATGGCACACCTGTGCTATAATCATTTTGTTTAATAAGCATCTTGATCTGTTACACATTTGCCATAACTGTGCTGTTTAATAAGCAGCTTAATATGGCACACCTCTTCAATATTCATGCTATTTAATCAGCATCTTGATATGGAACACCTTTGTCATAATCATGCTGTGTGATTGGCATCTTGGTATGATATGACATACAGTGTCATAATACTGCTCCCTAATCAGCATCTTGATATGGCACACCTGTGCCATAATCACTTTGTCAAATTGGCATCTTGATATGATTTGGAACACATTTGCCATAATTTTGCCATGTGATTAACATCTTAATATGGCTCAACTGTGCAATAATATCGCTATTTAATCAGTGTCTCAATATGGCACAACTGTAGAACAATCATGCTATTTAATCTGCATCTTGATATGGCACACCTGTGCAATAATCATGTTGTCTAATAAGCAGCTTGATCTGTTACACATTTGCCATAATCGTGCTACTAAAATTAGCAGCTTAATGTGGCACACCTGTGCAATATTAATGCTGTTTAGTCACCTTTGTCATAACCATGCTGTGTAATTGGCATCTTGATATGATGTGGCACACATTTGCCCTAATTTTGCCATTTTATTAACATCTTAATATGACACAACTGTGCAATAATCATGCTATTTAATCAGCATCTAAGAGTGGCACACCTGTACAACAATCATGCTATTTTAATCAGCATTTTAATATTGCACACTTGTGTAATAATCATGCTATTTAATCAGCATGTTGATATGGCACACCTGTGCAATAGTCATGCTATTTGATCAGCATGTTGATATGGTATACCTGTGCAATAATCATGCTATTTGATCAGCATGTTGATATGGTATACCTGTGCAATAATCATGCTATTTGATCAGCATGTTGATATGGCACACCTGTGCAATAATCATGCTATTTGATCAGCATCTTGATATGACACACCTGTGCAATAATCGTGCTATTTGATCAGCATCTTGATATGGCACACCTGTGCAATAATCATGCTATTCGGTCAGTATCTTTATATGGCACACCTGTGCAATAATCATGCTATTTAATCAGCATCTTGACATGGCACACCTTTGAGGTGGGATTGATTATCTCAGCAAATGAGAAGTGTTCACTGATTTCGACAGATTTGTGAACAATATTTGAGAGAACTTGTTATTTTGTGTTTTGTACAAAATGTTTCAGATCTTTGAGTTCATCTCATGACAAATGGAAGCAAAAACAAAAGTGTTTCATTTATTTTTTTGTTCAGTGTAGTAAAACTAGACTGCAGATTTGTATTTTTTTTTACCCAGACTTCTTGATAATTGAATCTCTCCTCCTCATTTTCAGGCTGTTTTTTTTGCCGCTTTGGGCATCTCCTTTATGGTAATGAGTCTGAGCTTCATAATCATGGACTGGACCAGTGGGACCAGCCGCGCAGCGGGAGGCCACTAACCGCCGCTGTGCCGCGCGCTTTCAGGAAAAGGCCTCATTCTGTACTGCAGGCAGCCTGAAGGAGCGGCATCACAGCTGGAGAAACACATTACCTGCTGTGCAGTGAGCAGGAGCTTTGTCAGCTTTGGAAAGAAACAGTATATTGTGGCATGTTGATAGGAAACACTTGTGTGCATCAGATTAAATTAACTTTTGTCTGTAACTTATCAATAACAGAACAAAACATTTCAGACACTAATATTATATTATTTAATTTAAATGAAGAGCGGATGGAATTCATCTAAATAATTAGAAATAAATAAGGCAGAGGATACTTGAGTTGTGAAAACCGCCTGTAAATTGAAAATAAGGTTTTATTTTCACCCAAACAGCTGGTACTGTGCTGGAGACGAAGGTTTGTACAATTTATATTATTTTTCCTGAAACACAGAAACATTCAGAGAAAAGATCTCACATATCTAACAGAAAAGTAAACCTTTATTTCGTCATGTAGTATAGGTCCAAGGCATGATTCAAGAATGCTGTTGATAACTTTATTAGTTTGCATTTAATCTTTGGTGCCTTGCAGCATTTGGGATAACAACCAATGCATACAGTAAAGCGTGTATTTATTTAGATAACACTATTCATGTGTGACTATTTTTAACTTTTGATAACACAAAAAACCCCTATTATGATGGTATTTTTCCTAAAGAGTACATAAATTAAAAAAAAAGCTCGATATTAACATACTTTTAATATGCTCTAAATCAGGGGTCCCCAAACTACGGCCCACGGGCCGCATCAGGCCCGCCCCAACATTTGGCCCGGCCCCCCACACACAATCAGAAACGCTGTTCGAGAACCACATAGAACATGACTTCTTATTCCACCCTTCTGCTGTCTGAACTATGACGGGAGAGGATAGACTACTTATTGGCTTAATAGTGATTCACCTTTTCATTTTTTCTTCATTATTATTATTTTTCTTCTGTGAGCTTTTTTGGACGTCCATAGCTCTTCAGCTCTTTCAGCTATTAAAATATTCAGCTCTTTTTATGCTAGCTTTTTCAACTGCTTTGGCACTTACAAAGGATTTCTAGGCTAACTTGGAGTTTAGCTAATATTTTAGCGCCAACCTGTTTTGGCTAATTTATGCTTTTTTCATTATTTAGACTAATTTGGCACTTAGCTAATATTTCAGCTACGTGCTAGCTGTTTTGGCTATTTTTTCTTTTTTTTTTTTGGCTGTTTTGGAGTTTAATACATATTTTAGTTACATGTTAGCTGTTTAGGCTAATTTAGATTTTTTTAAAGTTTTTTTGGCTAATTTGGCAATTTGCTAATATTTTAGCTAGTTATCAGCGTCACCATGTTCAGCTATTAGCTTCAGCCATTTCAGCTATCAGTTTCAATGTTTTCAGCTAATAGCTTCTGCGTTTTTAGTGATCAATTTGAGCATCTTTTGCTATTCGCACTAGCATCTTCAGCTGCCACATTCAGCTTACAGCATTCACACTAGCATTATCGCAGGTAATGCTATACATCTAGTTTTTTAAATGTTTTGGTTTTAATTTTTTCTATGAAAATTACAGAAATGAATAGTTTAAATTTGGCTATGTGTGGCTTTCTGGAAAACCGTAAATGTTTACATTTAGGCTGTGATTGCTGCACTTTTTTTGTTAACCTACCAACTGACCCAACCAACATCAGAGAAGAAAACAGTGATATGGCCCTCACAAGAAATAGTTTGGGGATCCCTGCTCTAAATCAATCGCACAAATATAGCACACTGTGATCTTTGCCTTCAAACAGTTGCATCCTTCAGAGAATCAACTATTGCTGCACATAATTAAGAATAAGTGTTAGAAAACAGTTTTTTTAGACATAGACTGTGAACCACACACACAAACAAAGGCTTCAATAAATATACAAACACCTAAATTACATCAAAAACTATGTAATATGTGTACTTTTGGTTGTTTTTATAATAGAGATATGGGAAAAACATCCAGAGATGTAAATTTTTTTCATTCTCTTATTGTCTATGATTGCATTTAAGAGATAAAAAAAAAAAATTCACTAAAAATATCTAGAAATCCGTTTAAATCACTTTAGCACAAGATATTGCCTGTCTCTTCTGTTTACTATCTTGTGTTTGGAGATTCAGTTCGTGGGTGAAAGTATGAGGACAATATGCATCTCTTATAGCAACAAAATGCAAAGATGAGGCATGGTCGGCTTCAACAAGGTAAAGCTTTGCTGGTGTGAGTAATGCCGAGGTGGGCAGCAAGTGAACTCATTTTCATTCTTTATTTCTCTGGTTTGAAGTGTTCTGAACATCTCGACAGTTTAGATCTCCAGTGTTTTGCATGTTTATTTCTATTTTCTCTCATCAGTGGGTTGCACGGTGACTGATTTCGCTTCTGGAAATGTTGTGTATAATTGTTAAAGTAATCCTTTAAGTTTCGATTTTTTTTTTTGCTTTTGAAGTATTGATCTGTGATGTTTCTAAATTAGTGTTATAATGCGAGATTGATTGGATGAAAAGCGAACTAGTGTGTGTGAAAGAAAAATTGAAAAAAATAATAATTTAGTAAATGCCCCACCTAAAAATAGTATACATAAATGATTTGAAAATTACTAAATACTCATTGAAGTACACATATGACATAATAACATTTTCTTATTGCATTACTAAAAAAACATACATTTGATTTAAAAAATACTTCAAATATCCACAGAAAAATCAAGAGTTTTAATCCTAGTTACCTTTAAAAGTAAGATCCCCACTCTGCAACTTTGAAAAACATTTTAAATAAAGTTTTTCTTTGTAAAGACTGTTGAAAATGTGTAGTTTTAGTCTTTTTTCTGTCCCTCCATGTATTTTGCTGTGTTTTCTTTTTTTTTAAACTTCAGTGTTGTCCTGTTTATACTGTTCATTGTAAAGAAAAAAGCCAAAAATAACAACTAACTACCTACATTTTTGAAATGCTTTAAAACAAACCCCGGCTGTTACCAAACATATATCAAATCAGTTTCTGTAATTCTACATTCAATGAACCCATGTCACATGTTTCATATTTAACTGTTCAATATTCTGATCTTTAAAACCATACCAGTAAATAAAAATGAAATGTTGATGAACAAGATGGAACCTTATATTAATAATGTACAGTATCTGAATGTAAACTTTTTTTTTTCATTTGTCATGCACATTTACTGTAGCTTGTAAAGTGTAAATATTTGGGACAGTTTTAGTTTGGTAAATAAAATAATTGTAGATGCCTTTAAATGGTTTCTGTGGTTGTCTGTTTAAGCCATAAAGAAAACAGTATCTGGGTACAGACTTGGATCATGTAAACCACATGTGTCAAAGTCAAGGCCCGGGGGCCAGATCCGGCCCTCTGGGTTATTCTATCTTATATTTTGTTGTTATTAATGGCCCGATCTTATCTTGCACTTATTTCTAACTTGCAACCTTTTAACAAAATATGTTTTTATGGAGAGTAAATTATTGAAAGTCATTTAAGGTTTATATTGATTTATGATTGAATATTTTATTATTCATAATTATTTTAAAAAGGTACAATTTTAAACTTTTAAAAAAATGACATTCTGTTAGCTTTTTGGACTACTTTGGCATTTAGTAAGATTTTTTAAAGCTGTTATGAACTATTACAGCTACATGCTAGCTGTTTTGGCTAATATATAAGTTTTGTATAAGTTTTTTTAGGCTGTTTTGGACTTTAGCTAATATTTCAGCAACATGCGAACAACTATTTTGGCCAAATTAGGCCTGTCTTTATACATTTTTAGGATGCTTTGGAGTTTAGCTAATATTTCAGCTACATGCTAGCTATTTTGGGCTAATTTAGGCCTTTAAAGGGTTGTTTAGGCTGTTTTGGACTTTAGCAACTATTTCAGCTAGATGCTAACTATTTTGGCCAAATTAGGCCTGTCTTTATACATTTTTAGGGTGCTTTGGAGTTTAGCTAATATTTCAGCTACATGCTAGCTATTTTGGGCTAATTTAGGCCTTTAAAAGCTTGTTTAGGCTGTTTTGGACTTTAGCAACTATTTCAGCTACATGCTAGCTATTTTGGCCAAATTAAGCCTGTCTTTAAACATTTTTAGGCTGCTTTGGAGTTTAGCTAATATTTCAGCTACATGCTAGCTATTTTGGGCTAATTTAGGCCTTTAAAAGCTTGTTTAGGCTGTTTTGGACTTTAGCAACTATTTCAGCTACATGCTAACAACTATTTTGGCCAAATTAGGCCTGTCTTTATACATTTTTATGCTGCTTTGGAGTTTAGCTAATATTTCAGCTACATGCTAGCTATTTTGGGCTAATTTAGGCCTTTAAAAGCTTGTTTAGGCTGTTTTGGACTTTAGCAACTATTTCAGCTACATGCTAACTATTTTGGCCAAATTAGGCCTGTCTTTATACATTTTTAGGCTGTTTTGGAGTTTAGCTAATATTTCAGCTACATGCTAGCTATTTTGGCTAATGTAAGCTTTTTTCCGTTTTTTATATTTTGAAATTTAGCTTTTTTTTGCCTTAAAGCAGCCTCTGAGGGCTTGTTTTGCTGCTTTAAAGAAGCACAAAACCTAACTTGGACAGACAAGGAGGGGCGCAGCACCAGGCATGTCAAACTTTTGAGTTATTCTATTCATAGTTTTAATTATTATCTTAAAAAAATATTTGTACACAAAATGAGTGGTGTGCTAAACTATATATATATAAAAAAAAAATTACAATTTGGCACCTCTTGCAAGATGGTGCCCTAGGCTGCCACCTAGGTCGCCCGTGCCCAGGGCCGGCCCTGCATCCGACTCTTGCGTTGGCGACCTATTTGCACTCCAGCATCCATTGACCCCTCTCTGTCAGTTTACAACGACTTGGTGGCTGAGTTCTCAAACTCTTCCGTGTCGTTCTGATTGAGCTTACAGCTGACTGTAAAATATTTAAGAGCGAGAACATTTCACCACTAGATTCGTGGCATCCTATGACAGTTCCATGATGGAATTCACTTAGCTCCATTGTTTCACATATTATTGTAAAAACAGCCTGAGGGTTTGGTTTCATACACCTGTGGCCAGGCCAGGTGATTAGAACACGTGATTTTGGTCATTTGGATGGTTATGACAATAATTTTGGCAATATACTGTGTAGAGTATGTTGTTTCTGTGATTCCAGGAATAGTTTTAATTAATTTTTTAATATTCTAACTTTTTTTTGGTGGGGGTTTTATATGTTTACGTTACATTTAGCAAAGGAGAATGACTTTTATACAGATTTATTTTAATGTATTTTCTCATATAATGCCATTCAACCCTTCGCCTTCCTTTTTGTTTTCGTCCACTTGGTGGCGCTGCATACCAGCTAAAAAGCCTAATTTCGTGCCAAAGTATTTCATAAGAGTGTGATGCAGATATTGGCCATTTTAAATTCCCCACTCGACATTCCCACAGACACGGAGCGACTCCCGCACCTGCGTCTCTCGGCATCTCCCGCAGAACAGCCGGGGCCGGGACGGCGCTCGCGGCAGCGTCCGCGTGAGCATCATCGTCCCCCCCCTCTCCTCCTCCAGAATTCACGCCCTGCCGCGCGGCTGCTCCTTTAATTGGCTCCACGCGTGTAAACGGTGACGAGTTCACCTGCTTTAATTGAAGTATCGCGACAAGTCACCGAGGTGACGTCGAGGCAACTCGTCGACAAGTTCTAACGGTCACAAAAAAAAAAAAAAAAAAAAAAAAAAAAAAAAAGGGACGCTCGCGAGGCAAGTTGAGGCAGCACGCGCTGGCATGTCCGCCCGCGGACGGCTGGACTGAAGCGCTAAGGAGAGCAGGACTTCACGTGCGGATAAAAACTCCGATTTTTCGTCCCTTTGAATTTGCTCTTTTGGGAGGTTAGGAGGCTCTGGGAACAATATTATTTACAATTTTTTATTTTTTTTTTACCGCCTCACATCTGTTTTGGGGGCGCGTGCGCTCCTCCGCCCGGAGGATCATGGGTTGTACAGTCAGCGCCGAGGATAAAGCTGCCGCCGAGAGGTCAAAAATGATTGACAAAAACCTGCGAGAAGACGGCGAGAAGGCGGCCAGAGAGGTGAAGCTGCTCCTGTTGGGTAGGTTCCTGCTTGAGACCGCTCCTCTGGTTCCTGTGATGGAGATTTTATAAAAATCCAAACACAAGCAAGTGGATTTGATGACATATTCATCAGTATTTACAAATATATATTGGTAGAGCCAAACAACAGAGGCCATTTCTGCCTCTGTGTTTGTTATTAATCAGCCAACACAAGTGTTCATAGTGTGGAGAAAAATGGAGATTTGTCAACTAAGTCGACTTCTCAGAGCTGGGAACTGGCATTTTTCCCAGGAAACCTAATTCAGGATCCCCCAATAGAGCAGGACAGGGCTCAGCCCACAACAAAAATGTCCTCACTCCAATGAAAACTGTTTTTTTCCCCCTCAAATATAAAGAAAATCAAGCTTCTGAGCACTTCTTTATTCAAATTGTTGTGATTCAGGAGCAGAAAAAAAACGCTGATGAAAAATGCTAGGAGCAGTGACGTAGGTGCTACAGTGGGCGGGCCACAAGCTCCTCGCTCTTCTCCATTCTGACGCATCGACTTGCAGACAAATAGATCATGTAGATCTGAGCTGGCAAAACTGTCTGAAAACTCTGAAATTGATTGTCACTTTTGCTGCACTCATTGACTGTATAAGAAAAGTGGAGTGAGCGACTCCTCCCCCCTGGTGTTCCAAATAGAAACCTGCTGATCCCAAAAAGCTGAAATCCCATAAACTTTTTCTGACAAATAAACCGCCGAAACAACGTCCTAGCACACGACACCAAATTTTTGAAATTTAGTCTAAAAACTACGTAATCATAATCAATTAACCACTGCGAACTATTGTCACATGTAATTTTTAAATAGTGGACTAATCACCAAATATTTTTTCTGATTAGTTGACTTATCGAGTCATAGGCAAACTGGATGTAAAGCACACATCTTTACCATTATTAGCGTTAAACTTACTAAAAATACATACGTAGCATTACCTGCGATAATGTTTGTGTGAATGCTGTATGCTGAATTTTGCCACTGAAGATGCCAGTACTGATGGATAAAGACGCTAACTTTGATAGCTGAAATCGCTGAAGCTAATAGCTGAAAACGCTCAAGCTGATAGCCAGCTAAAATATTAGCCAAATGTAAAATTAGCCTAAAACCTGAAAACATCCTGAATTAGCCAAAAGAGATAGTATGCAGCTGAAATATTAGCAAAATTTCAAATTGGCCCTACAAAAATGTAAACAGGCTAAATTAGCTAGCATGCAGCTGAAATATTAGCTAAATTCCAAATTAGCCTAAAAAAAAAAAAACAGAAAAAGCCTAAATTAGCTGAAATACTAGCTACATTTCAAATTGGCCTATAATAATGGAAACAGGCTAAATGAGCTAGCATGCGGCTGAAATATTAGCTAAATACCAAGATAGCCTAAAAAAACCCAGAAAAAGCCTAAATTAGCTGAAATACTAGCTACATTTCAAATTGGCCTACAAAAATGGAAACAGGCTAAATTAGCTAGCATGCGGCTGAAATATTAGCTAAATAAACAAAAAAACAAAAACAAAAATAGCAAATTGCCTACAGAAAATAAATTAGCTGAAATACTTGCTACATTTCAAATTGGCCTACAAAAATGGAAACAGGCTAAATTAGCTAGCATGCGGCTGAAATATTAGCTAAATACCAAATTAGCCTAAAAAAACCAGAAAAAGCCTAAATTAGCTGAAATACTAGCTAAATTTCAAATTGGCCTACAAAAATGGAAAAAGGCTAAATGAGCTAGCATGCAGCTAAAATATTAGCTAAACTCCAAAATTGCATAAAAAAACCTTAATAAATGCCAAAATAGTCCAAGTAGCTAGCATAATAGCATTATAATTTTCAACTTCACCACACTCTGACTCCATATAATATAAAGTAAAGTTGACTTTTTAAATAGTGGATTAGTCGTGGATAAGTTGACTAATCGTGGCAGCCCTACTGCAATCGCTTCCACGATAAATCAATTAGAATGGGACTTAAATGTAAAGAGAAACCATAGCTTGTCTCTGGTTTGAATTCCTCATCACAAAAGCTGCGTTGGTCTTTCTCTCTGAGCCTTTTCTCCAGCCAACATGGACCCTCCCACTCTTTACCACACTCTTGTCTTGTGTGTTCTGCTCCAGCTGTCTTTGTGTTCTATCTTTGCTGAATGATCTTCGTCTGTCTTTTCAAGTAACACTTGACCTGGAATATAATCTCAAGGTGCCTGTGTGTGTTTGATGGAGATGGAGATTGATGGTGGCGAGGAAGGACAGATGGGAGTGGAAGTGTGTCATCTCGCTAAGAAAAGCTGTTAATAGATGGTCGCATCTCGCTAATGATTTAATGAGCTGAAGATTAAAAGGCAGAGATGTTCGCTCGCTGATGATCTGCCCAATTTGCTGGTTCGTTTGTGTGGGCTGCATGAGAAGGATGAAAGACTAAAATGTTTTACTACGTTGTGGATTATTTTCTTATTATCTCCATCAAACGCAAACTTTAGATCTCCAGTTATCCTGCAGCAGCAGAAAACCTCCTCCGCTGCTTACACCAGCTAAATCTTGAGGACTGCTTTTTTTTTTCCCGCCTTTTCATCACTCTGCTGCTAACTTGGCATCCCATTTATTTGATGTTTCTCGTCTGGGCCTGCTCTTTTAGATGCTTTTTTAGATGAGGAGCGCAGATGAGATATTGTGTGCCATGTCAGCACTTTGGTGGATAACGGCTGAGGGATGAGGACTCTGAGCGTGGCACCTGTTCAACATTACCAAAAAAAAAAGAAACTGGAACTGGAAGTCCAGTGTTTGAGCTTTTAGTTCTGAGGACATCTTGACATGCCACACAAAGACCGCTGTGACAGATTCATCCATCCATCTATTAACTCCACTCGCTGCATCCTGGCCAGGTTTGCAGTGAGGCAGTCATCAGGCGCAGGACAGAGCGCTCTCTGCACATAATCCAGTCCAATCTCTGCCAAAAAGATGAAATGATTTGATTCAAAATTTTAATATCTTTTCGATTTGATATCTATTTTCTTGGAAAAAAACTCAAACTGAACCTGCATTCAAAAATATAAAAATTCTGTAAGAACTAGTGCTGGCATAAATTACTTAATTAATGATATACATCACAATATATATCACAATAGAGTATATTTTTAGGTATTCTCTGAAGAAATGGGCAAAAATGTACTTACTTGCTTTTCTCTGACTTTAGTTTTTCAAGTAACTTGTTACTGAATCTTCTCAAATGAGAAAGATTTGTCAAAGTGCTCAACAATTTCAAGTGTCTTGGTGGGAAAACACATTTTTGCACAACAGTTCAGCAATAAAAATAAATAGAAATGATAGAAGAGAAATGGCACAATAGACACTTTTCTATTGCTCACACTCGGGCTGGGAATCACTGGGTACCTCACAATACAATACGATACAATATTGATGATATCCCGATAATAAGTAGTAAAAATCCCCTCCAATGACTCAATATATAGAAGAACACATTTTATGGGAAAATATATCCCATTCATTTTTTTTTAGCTTGAACACAATGATAATAAATAACTTGTGTCTTATTTAACTTTATTCTCAGTGGTGATGCAACAATATTCAATATTAAACCAAATCGTTCGATAACGGTTTGGTATGGCATTTTTCACGGTACGCATTGTATTCATTCAGTACCGCCGTACCGAACCGTGAGCAATACTATGTAATACTATGTCTCTGACAAGCTTTGACACCACTTGAATTTGAATTATCTGTTAAATTCAGTGTTAATAGTAAACATAAACAGCAGTGCAACTACTTAGTGCAAAATTGTTGTAAGCAGCAGAACAAAAATTAAATAATTCAAGTAGCTGCCAGGTATATTGTTGGCTGGAACAGCCAGTCGTGCAACGGTCGCCCCCATCAACCGCCAAAGGAACGTCTCACCAAAGGATAACAAATATAACCTTTTACAAATAAAAGATCAATACTTGGTGAGGACTAAATATCGCGATATATCGCAATATTGATATTTTGGCACACCCCAGTTGCATGATATTTATCGTTTTATCGCCTAGCAGTAGTAAGAATTATCTGAATGATTTTTTTCACCTAAAAAATTGCACCAAGTGGTGATTGACAGTACCAAAGATTTGACTTTTATTTTAATTTTCTCTTTTTTTTTTTTTTTTTTAAAGACCAGCACTATCCAATTCCTGTTTAATCATATCACAATGTACACAGACAACAATCATCAAAGTGCTGCATGGAATAGAATCAAAGTTTAGAGAAACAATGGTAGCGAGAAGATGTTATAAGTAGCAACCCTACATTCCATTTTACAATATCCCTTGATGAGCCTGAATGGCCCTCAAAGGAACTGCAAGATACAGCCGCTCCTCTGGACAACGCAAAACCCACAGCACCCATGCAGGTCAACCCCCACACAGGTGCATATGACTACATCTTAGGCGATTAATCAAGACCCTTCGCTCTGAAGTAGACCATGGTTAGCTTGACTAAACTGCACCAGAGCTGCTTGATATCAAGCAATTATTAGGAGCTTAACCTGTAAAGTTAGCAATGCTTTTTTCCATTGACATAATTCACGATCCTCTTGTTATTCTTATCTTGTTGTTATTTTTAAAATAATAGTGTTTAAAAAAAGACAAATAATTTTAATAGCTTCACATATTTTGCAAAACTTTATAATTATCCTTTTAGGATCTGGTGTCTGCATGCATTGGCATCACATTATGAGCTATAATACCACAGTAGTTATAATTCAGCTCAATTTGGGCCCTGTGACTACAAAATTAAAATAAATATCAAACAAAAGAGCTCAGGTCTTAAATGGATAAGCTTTTCCTCCACTCTTTTTACTTCAACCGTTTACATGATCAATGCGAATTGGCAGAGAAAAGTAACTTTTCATATAGTCTTTGCACCAGTACGCAACACATTACTAATGTAAAGTGTTACATATTAGCTAAGATCTCCTTTCCTGCGCTTCAGAATCTGCTGCAGTTACGTTAATTAAGTAAAACGGTTGAAGACTTACTGTAGTCAACCCCGAGGCTGAAGCTCCAGTGTAAAAGGGTGAATTCTGTATTGATTGTTCTCAAACTTGTTCATTTATGAGTTAAAAAGTCTGACTAGCATCAGGTTTACCAGCATAAAAAAATGGTTTCCTGCACATGAAAGAAGAGTTGTACTCTGGGAGACCCACCAGAGCACATAGCCGTTCGCTTCAGTAGACGATGTAAATATTTCACCATGTGTCCAGAAGAATCACATCACATGCATTCCCATAGAGAGAACACGGTTATGTTTAGACTTATGTATTGTTTTTAGTGCTATAACTCTAAAAAGGCTCACTGAATTTAGTTAAAACTAATATTTGATAACTAATCAATGTTGTGTGCATATATTTACCTAATGACAATTTAAGGATCTGTTCATAAAATCGTCACAAAGACATGAGCTCCACTTTACCTCAGAGACAGTCACATGATTAAATAATATCCAAGAGCAATGAAAAGCACTCTGACATTTAAATATGCATGCACACATGCATATCTGTGTCGTGTTGTATTGTTTACTGTACCAATGACTAGAAGTACAGCAGCTATTTGCAGCCTAATTTACAATAGATTATTTAATTAGGAAAAAAACAATCAAAACAACAGAATTGATAAATGTATGCCTGGGAAAGCAAAGTTTCTAGTTTCTTATTATTCTATTTTCTGCATGAAGCCAAGCAAATCTGTTTACTTTGACTTAGCCTTCATAAATTAACCGCTATGAAAGCCATTTTCAATTTTTCTTAAAGGCATCCATAAAAAGAGTTGTTAAAAGTTTGCCACAAGCTACGTGGGAGATGCACCAAACGTGTGGAAGAAGGTGCTCTGGTCAGACGAAACCAAAGTCCAACTTTTTGGCAACAATACAAAACGTTATGTTTGGTGTAAAGCAACACAGCTCATCACCCTAAACACACCATCCCCACTGTCAAACATGGTGGTGGAAGCATCATGGTTTGCGCCGGCTTTTCTTCAGCAGGTGGGAAGATGGATGGAGCCGAATCCAGAAGTATTCTGGAAGAAAACCTGATGGAGTCTGCAAAAGACCTGAACTAGGACGGAGATTTGACTTCCAACAAGACAACGATCCAAAACATAAAGCAAAAATCTACAATGGAATGGTTAAAAAAAATAAACATATCCAGGTGTTAGAACGGCCAAGTCAAAATCCAGACCTTAATCCAATCGAGAATCCGTGAAAAGAGCTAAAAACTCCTGTTTACCAATGCTCTCCATCCAACCTCACTGAGCTCCAGCTGTTTTGCAAGGAGGAATGGGCAAAAATTTCAGTCTCGATGTGCAAAACGACTTAAAGCCCGGTCCCACATGATTTGACGGCCATGTCACGGGTAAAAAATTTGGAAAATCTGTTACACCAGCTTAGACGTGCTAACTTTATGCATGTTCGTGACATAGCAATAATACAGACGCTGAAGTCCATTCCACTGCCAGAAGACTGCTCAATCATTGTAAGCGCGTCCTCCCACGCTCAGCTGCTAAACAGACGCTGTAAGCAGTGGTACAAACGCAGACTTGCCGGGGAAACGGCCGTGCTACAGCCGTGCACAAATGTGGAATTTTGAAGTCCTGGTGTTCGTTCCACGGCCCAATCTCGCACTAAAACTGCTGTTCCACAGGCATTGCATGGCTGTACCACTGATGCCACGTCCTGTCCCCCGCGGTCTAAATTTTTGTGCAGTTCAAAAATTCTTTCAGTGTTTAACAGCGGCCAAATTTTGTACTGCGTGTATATGCGTCCATTCCACTGCCACATCTCGGCCGTTGCACTGCCAGTCCACTGCTAACGGCGTCTGTACCACGGGGATGAAATTTCTTCCGTGCTCCAGCAGTGATATGGCAGCGAAAGCCAGTGGGACCGGGCCTTCACAGCTATAATTTCAGCAAATGGTGGCACTACAAAATATTAACTTAAGGGGGCTGAATAATTTTGCACACCCAATTTTTCTGTTTTTATTTGTTAAAAGTTTGAAATATCCAATAAATTTTGTACCACTTCATGATTATGTCCCACTTGTTTTTGATTCTTCACAAAAAATTACCGTTTTATGTCTTTATGTTTGGAGCCTGAAATGTGGCAAAAGGTTGAAAAGTTCAAGGGCGCCCAATACTTTTCTAAGGCACTGTAACTAAAGCTAAACTCTGATAGCTTGATGCTAACATATAATGGGATTTCCCATAGCTGGGATTACCCAATGCTAATGCTTGGTTGATGTAAGCAAACATTGCTGACTAAATGAACATCTCACCACAACTTTACTCAAAGTTTGACCGATCTATCGTGACAACAGTCATGGAAGATGTGACTTCTTCCCGGGTCCAATGCTATTTTTTTTTTTTTTTTTTTTTACGTTCTCTTTAGTCTTTTTTTTTTTTTCTTGAAGTCGTGCATGAACGGTCTCTCCGCCATGTGTGCGCTGTGCATGCGCCGGGGTGGTAGTGTGCGCATGCGGCGGGGGATGCGCTGATTGTGCACAGGTGAGGAGCAGACAGAGTATGAGAGAAAGACAGAAAAGAGAGACTCTGGAAATTGATAATACAAAGGAAAAATTCAGAGTCTGCAGAAAAATAATTCCATATAGAACCTCCACAACAAACCTGTATGGACACCTGAGAAAACCTTCTCCAAAACAGAAGACAACATTAGTGACAAAAGAAACCAGATCCTCAAAGCCTTGGTCTTCCTCTACCATAACCAGTGACTCACACCAGTGAGACTTTTGAAATAGATAAAGAGAAAGATTCTGTGATCATGGAGATCTGAGACTTAATCTGCTTATGCTTTTTTTTTTCTTAAGATTATAATTTTATTTCATTTTATTCTAAGGTATATCCATTCACAAATACTTGTGTTATTGTGAGCAGGGAAGACTCAAAAGTTAATTTTGTGTTTCACGATTCTATTCAAGTTAAATGACAGCAAAACACCATTGTATATGTGATGATTAATGTTTTCCTAGTGCTCGTGTCACAATTATGAGTTGAAATATGAGAGTGTGAATATATATATATATATATATATATATATATATATATATATATATATATATATATATACATATGATATCTGATGTCATTCACACACATTTATGTGCGACCAGCATAGAAAGTGATGGAAATTCATTTTGGCCACATGTAATATGTGCAGCCAAGATCGCATTGTTGCATTGCCCGCACATGTGTTTTTTTTTTTTTTTTGTTGCCGCAAATATTTAAAATTAAACGTAAAGTTAAAGTTCCGTTAACTGTCACGCTTCTAAATGTGTTCTCCACATTTGACCCATTCCCCGGTGGAGCCGTGAGCTGCAGAGTCGGCCGCACTCAGGAATCATTTGCTTGTTTAACCATAACCGTAACCATAATTCTAACCTTAACCCCTTTCCCCTGAGTCTGTGCGACTAAGAAATAGTTTAGCACTGGCCGCACGTTTTTCCAAAATTACGTGCGAATAGACCCTTACATAAATTAAAAATTACATTAATTAAAAAAATAAATGTTCAAAATATACAATTTTACGAGTGATTTTATATTGTGATTATCAGATAATGAGTGGTCTGTAAATACTGTAACAAAAAAAAAAAGATTAATTGCGATTCATTTTATCCCAGTTTGTGGTTAACTAATTTTTTTGTTCGATTCACGGCCCTAATTCATTTAGTTTGGCTTCAACCTTACATCTTGTTTTGTAGTTCCTGAATGCTACTATAAAAAAACAAAATGGAAATGACATGACATGATTTCATTGCTGAGTTATTTGCGCCTGCAGAACATAAATCAGGCTGCAGCGAGGAACCCAATGCAGACAGCAAAACACTTCAGTTTGTATTCAAGACATTTTTTTTTTTTTACTATATTGATTTAACTATGTTGAAAACGCCTATTATAGAGGATTTATGAAAAAGACTGATAAAAAAGAAACACCTTTAGTTGAATTTATGGTAGTATGTTCATTTTAGCTTTTTTTTTTTTTTTGTAAAACTTTCTGCTATCTCACTGACACATCCTCATCACAACTGGAAACAGGGAAACTAAATGGAACACAATCATAGGTCAAAGTTAGTTGTAGTTGTTATTTACAGGTAAAGTAGTCATTTGAAAATACATGTTTTTAAGTAACCACCTGATGTATTTTGTTATTAAACAACTGTGACAATAATAATCTCATATGTAATGTTGAAAGAGTGGCACCCTGATCAGCTCATGTCATTTGTTGTCACTCATATTAAACCTAAAAACATTTAAGACACATTTTTCCCATCATTGATTTTCTAACTCCTACAAATCAACTGCATCTTATCTGGACAGACTATCATACTATTAGGAGTCTTTAATAAGTGTTCTTCGTAGACATTACTCACCACTTATGTCATAGAAGTGGATAAAGAGTGAGATAGATTTTCTAGAAATGACAGCTTTACTACCAGCCACTTAGTGAAAGATTATAGTTATTAATTGTTAGTCATATTTCTGCCAAGTCCCATTTCCTCAGGTCCTGCCGTGCTGATTCTGGGGTTATTTGGTCTTGGCTCCCATGTTATTGGTATTTTCTAGAAAAAAATATTTAAAAACTTTAACTTGCTCAATTTATTCTCCATTGTTTTTTATGAAAATGATGTTTTTTGGTGTGCTGCTGTTTGTCTGTTTTATATTTTCTGCGTCATTCTGCTGGGATATGTCACCCTTAGTCTAGATCAGGGGTGGGCAAACTACGGCCCGGGGGCCACATGCGGCCCCTTAAACTACTTAATCTGGCCCTCCAAATTAAAATACATTGAATCAAAAATCCTAATTATTGTCTTATTTTCATTGTATTTCTGGTTTCTTCTCATGAATGGTGTTGTTTCTCTGGCCTTCGTGTGTGTTTTTTTCTGAGTCAGAAGGTGATTTTTCAGATTTCTTTGAGTTTGCATTTTCCTCTGAAGAACATCAACCCATTGGATCACCAAAAAGAGAACAAAAATCAAAATTTAGAAATTAATATTCCCAAATTTTCTGTTTTTAATATATGTGAATTTTAATCCAAATTAAAGAATGTTTTTCTCTAAATTCCATATTATCTTTTTAGTTTATGAGGTTGATTACCAAATCACTCCTTCCATCTGCTCCTTGTCCAGCCCTTATGCCAAATTTTAGAACCCTTTCTGGCCCACAAATCAAAAAGTTTGCCCACCCCTGGTCTAGATGGTAATACACTGATTTGGACTTCATAGATAATTAGAAAACTTTCTGGGGAAAAATCTTCTATTTATTTAGAAAAAACAACATTTATCCCTCTGAAGATATGCTGGTTCTCAATATTTACCACCCACATAAACAACAACCAGGGGTAGAAACCACAAAGAACACAATTTAGGGAACAGAGTTGTCTGAAACGGTATCCTAAGCATTGCAGTTTCACTAAAACTCCTCAAAAAAGATCAACTTTTTTTATAACACATTATTAAGTTTATATTTCTGCTTCAACACTTGATAAACACTTTATTCATTTTAGTCTATCTCGAACCTTAAGGCTTTCTTAGATACCTGCACTTATCACTACAGTTAGATATTTAGAGAACAGTTTGTATTTATTGTGCTGCTTTTGTGTTTTGTTACACACATTCTCTTAAGGAGAGCAAAGTAAATGCGTTTCAGCAAGAAGTGATGAGTTGTTTAAGGATTATTGTGTTATCTGGACATCATCAGTCAGCACAGATGCTGGTGAATCTGGATGTGTCATAACTTTGTATGACCTTCACTTCCTAATTGGTTCTCTATGAACTCACAAAAGCCCTGTCAGAATGATGCATTGTTGAAGTGAAGGATGCAACAAAGGATATAAAGGTGTTGAAAATAGACCCAAAGAACAGTGAAACCAGCCTTTTGCTGTCATTTATCTTTCTTTTTTTGTAACCGTGCCAAGCAATCAGCTGGAAGTAAAATAGTCCAATTATGTTAGCTGCATGTGTTATGTCATGTAGTTGTGATGGATATGTGACTGTGTTTTTAATTTAACAAAGACTTCTGAACAAAGGAAACTAAGACTCCTTTATATAGTAAGAACATAAAACAATGTAGGATCTCTTTCTTGTATTGTCAGAAAATTAAAACAAAACCAACAAATCCTTCTCATTCATAAAACATTTCTGCTGTAAAGTTAAAGCAGAAAAAAACGAGATGTGAGAACGTCAGAAAGAATGAAATTCATTTCCTGCTTTAACAGATACATGACACAATTGCATCAATGAAGCAATAAACAGCAGGAATCAATTAGTGGGTATTCACAACATGTTAAGAATTAATGCTGCTGAAGCCATAATGATTTAAAAATCCTTTACCTATTTCTTGGACCCCTGTAGTACCTTGATTATTCATGGAAGAGTTGTTTGAGTATGGGCAATAGTGCTGCCACAAACAATTATTTTAATAGTCGACTAATCATTGATTATTCTTTTTACATTAGTCAACTGATGGGGTCATGTGGAAACTGGATGTAAAGCACACATCTTAACCATCGTTAGCTATAAACTAACTAAAATTTAGATAATTTAGATGCTGTAAGCGAAATTTGGCAGCTGAAGATGCCAATTCCGATAGCTGAAGATGCTGAAATTGATAGCAGAAAACGCTGAAGCTAATGGCTTTGCAGATTGAAAGTTAAAATATTAGTTAAATGCCAAATAAGCCTAAACAACTGAAAAAAGCCTAAGTTAGCCAAAACAGCTAGTATGCAACTGAAATACTAGCTAAACTCTAAAATAGCCTAAAAAGCAAAAAAATGCCAAATTAGCCAAATGCTAGCATACAGCTGAAATATTATTTAAAATCCAAATTAGCCTAAAAAACCTGAAAAAAAGCTTAAATTAGCCAAAATAGCTAGCATATAATGAAATATTACCTTAACTCCAAAATAGCCCAAAAAAAAAAAAAAAACCTAAATTAGCCAAAATAACTAGCATGCAGCTGAAATATTATCTAAACTCCAAAATCGCCTAAAAAACCTTAATAAATGCCAAAATAGTCAAAAAAAGCTAGCAGAATGTCATTATAACTTCTCAACTTCACTACACTCCATATAATCCATACATCTAAAAATGGGACCCAGTGCCTCCCTGCTTGACACTCAGCACTAAGGAGTTGGACTGGGGGGTTAAACCACCAAATGGTTCCCGAGCGCGGCTGTGTCTGCAGCTCACCGCTCCCCCAGGGGATGGGTCAAATGCGGAGAACAACTTTCACACACCAAGGTGCGTGACAAATAGTGGGACTTTAACTTTAACATGCCATTAAATTTTTCGGTAAAACTGGAACGTGGACACATGAACACATCAGCAACCCAGTCCAATACTTCCACTGTCAAAACCGGTGACTGTCCAGGTGCAGAGGACTTTATATGTTTGTATTTTTGAGGCACCAACCTGTTTTTTAAATTTGAGTTTGCTCTTGCTCCTTCACTTTTGAAACTTGGTGCACAAATCATCCTAACAAATTCATGCTTATATTTATTGATCCAAGTTAGTGAAGCTGAATCTGCCAGTTGTGATTTTCTCTTGACTTGATATCACTTATCCGGATTTTCTAAGCATTAGCATCAATCAAAGACTAATGAAAAATCTGTCTTCTTCACTTGCAGTTGTTGGTTGACAATTATTTTCCAGTTGTTCCTCACGAATTGCAAATCTCTATTCTATGTGGCCTCCTCCTTTGTTCCAGATCCCACACAGGCTTGATTTTATTCATTTTTTTAGGTTTGTATTTTCCTTACACTTTTTGCAAATACCAAACTGGTGAATGTGTTTGAAGGTTGCTTGAAGGCAATGTAACTTTAGAAAAACGACCCTGGAGGTCTTTTCAGAAAAAAAAAAATCTCTCCTTGTAATTACAAGCTTCTGAAAATAATCTTTAATTACAAGAGCAGCTGTTTCGAAGTCTGTTTACAAACTTTCTGCTCTTTATTTTGCAATAGAGATGAAGGCTCAACTGAAGGTTGGTGCCCACTGGACAACCAGCTGGTATAATTCCATTTATATTGTTATATTCATCAAACCATGAACATGCTGCTTTTAAGTATTGTTGTTTGGGTCCTTAGTTTAACTTTTGCTAAACGTGGACAATGTTTTCTGTAGCAACTTGGTTATGTGTTCGTCTACCAAACTAACCAAAAATAATTCTTCTTCACTCCAGGTTTGGTGATGGCTGGTGGTTTAGCAGCTGTTTATTTCCTTAATGACCCTTTTTGGTGTTTTTATCATCTTCTTGTGGTATTTTTCTCATGATGGAGGACAAATATAAAGAAAATTAGGCTTAAAATTGCATTTCTAAATCAGAAGAAGAAAAATGAAATTCCCTTTGTAAAAGCTTGCAGGTGGGACGTAGAACCCACAACGACATGCCACAGGCTCCCTGCTCTGCTTCATTCTGATACAAAAAATAATGAAAGTTTAATTTCAAAATTGCAGTTTAATTTGGTGGGATAACATATGAAGCATTCCTTTCTCTCAGTTTTGTCTCCAGACATGTACATGTAATCAGAAAATACATGTTTTGTTTATGTTCAAAGTTCAAAATGTGTGAGTTAATGCTTTTAAGTACTTTTTTTAAATATTTTAACTTTTCAAAAAAAGTAATTTTAGGCTTTTATCTTCTTTTTTCTTGTTGTTTTTTTACTTGTTACTGATCCGAAAAATGATCCGAACTGTGACCTTAAAGCCGTGTGTTTTGTGATCCGTTACAGCCCTACTAAATACAACAAAAATAATTTGTAGTACATTAATATATTTTTATTATGTGAACCCTGAAAACATTAGAATTTATTTGTAGACTTAATGGTTTGTTTTTTAATGGAGCTGAAGAAACATTTTAGTATCTATTTCATAAACTTTTGAAATTTTCAGCTTAGTTCATTTATATATATAGTCTTGGTTATTAAAAAACTAGTTGCATCATTTCCATTTGATCTGTTATGCTTAGTGTGATAGGAAATATATATTTAAATTTAAACAACCTGATGATGAGTTTACATTTCATTTTTGAGCCACAAAGTGTTCAAATATAGTAATTTGGTTTATATCGTGATCAATATCGTTATCGCGCAATATGTAAAAAGCTATATCGTGATATAAAAAATCCCATATCGCCCAGCCCTAGTTGACAGCTAATTGAATTATTCAATTTTTCTTGTTGTTTACAACAATTTTGCACCAAGTAGTGGCTCTGATGTTCATGTTTACTATTGTTAACTCTGAATTTTACAGATAATTCAACTGTTGTCAAAGACATAGTATTACTGATTTGCACAAAAGTGTTTGTAAGGATTGTCTTCAAGCTAAAAAATAAATTGGGATATATTTTCCCCAAAAAATGTGTTCTTCTATGTAATGTGAATCTCTGTCTGGGTGAGTAGACGGATCCCAGAGCAGAGTCAGATGAGATTGGTAATGGTGAAGGTTTATTAGCTTCACAACGACAACAAAATAGTGAAAGGAAGCAGACTGGCAGAGGAGGCAGGGAGCTAGGCCGAAGAGAACTTTACTGGAACCGGTAAGGGATCGAATGGAAGGGAAATGACCTGGCAGGTTGGAGGAGCCAGGGAGAGGCTTTTGAAGGGTCAGAAATTAAGATTATATGCAGGTGTGCAAGGCCACTAGATAGAAAAGGCCACGCCTCCTGCCCCACGCCACCCTGTAGAACAGGGGTGGGCAATTGTTTTGACTCGTGGGCCACATAGGGTTCTAAAATTTGGCATAAGGGCCGGACAAGGAGCAGATGGAAGGAGAGATTGGGTAATCAACCTCATAAACTAAAAAAATAATTTGGAATTTATAGAAAAACATGCTTTAATTTGGATTCAAATTCACATATATTCATTTAAAAACAGAGAATTTGGGAATTTTAATTTCTAAATGTTGATTTTTGTTCTCTTTTGGGTGATCCAATGGGTTGATGTTCTTCAGAGGAAAATGTGAACTCAAAGAAATGCTGCATTTATGTGGTGTAGGAATAATCCGAAAGATCACCATCTGACTCAGAAAGGAACACACACGAACGTCAGAGAAACAACATCATTCATGGGAAGAAACCAGAAATACAATGAAAATAAAACAATAATTAGGATTTCTTGCATTCAATTTTTTAATTTGGAGGGCCACATTAAGTAGCTTAAGGGGCCGCATGTGGCCCCCGGGCCGTAGTTTGCCCACCCCTGCTGTAGAAGCACAAAACAGACAGAAAACCATAAGCACAAAACGCCAAAACCAATAAAGGAAAACGGCAAACCATAACAGTTATTAGATTATTTCTTACCAATTATATTGCAGTCTTCCAATATCATCAATATCGTGAGACATGTATCACATATTGCATTGTATCATGAGGTACCCAGTAAATCCCAACACTCGTGGGAAACATTCTCTAGTCTGTACCAAATGAGATTTGCTAACACATCCTCAGAAAATTACCAAAGTTCTTGTTATGTCATCATAAAAGCTAAAGCAAGAACAGGTCGTCTCAGTATGGTTCTTGGTTTATCCTGAACCCAAATAAGTAACATTATGTGGAAGACAGATAGTGGCACTTCTATAGGCAATATGACATAAAATACAACAAATTATATTGAGTTTATGAGCCCCTCCTCGTGGATTCTTGTATCCCTTATTTGATTATTGTTGATGGTTTTCTAGCAAAGTAAAAACACATTAAGGAGGAGAACAAAGTGTTTCTTCAACTGTCAGTTGTAATGTTCCTTTCTGAGATTACCTTTGTGGGAAGCTCCACCGCATCAGAGCATTTCATCGATCCGAATACTTCAGGGTGAGCTTATTCTAGGAATTTTCAATTTTGCAGAGACACTATGGAATATTAGATGAAAAATAAAAAGAATTGTAGTATGTTCAAATCACACAATCCATTTAAAACTGAACCCTTTTTTTTATTTCAAAAGAGGTAAAACAGAACAGAAAAATATTGTGTCAGCATGTGTGCATGTTCACAGCAGCCTGGATGTTTCTGTTCCATCAGCATTTTCTCAGCAGACATTGGTGATCATTCATTCCTTCCCCATCATCTTTTTCATTGGCTGATGAATGATTGAAAGTGGACTGCAGCAGAGCTGATTGAAATCTCGACTCAAATGCTGTGGAAACTATTTATTAGCTTTTAAAGGTTTGTGGTTGTATTATAGTCCCCATCAATTTGACCCTTTTAATTTTAAAGTTGTTTATTGATTTCCTCTTAATTTGATTTTTGGAGACTCATTCAAAATTTCATCACAAGAATAAAAGCCTATTGGTTTTAAACTCGAGTGCTGGCCATTGGATTAACATAATCGCTCCAATTGAAAGGACAAAATATAATTTCAATTATTCCAGGGAGCCCTTCTTCTTGGTTTAATTGAAAAGAAAAGAAAATGCACCTTTTTTGTTGTGCTGACATGTGAGAATGTTCTTTACATGCATACATTCACCAACTCTGCAGTATTTGTCCTTCAGAACTTGTGGTGAAAGCACGCATGTGCTGATTGGTGTTCACCCAAAGCCCCGCTCTCATCCCGTTTGCCTAAACTCTGTGCAACGTATACATTCGCAGTTAAGGGAATGTGATAAAAAAGCCTTGACGGAGCTGGGAATAAAGCTGCAGAATTGTAATGAGAGACATGTCAGCGGAAGATGAAACTTGTACGTACATAAAGGCAGTAATTGCCCTGACGGGAGTCATGCTTTGCTGGAGAGATGTTTTAATCTTCAAAGCCGCAGACAGCCTCTACATCAATGGGTTCCTAATTTTTTTTTTCTTTTAATTTCAGCTCAAAGACACGGCAGACAGTCACACAGATAGTGTATATACATTTAACCTACACAAAAGGTTACACAATATTAAGGTAGACCTTTACCTCTCTCGAGTATTTTTTGAAGCAAAAATTGTTATTTAGCCATGGACTTAGTCACATGTTTCTGGACTAGGGGTTGACCCATATGGTGTGTTTGAATTGTCCTGTGGAGACCAGTGGCCACAGCTTAAGGGTAGTGCTTATACAACATTTTACCTACAAAAAATACAAAGATAACTGTCTTTTAAAATAAGAGTGGGGGACAAAAAGCCTAAAACACTATTAGAACTGTTAATAAATAATCCCACAAACTTAATTAAAACACAACTTTCAACACCTTTAGAAAAAATTCAGTAAAAGTCACTCACAGGTGGGCGGAGAAAAGGGGGCCGTGCCAGAATCGTTCAACAGCTGGAAGTGCTCATCCGGGGCAGGAAAGATTTTATTTTTCCTATTCTGATAAACTAAAGCGCTGGACTGATTTAGCACCCAAGTGACAGAAATATAACCGAGAGGATACGATTATTTTTCAAAAAAAATTCAAGATAAATGTCATGATAAAACCAACTAAAAGCTGCCAGATTGATGCAAAACCCGCCCAAAGCTAATTTAACCCGCTGTATCAAAATCAAAACCCCCAAATTGGGCAGAAAACAACCACATTTGGCAACACTGCTGGTTGATGCGCTTCCTTTCAAACACATCCGGTGCCTCAGTGACACACCGACACAGCAGTATCGGTCTCATGACTAGGGCTGTAACGAGTATCCGGGTGCTCGAGTATTCGCGATCTGCTCCCAACAAACACATAGCAACAAACATAATATTAAAAAGTAAGAATCGTGGTTCGATTCGTGAATCGTTGAGCTTGAGTCGTGAATCGTATCGGATCGCCACCTGAGCAACGATCCACAACCCTACTCATGACTTTTCCCAAAGTGATACGCACACGGACACAGGGTTTCATTATGTGAGTCGGTGTTGCCGGGCCCATCACTAGTAAATCCTAAAAGGAAGTTTTACGGGGTCTCGTTTTTATTTACCCTGTGCATTGTTTTATATCTTAAATAAAGAAAAATATAAATATCTGATATTGCCAAGCACACATTGTGATATTTCTATACTTTCATGCATCCCTTCTGTAAACTATTATTTGGTCATATCTTCTTGGTCGTGGGAACATTGGCGCTGTTACTCAAGCACCTCATGAGCAGTAGCCATTATATACAAAGTCATTCTCTTCATTCTATTGGAACATAACTAAAACATGTGTGCACACTTTCATGAGTTTTAATATATCTTTTGATTTTGCCATAATTCACATGGTGTTGCCATCAAACATATATTCGATTCACCAGTGTCGAAGTCATCCAAAGCTGGATTTGTCAGGTGAGAATGTTCATATTCTCATAAAGCCAGTCTTTGAAATACTAACGTCTCTGGTAAGAGGTGTTAAATTAACTCTACTCCTGCGGGTATTGCCTAATAATATTTCTTGAGAAAACGCTTTAGCAGCAGCCCACCAATCTTGCTACCTCCTCTGTATCCAGACACGTATGCTCGTGTGAAGTTACAGCGTGTTAGCTGACACGCTGACGGGCAGAATCCCACGGAAATGAGGGAGAAAGCTGCATGATTGCTAAGTAAACACCAGCTGGGAACGCCGCGGTTGACAGGAACTACTTTCAAGAGAGCAGACGTACGGGGAGCCTCACTTGTCTCATCATGAATAATCAGTCTCTTTTTGAAAGTGTGTCAAATTTCTTTAAGAGATGAATCAGTTTTGATTAGCGCAATCTAAACCTTCAGCAGGGGCCACAAACAAACATGTCAATCTGTCGGATTTTTTCTTGCAGATTAACCTTTCCTGATGAAAAGGAAAAATGTTTCACTGACAACCTACACATAAAATCTTAATAGATGCTTGATCACAACCAATATTATGAGTGTACTCCTTTGAATGCATAGCTTCATATCAAAAAGTTGGGTTGGATAATTTGATACAGCTCACATACTGTAAAATGTATTAAGGAAATAATAAAAAAGAAATCAATCAGGATACCGCATCTGATTCAGAACTCTGCTGCTCGAATTCTCACAAGGACCAAGACGGTAGACTACATCAGTCCAGTTTTAAGGTCTTTACATGGTTACCTGTCTGCTAGAGCAGTGGTCCCTACCAGTCCGCGGACCCATTGCCACCGGGCCGCGAGAGAATTTTTTTTTTTTTTTTTTCCAAGATGCAAATCTTTTATTGTGAAAATCGACCGGATTCTCTGGATTAGCTTGAGCGCTCAAAGCAGTCTGACGGCGTGTAACACGAGAGAAGTTGCATGTGGAAGCTTTGTTTGCAAATGGATCGGATAATTGAGGGGCGGAACAGACGCAAGAACCGGTGATTCCTGCACACCGAGCGTGTTTGCAGAGAGATGTGACTTTCATGAACGAATCTAATCTTCAGAACGGTCATAGAAATGCTGAAACTAGCTCATTTATTCAGATTCTCATTTCAGAGAAGTTATGGACACGCGATTGATTAATGCAAGTACTTCCTGGGGAAAAAAAAAACAGCAGCAGTGCAGAGAGTGGTGCAGGGGCGCATGCAAGTTAGCGTGTGCAGGTAAAGGGGCGATCAAAGTCAGTAGTTTAAGTTTTGTTTTGTAAAAACTGTCTTCCTCTCAAAATGTTTCACTTGAAGCTTTTGCATGGAGCTTCAAAGTATTCACATTTGTTTCTTTTTGAACATGAGCAATTGATGTACATTCTTTTCCTATTTATTTATATATTTTTTTAAATGAGATGATCTTATAATGGTAAAATAAACTAGTTTTTAACTGCTCCTGATGTGACAGTAATCCAGTATGTATTCAAAAGTTTACATCTAAGCTTGTTTTTAAATTAAGTTCTTTTCACTTTATTTTAATCTTATTTTAACGATCACACCTTTAACATTTCTCTTGGTTGTTTCTTTTAATTTTTTATGCAAAGCAGTTTGGATTGTCTCTGTACATGAAATTATTATAACCTTTATTTATACAGGTTGGTCGATTGAGAACAACTTCTCATTTACAACGACGACCTGATTAGGCATCAACAGTAAAAATAGAACATGGTAAAAAGTTACACACATTAAAAATATAAACTTCTGACAGCAATATTTTAAATATTTACAATAAAAGTCAACAGGAGGCACCAAGTTAATAATTAACATAAAAGACCCATTAAAACGATAAAAACAAATTTAAGATGAAATTAAATTTAAAAAATAAATAAATAAAAATAAAAAGCTAAGCTAATAACACCTGCATTCATCCCTAATCACATCTATTAAAGATGTCTTAAATGCAGCTAATGAGACCAGATTACGCAACTTCAGGGTTTTCTGCAGCTCGTTCCAATCATAGGAGGCAGAAAAAGAGAACAAACCACGTTTACGCACAAATCTAATGTGAGTTCAAAGTTACGCATAAATGAAGAATTACACACACACAAATCCGAAGTTACGCACAAATCAAGAACTATGTACACACAAATCAGGGTGAAACTATTTTCTTAATATAGTAATGATTGCTTGATCATGTTTTGCTGCCATCACACGCGTGTTGTCAGCTGTGATGGCACTTGGTCATTTTTAATATTATAGTAAAGTAAACCTACCATGACCCTATCCAGATGGTATTTTCTAATATCACTATAATCAAATAAATTCAATTTGAAACAATTTTATCGACTACTTCTTTTTGATTCACAACTTACCTCACACAGATCAATCTGGTTGTATCATAGGAATATGAATCGATTAATTGGTTAAGTTGATTAATCAAGTACACTCCTACTACACAATGATGGTACTAGCTTTACTTTGGTGAAAATATGGGCAGCCAATGATGGATTTATTGTTAAATAATTTTTTTATTATTGGCAAACCTTCATTGTGAAAAAAGTGGCGCTCTGGTTGTAAAGGACATGAGTTTGATAAACAGAAGGATGTTTTTTTCCATGGTAATATAGTATTTGGATGTAAGAAGATTCCAAACTTGCCTGTGTATTGTAAATATTCTAAATACGTATGTACACACAACATCTGATCTGAAACCTTGTCATGTTCTTTCACAACTCTAATTCTATTTAAGTACAATTTTTTTTTCAAAAAAGGAGAATAATTTCAAGCAAATTGATAAAATACTAAACATAATAGTGAGGGAACTGTGCATTAAATTTCCTCAGGGTCTTGCTTTTTAAAGAAAGTAATATGTTTACGACGCTGATCCTTACATACTGTTGATTGATTGTTCTGTGTGTTTTTGAATGTTCTATTCTTATGTTCAAAAACTCTACGCATCATGTATCGTGTGTTTTTGGTTTTGTTGATTTTTGTGTCTGAGGCTTTGTTTCTTTTCCTCTTTTCAAAAGCTTCAGTAATACTCTGTAAGGCAAACCAGTGAAGCTCAAATGCATCCCACAACGCAGATGACCTACTTTTCCAGTGCAGCCAAAAGCATACATTCATCCATGTAAAATTCCTCCATTACTCTCTACGTTGCATGTAGCTGTTTATTCTGGTTTGTCAGAAGTCTCCTGGAACTGATGTACCGTGATATAGTAAGGCAATCTAAGTCTTTGTTCCTCTTGAGAAATGGTGGAGTGAACGTGAAAGACTGCTGCTGCGGGCACAAATAGGAACTCTATGGGAGGAGAACAGAAAGCGCTTGTCTGCAGGCAGAAAAGGTGCCTTTAATAAGGACTGGCTGACAGAAAGACCATAGGAAACCCAATAGTGGTGTGTACGATAATGAAAATAGAAGTAAGTATCCTGAATGCCCAATAACAGTTCATTTCAGATGCAACTTCACTGTTGGACTTTAATTGAAGCTTCTTTTTTTTTCTACCATTTCGTGAATTTTGAATTCTTGGGTTTATTATCTATTTTTAGAGCTAGTCCATAATGGAACAAGATGAAGGAGTTTGGCAGGAAGACATTAAACTATGTCCACCAGCTGCACAATGATCAGTGAAGTAGGATTTGGCAAATGAAAATACAACACATAATGATCTAAAACTTTTCACAGACCCACTCCAATGAAAATGGTGTTTTGAGGGCTGCGTGCTAGTGGGAGAGAGTATAGAGCAGGGGCCTGCAACTAGTGCTGCCACAAACGATTATTTTAATAGTTGACTAATCACCGATTATTTAATTTGATTAGTCGAATAATCGGGTCATGCGCAAACTTGATATAAAACACGCATCCTAACCATCATTAGCTTTAAACTAACGAAAAACTAGATATATAGATATATACCTGGGATAATGCTAGTGTGAATGCTGAAAGCTGAATTTGGCAGGTGAAGACGCTAGGGCTGATAGCTGAAGATGTTGAAATTGATGGCTAAAAACGGTGAAGCTAATGGCTGAAAACGCTGAAGCCAATGGCTAGCTGAAAATATTAGTTAAATGCTAAATTGGCCTAAAAACTGAAAAAAGCCTAAGCTAGCCAAAACAGTTAGCATGTAGCTGAAATATTAGCTAATTTCAGAAATAGCCTAAAAAACTTAAAAAGAAAAGCCTAAATTAGCCAAAACAACTAGCATGTAGTTGAAGTATTAGCTGAACTCCTAAATAACCTAAAAAATTGAAAATGTCGAAATTAGCCAAAATAGTTAGCATGTAGCTGAAATATTAGCGAAACTCCAAAATAGCCTAAAAAACCTTTAATAAATGCCAAAATAGTCCAAAAAGCTAGCAGAAGGCTATTATAACTTTCAACTTTACTACACTCTGACCCCATACTAGACCTCGACTAATCGACTATTAAATTAGTTGTCAATTATTTTAATACTCGATAAGTCGTAGATTAGTCGAATAATTGTGGCAGCCACATCTGCAACCTTCAACTCCGAAAGAACCATTCTGGTTGATTTCTCACTGAATTCAACTCAGTAGGGGCCACAAAGTCTTCCTTCACCCTTTAAGAAAATAAGACACAGATTTGTATTTATGCTATTGTTACTTCTATGATGAACATGAATGAACTGTTGTTCATTTTGCATAAACAGAACAGAAACATTCAAAGAAAATAGCCTTTTTTAAACTTTTAAAAACTTGTCATGTCCAACAGCTGGGCAAGCAGAGAGCCTCTTGTGTTAGGCAGATTTTACTGTCACTACGGGGGTTTATTGAGTATAAACCCCTGTTGTATTTGATGCTAAACTTTATTTATATTCAGTTTGTATCTTTTTTTTTTTTTGGTTGGATCGGACGGAAAAGAAGAAGAGGGCGGTTGAGAGAGAGGTTTGGTGTTAGAGAAAAAAACAAGATGGCAACAGAAGGAAACATCGTATAACAACCAGGTCTAAATGGCAAACTGGAATGGGCGGGGCCTGTCTACACACACACTCTGTAGTTTTACACATACCTGTTGGCCAAAATAGTCTCCAAATTTAAGTTAGTCAAAATGTACACAGTACAACTGCAGCGCACACTCACTTAATCGTACAAACCGATACATATAAAGCCTTTCATTCTGTCACACATTCTATTAGTGCGAAGGTGAGGCTGGTGAGCTGACACCTGTGCTCAGGTGAGTGTTTATGATGTGCAAATGTGGATCACAATGGAATGTACAAAGGGGGAGAGCGCCCGGCCATCCCCACGCCCTGACCCCCCTGCCGGGGCAGCAGCAGCAGCCCGGACCCCCCAACCGTGGAGAGAATCTACCCGATGGGCAATCCCGCCAAACATCCAGACTAAGGCATGCGGGACCGCCACAGAGGCCCCCCAACACCCGAAAGCATGAAGGCACAGGAACACAGAGGGGGCAGGCCCCAGCCCAGCCAGCGGAGCAGCCCCCCCCCACCGGGCCAGGAGAGAAGCCCACCACCACGAACCAGCGCCGAGCATCCCCCTGCCCCACCCCAGATACAAGCCAGGGCCCCCCAAGGGAGACCCACTCCCATGCTCCAGACAACCACCCACCCCTGCTGCAGGAGGTCCAGGGGGAGCAGGGCAGGGGCCGCCCACCCCTGCCCAGGAGAGGGGCATCCAAGAGAAACAGAGATCCCAGAGGAGTGATTTAAACGAGTTTTTGGAGAGGCCCAGTTCTTGAGAGCAAGGACCAGAACCCGCACCACCGAGACATGGACACCCCCCCGCTCCGATGTAGTCTGGTCCCCTGCTCTCTCCCAGATTCTGATCCTCTCCCTGATTTAGTTTTAATGGATAATCCAGATAGATTTGTTATTTTCAACACTATTTTTAAGCATATTTTTTCTCTCAGTTTTTGTAGATTTGGTCTAAAGACATGTACATTTCATCAGAAACTGTGTTTTAGCATTTTGTTTATGTTCAAAGTTTAAATATGTTTTGTTTTAATAAATAGGCTTCAATGACCAAATGTTTTGATGTTGCATATATAAATATTGTGTGTGTGTGAAGTACTTTATATGCTTATTGAATATATGGTTTGAAAATTTTCCAAAAATTAAATTAGCTTTTATATAGTTTTTTTTTTTGTTTTTTTGTTTTATTTTTTACTGATCCGAAAAATGATCCGAACAGTGACCCTAAAACTGTGACACGATCCGAACTGTGAGTTTTGTGATCCGTTACACCCCTACTAAAAAGTACATAATCGTAATTAAAAGACCACTTGGAACACTTTTACAATAGATCAAAATATAGTTGGAGTGGAACTATAAGAAATATTCACTGAATTAACTTAGAACAAGTTTGTTGCTCACAGATTTTTCAGCATTTGAAACAAACTCGTTTCTGGTAAACGACCATTTTTACCCACTAAAAATGCATTTAGCTTCCCTGCAATCGCTGCTGCATTCAAACTCGCCTCAGTTGTACTTAATCTATAAACGCACAGCGGAAATCTTAAAGCTGTGCTGATGCAGGTGAAGTCACTTAAACATTTGCAGTGTGCTGGCTGCAGAAATCTCCATGCCTTCTCATAAATTCACAAAAGCCCTACCGACAAAAATGCAAGCAGCTCGATTCCGGACTTTGCTAATGCTGCACTTTCACTTCTGCTGTGTTCACTGTGCGTGCTCGTCCACACGCTGAACTGCAGAATTAAAAACTTCATCTCCTTTTGGAGGAAACTGTTCAAATGAAGCCACTTTGAGTTGAGCTTTATCTTGCAGAAAACAGAGATCTCAAATTTATTTGTAATTTTTTCTACATATAAACACTATTTCCATCATCTATTTAAAGAGTGTTTGCTGTTTTGTCATTTACTGACTTGTACAAAAATGATTTCTGCAGTTATTTTATTCTATTAACTTTAAACTGCAACATTATTATTGTAATCTGATAGAAGCAGCGTGCAACAATCCCCTAAAAGAACAATGTTTTCATTTTTCTGGTTGGATAAGAGCTAACTCTGAAACATAAATTACTTCTCATTTGGTTTAAACTCAGAAAACGGTAAACAATAATTTTCCTGTTGGCTGCTGCAAACACTTACCAGATTACAATCCCTTTTGGTAAAATGATCCCCTCCTAAATGTAGAAACAGCAGACAGGAGAGCTTTTTACAAGATGTTCAAAATGTTCTGTGCATGTGTCGGTGTCTCCATTGACTGTATAAGAGAATTGGACCGAGTGAGTGTAACGTCACCCATAGAGAAGGGCTTTCTTCAGGCTTTAACACGGACTCCGCCATGTTGGAGCCAGATGACGTCAGTAAGCAGTGATTGGTCCAAATCGATCGGAGTCATAGTTTCTATGGCAACCACTATCTCCCCAATCAGGGCTGGGATGGTTGGAAGTCTACACCCCTACCACTAAAAGCGGGCTATCAATCAAATGTTTTAAATGTTGGAGGTGGGCACCCCATACTTTTATTGAGACATTTGATTGGTCAGTTTATAACTTGAATAACTTGTGATGACAAATATAAAGAGCAAGAACACAAAAAAGACTTCCTGTTTGTGACGCCAGGGGGGAGGGATCACTCAGTCCAGTTTTCATATACAGTCACTAGGGCAGTCCTGCTTCCTCCTAAAGTCTTAAAAAGATGCTTCAGGTTGATCGGTAATAGAGCTGGGCGATTTGTCCAAAAAATTAAAATCTCCTTTTTTTTTTACTTTCTCTAACAAAGTTTACACATGACAGAATATTTTTAACAACAAATATTTTATTTTTCCTTTGGAAAATGGCTCAAAGATGATGTGCAACTATATATAAACTGTAAAATGTTTGTAGAACAATACAGTTAGTGTCCTTTGAGCTACCACTAGCTTTAGCATCTTATAAAGAGAATTAATACAATCATTCGGCAGAACACTTCTGCTAGCAACAGCCTTCAAACTGATTTTACTGTTTGTGGTTTGATGCTCCAAGTTTGAAGTCACAACCTCAGTAACAAAAATCACATTTTTGACTCACCAGTGAAGTTGGTCAGTAGATTAAAGAAAACCTTATCATGTTTTTTCTGGACAAATTATTACATTATTTTACTAAGAAATTTAAACGTGTTATTTAAAAAAAATATAAATTTATTTTTAAGCTCAAAACTGGCTCTGTAAGAGATTACTAATAGTACAAAGTGGATTTATAACTACTGTATTTATATTTATAAAATGCAGTTTTCAAACATTGCAGGAATTTGAACCGATCCTCCGAGTTTACATATGGAAGATGCAGGAACAGCTCGTTGGCATTAGCAGCTAGTATTGTAGCATGCTAGCATCAGCGTGTAACAACAGTGGTGTCTTCAAATCAACACTTATTAAACATTCTGTTGCTGCTGTAGACCAGCAGCTTTATCCTCCAGTTCTGTTTGGCCCAGGGGCCGGATCCGGCCCTCCTGATCATTGTATGTTACTGTTATTAATAGCCCAATGTTATTTTTGTTATTCATAATTATTTAAAAATTTTAAAGTTTTAGAAATTGGCATTCTGCTAGCTTTTTGGATTATTTTGGTATTTACCAAGATTTTTTAAGCTATTCTGGAGTTTAGCTAATATTTCAGCTACATGCTAGCTGTTTTGGATAACTAAGATTTTTTTTTATTTATTTTAACATTTTTTAACTAATTTATCATTTAGCTAATATTTTAGCTGTCTATCTGCTTCAGTGATTTCGGGTTTTAGCTTCAGTAGTTTCAGCTATCATTCTCAGCTGCAAAATTCTTACAAGAATTCAAATTTTTACAGCATTCACACACGCTACATATCTAGTTCATAAATATGTTAAAATGTTGTGGTGTTAAAGTTTTTTAAAAATGTTGTTTTGTAGTGGGGCTGCAAGGTGGCACAGTGGTTAGCGTTCTTGCCTCACAGCAAGAAGGCCCCTGTTCAAATCCTAAACACCAACTGTGGACCTTTCTATGGCTTACAGGGCTTACATGTTCTCCTCGTGCATGCGTGGGTTTTCACCGGGTTCTTCCTCCCACCTTCCAAAAACATGCTTCATAGGTTAATTGGTTACTCTAAACCAGGGGTCCCCAAACTTTTTCTTGTGAGGGCCACATAACTGTTTTCTTCTCTGATGGGGGGCCGGGGTCGGTTCGTAAACTAACAGAAAAAGTGTAACAATCTAAACGTTTGTGTTAACCAGGGGTCGGCAACCTAGAGGGAAAGACAGTGGTAGGCTGGGGTGTGACAACAACCAGCACTTTTGTCGTTTGTTGATATTTTTTTGGATTTGTAAAGAGTGACCATCTGTTCCCATAATGATCTTTGATTCTCCATGGTGTCACAAGGAAAGGGTCCATTCACGCAGCGCTATGACTGTGACCCCGCCCATGTGTCTTTTTTCTTTTAACTGTATAGTTTCACACATTACCCTCCGTGTCAGCCTTCATGACCGGGTGATTGAAATTAATGCGCACCGAAGGAAAAAAAGAGTTTGTCGCGGTGAAATAAAAAAACTGTAATAATTCCTGTGTTTGTAACTGTTGAGATGACAGGTGTGGGGATAAGAGCGCGTGTCTGTGGATGGAACGTGAGCGTTTTCGTGACTGAGAAGAACGTGAAGCAAAAGTTTATGACTTTTATGTTCATGTTTTTGGTGTTGCTGACATTAATGAAGTTCTGTTTCCACATGGAGATCTTTTGTATTTGCTGGTTTAGTCGTGTTTATATTCGTGGGGTTCGCTCTTATTGGAGCAGTTCTGGTCCAGCATGCAGCCTCGCAGCTGTAGTGGATCTGTTACTATCTGGTTCTGGTTGGTTCTGTGGTGATGATCTGTGGTTGATCTGCTGCTGGTTTTAGAGATTCCAGAAGCAATTGGATGTTGGTTTGAATTTTTTTCCTTTTTGTGTTTAATATTTGTCTTTGTAAAGCTCTCTGAGATGCAACAAAAGAGTTTTTAATAAATATAGATTGATCGATAAGTTCAGTTTATTGAATAATAACCAAATAAGGTCAGATTATACTCAGACTTACTTTCTGTTCTGCTACATGTAAATATGATCAAGTATTTAAATTAATATTACATCTGATCATCACTGCATTTACTGAGGGTGAAAAGGAAGAATGATGCTGTCCAGTTCCAGGCAATTTAAATCACTATAAATATCAAACTAACAAAAAAGTAAAAATATTTAGTTTTATATACAATAAAAGCATCATCACAGAATGAACTGACAAGTTACTCAGGTTCTGTCTCATAATGTAACAAAAAAAAAGAAAAAGCCAAAATCAAACACTTGTTTATGCTTTGATTTTTTTCATGAATAGTTCTCAAGTTCTTAGAAGTATTCAGGATATTTTGCTCTGATGTATCCAATCATATTGGTGTTGGTATTGGATTGCAAAAAAATGCAGTACTTTCAAGCAGACATAGTTGCAGTACTTTTTCAACTACAATTTCAACTATTTTTTTATTTTATTTTTTATTTTTTCAATTTTATTATGAAAGCACAATTTTGAGCTAATATGTTTTTTAAAAAAAAAAAAAAAAAAGCTATTTGACCTGCTGTTTTTAAATTACATTTTTTTCAGATATATTGAATTTTTTTTTTTTTTTTTGCATTAATGTCTGCATTACAGTTAGAGGTGACTGGATAACTCAGTTGGCTGGTGTAGGATCACGGTTCAGTTCCCGGGACGGCAATGAGCTAAAATCCAGGGAGGATCCTTAGACAAGACCTTTCATTCTGCTGGACTACCTTAAAATACAGGATTGTAACAGGAAGAGCGTCCAGTGCAAAACTCTCTGCATAACCACCTGTGTGATCTTGTTTTTTTTTTACTTGTTACTGATCCGAAAAATGATCCAAACTGTGACCTTAAAGCCGTGACACGATCCAAGCCGTGTGTTTTGTGATCTGTTACACCGCTACTAAATACAACAAAAATAATTTGTAGTACATTAATACATTTTTGTTCTGTGAACCCTGAAAACATTAGAATTTATTTGTAGACTTAATGCTTTGTTTTTTAATGGAACTGAAGAAACAGTTTAGTATCTATTTCATAAACTTTTGAAACTTGAAAGCTTTTGCTTTAATTCTCAGCTTAGTTCATTTATATATATAGTCTTGGTTATTAAAAAACTAGTTGCATCATTTCCATTGGATCTGTTATGATTAGTGTGATAGGAAATAAATATTTAAATTTAAACAACCTGCTGATGAGTTTACATTTCATTTTTGAGCCACAAAGTGTTCAAATATAGTTATTTGGTTTATATCGTGATCAATATCGTTAATGGATCATTATCAATGGATCATTATCGATGCATCTAAAAATCCCCCCACCCCACCCCCACCACCACTACTTTGTATTGAATACGTGTGTCTGTCTGTCTGTCTGTGTGGGGTCCTTCCACCATTCAGGGTGTTCCTTGCTTTGCCTGTGCAGGACTAAGCAGGTAAAGATGCTGGATGGGTTCAGAGCTTGCTCTTAAATCTATTGCGTCCTCTGAGACGTATCCCCCATGAAGCCTATTGATACACTTTTTCTCCAAGCTTACCTTAATTTAACATCTTCTTGAAAGCACGACTTTTTTTCTTTTTATGCTGGAAATACATTTAGGCGTCAAGGGGTTAAGAAAGCTGTTCTTATCTACTCCCTGTTGAATGCAGCTATGCTCCCTCTGTGTAATATGACTTATCTTGGCCTGCTAGCAGTAATTAAAGTTCTCAGATCAAACACATTTGTGGAAGTCAGCTGGCAGGGATGTGAACGGGTTTGTTTGGGGAATGGAACAGACGTTTTGAAGGAGGTGTGCACGGTTGGAGTAACTTTATTCTACTCATTGGAGAAATAAATCTGCAGACGTATCACACTGACTTTCTGTTCACAAATGATGTTTATTTACAATCTGTATATATAAAAATGTTACGATTTAGATGTTTGTTTTTCCCTTTTTGTGAGTAAAAATTGTTTCAGTGCATTTCTTTGTGTATTTTATCTCAGTTATGGAATAACATTCCAGCAGAACTGCGCATGATGACAGAGCTTAACAGTTTTTAATGTTATTTAAAAACACACATTTTTAGTTAGTGGCATTTTATTTTATTTTATTCTATTTTTATTTGTTTTATTGTATTCTTATTGATCTTTTATGTATTTTACTGCAGACTGCTTTTGTAATTTTATGCTGTTTTTATTTATTTTTGTTCTTAATTTGTCTAATTTTTCAAACTCTCTTCCTTCTTTTATTGTGAAGCACTTTGGCCTGCTATAAGCAGATGTAAAGTGCCATAGAAATAAAGTTCATTCATTCATTTTCAAAGTGAATGTAGTAGGTCTTTCTAATTCAAGTGTTTAATTCAGTTTTTTTCCTAAATACACATTTTAAAAGTGCATTTATGCCGTATTCATGATTCATATTCCTGCGTTTGTAGGATATTTATTCACAATCAAATCAGTTTTGACCAAATTTCTGCTCACACATTCTAATGAATCTTTACATGTGTACCTTTCCACATGTAAATCAACCATTTTTTTTTATTTCTACTTTCAGTTGGAGCAGAATCTGTATTTCTTGGCTTGCTTGAGCTTTTGTTTGTTTTAGAAATCCTCACTGTTGAAGGCTGGGCTGTTTATGCTAAAACAGGTTATTTAATTTTGTTCGTCTTGATAGATAACTCATGTCTTTTTTTGTAGAAAGTTTTCACAATAATCCCCTAGAAAAAAAATAGCAAAAAAAATTAAAGCATTCAAAGGATAGTTATTTAGAGTTTTGCAGTTCTAAAAATCTAAGATATATTTAGTTTGGCTGATAGAAAAAAAATCTGAATATTGATCAGTTACATGGGGGTTAGGTTTTATAAAACATTTTAATATTTTTGTCATTAGTTTTTCATCACACTCTGGGGTTTGTATAAATCAAGCTGTAAGCAAACAAAAAATCAAATTATTAAACATCTGTGGAGCCCCTAAAGGGATATTGAATTAAAAAAGTCAGATTTTTTTTTTTTTTGTTATGGGGTTCACCAGATAGTACCTGGTCACACCAGTTACTAACCAGAAAAACACATTTTTTTAACTTCTATTTTTAGAAAAATTCTGGTTACAAACTGATGCACTATGTTACCAGTTAGTAACCAGAATCTTTTTTTTATTTCATTTAATTTAAAATATTACTTTTATTTTTTTTAACATTAATCTTCCTTTTAGGGGCTCCATAGGTTTGCACCGGTTACTAACCAGAAAAACATATATTTTTATTAACCAGAGCATTTTTTTTTCTTACTGCAATTTTTTACCTAAACTTCATTATTTAACTTCAATGTCCCTTTAGGGAACATGTGTAAAAGTCGAGGCCCGGGGGCCGGATCTGGCCTTCCGGGTAATTATATCTGGCCCTCCATATAATTTTATTTTATTGTGATTAATGACCCGATGTTATCTTGCTCTCATTTCTAACTTGCATAATTTTCACAAAATATATTTTTATTCTGGAGTAATGTTCCTGCCTTTTTGTTATTCATAATTATGTTAAAAAGCAAATAAAGTTTTTAAAATGGGCATTTTTCTATCTTTTTGGACTATTTTGGTATTTACTAAGATTTTTTAGGCTATTTTGGAGTTTAGCTAATATTTCAACTACATGCTGGCTGATTTAGGCATTTTCATAAAAATGTTTTTGGCTGTTTTGGAGTTAGGATAATATTTACACACATATTTACACACTAGCTGTTTTGGCTAATTTTGTTTTTTTTTCAGTTTTTTAGACTATTTTGAAAATCAGCTATTATTTCAGCTACAGCTAGCTGTTCTTTTGTTTTTTAGGGTAATTCTAGTTAGGGTAATCTAGTTAAATTTAAGCTTGTTATCAGCTTTAGCGATTTCAGCTTCCGTGATTTTAGCTATCAACTCCAGTATTTTCAGCTATAAGCTTCAGTGTTTTTAGCTATCAATTTCAGCATCTTCCGCTGTCAGCACTAGCATCTTCAGAGGCCAAATTCAGCTTACAGCATTCACACTAGCATTATCGCAGGTAATGCTATACATCTAGTTCATAATTATGTTAAAAAGTTACGGTTTTTAAAAATTTTGTTTTAGAGGGTTCAATAAATTTTTATCCTGTTCGGCGACTTCAGGTGTGTTTTACATTTTGGCCCCTTCTGCGAATTAGTTTATATCAGCAAAACAACTATTATAGAATTATTTCAGGCCTTTTTCAGCTTATACTGTTTGAAAACTAAGAATATGCAAATATTTTAAAGCTTTCCTTCTAAGTGGCACAAGAAAAGCGGCCAGTTCACTACAACAACTTTCATGAAGAATTACAAGGCTCTCCTTTTTTTTTCTTCCTCCCTCGTCCTGTTCATGAGCGACCACTTCCCCGTAGGCTTGAAATATTAATGGAAGAGTTTTATTCTTGTGTCAGGAAGGTGACCTTCAAACGGGCGCGCGTGCTTGCAGAGAGACAGATATTCCGCTTTCCTCCAGCTACCTTTACCACTTAAGCTGTGCCTGTAGGTCAGGAGAAGCTTTTCCGACGTTCGTCTGTTTATCTGACTAAAAGCGAGAGCTGATGTTACAGGCGGTAGAAGAAAGAAGTGAGGAGCGCAGCGGAGCTTTAAAAAGTCTCGTCATGAATCATTGTGTTCTAGACACATGGAGGGAGAATCTTTTTCATACATTAAGTCCAACTTCAATGAAAATAGGGTTTTTAACATGTTTTTTTTTTCTAAATATGAAGAAAATTCAGATTTTCACAATAATCATAATTAGAAGACTACTGGGAATGTTTTTACAATAAATCTAAAGATAATTGGAGTGGGAATTTAAGCTAGTTTAAAATAATCAAAATGAATGTGAAATCAATTAAAATGTCTACCGCTAGCCTCTTATTGCTTATAGTTCTCAGTGTGAATCTGTTATTGGAAATGTGAAAGGGTGACTCGGTCGGGCTCACTCGCTCCATTAGGCTGGAGCTGGCCTAATGCTTGTTGGCAGAGCCGGGTCTGTGTGATGAGAGGCTGTGTGGCAGCAGGGGAGGAGTGGCAGAAACTCACTCACAACACTTTTGAAGAGCAGATCTCTGCTGAACCAAAAGAACACAAAACTTTGTTGTTGTAACACAAAAAGGTGTGCGGACTATGTACTAACATCAGTAACCTTTTTCTCTTAAAAGGGGCTATATCATGATTTTCTTAGTTCTTTCAGAGTGAACAATATCCATATAAATCAGGGGTGGGCAAACTACGGCCCGGGGGCCACATACGGCCCCTTAAGATACTTAATGTGGCCCTCCAAATTAAAATACATTGAATCAAAAATCCTAATTATTGTTTTATTTTCATTGTATTTCTGGTTTCTTCTCATGAATGATGTTGTTTCTCTGGCGTTCGTGTGTGTTTTTTTCTGAGTCAGAAGGTGATTTTTCAGATTTCTTTGAGTTAGTATTTTCCTCTGAAGAACATCAACCCAAAAAGAGAACAAAAATCAAAATTTTGAAATTAAAATTCCCAAATTTTCTGTTTTTTAAATGAATATATGTGAATTGTAATCCAAATTAAAGCATGTTTTTCTCTAAATTCCAACTTATCTTTTTAGTTTACGGGGTTCATTACCAAATCACTCCTTCCATCTGCTCCTTGTCCGGCCCTTATGCCAAATTTTAGAACCCTTTCTGGCCCACAAATCAAAATGTTTGCCCACCCCTGATATAAATGATCATATATTACCTTTGGAATAATAAAAAAAAAAGATTTATGAAATATGACTTACTTTTAACAACTCTTTTCCAATCCGGAAGTAAAAAAACTCAATCTCTGAGGCTCCGCCTATCTCTCCAGAGAGCCACCCATTTCATGACTCTATCCTAAAGCCATCCTCACCAGCATGTCACACCACAAAAAAACCCATCAATATTAAAAAATATGAAAGTCTATACAGTGCACCCCGAGCGTTTATCCCCAAAATTTGGCACAAACAGAACGGTGATGGCTAATGAATTAATTTTACTGTGAAATTCTGTCAAAAATGCAGACAACAACACCAGATGGATTTTTCAGGAGTTACTGAAATGATGAAAACGTTGTTCTGATTAGCTCTGGGTGGTAATATTTTTTCTCTCTTTGAAGCATCAGTAATCTCCGTATCAAAAATCTTTTTCATGCGTACCGTTCTGCCTTTGCTCAGTAGTCAATGTCTCCCAATTCATCACTCGGTTTTTTTCCATCAGGAAATAGTCTTCTCCCTTTCCTCACTAGGAAATAGTCTGCTCCATTTTTCCACGAGGAAAAACTCTCTGCTCCCTTTCTCCACCAGAAAATAATCTCCTCCTGTTCTGCACCAGGAAATAGTCTTCTCCCCATCTCCACCAGGAAATAGCCTCCCCTCTTTCTAGTCTGGTCCCTTTCTCCACCAGGAAATAGTTTGGTCCCTTTCTCAACTAAAAATAGTCTGCTCCCTTTCTCCACTAGGAAATAATCTCCTCCCGTTCTTACCAGGTAATGGACTTCTCCCTTTGTCCTCCAGGAAATAGTCTGATCCCTTGCTCCCGCCGTCTTTCCAATATCCCTGTCTGCTTCCCTCATTCTCGGATACGTTTAGGATCCATTCATTCAGATTTCTCACGTCAAGTTTCTTCATGAAGTTTGAACGCTAAAGATTGAGCGTTTTTTGGCCGCCAGTAAACTGGATCACAACTCAGTTTACATGAATATGCACAAGCCGGGGATGGGGGGCTTTCAAAGCCAGCTGAACGCTGCGGAGAAAGTGTTTATGTTTGCTTGGGGGCGGAGCAGACTCTTCCTGGAGGGGGCGGTTCTCAACTTGTGACATCAGCACGTCAGGTTCGCAATTTTTCATGGGTATGGGAGGGGCTGCAGTTGAGATTACTTGAAATTGCGTGAATGGATCAAAAAAACGTTTTGAGGTCGTTTATAGTGAGGAACAAACAGTATAATATACTTAAAAACTCAAAAAGTGCTTTTTTTAAATGGTATGGTCCCTTTAAGGTTTGGTCCTTTCCCCTCTGTACTCTTTGATTTCTCACATTTGTAATATTTTTTTACGAATTTTGACTCAGAAACGGATATATTTTATATACATATATGTATATATGTATATATGTATATACATATATATATATTAGCACTAACTTTCAAGTTTTGAAGCGTATAAATTGTTTTCTGTATATTAATTCTGCTATGTATATTTTTCCAACAGGTGCTGGGGAGTCTGGGAAAAGCACAATTGTAAAGCAAATGAAGTAAGTTTCAACATCTGTCTGTTTCTAACTTATAAAAAAATGGGAAAACTTTGAATCCTGATTTAGGTAAAGACTATACACTGTACTGACACATAGTGTAAACTCATAAAAGCGTCATGTACTTGCTTTTTAGTAAATTTATTAAAAGGAAACTAAAGGTAAAACGATTCTTTGCAGAAAATAATCAGAACTTTTCTGGATTTTTTTTTTCCTTTTGGTCTCATAACACAAAAAAATATTTTTAAAAATCTAGCTCGGAACAATTCTATTTCTGACCTGATATATATTTGGTCAGATTAAGTTATTCAGATGTTGTTTGTGATGCCTAAATGTTCCTTAGAGCTTGATTCAGACTGAGAAAGCTGCGGTGTCTTCACACATTATTTACTGTTTATTAGACATTTATACAGACCTTTATGAGGACGGTGCAGTTTAACATTATCATGCGGAACACGCTGGTAAAGTTATTTATGGCAGCTGTTAATAAAATGAGCTGAAACATCCTTTTTCAGCACTTTGTGCACCTCGTTTGCTATTTAATAACCCTGCAGATGTTATCAATTAAAGCAACATTTGAAGTTCATAAATTCATTACTGAAAGAGGACAAAAACTATCATCCAGTTTCAGCAAACAAAGTATTTTCTATAAAAACACAATCCGACGTAACAAGCAGCAGTGTTGTTGAATGGAGCAGGAAACTGCTGGACGGTCGGGCAGAAACTCCGTGTATCAGGTTTCGCAGTTTTCCCTCAGTCGTTTTGATGTTCCTGGATCACGTTACCTGCATGTAAGATATGATCAAATCCCAAACAACATGAAACTCTAGGTTTTTTTTTCCATTCAAACATGCAATCGTCAGCAGATAACCTCGGTTTTAAAGTTCAGCTGTCTGTTATATGACTGAAGAGAGAAGGCTTTTCCTCTGGAACACTTCACTTTGCTGACAGTTTTTTTTTATATTTTTGCTAACCTATTGAAATATTCAGTCAAATAAATATTGAAAAAAAAAAATGACAATAGGTTGTTTCCACAAATCATATTGAATCAGCTATAAATCATATTATTTTTTGGATTGTTGATCATATTTAAAATCAATGAAGACTTTTTTTCAAATAATTTTTTGCAATTGAAGATTATTATTATTATTATTGCAATTATTTTTTGCAAAAAAAAAAAAAATACTGAATATATTCAACATTTAACAATCTGACTTGATTTAACAAAAATAGTGTTTTGGGTGTTTTTAACACTTTCTTGAGGCATTTTCCTCACATAGGAAGACGTATATAAAGAAAAATAAGATTAAAACTGTATTTCTAAGTATTTTAGATTGTGGTGAACCAGGAGCAGACAAAACAAATACCTCTTTTTTAAGAGCTTAGTGTCTCTATGTACGAACTACAATTGGCTGGCCAGAAGCTCCCTGGTCCGCCCCATTCTTATTCATCCATTTGCAGACAAATAGATCCATGAACGTCTTTGTTTTCTTCATATAAGCTGGAGTCTGGATCAAAGCTGAATAGCTCCAATATTGCCTATTTTTGTTGCACCGCTAATGTTAGGTTGGTGAGCTGTAGAAGTGGAGAGTGTACACAAAGGGATGATGGGAAGTTAGTGCTGACTTACTCTTTGCCAACATTCCCGTCCACAACTCAGAGTTTAATTTCTGATGACCTACTGCCAGTCTGCAGAAATTATGTTCTAGAAAACGACAATTTTTTTTTTTGTCTTAAAAATGACACAATTATGATTAAAAGACCAATTGGAACGCTTTCAAAATAGATCAAAAGGTGAGTTTTATTCAATTTTGGACAGATTTCACACAGCTAAGGATTTCTAACTGATCAAATGTTGATGTTGTTGTTAGTTAATAAAATGTATAATTCTTATATTTGAAAAAACAAACAGAACTTTCTTTTAGTGCTTACAAAAATGTGGGACGTAACTTTAAAAGAGAATTGCGCCATGATTTTCCTGAATCAAATGAGCATTTTCTGAGTAAAGATTAATTTGATCATTAAAAGTTAATTTACTTTTAAATGGCAGTTCCAAGTTCCTTATGATCTCAAACTTCAGTTTAAAAGTTTTTCATGTTTATTTTCAAACTCCTCTAAAAACATAGTTTTCCTTTACCTTTTCATGTCTGGTTTTCCTCAGGATCATCCATGAAGATGGGTACTCAGAAGACGAGTGTAAGCAGTATCGAGCGGTTGTTTACAGCAACACCATCCAGTCCATCATGGCCATTGTTAAAGCCATGGCCAGTCTCAAGATAGACTACAGCGACCCTGCCAGGACGGTAAGAGACCCGAGCACACAGGAAGTGTGTTTTTTTTGTATAGTAAAATTACTTCAACACACTCATCCTTCTAGAGTTCTTTCACCTTAACCATAATCATGGTGTAACCTAGTGCTGCTACAAACGATTGTTTTAATAGTTGAATAATCACCAATTATTTTGTCCGATTAGTCGACTGATCGGGTCATGGGCAAACTGGATGTAAAGCACACATCTTAACAATCATTAGCTTTAAACTAACTAAAAACCTGCAATAATGCTAGTGTGAATGCTGTAAGCCAAATCTGGCTGCTGAAGATGCTGAAACTGATAGCTGAAAACACTGAAGTTGACAGCTGAAGCTATTAGCTGGAAACACCAAAGCTGATAGCAACCTAAAATATTAGTCCCATATTAAAATATGAGTCCCTCAAGGCTCCAACCTGGGACCACTTCTATTTAACATCTACATGCTCCCACTGGCCCAGGTTATAAAGAACAACAACATTAGTTACCATAGCTATGCAGATGACACACGGATATATATTACACTGACACTAGGAGACCGAGGCCCTGTACAGGCTCTTGGTAAATGCATTGAGGACATTAATGACTGAATGTGTCACAACTTACTTCAGTTAAACAAAAACAAAACTGAGGTTATTGTCTTTGGGGCTAAAGAAAAAAGGTTAGACGTCACTACAGAGCTTCAATCTATTCATCTGAAAACTACCAACCAGGCTAGAAACTTGGGTATAGAGATAGACTCAGACCCAAATTCTGATAAACACATTAAGACAGTCACAAAATCAGCCAATTATCATCTGAAAAATATCTCAAGGATTAAAGATCTGATGTCTAAGCAGGACCTGGAAAAACTAGTTCATGCTTTCATCTCTAGTCGACTTGATTACTGTAACAGTGTTTTTATAGAACTACCGAAAAAATCCATCAGGAAACTGCAGCTGATTCAGAACTCTGCTGCTCGAGTTCTCACAAGGACCAAGAAAGTAGACCACATCAGTCCAGTTCTGAGGTCTTTACACTGGTTACCTGTCTGTCAGAGGATAGACTTTAAAGTTCTGTTACTGGTTTATAAAGCTTTGAATGGTTTAGCACCAAAATACAGAACTGACCTCTTGACTCAGTATGTACCAGCCAGACTTCTCCGGTCATCTGGATCCGGTCTATTATCAGTTCCTAGAGTTAGAACTAAACATGGAGAAGCTGCATTCAGCTTCTATGCTCCATAGATCTGGAACAGACTTCCAGAAAACCTTAGATCTGCTGAAACACTCAGTTTATTTAAATCCAGGTTGAAGACTCACCTGTTCTCAACTGCATTTGATTAGTATGTATTCAAAAGTTTACATCCGCGCTGTTTATCTCTGCTTGTTTTTAGTTAAAATCTTTTTACTTTCTTTTATTTTTATTTTATTGATCACACTTTTACTATTTCTTTTGATTGTTTCTTTTAATGTTTTATGTAAAGCACTTTGAATTGTCTCTGTACATGAAATGTGCTATACAAATAAACTTGCTATATAGTATAAAGTAACTATTAAATTAGTCATTGACTATTTTAATATTCGATTAGTCGACTAATCGTTGCGGCCCTAGTGTAACCAGATTCTCCAGCAGAGCCTGGTCATAGTCTTTCCACTGTGTGAGAATGCAGACGTGGGTTTGCCTCAGCCGGAGGATCTCCTTCAGGCTAAAACATGTTTTGTCAGCAGCATCCTGCAGTTGTGTATCCGGGACAGACCGTGGGGTTTACAACCCTCCATCCCACCACTGAAGCTCAAAGACTGCAGTGGAGTTTCTGGTCCAAACTCAGCTTGTTATCTTTGGAACAAATATTTCTCTTCCTCAGCAGCTTCTCAGATCCACTCTGTGAGCGGAGATCATTCCAGGGCTGGCATGCCTCTGGGAAAGCAGCTCTGCCTTCTTCTTTTGGCAGTTCTTTTTCAGTCAATAACACCAGTAAGCTTTGTTGGTAAAACAAACGCTGGATCATTTGGATTCCAGCACGCACCTGTTCACTGCAGCTTTCTGTTATCAGAAGAAACATGGATGTTGTAGAAACGGGAACACGGGCTGTTTTTTTTTTTTTTTTTTCCTTTCCAAAGTCTAAGGACAAATATTCGTTCCTGTTGTGGTAATAGATAAAGTCTGATCATCTTTTGATTTATTGTAAAAGGGTTCTCAGATGTCTTCTAATTATGTTTTAAGACAAAATTTTAAAAACTGTGTTGTATTGTAGGATGAAATGTCTGCAGAGTGGCAGGAGTTCATTAGAAGTTCACCTTTGAGTTGAGGGTGGAACTGTAAATCTGCATTTACATCCGTCAAATTTACTGCCTAAAATGTCCTTTTCACCTTGATGTCCTGACCCGTGTGGGAGGAGCCAAAGTTTTTCTGGGCTTCATTCATGTTTGTTGCCATAATAATCAATTTTTTTTAAAAGAGCAAAAAACATTATAAGCCCATGGAGTTGGAGCGATTGCAGCTGTTATGACGGGACCCACGGATAGTGATCCGATTCGATTCACGAATCAAGCTCAAGGATTCACGAATAGAACCAGAATTCTTAACTTTTTAATACAATATTTATTGCTATGTGTATACCTTTCTCCTGGATGGATGAAAATTTAAATTATTTAAATTAAATCACTATTTATGCTTTTATTTAGAACAGGAGATCAGAATCAACAAAAATCAACAACGATTCAGATAGAAAGAAATTTTGTCATTTTAAACTTTTTTTTTCGTCAGCCGTCTGGTTACGTTTGCAGTAACATAAACAACATAAAAGGTTAAAAATCACTGATGTTTTGGATCATTTAACAACAAAAACTTAAAATATTCTCCACAGAGTTCTATCCTTAAAGTTCTTAAACATTTTACGTTTTAAGCATTACATATTGGGGCAGAGCCCGTATGAAAAGAGTATTTTTTTTTCTGCAGCAGAATCAGCTGATCCACATTGATTCCATCCGCCTTTCAGTGACACGAGGCTGGATTTCTTCAGAATAAGATGGAGTTTCGTTAATTGCATCAACTGTTGAAGAATTATCATAACCAAAAGAACGTAAAGATGATGTTAAAGCTAATTATTTTTTTCAGAAGTTATGTCAGGGAGAAAAACTTAAGTCTCAGTTTTTGAAAGGAAAAAAATTCTCGCTCGTCTTATTTTGAAAACCGGAAGCTCCCCGTCAAAAAGATGTGTTTACTTCTGGTGACGGTACCACTGTTCTCTCGGCTTTGTTTTAGTTTGTAAGCTTAAAATCCAACATTAATCTGCATTTCAGAGCACAAGTACATCGTCCCCAGATAATATTTTGATAACATTTTACTAAACTTTACTATATTTATAAAGATCACGAATCATCAATCTTGGACGTCACAAATATTCGTAATGGAATTTTCCGGAGCAGATCGCGAGTATCCGAGCGCCCGGATCCTCGTTACAGCTCATCCCATGGCAGCTCTCCGTCTGCATACGAGCACGGTGAGCTCACTACGCTGTCCTCCGGGTTGTGTCCCGCCTTCGCCCAACACTAGTCGGGACAGTCTGCGGTGGCCCCAGCGGTTTTCGAAAATAGATGGAATTTCAGGACAAAAACCAGCAGCCATATTGGATTTTTTTTCCATCCACTGGTTTGCTGATCCCAAAAGCTAAGTCCCTTGCGTTGGTTGTCTGCTGCCTAATTTTCACCGCGCTGCTCAAATTGAGCTACTGCCGGACTGATTTGCCCAAATTGCGCCACAGGACCTCAGACTGCGTCTGTACATTGACTTAACATTGAAGCTGGACGCCCCTGCCATGCCAGTCGCGTCCCGTGTGAGTACAGCATTAGTGTAAAGCAACCCCATCCACCCTTCCTCTCCCTGTTGTTGAGAGCACTCTGTTCACATGCTCACCAGCAGCCCCTTGTTCCCTCAACTTAACATGGCGGCAAAAATGGTGAGCAATATTGGTGCTATCCAGACGTACAGTTTTGAGCCAGATTTCAGCTCAGATGAGAAAAAAAGACGACATATTTGTAGTCGTCAGAATAGAGCAGAGCTGGAGTTTGTGGATTTTCTACATCACAAATAAGATCTTTTTAGAACTGCATTTTTTCATCTGCTCCTGATTTATAACGATTCGAATAAAGAAATACTTAGAAATTCAATGTTAAGATGAATTTTCCTGATATATGTCCTTGATCATAAATACCACAAGAACATGTTAAAAACAATTTTTATCAAAGTGGGTCTTTAATGTATATTTAGGGGAGAATCCTGATGGGTTAAACAATGGAGCAGAAAACTGAGCCTTAAAATGTGCTCACATTAACTCAAGGCTGAAAGAATGTGATGATATTGTGGAGGAAAAATACCCAAACAAGCATTTACATCAGCTTAGCAAAAGGTGCCAGACAGAAGCTGCTCAGTAACTCCCCATATCTACTACCAAAGGAAAAAACCTCCAGCTGAGACACCGACCAGAGGACGACAACAAAGAGACGGGGCTCTGCAGAGCTCATCACCAGGTCACAGTGTGGCTAACTTCAGAAAGTTAACATCCATGTCCTCCAAATGAAAAACTGATCAGGGCGCCTGCAACCTTCAACACTTAAAGAGCCGCTCGGGTCGATTTCTCACTGACCACAACCCAAAAGGAGCCATAAAGTCTCCAGACTGATGTATATTTATGTTACTGTTGCGATAAATATAAATAAATTATTAATTTTTTGCATTAACAAAAAGAAAAAAGTTAAAATATGCAATATGACAGAGGATTTCCTTTAAAAATCAAGTACACCTTATATAAAATTTAACTGGTAATGTAAAGTTAAGTTTAGTGAAACTTTTACTGTTTGTGGTACAAAAGCTAGACATTTGTTAGTAACAAATTAAAATGAAATCAGAGCTAATTAATTAAGTTTTATAACCTCTGGGCGCACCTAGAATCCTTGAATTTCTTCAAAAATATAAAATCTGGCTTACCATTTGGTCTGCTTTAATTCTGGTTGAGCTTACTGACCTTCAATTGATTTTCTGTAGTGCACGGTGCACAAAAATCTGCCAAAATATTTGAGTTTGACTTGTGATACGTTGTGTCCTTCAACTGTTTGTGAATGAGTTAAAGAGAGTTTGAGTTTCTTGACTTTACTTTTATTTACTTTGTTTCCTACTTACTTTTTAAGATGAATATTGTTTATTTTTCTTTAACCAGAGAGCCACAATGGAGGAATAAAAGAGCCTCAGGTTGCAGAACTCTGACTTATATCCGCATGTATTTGCATTAGGGAAAGTCAGCTGTTCCCTGTTCTATACAAATCTATGCAAGCGTTTGTGACTCTTAATTAAAAATAAAAGTAAATACTGCAAATGCTTTTTCTTTTTCACAATGTACCTGCATTACTTGTCTCTTAAATGAAATAATAAAGTAATTCTCCGAATGGCTTTTTCATTTTCTTCTTCATACTGTGACATAATTAAAATGATAAAGAAAAGGGCATTTTATATTTCATTTTCAAAAAGTTACATGGTAAATTTGTACTAAAATTCAATTAGAAATATTAAATTCAAAAATGAATACGGATTAAAAGAAATGCTTTTTCATTTTCACACTTGTCTCTTAGAGAAAATGAAAAAGCCATTCTCTAAATGGCTTTTTCATCCATACTGCTCATTCTGTGACATAATTAAAGTGACAGAGCTAATGAAGACTACTTTTTCGTTTTCACATCTCGCTGCGCAAAAAGTGTTTCAAATCATTTTAAGTTCCAAGAAGCACACCGTGATGACATTACTCCTCCTCTATTTTGGTTTGTGCTGTCGGCCAACGACAAACATTTTTTTGTGACTTTTCTTGAAATACAACTCCCTGACATCATTATTACACTGAAGCACTTAATCTTTGTAATAATTGCAGTTTTGTTTGATAAAGGAAACAAAGTAATGATGGAATCCACCAGAACAGTCATTTCATAAAGGTTACAGACGAGCAGATAATCAGTCTGTGAAATGAAATGTCGCCAACACGGCTTGTTTGTCGTTACAACGCAGGATAAAGGAATAGAACCTTCAACAACTGGAGATGAAACGCAAAAAATCACAGAAACGTTAACTTTAAATGGGAGAAATATTGGTTTATATGCTACAATAACGTCTGCTCCAGGTATGAAATGGTTCTAAAGTGATAAAATAATTTAATGAATGAAACCGAGGGCTCGCACTGCAAAAACAGGAGCCTTAGAAAAAGGTCAAAAATGGGCAGATTTTCTTTTCTTAAGCAACAAGAATATATTTCCCAATGAAGAAAGAAAAAAAAAATAAGAATTATTATTTTAACAAAAAAAGTCCGTAAGACATGTTTTTTCAGACAAAGATTAGTTTGTAAGGCTGGGTTTATAAAATCGATAAATCAATTTGAATCAATCTAAGCTTAACAGATTAATAATTGATCCGTAAAAATAGAGATCGATCTAACGTGTAATGTCCGCTAGCTTAATGCTAAGGTTTAATGGAATTTCCCTTAGGACGACTTATGCTAACGCTCGGTCGATCTAAACATACATTTCTGAATAAATGAACATCTTTATAGACTCACAGGAATTAACTTTACAAATTCTTTAATGGAAAAATTTTAAAGTCACCATTTAGTGTCAGAACAATTTTTTTCTTATTTTTTGCTCATTCTTCTTGAAAAAATGTACTGCTTTAGCCTGATCGCCACCTAGTGGCCAAACTGAAACGCCCTCCAGGAGAGACAGAACAATGTTAATGATCTAAACATTTTTGTTAGAACTTCTCCCTTTTAGAAACCATGTGACACTGTATAATAATCACAATCTCATCATTTCACGAATACTTTTAACAGTATGTGAACTGGATCAGATCAGTAAAAATATGGTCTAAACACATAGTAGATTATTATTAACAAATATGTCTAAAGGGGTACACTCTAAATTGAATTGAAGCAGATAAAAATGGGAATTGAATTGATTTTGAAAATTATTATCAAGAACCAGTGATAGTATTTTGCTGTTGATACGATTATTGTTCATGCAAGACAGAAGAATAAAACACAATTTTCCTTTTTTACTTTCTTAATATTTCATTTTTGTGTGTGCATTAATGAAACTTGAATACATTAGAATAAACAAACAGCTGATGTGTATTTGACGGTGGACGCCACACATTTGCAGCCCTGCAGCAGTGAAACCTGAAGTGGTCGGTCTGCAGCAGTGTGTGTTTTTGTGTGTCAGTGATTTCACTGTGAAGCCAGCGTGGCCACTCCAACTGAAGCTGTAATTGAGGGATTAAAGACGTTGCAGGAACAGCAATGTGTGACTGCATCCGTGTTATGTTTTTTTTTTTTTTCTCCCACTAGCGGATCTGTCAAGCAGCTGTGTGTATGTGACAGCTCTCTCACACTCCCACACACACAGCAATTAGTGTGTTTTAGCCGGCCTGCTCTTACACTCACCGGCAATGCTGAAGATTACACATTTAAGTTGCATTATCTGCAAATCCAAAACAAAAAGATTTTAGCAACACTGCCAGCTGGGGCTAGTTTCTCTATTTCTGGGAATGTTTGTATCATCAGAATTTAAAGCACATTTCAGCCACTGAAAGCCAAAAACTTACAAGACATAGTTGGGGACTCATTTCTCCTGCCTTTGTGTACATTTTGATGGAACGTTTTCCATCGGGCAGCCCTTTATCACCGGTTCTGTTCATAGTCTTTATGGACAGAGTTTCTAGGCACAGCCAGGGGTCGGGGGGGATCTGGTTTGGGGACCACAGGATTTCCTCCCTGCTCTTTGCAGATGATGTTGTTCTGTTGGCTCCATCAGGCCAGGACCTCCAGCATGCATTGGAGCGGTTTGCAGCCGAGTGTGAAGCGGCTGGGATGAGGGTCAGCACCGCGCTAAATCTGAGCCATGGTTCTCGACCGGAGAAAGGTAGTTTGCCCCTCTCGGTGGGTGGAGTGCTCCTGCCTCAGGGGGAAGAGTAATAGTCTTGGTCTTGTTCACAAGTGAGGGAAGATCGGAGCGTGAGATCGACAGGCGGATTGGAGCGGCGTCCGCCATTTTGCGGTCACTGTACCAGTCCGTTGTGGTGAAGAGAGAGCTGAGCCAGAAAGCAAAGCTCTCGATCTTCGTTCCAGTACTCACCTTTGGTCGTGAGCTTTGGGTCGTGACCGAAAGAACAAGATCCCGACTACAAGCGGCTGAAATGAGTTTTCTCCGGAGGGTGACTGGGCGCTCCCTTAGAGATAGGGTGAGGAGCTCAGTCACCCGGAGAGAGCTCGGAGTAGAGCCGCTTCTCCTCCGCATCGAGAGGAGGCAGTTGAGGTGGGTTAGACATCTGGTCAGGATGCCTCCTGGACGCCTCCCTGGAGAGGTGTTCCAGGTATGTCCCATTGGGCGGAGGCCCCGGGGAAGACCCAGGACACGCTGGAGAGACTATGTCTCTCAGCTGGCCTGGGAACGCCTCGGGGAGCTAGAGGAAGTGGCTGGGGAGAAGGAAGTCTGGGCATCTTTGCTTAGACTGCTGCCCCCGTGACCCGGTCCCGGATGAAGCAGAAGAAGATGGATGGATGGATGGTTTTCCATCGGGGTTTAGGGACACAAACTTTGCAGTAATAGTTTTTCTCTCTGCCTCATCTTCACAGGATGACGCCCAGCAGCTGTTTGCTCTGTCTGCGGCAGCTGAAGAGCAGGGTATTCTTCCTGACGACCTGGCCAACGTCATCAGGAGATTGTGGGCTGACGGCGGCATACAGAGCTGCTTCGCTCGGTCGCGAGAATACCAGCTCAACGACTCGGCAGCCTAGTGAGTATGAATTATTAACAAAACTTTCATCATTTACGCTGCTTTTAGTTGTAAACTTGAGCCTGCAAGTCAACAAAACCACATTTGAAGAAAGAAAAACACATTACAGCAGCTATTTACCAATCACCTTTAAATTTGAATAAAAAAAAAGACAAATACACTCATTGGCCACGTTATTGGGTACACCGGTCCAGCTCCTCGTTAACACAAATTTCTAATCAGCCAATCACATGGCGGCAAATCAATGCTTTTATGCATGTAGACAAACGATCTGATGCTGGTCAAACCGGCCATCACAATGAAGAAGAAAAGTCATTGAAGTGACTTTAAACAAGTTCTGAATATTTCAACAACTGCTGATCTACTGGGATTTTTACCCACAACAAACATCTCTATGGTTTACAGAGAATGGTCAGAAAAAGAGAAATTATCCAGTGAGCTGCAGTTCTGTGGATGGAAATGTCTTTTTTAAAGTCAGAGGAGAATGAATAGACTGATTCCAGCTGATGGAAAGGCAACAGTAACTCAAAGAACCACTAGTTACACCTGAGCTCTGAACAAACAAGACGTCCAACCTTGAGTCACATGGGATACAGCAGCAGAAGAACACACCGGGTATCACTCCTGTCAGCTAAGGACAGGAAACTGAGGCTACAATTCATATAGACTCTCCAAAACTGGACAAGATGGAAAACTATGATGAGTCTCCATTTCTGCTGCAACATTCAGATGGTCAGAATGTGGCATCAGCAACATGAAAGCATGGATCCATCAACGCTCAGGCTGGTGGAGGTAGTATAATGATGTGGGGATGTTTTGTTGGTACACTTTAGACCCCTTAGTACCAGTTGAGCATGGTTACAACACCACAGTCTACCTGAGTATTATTGCTGACCATGTCCATCCCTTCATGACCACAGTTTATCGTCCAGCAGGATGAGACTCCATGTCATAAATCATCTCAGACTCTTGAACATGGAGACTCTAATGACCTCCAGAGTCACCAGAATCCAACAGATCCCCTTTGGGATGTGCTTGAATGGGAGATCGACATCACGGACGTTCAGCCGACGAGTCTGCAGCAACTGTGTGATGCTATCATGTCAGTATGGACCAAACTCTCTGAGGAATGTTGAATCTATACCACCAAGGATTGAGACAGTTATGGAGGCAAAAGGAGGTCCAGAAAGTATTTATCTCTGAGTCACAATGGTTGAATTTTTGACTGACGATGTCCTGGATCCATTTCAGGTCAGTAAATGAATCAATATCGACTATGAATTGTATCAGCAACCACAAATATGATAGGAATCGAATCGTTAAAATAAGTCTTTACTGCTCTGTGAAGTAGAGTTTAAAGTCCACCGGAGAAAAAAGGACCAGCAGAACATTTTAACATTGACTGTAAGGCATACATACGGGAAGCTACCAGCTGGCGTTGGAAGAGGATGCTCGAGTAAGTGGAGCAGGCTGTGTCGAAGATGCTTTCACACGCACCCCCCCCACTGACCAACCAGTCTGTCAAGAATCAGAGTAAACACGAAAAGAGGACAGAGAGCGAGCACTAGCACGTCTTCCAATGGATTCACTTAAAGATGGAAATCCAAAAATGAATGAAACAGAATCAATGACATTGTTTTATTCAAGATCTGCAGGAAAAAACATTCCAATAGTAGTGAGAATTGGATTCAATATCTGCAAAGTGTTTAAGCTGTTGTTCAAACAGTGTCACGGTCCCTTGAGATCAGATTCAGTCAGTCGTGACTCTCTGTGCGAGTTTGTTTAAGTTAATGTCCCACCTCCCGTCTGCCGTCACATTACTCACACCCACCCAGCGCCAGAGACGTCAGCGATGCAACAAACACAGCGTGCGGCGTCCTGACACAACAGCCAGAACGCACACACGGAGCAGCCCCGCCTCCCCGCTGGAACATCTGATGCCGATTATTAAAATTCAGCAAACTCATCCCTCAAATTGCATTTATGAATAAGTTAAGTCGGTCTCCCGGTGAATGTTTCAGAGAGCAAAGAGGCAGCGTGGAACGAGCTCTATGTGCGTGCTATTAATAAGTGAAATGTCACCTCGGAGTGTGAATGAGTCAGGGCTGCAAGCGCCGTGCAAAAAAAAGAAAAAAAAAGAAAAAAAAAAAGAATCTTCCTCTTTACAAGTTAAAAGTCAGCAACGAGACGGCGAGAACAGAGCTGCAGAGCAGAGACCTCACCAACAGCATTAAAATCAATGAACAACCAGCATCAGCAGATTGATTCCACTCTGCAGAATGGGGGCACATCATACTGTGGAATAACACAAGACTCACACACAACTGATAAAACCAAATGCAGACAAGGCAGGTAATGGACACAAAAAGCAAACGAGACAATGTTTTATTCCTGTTTTGAACCTGCAGATGCAGGATGTTTTTGGAGAACACAGGATATTTTATCGGCGCAGGGAAATTGCCTCTCTGTGTACCGGAGTCTGACCGGAGTAATTCAAGGCCGTTGATGGGTTGTGTCTGCCTGTTTGTGTTGTTGTTGTAGCCGGTTCCAAACTATGTTGAAATGTTGATTGGTTTTATTCCTCTCTTAGTTACCTGAACGACCTGGAGAGGATAGCCAAAGCAGATTATATCCCCACCCAGCAGGATGTTCTACGAACTCGAGTGAAGACCACGGGGATCGTCGAGACTCATTTCACCTTCAAGGAACTGCACTTCAAGTAAGATCACTCGTATCATCAGCTTTTTGTTATTAAGCTTGAGATGGGGGGTGGAGAGCTCTCAGTGTGCAACTGCAGCGAAAGCAAATATCGGACTATTAGAGAGCTAAGTGTTGACCCAACATGACCCGACAGAGCCTGCTTTTCGAGGCTGACTCCACGCTCTGTGCAGATTCTAAAAATGTAAAAAAGGCACGGGGTGAGCGAGGTAGGTGTGGTTAGGATCTGCGATTGACAGTGAGGTAACGTAGTAACTGGTGGACACCAGGTACCATCTGGTGCACACCAGATAGTATCTGTCACTCACCAGATAGTAATTGGTGCGCACCAGATAGTAACTGGTGTGCACCAGATAGTAACTGGTGTGCACCAGATAGTAACTGTCGCTCACCAGGTAGTAACTGGTGTGCACCAGATAGTAACTGTCGCTCACCAGGTAGTAACTGATGTGCACCAGGTAGTAACTGTCACTCACCAGATAGTAACTGGTGTGCACCAGATAGTAACTGGTGTGCACCAGATAGTAACTGGTGTGCACCAGATAGTAACTGTCGCTCACCAGGTAGTAACTGGTGTGCACCAGGTAGTAACTGGTGTGCACCAGATAGTAACTGGTGTGCACCAGATAGTAACTGTCGCTCACCAGGTAGTAACTGGTGTGCACCAGATAGTAACTGTCGCTCACCAGGTAGTAACTGATGTGCACCAGGTAGTAACTGTCACTCACCAGATAGTAACTGGTGTGCACCAGATAGTAACTGGTGTGCACCAGATAGTAACTGTCGCTCACCAGGTAGTAACTGGTGTGCACCAGATAGTAACTGTCGCTCACCAGATAGTAACTGGCGCTCACCAGATAGTAACTGGCGCTCACCAGATAGTAACCGGCGCTCACTAGATAGCAACCAATGTTTTTTTTTTTAAAAAAAAAAAAAAAAAAAAACATTAACTGTTGCTCACTAGGTAGTAACTGGTTCTCACTTGATAGCTGGTGGTGCGCATTAGATAGTATCTGGTGCCCACCAGATAGTAACCAGAATTTAAAAAAAAGAAGAGATAGATAGTTACCGGTACTCACCAGAGAGTAACTGGCGCACACCAGGTAGTAACTGGCGCTCACCAGGTAGTAACTTGTGCGTACCAGATAGCAACCACATTTTTTGTCTTTAAAAAAAAAAAAACATTAACTGTTGCTCACTAGGTAGTAACTGGTTCTCACTTGATAGCTGGTGGTGCGCATTCGATAGTATCTGGTGCCCACCAGATGGTAACCAGAATTATTTTTTAGAATAAAAAAAAGAGATAGTAACAGGCGCTCACCAGATAGTAACTGGCGCTCACCAGAGAGTAACTGGCACTCACCAAATAGTAACTGGTGCTCACCAGGTAGTAACTTGTGCATACCAGATAGCAACCGGCGCTCACCAGATAGTAATTGGCGCTCATCAGAGAGTAACCGGCGCTCGCCAGAGAGTAACCGGCGCTCGCCAGAGAGTAACCGGCGCTCGCCAGATAGTAACTGGCGCTCGCCAGATAGTAACCGGCGCTCGCCAGATAGTAACCGGCGCTCGCCAGATAGTATCTGGTGATCACTAGAAAAGTAACAAATTATTTTTTTCTTTCAAAAAAACCAGATGATAACTGGCGCTCACCAGATATCTGGTCAGAGGGACCCTTGGCATGTACAGGCAGGCTCTCCTCCGTCAGTCTGCTGCAGGGCAGCTGTGGCTGCATCAGTTAGCATACCATCACCAAGTATGAATGAGGAGTGAATGATTAATGAATACACATTGTAAGTTTATCATCTGGAAAAATGCAGAGAAATCCAATCCATTATTACAAATGTGTTTATACAGAATAGTTCAAATTCTGCCAGTATTACACGCCATGTGACCTCCGTGGTTAAAACCCTCCTGCTCCACCCCTCAAACAACAAACTGTAGCAGCAATTAAAAGCCTCCTCCTCATGTGTGCACACTGTAAACACACCAACCTGCCCACAGTGCCCTCGCTCAATAAAACCAGAGCGGTGTTGAGTGAAAACATTTGAGTCGTTTCTGCGCGCCACACTATCAATAGTCTTACATAAAATATGCTCTGACCCAACCCCGGCTCTCATGTGGGTTTGTAATGGATGTATGGATTGGCGGACAAAGCGAGATACATCAAGTGCATAAAATACATTCTATGAAAACGCTGACAATAGAAAAAAGAGGGGTGGGGATGTATATATATATATATATATAGTCGAGGGAACATCTATTTTTGTGAGATTTGATCTTATATTTTAGTTTGGTTTTTAAAGCAGCTGGCGGCGACTGATGTGACCGCTTTCCTTTTTGACATTCTGATATTTCCCTTGAGCCTCAGCCTCTGCATTCCGCTTGAATAAAACATGCAGACAATCAATAGGAGAGTTCTCCTATAATTCCGCTGTTTTCTACAATTACCTTGGAACGGAAATGGTTTGTTAAAAGATTGACAGCAGCTCAGTTTGAATTTTAGAAGAAGTCTGACCAGGGCTGGGCCATATAAAATAATTTCCAAATCGGGCGATAACAACATATATCACAATACGAACCAAATAACTATATTTGTCAAATTCTAATTCTCTGTGGTTCAAAACATAAATGTGTAATTATCAGCCGGTTGTTTAATTTAAATATGTATTTCCTGTCATACTTTCAATATTACAGATGCACTGAAATCATGCAAATAGTTTTTTTTTAACAACTTTAAAAAAAGGTCTATAAATAACTAAACTGAAAAATAATAAAAAAGATTTCAAATTTCAACAGAGAACACACATAAAATAGACCACTAAACTGTTCAGTTACATTAAAAACAAAGAAATAATTCAACATATAAATTATATTTTTTTGGCTTTTTAGAACAAACATAAAAAAATAACTGGATTTTACACAGAAATACTTTAGGCGTTCTACTTTTTGAACTTTTTCTGCATTTCTTTTAAGAAAATTAAATTGCATAGAAGTAATTTATAAATGGTATGACCATTTCTCTGTTGTCATTTAGCTGTAAACTTAAATTCAAATAAGAAAATGGAAAGATCTACCAGAGATTTCCTAATTCTGTCTCCAAGTGATTACATTTATATTAAATCATAACAAAAAATAGCCTGAAAACATAAAGATCTGGATTGATGTTATTATATATATATAATTAACATTATAGCTGGAGTGCTCTGATGAAGGAAAGAGACCCACAACATTTGACACAGGTTGCAGTTTTTGTGCAACAGCTGCTAATACACAGTGGATTCAATTCTATTATATTGAAAAAATGTTTTTGTGAATATCCTACAAATTAATATTGTTGTATTTATGTTATAAGTCCAGTCAGTGAAAATATTGTCTGTCTGTAAACTGGCTACTAGCATGATGCTAGTTAGCATTAGCATCGTGCTAATGCTACATCTCAGTCTCAGTAAGTCCAGCAGGTTTGTCTTCATGTTCGGACCGGCTCCTGTTAAAAACCACCAGACGTTCTGCGGCTTCATCAGCCGAAACTCAACGTTAAACCGAGAAGATTAGCGGAAGTGACCGCGGGGTTTGGTGTCTCGCGTGCGTTTGTTCACCTTGCGCGCAGACGAAGGAAGTTTAAAGGTAAAAAGTGAGAGAAAATAAACAAAACAATTGGATGCAAATATTTATTTGCCATGTAGCGACTAGAGCTGGTTTTATAAAATCGATTAATTAATCGATTTAAGCTTAATAGATCAATAATCAATTCATAAAACTATAAATTGATCTAGCACATAAAGCTAAAGTCTGCTAGCTTGATGCTAAAGTTTAGTAGAATTCCCAATAGACGGCTAATGCTAACAGTCGATCAACCTAAATGCACATTGCTGACTAAATAAACTTCTTTATAAACTCAAACATGAATTATATAAACTATTTTAAGGAAATATTTTTTAAAGTAACCATTTGTGGTCTAAAACATCATTTTTTGCTCAGTCATCTTCTTCTTAAATAAGGTTTACTGCTATAGCGTGATCGCCACCTAGTGGCCAAACAGAAACTTCCTCCAGGAGAAACAGAACATTGTTTATAATGTTAATGATCTGAACATTTTAGTTAGAACTTCTCCTTGTAATTGACAAGCTTATTATTTTACTAATATATTTTATAGTATGTTAACTGTATCAGATTAATAATAATTGAATTAAATTAAAATAATCGAAAAAAAAATAGGAATTGAATCGTTTCTGGAAATCATCATCAATACCCAGCCCTAGTGGCGACTAACTCTCCAACTTTTACTCACTAAAATTGATCAAATGCTTACAGCTGATGGGTTTAAATCTCAGACCCTTCAAAGTAAAAGTCTATGTCGATTGACTGATTCCTCTATCCAGAAAAAGTTATATTGTGATATCTATCGTTATCGTTTTATCTGATCCTCATCGTGTTTCCGTGCTCAGACCTGCCTCCTGTTTTTGTGAGGATTGCGATGACCTCTTCTTTTGTTCACAGCTCTCATCTTTCTCATCATCCCTCTGAATAAAGAGGCTTTGAACCTGCCCGAAACACACATTAACCCCTCTGCTCCTCCCTCGTGGAACCGTTAGGCCCGCGTCTGGAGTGTTCTTCATCCCCCCCCCCCCCTCCGCCTGACACCGTTCCAGACCCCCGGGTGGATAATTCATTTAGTCTCCTCTTTAATTTCCCTTGTAGGATGTTTGATGTGGGAGGCCAGCGCTCGGAGAGGAAGAAATGGATCCACTGTTTTGAAGGAGTAACAGCCATTATCTTCTGTGTCGCTCTCAGTGCTTATGATCTGGTGCTGGCTGAGGATGAGGAGATGGTAAGGGAAAGCCCGTCCTTTGATCTGTGCTCATCTGCGTGGAAGATCGGCTCCTGTTTGTCTTATTTTCAGTGCAGATCAGTGTGGTGCTGAAAGACGTTAATATCGCCCGCGTTCCGGCTTTATTGTATCAACCTTCAAGCTGTAAGATTAGCTCATTGAACTCCTGTTGGAGTGTAATCATCCAGTTACAATTTTTTTCTTCAAGTGACATGAATCATTACCTTAATGTGCTGAACAGCTTGTAAGAGCTCTGAAGGAGGACGCTCCTCTTCACATTTTCTTGAAGCAACGTTGCCCCCTGGTGGCAGCTTTGACTCACCGCCGTTCTCCCTCCAGAACCGAATGCACGAGAGCATGAAGCTCTTCGACTCCATCTGCAACAACAAATGGTTCACGGAGACGTCCATCATCCTCTTCCTCAACAAGAAAGACCTCTTTGAGGAGAAGATCACCCGCAGCCCTCTCTCCATCTGCTTCCCCGAGTACTCAGGTGCGTGGGAAGAGCGAGAGCACGCAGGAAGTCTCAAAAACCTCACCAGACGAATGGCTGTCGTTTGTTTCCGCCTTTCAGGAGCCAACAAATTTGATGAGGCCGCCAGTTATATTCAAACCAAGTTTGAGGATCTGAACAAGAAAAAAGACACCAAGGAGATCTACACCCACTTCACCTGTGCCACCGACACCAAGAACGTGCAGTTCGTCTTCGACGCCGTCACCGATGTCATTATTAAGAACAACCTGAAAGACTGCGGTCTGTTCTAAAGGTAGGACCGTGGAACTGATGGGATGGGTGTACGATCACTTCTGACTTTGTGAATTGAAGAATGACGGTCATTAAAGATTTCCCTAAAATGTTCGGTTAAATAAATGCTTTCATAGAAAGAAATAAAATGAATTCAGTTCTGCATTCAGCTCTAACATCTGTACATTTTTTAATAGATAGATAATATTTAGATCAATCCAGTTTCCCTGAACTTTTGAGTTTATCTTTATCTATAAAATATCTCCAGATGCTTTAAGGTTAATTTCTACACTAAATTTTGTAAATGAACCATTAAAATCTGGTTTAGATCTCCCCAAAACCAATAATTCCCAAACTGGAAAAAGAATTGCTGCCAACTTTGACCTCAACTGACTTTGAAAGTGGGACGGATAAACAACAAAAATACTCACCAAAACTAGTATTCTCTAAACAAGAATCCACCGTTTGAATAACTTTATTTGCAGCTTCCGGTTACAGAACATTCTGCTTTATTATTATGTTGTTTTGGAAGAGTCAAGACTCCTGATTTTTGTCTGTTAAATACAGATTTCTTTTTTTTTTAAATTGAATTCGGGGGTTCAGTTTAGTGGTCGGCACTAGAGCTGGGTTGATAAAATCGATTAATCGATTTGAATTGATTTAAACTTAACAGATTAATAAATGATCCATAAAATATACATCGATTTAGCATATAAAGCTAAAGTCTGCTAGCTTGATGCTAACGTTTAATTGAGTTTCCCATAGGACGGCTAATGCTAACATCCATTACCGTCTTTATAAACTCACTGGCATGAATTTTAAACTCTTTTAAGGAAATGTTTTTAAGGAACCATTTGTGGTTTAAAGTTCAGTTTTTTGCCAATTCTTTAAAATTGTAACAAATAATAAAAACTAAAAAAGTGAGTCACCAAACCTGGTATTTCCTAAAGATAATAATTAACATGAATCGTGGGGGGGTTTTTTGTGAGCAGCCTTGCACCACCCGTCCTACTGTTGTACCGGTCCTTTACCCGGGGTGGGGAGCACGGTTTTAAATGACAACCGATCAGTTTATTCATATTATACATACAAAAATGTATTTTTTTTTTAACCAAAACTAAATTGTAATAATAAAATTGTTACTGAAAGAAAAACTAAAACTGATATAAATGTTGAAAACTCTTAAATATATATAATATATATATATATATATATATATATATATATATTAATTACAAGTAGTTTAAAGATTGAGATTCAAGAATTTTAATTTGTTTTGTAATGTTGATTCTACTATGGAAAATTATGTTATTTTTCTTCGCATGATTTTTTATTTTCTCTTTCAAACTAAAATCAGATTCTCTTAATTTTTATTATTATATTTTTTTTCACCTTTGACTTCAATCTACAACAGCAGTATTAGGGTCATAAAAAACAAAAATGTAGTATTACAGGTTAATATTCTCGTAAATTTACCAGATTAAAAGTCATAAATTTAGTCTATAACTTTTAAAGTCATATATATTTGACTTTATTCTCGTAATTTAACAGTTACAACTTTTTTCTCGTTAATTTACAAGATTTAAAAGTTGTAATTAAATGTTTTATTTGATTATAAACTGGCCCAATCATTTTTTAAGAACATATTAAGCTGTTAAATGTTTCTTTCAAATTTACTGTCCTGCTCTAAACTTTACTCATTAAAGTCACAATTCTATCATCTTTTTAAATGATAGAATTGTTTTAATTGAATTTTTTTAATTGATAGAATTTAATAATTTAATTTTCTAGGACATAGTTCCTGCAGAGCAACAGTAGTTTGTTAGAAACTCACTTCTGAGTTATGGGTGGGACTGATGGTGAGGTGTAAGCCTTCTCACATTTCCCATCATGCATCTGTGCACATGCTTTTCTGAGAGCTCCTAACCTAACATGATCATAAATAACATGTGATATGTCAACTATTCAGTCGTACAGTCTGGAGCCAGATCTTTCAGAATGGAGCTGCACCTACAAACTTTATGTCTTTTTTTTGTTTGTCTGCTCATGATTCACAACCATTATAATAAAGACAAACTCAGAAACTGAATTTTAAACCTAGTTTTCTTCATAAATGTCCTCCATCATGAGACAAATCCCACAAAAACATGTTTTTTTGTTGGAGTTTGTGGCTGCAATATCTAAAATCACCACCAGATGGCAGCAAATCCTGCTCCATTAAAAGCTGTAGATCAGGGCTGCTCATTCCTGGTCCTCGAGATCTACCACCCTGACTGTTTTCCAGATCTCCAAGCCCTGCCAGCTGTTGATTGGCTCAGTCAGATGTCTCCACAATCTGATTGAAAGAACACACCTGGTCCAGGTAATCAGCAGCAAACAGTACATGGAGAGCTGGAAAACAGGCAGGTTGGTAGATCTTGAGGACCAGGAATGAGCAGCCCTGCTGTAGATCATAAAGTTTTGGCAGCAATTTGTTTGAAATAATAAACTAGAATATATTTATTTTAATGCAATTTTAAGAACTTTATTATTACAACAAATAGGTATGTGTAGCTTAAATTGACATAATAAATAATTATTATGAGTGCAGTAAAAGTTTCACCTTCTATCCAGAAGTTTTTATCTCTAAGTGAAGTGAACAGTTAAAAATGAAGTCCACTTGACCTCGATTTAAGTTCTTTTCATTACCGTGACCTGGATGGCAAAGAATCTTTATCGGTATATAACCTGGAAACCCAGTTTAGCTACTATTTCTGACACGTTTCTGAAGGAAATCTGCACAGATGGAAATCCGTCCGACTTCTACGCCGGCTCAATCCTGGTGGGATCACAGTCAATCTAAATAGTAAATTTATTTCAGGAAATGGTAAAAATCTAAAGTTGGAAGAATTTATTTAAAATGGTTGATTTATTTTGTGGATTAGTTGAAATAAGATGGACTGATATGGATTGTCTTTTTATGCAGGAAGAATTTTAAACATTTAATTTTATATTTCTCTTCCAGGACCAACGTTTTGTTTTTCCCACAGGATCAAACGCCAACCCCCCCCACTGACTGCATGAGAGACTACGAAACACTGATCGCTGCTTTTCATAATGAAAACCATGACGGACTTTATTCCTGGAGCGAGGAATCGCTGAAGCTTCACTGATTCACAAACGTCGCTCTCTCCGTCTCATCTGCTGCCATCAGACACATTCATTTCTGTACAGAGTAGATCTTCATTCTAGTGTCACACAGATGTAACCCTCTAGTTTAAGATCAGTCTAATCCACTTTAGCGGAAAAATGAAGTGCTGGAAATGAAGTCATAAAAACCGGTCACTGTATTTGAACTGTTCTCGGGACCATTCAGTCTTCACATCTGCGCGTCTGCGTCTCCTCGGTTCACCTGCAGTTATTTGATTTGCTTTAAGAGAGAACAGAAACTCTGCTGACAACTTTTCTAAGAAAGTTTCTGTTGACGCTCATTCTCTGAACCTTTTCACAGCACAGAGCTGATTTTTTGCTCGCCGAGGAAATCGGACGAAGGGAACAAAGTTTTTCTGTACGTTTACACAGACCCGATCCTCCCACTTGTATGATAGCGCATCGTCCTGCATGACTGTACAGATATTAGCCAGTAATTCCCCATAAGCAAAATACGTAACTTTAAAAGAGAAGAAGCGCATCTTGGGTCTGTGTCACCTTTAAAGAGTCTGTTTTAGACATGGATCGTTCCGGATCGTCTCTCCATTCCAAGTCTTCTTACGTCTGTTTGTGCCTTGATATTTGTTTACACTTGTTCTGCTTTATTTACAGTGAATTGGGGCTGTTTATATCCCACCTAAATTCACACACATTCCATGATTCTGAACTCACCAAGATAGTTGTTTATTAGCATTAAGGTTAAAATGTGAATAAAAGTCTGGCGGCACCGTGTTTTTATACTATAAGAAGTCTACAGGAGTTTTTATTTGTAATTGAATCTTTTAACTAGCAAATTTTAATGAGAGGATTAGCATTTCTTATGTAAAGAGGGGTCTGGAATGTGTCATTAATTTGTAGTTTTTTGGTCAAAGAGTTTCAGAACGAAGGATTTCCGTTACTTATAGCTCAAATAAAATCAATCCAGTGTGCAGGAGCGATGGAAACATCCGTCTGATGAAACATCCAAGTATCATCTTGCAAACGGACAACTCAAGATTTATTTCAACGAGATGCAATCCAGAAAAAGGTACATCTAAAATTAACAGAATGATCTTATTTATCTGAATTTCAGGCAATTTAAATCAATGTAAATCGTCTTTTTTGCTGAGTAATTCATCACAAATTATGACTTCTATATTAACACATGTATCAAATGTTAAAACATTTTTCTGAGACATTGTATAAATAAAACTGTAATTAAACCATGTATACGATCTCATTAAACTTCTGCACTCTGGTTTTCTTGTTACCTCACTGGAAGAAAAGGATTCGTCTGTCACAGATTCTGCAAGTTAAACTCGATGGATCCTGCATTTCCTGCGATAATGATGGTGTGAATGTTTTTTGCTGAATGTGGTCGCTAAAGCTGTTTGCTGAATTTATTTTAATTGCTGAATAATGTCATAAAAATACTAGCTTAACTCAGAATAAGCCCAAAAACTTCAGTATAAGCCACATTAGCCATAGAAGTTAGAACATTGCTAAAATATTAGTTGAACAACAAATTAACTCAAAAATCCTCAATAGATGCCAAATTAGCCTCATTAAGCTAGCACGTTGCAAAAAATACTAGCTTAATTCCATATTTGTCCAAAAAGCCTCAATAGAGGCCAAATTAGCCAAAAACGTTAGCTAACATTTTAGCAGGATACTAAATTCAAAATTAGCCTTGAAAACCTCCAGATTATGCTAAACTAGCAAAAAAAAAAAAAAAAAATTTTCATGTTGCTAAAATATCAGCAAACTCAAAAGTAGCCTTAAAACCTCAGTAGATGCTAAATTAGCCAAAAACACTAGCAAGTTTCTAAAATATCAGTAGTATGGGACTTTTAATTAAAGGATCAAACAATTGTTTATAGCAGGGGTGTCAAACATTTATGAAACACTTGTGAAGAAAAAAGATATATTTTTTCAAAAAAGAAAGCAAGTTTGTAGCCGATTCCTGTGAAGTGTTATGGTTCTTTAAAGAAATGAACGTAATGCGCAAATCCACCACAAGGGGGAGCAAATGAAACTCAAGAGTTCAAGAAAATAAACACGATGAAGGCCAAACTATGGCGAGTTTTGGGAGAGAAAGGGATGTTAACGCCAACATGTTTGCTGGTTTAACCCTCTGGAACAAAAGGGCCTAAAACTCTGTTTTTGTTTACTTTTGAATTTACCTCTGTGTTTTAAATTTAACATGATTATTTGGTATCATTTTAATCAGGACAACCCTATATGTGACGCTGCCTTTTTTTTTTTTTTTTTGTCATTTTCCATGTTCTATTCACAGGTCAGACATGAAATGATGCAAAAACAGAAAATTCCATCTGGAAAAGTTGGATCCATTTTGCTGTGGAAACCCCAAAAATGTTTAACAAACTGTTTTTACAACATAGAATGAAAGTTTTAGGTTTAATTTCCTAAAAACTACAAGAATGAATTTATTCAACAAATTAATCAACACATTTTTTTTTATTAAAATATCAAAAACATTTCCAGATTCCTTATTTGGCCCACATGTGTTGGTAGAGGGAGTTGTAGTGAGACGTTTTTGTCCACTAGATGGAGCTGTGGAGATGTAAAAGAAATGACAACACATCCCAACAATTGTAAAACATAATTTATGTTTTTAATAAAAATTCATTTTGAAAGTTAATACATTTTGTTGGGGTCCAGCTGTGACTTCTGCAGTTTGGTGTCGGCAGAGGCGCGGACAGGATCCTGTTTCAGCTCTCCTCCTATTGGCTGGTTGTCCCGGTGATGCGCAGCTTGGAGCCTTTAAATGCCGCAGACGCAGCTTCTGCAGGAGGAGGCTGCAGTCAGGAATCCCGTCTCTGCAGCCGCAGCCGCAGCCGCTCCAGCTTTTGTCTGCTGGCAGAAACAACACCACCCGGATTTAAAAGTGATTAACAGCAGTTCTAGTGTTGGAAAATGTCTTTTAGAAATGTCACTTTTCCCAATAAAGATAAACGTTTTTGATCTTCATCATCATTTCGACCTTTAAAGAAATGGTAAGTTTGTTTTGGTTCCTTTTATTAATTTATTCAAAGGTATTTTTGATGCTTTGGCACAATGTTGGAGTCATTTCCGGCCAAAGAGGCCGCGCGTAAAACTCCTCTCCACAGTGCGTAAACTTGGACGTTTACAGTGATCGGGAGCCCGTCTGTCTGACAAATGGTCCAGCGACCATCACTGACAAAAATGCTACTTTAAACGTTCATTTCTGATCTTATTTTCACCTCTAGAGTGGATTAAAAATGTACTTTTGAAGGCTCAGAATAAAAAAAGAAAAAGTCTGAATGTTTCCTGTTTGCCTGTTTGATTCACTCACGCGTTTACATCCTGTGAGAGGACTGGAGGATATCACAGCCCCAACACTTTTTTTTTTTTAAACTTCCCCTCCAGCTTTAAGAGGCAGGGAAAAGTTTTTTTTTTTTTGCATCCTGTTCTCTGATTTCTCAGTGTGTCATTTTCTGGGATCAAACTCCACGTTGATAGTCTCCAGAAAGTTGAGGTTTGCCAAGAAGGAACATGGCTCCAGAGTTGAGTGATCTCAGCTGGTAAAAATCCTGCTGGAAATGTTGTAGTCTGATCTGGAACCAGGACTGATGGAATATTTAGGGAAAGCTTCGATATTCTTAGTGTGAGGATGTGGAAAACAGATTAAAAATGGAATTTGTTGAAAGCCGCATGTGGATATTTGACCCCTCTATCGTGGCTCTCAGAAAAATAAAAAGTAAGTTAATGATAGGAAAGTAACTCCAACTTTCTTCAACTCCTTCACAAACAGTTGAAAGACAGTATGGATCACTCTATGATGACTACAATACCCATAATTCCCCAACAATCCTTCCTAGTTTACAAAATGTGGACTAGAAGATTGTCGAGCTCTTTTTATCACAGAAACTTACCCAGAATTCACAATTAAGGCGCACCAGATTATAATATAAATATAAAATATTTTTGAACAAATAGATTTTAACTGCACCTTACAGTTAAAAAAAACTATTTTAATTTAATTTAGTTAGATTTACAACTTTCTTGCGGAGATTAACCACAGACAGTAAAGTAATCTGTTTCTTTTTAGTTACTATGGCTGACGGTAAATTAAAATACAACATTTGCTGCAGTTAGATGATCCTATGTCTCATGTGTCAAAGTCAAGGCTCAGGGGCCGGATCCGGCCCTCTGGGTAATTCTATCCGGCCCTCCAGATCATTGTATTTTATTGTTGTAAGTAGCCCGATGTTTTTTTGGCATTTATTTCTAACTAGTATAACTTTGATGAAAAATCGATGCAATCACGTTTCTTATAAAAGAAAAGTCCTAAACCGAATTAAATAAACAGATGTTTGAAAAGAGGATAGATAGAATCAAATGTTTATTTGAACCTACATCCTCTTATGTCTTCTTCCAGTAATTTAAATAATGCACAATCTATGAATCTAAACAAAACAAAACGATATGGAAGTAACTTTTAATGTTTCCTTTTTTCACATGTAAATCCTATAAATTGTTATCAACAACTACCATGTCACAATCCAAGTGATTAGGGTCACAACACAACACTAGGGTCACAACACTTTAGAGTCACAACACTTTAGGGTCACAACTTTAGAGTCATAACACAACACTTTAGGGTCACAACACTTTAGAGTCATAACACAACACTTTAGAGTCATAACACAACACTTTAGGGTCACAACACTTTAGGGTCATAACACTTTAGGGTCACAACAGTTTAGGGTCACAACACTTTAGAGTCATAACACTTTAGGGTCACAACACTTTAGAGTCATAACAATTTAGGGTCATCAAACACTTTAGGGTCATAACAGTTTAGGGTCACAACACTTTAGGTCACAGAGTCATAACACTTTAGGGTCACAACACTTTAGAGGTCATAAACAAACACTTTAGAGTCATAACACTTTAGGGTCACAACACTTTAGGTCACAACAATTTAGGGTCAAACAACACATTTAGAGTCATAAAACACTTTAGAGTCATAAACAACACTTTAGAGTCTAACACTTTAGGGTCACAAGGGTCATAACACTTAGGGTTCATTTAGGGTCACACACTTTAGGGTCACAACACTTTAGAGTCATAACACAACACTTTAGGGTCACAACACTTTAGGGTCACAACACTTTAGAGTCATAACACAACACTTTAGCAGTCACATACATACATTTAGGGTTCACGATAATTTAGGATAGAGTCATAACACAACACTTTAGAGTCATAACACTTTAGGGTCACAACACTTTAGAGTCATAACACAACACTTTAGGGTCACAACACTTTAGGGTCACAACACTTTAGGGTCTTAGCACAACACTTTAGGGTCATAACATTTTAGGGTCACAACACTTTAGGGTCATAACACTTTAGGGTCACAACACTTTAGGGTCACAACACTTTAGGGTCACAACACTTTAGGGTCATAACACTTTAGGGTCACAACACTTTAGGGTCACAACACTTTAGGGTCATAACATTTTAGGGTCATAACATTTTAGGGTCACAACACTTTAGGGTCACAACACTTTAGGGTCATAACACTTTAGGGTCACAACACTTTAGGGTCATAACATTTTAGGGTCACAACACTTTAGGGTCATAACACTTTAGGGTCATAACACTTTAGGGTCATAACACTTTAGGGTCATAACACAACACTTTAGGGTCACAACACTTTAGGGTCATAACACTTTAGGGTCACAACACTTTAGGGTCATAACACTTTAGGGTCACAACAGTTTAGGGTCACAACACTTTAGAGTCATAACACTTTAGGGTCACAACACTTTAGAGTCATAACACTTTAGGGTCACAACACTTTAGGGTCACAACACTTTAGGGTCACAACACTTTAGAGTCATAACACTTTAGGGTCACAACACTTTAGGGTCATAACACTTTAGGGTCACAACAGTTTAGGGTCACAACAGTTTAGAGTCATAACACTTTAGGGTCACAACACTTTAGGGTCACAACACTTTAGAGTCATAACACTTTAGGGTCACAACACTTTAGGGTCACAACACTTTAGGGTCACAACACTTTAGAGTCATAACACTTTAGGGTCACAACACTTTAGGGTCACAACACTTTAGAGTCATAACACTTTAGGGTCACAACTCTTTAGGGTCATAACACAACACTTAAGGGTCACAACACTTTCAGTTATAAAATGTTAGGTTCACAACACAACACTTAAGGTCGACAACACAACATTTTCGGGTCACAACACATGACTTTAGGGTTACAACACAATATTGTAACCCTTCTGTGTTCACAACACAAAACTTTAGGGTCACAACACTTAATGTGATGCAGGGTACCTTTCATTTGATAGGATGTCACGTGAACATCTGTCAAAAATGATAAACTATTTCATATTTTCTAAAAGAAATCCTGTTTCCTCTTTATTTTTAGGTTATGCCAAAGAAAACAATAGTTCATGAGTATTAATCATAATGGTCAGAGTCTCATTTTAAATGATGAACTAAAAATAAGTTTCCTCCTTGTTTTTGTGAAGCTGTGTTTAGGCGAGTCGATGGACTGCCTCCGGGACCACATGCAGTCCATGGTGAGGTCCCTGCAGGACCTGAAGGAGATAAGCAGGCCGAGGCCGCTGAGTGACCCCTGCGCGCGCTCCTTCGCCGCCGCGCAGCTCTGCAAACGCCCGGCGCAGCAGGAGCGGCTCACCCGCCTGCGTTTCTCCGACGCCAGCGAGTCCAACGCGTACGACTCCGCCTGCTGTCTGGCGGAGGAGCAAGAGCAGCAGGAGCACGAGCGGCTGGCGCGGGGCTCCCCCAGCAGCGAGCAGAGCGTGGACTTCGACTCGGGTTACTCCGAGGCTTCCTGGCAGGACGAAGGGGTGGTCCTGAGACGGACCAGGAACATGCGGGTCTCCTCTTCGGCTTGCGTCCGCACAAACAGAGGACCGTCCTGCCGGGTCCGGCCAAAATCAACCTCCGATGCTTGCTTGGAACGTTGGACTTCTTTTGAAGCCAGTGATCTGGAAGACTGGACCACATCACTGCTGAGCCGCAGCAGGACCCGGCAACCGCTGGTTCTGGGGGACAACAGTTTTGCTGACTTAATAAAGAACTGGATGGACTTGCCAGACTGCCCCGAGCCAGCAGAACTAAAGCCCAGCGCGGGCCGGCGTCTCGCTAAAGACATTCTGGGCAACATGAGGAGGAGGCTGGGCGGGAAAGCTAAAGGAGTGGAGCTCAGGAGGCCGGGGGACTGCAGGAGGCTGGACAGAGCCGCAGAGGCTCCCAAACGCATGTCCTGTCCCGTCGAGGCTCTGAAACCAGTCTGTCACCCGACCCACAGCAGGACCCGCGAGCAGGACTCCGACTTCTACCGGTTCACTGCTCTGATGAAGACTGGCAGCCGACAACCAATCATATGCAACGACATTATCGGATACATCTGAACTGGGATACAAATATCAGCTGTTTCACTGCTGCAGTTTTTGTAAATGTTCTCCGTTCTGCCAAAGTTTACTCTGGGATCAATAATGCGACGCTCCGTTTTTTTTTTTTTTAAATCACCTAATTTTCCTGTCTGTCAAATTGTTTACTTGCCAGAAAATATTATTGTTTACATTGTGACTAAAATGACATCATCATAATTTTACCTGCGATAACGCTAGTGAGAATGTCTCTGAAGTTGCTAAAGCTGTTTGCTGAAAATGGTGACACAATCTACATTGATTGCTGAAGGGATTTGCTGAAAATGCAAAAACTATTTGCAAAATGTTGAATTTGCTAACAGACTGGAAATTTCATTAAAGAACTATGAAAGAGCGTTGAAATTGACCTACATTTCTGAAAAATTTGAAGTAAAATTGCTGAAAAATCTTGAATCCATGCCAATTTTGGAAAAAAAATTTGTTTCTAAAATCCGAGCAAAAGTCGTAACTAGCCCAAAAAACCTTAGTAGATGCCACATTAGCCAAACAGCTAGCATGTGGCTTAAATACTAGCTAAACTCATAGCCTAAAATTGATCAGTAAACCAATTTAGCTAAAAATTTTAGCATGTTGCTAAAATAGACGCTAAACTCTAAATTAGCCTACAAAACCCCAGTGGATAACACATTAGCCTAAAATGTTAGCATGTTGCTAAAATAGAAGCTACACTCTAAATTAGCCAAATTAAACCGTAGTAGATACAAAATTAGCCTTAAAAAAGCTAGCTTGTTGCTTGAATACTTGCTAAACTCCAAAATAGGCAAAAAAAATTGTTAGTAAACCAAATTAGTAATAAAATGTTAGCATATTGATAAACTAAAAGCTAAACTCTGCATTAGCTTTAAAAAACCCCAGTGGATAACAAATTAGCCTAAAATATTAGCATGTTGCTAAAATAGAAGCTATGCTCTAAATTAGCCAAATTAAACCATAGTACATGCAAAATTAGCCTTTAAAAAAGCTAGCTTGTTGCTTGAATACTTGCTAAACTCCAAAATAGGCTAAAAAATGATCAGTAAACCAAATTAGTAAAAAAAATGTTAGCATGTTGATAAACTAAAAGCTAAACTCTGCATTAGGTTTAAAAAACCCCAGTGGATAACAAATTAGCCAAAAACGTTAGCATGTTTTTGGCTAGATTGTTGTTTAAATACTATCTAAACTTCAAAATAGTATAAAATGTATCAGTAAACTAAATTAGTCAAAAACATTAGCATATTTCTAAAATGAGTTTCTAAAACTCTAAATTAGCTTAAAAAAAAACCCTAATTAGATAACAAATTAGCCTAATCTGCTAGCACAGTGCTAATATGACAGAGCAATACAATTTTCAAAAAATTACTATAAAAGATGAAAATATAGCTCACAAATAATTATATATAAAGAATTGTTTCTAATCTCAGTAAAAATACTGAATTTGAAGACTTTCTCGAAAATTCATTTCCTATGAGGCGCATTTGGCTCAATCTTCAAAAACTAAAGTTTATAAATACCAAAAATACAAGCAGTAGCGTCCTGAATGATCTGGATGTTTTGACACCAAAGTTGCTGAAAATGTGATTGAGTTTTACGTCCCGAAAAACTTACGAAAAGTATCAGAAGAATCTAGATTCACACAGTTAAAAAAAACATGAAATGATCAAAACAGAACAGACGGAAAAACGGATTTTATTGCAGTGAAGCACATGAAGACATCATCTTCCATTAAAAATAAAATAACATTTTTAATTACATTTCAACTGCAAATGAATCTGCAACAACATTTTTAAGAATGAAGAAAGAATTTTTGAGAGGATTCAGAAAGCAGAAATGAAGCTATGAGCCTGGAGGTTACAGAGGTTAGCTTGAGTTAACGTGGTTTAACCTGAACAGACACACATGTGTAGTGTGGGAGGAACGGAACACTAAACATGAACCATAAAGATACAAAAATCAAACGTAGACGGCAGACATCTTTAAGGTCATTTCTTGGTTTTCCTCCACATTGTTCTTTGGGCTTCACCGGGTCAGGGCAGCAGGTACCGGATGGGCGGAACCGTCTCACAGTCCTCGTCTTCCTCAAAAGAGGGGATAAGCTCCAGCATCTTCTGATGAGGAGGAATGTCTGCCTTCATCACCATCTTCACCACGTCAGAAACACTGCAGAGCACGATAACATCGTTAGTGCAGAACTGGAGGAATTGTTTTTCCAGAAATGAAGAAACTGAAACGATTAGAAGAACATTTTAACTCCCATGTTGGATTCTTGGACTTCTGTTTCTGGTTTTAAGAAACCATCTGTAAAAACAAAGTAAAATGTTTTCATTTTTGTTCTGTTTTTCTTCTTTCCTGTGATTATCTTTCCATCCCCCTCCCTCTCTGTGGATCTGCACAGGAAGTTTGGGGCAGGACACAGGAAGTGACTAGCGGAGGGGCATTTGTCATGTTTGCATGCGCGGTGTGATATCCACACGCCTGCACTTTATCCGACCACAGCACACCCAACCACAAGTCTCCCCCGAGACGTTAGGTCCCATAAAAACGCTTTGTTTTCCTTCAAACCCAAACGGCACAAAAACATCTGAACCGCCACAAGTGAAGAGTTTCAAGACTTTACATTGAAGCAAAACAAAAACAAATCTATTTTAGGGTCTTTAATGGAAAAGAAGGTTTCATCATGCATATCTGGAGGTTTCTGGAACATTTTTTAGCTCGAGTCTTCAGCAAACAGAAAGAAACACGAGCAGCTTCTCATCACGCCTCTGACCAGACAAAGCGGCGTGTGCATGGTCACGTTTGCCTCGCCGTGGCGTTTTGAGTGGACATACCTTTTCTTGAGCCTCTCTTCCTGTCCGAGGTACAAGACGGCAGGACCGTAGAAGAGACCGCTGACCGTTAAGCCATATTTTTCCTGCAGAAAACACATTTAAATTTGCTGGAAAAAACTGCTTTTAAACTAAAATTCATTTAATCACTAAAGTAAAATGTGTGGAAAGACAGAAATGAGTCACATTCTGTAACTGTTTATCAAATGTGTAGATTTTCAGAAACAATGAAACCCTCTAACACTAAAGCTCCAGTCTTTAAGGACTTTGATTTACTGTCATTTTTTAATTATTAACGTGATCAACATTTATTTGCATTATTTGATCATAAGGATCCTGGTTACAAAACACAACTGCGGACGAGAAATGTGAAACGGAGAACTTTCTAAAAGCACAATTTCTGAGGCTCAGAAATCAAAATTCAAGACTTTTCAAGATATTATTTCTAAATTCAATGCTTTTGATGGTTTTTAAGACCCTGCAGGAACCCTGGGAAATAGTATAACTTCATGGGTTTGATCGGTTTACCATCAAATAAAGGTATTAAAAAGGAAAATGAGAAACAATGGAATTATGCATCCAGTCATTTTCACAGCACATTTATCCCTTTTGGTCATGGTGTTGCTGGAGCCTATCCAGCTCCTGTTGGTGGGGTACGCCCTGAGCAGGTCCCCATGCTGCTGCAGAGCCACACACAGACACAAATGAACCTCTGAAGCATGTTGGTGGACTGATCGGAGAGAACACGCACAAGCAGAACATGCTAACTCCTCACAGAGAGGACCCCGCTGGGAATTGAACCTTGTTCACCGTCCAGCCTTTTCTCTAGATAACAGTTTGTGAAAGTCGTCCCACACAACTGAATGTGACTGACTGTGAAGGCCGATGTTTTTTCAGGCTTTTATTGTGAAAAATCCACCTGGTTTTGGAGCTTTTAACTTGAAAACTGCCACAGAAGCTTTGTAAATACGTACAGTGAGGTGGCGTTCATGAACATTTTCCTACAATCCGGTCGAATATTTCAAACTTCTACAACTTATTTCTGATTTTGTCCTTAATTGTCAAGATTATTCAACGGTGTGTAAAAAGTTGATTTTTTTTTTTTTAATGAAAAAACATTCAAATGTTAAGAACTAAAGTGCATCTGCACCTAAGAAAAGATTCAAACTTGTCTGGGAGACGAAACTCACAGATTGTTTTCCTTTAAATTAAAAATGGGTGGAGGTGAAGTGTTTGGAACAATGGGCGTTCATTTTGGACTCTGAGAGAAATCGAACAAAAATAGAGCAGAAAATGTTCGGCACCTTAATATACCGCAGCAAATCTTCCAAGGTCATTTCCTGCTGATCGCCGCGTCTGCCATCAACCAGGAAGTCATCCCACAGGGTGTATTTCTTTCCTGCGACCTGTCGACAGACACGTTACACGGTTACACTTTAAAACAACAACACACAAACACACAATGCTGAGAGACGGAGCGCCGCGTGCTGAAAGCAAGGACGACTTCAGTCCATCAGAGGTTTTTTCATGGCTGATATGAAGCAGCTGAGAACAATGAGGAGAGCCGCAGAGGTCGAGAAGCTGCTTCCTGAAGTGTGACAGAGTGAAGGTTTTTCAGGGACCGCTCGAAGGTTTTACAACTCTACAGAGAATCGAAGAATTCATGCAATCCTCTTTAAGAACGGATCCAGCAGGACTTTCCTGATCCTTCTTTAGAGTGGGTTTCTAATAGATGAACTCTGCAGCCTCAGTTCTTTACTGCTGCGCTCTCATGACACGTCACTGAAAACACAGATATGGATCTGACATAAACAAACACCAGTGATGTCATTAAAACACCCAAATAGAGATTTGAACCTGTTTTAGGTGACATTTCTTTTTATGTCGTAGACAAAAACTGAAATAAATTGCAAAAAAAAAAGAGAAAATAAAGAAGTGGATTTGTCTAAAGCTCATTTTTGGTTCCTGAGTGAACTGTCTTTCTGCAGCATCCTTGGGAAGCACCGATGTGTCCATGAACAAACCAAAAAACGACCCTGATACTGATGTTTCACTGGTTCCATGATCTCATTTATTTATATGAAACTTTCAGGGAAGTGAGACCTCATAACGATTTGAAACTTCCTCAAATTATAATCAACTTTCATGTTAGTTCCAGTTGTTTATGGTTTATCAGAATCTCTCTTTGGGTTTTATTTTAATAACAATGAGATTAGAAAACTGAATGTAAATGTGACTGAATTTTTTTCTCTTTTCAGAGAAACCAAACAAAGGACAAAGAGTTGCAAACAAGCTAATTTCTAAATATTTAAAGTATTTTATATATATATATAAAGAGAGAGAGAGAGAGAGAGCTATGGACGGTCAAGGAAACGAACCTTCACTTTGTTTTGTGACCATAAAGTTGTAGCATTGCCACATATATGTTTCCATTGAAATTTGAACAGGAATGTCTTTTTACTGATGGAATAATGATAGAATTCAGTGATGGCTCTTCCAATCAATTTCACAACAACATACAAAAAAATTCACGCAATTAAAAAAAAAAAAACAGAAATGAACATCAACAACAACCAACTCCGGTTAAAATGTTTTTTTTTGTCTCGGAGTTTGTGTTTGGTGGTGGGCTTTTTACCTCCATCATAAAAGGAGCGTCGGACTACAAACATGGCTACCTGAGGACTTCCTGTCATCCAGGTGTCAGACTGATTACAAACATCATAAATGAGAGGAGGGTCTCTCAGAACTGCGTGAGGATCCCGAGCGAGCCACACATTCAACGTCGACAGCCACAGGATTACCAAACCATTGGAGAAGAGTTCCAACCGTGTTGGTGGAAATCTATCTACTGTTGGGTGAGATCTTCACTTGCGTCGTCACTGGACAGATCCGGTAAGTCACGCGTGTGCAACCTGCGGACGGAACATTGATGACCTGCGAATCTACTTTAGACTGCTTTTACCTTAATGGAGCAGGACGCCAAAATAAGAACTACATATAAAGACTTGGGTGCATCTGGGTGAAGGACTGGGGAAGGACTTGTAGAGTTTATGTGTAAATTGAGGAAAACATTATAAAATAAAACGTGCAGCTTCTTAAGTTATTTTAGGATGTTTGTGGGTGTGCATAAGAAGAAGGAAAAAAAACTATGACTCTCTTTTTTTTTTTTCAGTAAGACGTACATTTATGCCCCTGATTTTTTGTTTGTACTTTGCTGTATTGTGGAGTGTTACTGAGTGCCCAGAGAAAACTCCTACAGAAAGGTCCCAGCTGGGATTTGAACCAGCGTCTTCACGCTGTACCAGCACTAACACTACAGAACTTCTCTCCAATGAAGACAATCCGTTGGACGTAATTGTTGCTTTTGTACAAGTGGATTTCTTTGCTAAATCAAATCAAAAATAAGTATTTCTTTACTTTTTAAGGTTTTGTTCAAAACAGCAAAAGAGAAATCTTAATTGTAGAACGTTGTGAACATCAGCATTTTTGAATGAAATAAGCAGGAAGACCTTAAAAACACACAAGTTAAAAAGTTCATTAGTGTGATAAACTAACGCCTGGATTCCACTCGCTGTCGCCTCTCATAAGATCCGATTTTTTCCTCCGCAAACGTCAGCTTCTATATATTACTTTTTCTACACAATCAACCTTTGACCTCCAAACAAAGAGACCCTCACAAACCCAGACGATGACAAAAACCCGTCAAATTCAAACTTCGTGTTTCCCCAAAACCCCACACACACACACACACAACCCCGTCTGAAACGGGTCAGGAATCCTCAGACGTGTCGTCCTGTCGGTCAGACAGCTCCGCTCATGCACAGACTGTCTGGCAGGAGGAGATGTGAAGACCAAAATTTGGATTAGGTTGTGAATACCAAAGCCCTGGCTGAACCTGGCTCTAATTATCTCTGCTCCAGCAGCCAAGAGGAACTTTTCGACCAGAACCTCCTCACTGCTTACGGTTACAGGGGGTTATGGAGACGCTTAGCACCAACGTTTGTGTGTCCCACATTTTACACACATTTGTGTGCAAGATGCGCATTAAATCACAGACTTTTTTATACTTTTGAATAGATTAAAAAACAATGTTCTATCCTGGAAAATATGCAATAAAAATGTATTTTTAAAGCTTTTTGCAATTGCAACATCATTGTTTGACCTCAGATTTTTGAGGTCTCGTGCACAGACCGGGTCCTTTTGTGTGTTGATGTTGACGTCACCCAAAAAATCCAAAAAAGCTATTTTTAAACTCTGTCCTCCCTTCCCACATGCTTCATGTTCTGCTTTAGTGACAACCTGAAGCGTATCTTCAGACGTATCAGTCCATCTAAGCAGCAACTCAGACTATTCAGAGTAAAGCAAAAAAAAAGAAAAGTCAGCAAGAATGCTGGAACCAGAGTGGCTGCTGGGAACAATTACAAGTGGTCTCCCACAAGCACAAGAACTTTTCTTTTGCCACAATAAAAACAAAAACGGCTCTTAAAAAAGGGTTACTGTCTGTGAGCTTAAGCAGCAAAAATGTAACTTTTTTTTTTTCCTTCACATGGAGAGGTATCAGAAGTTTACATGGTTTCTGTAGAACGTCTCATAATTAAGTGTTTTGACATTTTTTGAGGGGATTTGGAGTTTATTAGTTCCAGAGGTAAATCATTCAGCCAGACTAGCACCATTAAAGTCCCACTCCAATCATCTTTGATCTATTATAAAAGTATTCCCAGTGGTCTTTTAATTATATTTATGCAGTTTTTAGCCAACATGAAAAAACCTGTTTTCTAGTATAGAATGGTGGTGGGCTGTCAGAAATGTGTCTGTGAGTTATGGGTGAGACAGAACGCAAGCATATCCATCACCAGCTGTTTACACGCTCTTCTGCTAGCTTACAGCCCCTCACATCCCCAACCTAACATTACCAAACAAACATGACGATCAATACCAGAGTTTTCACGCCAAACAGTTCAGATCCAGACACCAGTTTGGATGAGGAAAACAAAGTGGATGTATCGGAATAGAGTGGATTGCAAGATTGTGGCCCACCCTGTGCATTTTCTGTCACAGGGGGTAAGGGGTGTCGGATTTAGAGATACAGAAGGCGCTGCAAAAAGCTCCAGCCTATTTCAGGTGGCTCACCTGACACGTCTCATTGGTCACAACTCAAATCTCGTGGGTCGCGACTCAAACCTAATGGGTCGAGATTCAAGTCTCGTGGTTCGCGACAGGGGATGTGAATCTTACACAACTCACGATTCGATTCAATTCCAATTCTCGAGGTGCCGATTAGGTTCTAAATCGAGTCTTGATTCAAACATTTAAATCACAAAGAAAATCTTTTGATAAAGAAATGACATTTATTTGCGTCCAAACATTTGTCTTCATTGAAGACGGGACAAGAGGAATCTCTTTTTCTTCTCCCATGTTGTAGCGCAGCGTATAGAAAACAAACTATGGTAGCCGCTGCGTGACAAACATTACAGCTTGCAAGTACGCTAGGAGGTTCAAGGCATTAAATGAAATATATAAATGCAGGAATATAGAAAAAAATAAACTATTCTTGGATATCTAGAATCAATTCTGAATCGTCAAAAATGAGAATCTAGATTCGAATGTGAATCGTTTTTTTTCCCCCCGACAACACTAGTCACGACTCAAGTCTCGTGGGTTGTGACTCAAAACCTGTGGTAGGTGACTCTTGTCTCGTGGGTTACGGTTCAAGTCTCATAGGTTGCGACTCAAATCTCTTGGGTTGCGACTCAAGTCCCGTGGATCATGACTCTCGTCTAGTGGGTCGCAGCTCAAATCTTATGGGTAGCGATGCAGATCTCGTGTGTCGTGACTCAAGTCTTGTGGGTCATGACCCACAGCCGTGAACTGTGACCAACGAGCCAAATCAACGAACCTTTAATGCCATTTTAAGCAATGGAATTAAGTGTTGGAGCGCCTTTTGACACGCCGTATTCATTTTGTTGCTGTAGCTCCCAGTAGAGTGAGTTTTGTTGATAAAATGAGCGTTAATTGCGATTAATTAATGACAGACAATTTAATGTATGATTTCATTTTTTCAATTACAGGAATCTCATTTGTAATCTATAAATGTCAGATGAGGAGTCTGTTATAGGAAAAAAGAGGCTTGATCATGTCGGACTGCTGCTTCTGCAAAGTCCACTAATCTCTGATAACTGACACCTCCATGGACATGATGCTGCTTATATCAAGGTCACTAATGAAATGAATACATATTAAATCAATTATTAATACTTTAATCTTGGGGGGGTTGTTTAAATTGACATTTTTAAAAAATTATTTCCAATCTTTTCAAATTTTTCAAAATTAATTTGGCAATTTATTCTTTGGTTGTTTATTTTAGGAAGCATCAATTACAGTGGCAAAAAACAAAACGAAGAAAATAAATAAACAATTAAATAGAACAAACAAAGGGTTAAAAACACCAAAAACACATTTTTTTTCCGTAGTGGGTCTTTAAAGCCAAATACTCAAACAAATCCAGAATGAAACAGAAGCTGCCATTTGATTTGAAAACCTCTGAAAGGTTCCAACACTTTAGAATAATTCAAGATTACACAGACTAAGACTAAAAGTCTGAAACTTTAATGCACTAAAAATAAATGTGGCTCCATGAAACACATAAAGCAAAGCCCGTGGTCCTGATTCTGGGAGGTTGAGAGGTTTGTGGTTGACATCAGACACAAACCTCCATCCATTCAGTCTTTACTACTCTGATGTTGGAAAATGGCCAACTTTCTCATTTGCTAAGGGGCTTTGAAGTTCCTCTAGAATTAGTCATTCCTTCTAAAACAATAACTGGAAGGCATGACATTTCAGCTGTAACTCACCTTACAATTACTGCTAATACTTCATCTGCTGTGGAGAATTATCCCATTAAAGTTCAGACAAATGTAAACAAGTCTCAACTACATTCACCTAAAGAGCAGCTTAGAAACCTGTTTCTTTCATTTCACCTATATTAATACTTTGCGGGTTAAACTTTTCTGTTTTTTTCATGACGGTGAACTTCCAAACATGTCAGAAACTGCAGACAGCTGCCTTTTGTTTACAGGAAAACCTGCTCCTTTTTAAATCTGTCAGACAACGTTCATTTAAAACAAATTCTTAAGTTTTGTTTGGTTCAAAACCATAAATTTATACCAAAAAATGTATGCAAAACATGAACTCAAAGACAAAAAAATCTGGAATCATATTGATCGGATCCAGAAAATAGTGTTACAAAAATACTCATAAGTGTTGAGACCCTAACTATCTTAAAATGTCGTGATGTGACCCTTCAGGGCCACCTTACTTAATGTTATCAATAAAAATATGCAGAGTATTGGTTAATAAATGCTTTTCATCATTTTCTTACAAGCAGTACTTGGTTTTTGTTGAGTCCTGTGTAACCTGAGAACTAAACTGAGATTCTACAGTTAGAATTAAGATCAATTTGAGCAAATATAAGATTTAAGTTATGCTACAATCCATCATCCACATACTTGCAGTCTAAAACAAAGAAAATGTGACAGAATCATAGACACCAAATCCAGAAAAGGAAAAGATCTGATTGATGGATCCCAAAGTCACATGTCTTTACCGCAGGTTTAAAATAAAACACTGAGAGTGCCGCCAGAATGGCTCCAAACAAAAGAGACCAAAACACACAGATCCCTACAAACAGTTCCAGCCTAAATTACAGTCTCCATCTTACAGTTGGACTTTGAGAGTTGCAGTGAACTACTGAACGTCCTCCTGCTCTCCGGCTGCCAGAAGGAAAACCACATCCCTTTCTCAGCCTCATTATCTGGACAGGCTTCCAGCTGGGGAAGCGTTTTTACAAGCTGATGTGGCTTCAGGCTGTTTTCTTCAAAGACTGCTTTCCTGCTCCAGAACTTCAAAGTGACTTTAGGAGGAAGTAAATATGGAATTTGAATTTCAACAAACAATATATATGGCACTTTTTTTTTGGTCATAATTAAAAATAATATATTCTCAATTTACAATTCAACACATATACATATATATATATATTAGATTAAAAAAATGAATTGTTTTAAATTGTCATGGGTTTTAAATGCCATACTTCAAATAAGAATGCATTTGATAATTTACTATTCAATAGGCAATTTTGACCATTCATTCAAATTCACGATACAATAGTTAAAATTGACATTTCAATATATAATTTGCTTTAAACTCATTTTAAAGTAACTTAAAATCTCATGCATTTTGATTTGTTGTTTTTGTATGAAGAATTATAACTGAAAAAAGCTTCCATAAACATGTTTAAGTCCCACTCCACCTTTACTTTGATTGATTTTTAGTAGTGTTCAAAATGGTCTAAATGAAAACAGTGCTGTTTTTAGTCGAACACCCCCCAAAAAATCTTTAAGACATATTTTCTGCAGAGCAACTGGTGGAGAAATTCACCTGTGAGTTGTGGGCGGGATGTTGTAGTAACTCTACAATGATTTCCCAGCATTCCTTTGTTTACACTCTCACCCGCTAGCTTATAACACCTCACTAGCCCAAGCTAACATTAGTGTGGCAAAAATAAATAAATGAAACGATGAACAAAATCAGAGCTATCCAGTCACACAGCTTTGAGCTCAGATGACAAAAATAGACATTGATGGATGTATTTGTGGATGCTTCAGACTTGGAGATTTTGGCCCGTCCATTTTAAGTTGCTGCGTCACAAACTCGACTTTTTTAGACAGGTTTTCAATTTTTATCTGCTCCCGATCCAACACAAATTGAATAAAGAAATACTCAGAAGTCCAGTTTTACTTTTAGATTCTTCAAATAATAATTCTTTAATATGTCCTCCATTATGAGAACATGTTAAAAACACCCTTTTCATTGGAGTGGGTCTTTAATATCAAACCGTATGTTACATCATTGAAACAAATTGTGGGGAAAATTAATCATTGCAATCATACTGCGTACATTTTAATATGTTTATCATAAATTGAATATGCTTAAATTTGTTTAAAGTCCTCCATGACAACTCTTTTTATTTAAAAAGAAAAAAAAATTTGACCAAAAAAGACATTTTTCATGTTGATATGAAGCCTCTGCTTCCAAAATCTCCTCTGAGGGGGCGTGGCTTTTGGAGCTAAACTGAGCAGCTGTGCCCCTGACAACACAATACTCAGAAATGCCAAAACGAAATTATTTCTTATAACATTCGTTCTAAGAAAAATGCCACACATACATATTAAAAACTCAAAAAACACGATTTTCATCACGGGGGGAACTTTAATGACATTCCACCAGGCTTGGTATGAGCCAACTAAAAGATTTGGCTTCATTGATACCTACTTAAAAGCAAAATAGGAAATGAATTATTCAAATATTTTAGAGTTTTTGTTGTTGTTTTGTAAATACACAAATCGTATATCACATTTAAACCTAAAAATTGAAAATGGAACTGAATCTCTAGTATATATATGCTATAAATCAGGTCACATGCACAAATGTGTCTGTCCTCTAATGAGGGCAAAGGTTTCATTAGTGCAGGAGTCACTAAATTGAAATGTGATAAAAAGACGAAATTTAAAGTGTTTTTTTTTTTTTTCTTCTTTACATTCAGCAGCAGTTTCTGCAGTAAAAAAGATCATTCTGAGGGATCCAAACACACTTAAAGCACCTAAACATGGTTGCTCACATGCATTTCTTTTGCTTTCATGCTTCATAATGAAAGAGTATTCCAGTGTGAAAGGTTGCAGATTTAACAGTAAATATTCTGCACATCATTTTAAGCAAACGTGAGAGAAGACTGGATGAAACCACTTCTTTGGGGAAGTTCTAACATAATACGAGGATGTTAAAGCAAACAATTGGCAAAGAAAACATTTTGTTTTTATTTTTCCAACAGACCAACACAGTCCTGCTAAGTGTGCTCTTTGTTTATTCAGGAGTGTCATTTGTGACGCCACGACCACAGACAGCAAACCTCTTTAGGTCGCCGTGAAGAAACAGATGGTCGGCCTCAAACTCTGGAGATGCTTAAAACACCAGAAGGCAAACTAAGATTAAAGATTTACAATGCACACGTATGAAAGAAAGAGTCACAGCTGAGTGTAACATCTCTCTTTAAGCTCTTCTTTTGAAAACGGTTTTGGAGGCGGAGCTGAAGTAAAGTCAGCTTCTTTACCAAAAGTCTTCATTGACGTGTAAAACAGCAAACAGAATCTCAATGTGTCTGTCTTTCAAATGTGAAGATAACAGCGGTCCACCTGACAGATCTGACTGAAGCGCCCAGGGGCAGGAGTCCTGAGTCAATACGCTCACGACAAACGGGCCTCTGACGTGCAGGAGCCTGCGGATACGGCAAGATCCATCTGCTGAAAAGGCTGCAGACTCAACGGCCACTAAAGCAAAAATACAATAAAATGTTTACCATTTAAACCAGGGTCCCCAAACTTTTTCTTGTGAAGGCCACATAACTGTTTTCTTTTCTGATGGGGGGCCGGGGTCAGTTTGTAGGCTAACAGAAAAAGTGTAATAATCACAGCCAAAACGTAAAGATTTATGGTTTTCCAGAAAGCCACACATAGCCAAATTTTAAAGAATTAATTTCTGTAAACTTCACAAGAAAAGATGACATTGAAACATTAGCATAAGCATCACCTGCAATAGATTAATAACTGAAGATGCTTAAATTTGTAGCAAAACACACTGAAGCTGAGAGCTGAAAATGCTGAACTTGACTGTTGAAAACACTGAAGATAGCTGGCTAAAATATTAGCAAATTGTCAAATTAGCCAAAAAAACAAAAAAAATTTAAATTAGTCAAAACGGCTACCATGTATGTAGCTGATATATTAGTTAAACTTCGAAATAGCCCAAAAAACTGGAAAAACGTGTAATTTTGCCAAAACAGTTAGGGGGGCCTGACAATATGTGGTGAGGGCCAGATCCGGCCTGAGGGCCGTCATTTGGGGACCCCTGATTTAGAGCAATTTTTAAATAAATGTATATTGCATTTTCTTATGCCTTAGAATCACAAGACACTCGACTGTTATTGCTCAATCTTTTTCAATGAAAACAATGCCTTCTGGGATGCATATGATTCAGTTTTTGGTTTGATATATTCAATAACTTCAGTTTAATTTAGTAAGCTGAGTTGACTGAAAGTATAATAGTTTTTAAAATCTGAAAATTCAGTTTTTTAACATGTTCTTGTAGCATTTTGATTAAAAATGAAGAAAATGAGCTTAAAATTATGAGTATTTTTTCAAATTGCTGTGAATCAGTAACAGATGAAAAAAATTGTTTGAAAAAAATGGCATCATAAATAATAAAACCACTGGGAATGCTTTTATAATAGATCAAAAGATGACTGGAATTGGACTTTTAAGGCTAAATTATTATTTTCTATGAATAAACTGATGTGATGCAATCCAATAAAACTGACAAATGTTATTTACAAACTCAGAGCATCCTTTAGAAGCACGTTCGACTTTTTTATTATTTCTGCTGATGAGATGAAGTGATGCTTTGAAGCCACAAAAACATCCCAGCAAACGATCTAAGAACAAAGATAAAACTCTTGGCTGCTTGAGGAAATCCTACTCTTCTGTTCACTTTGCCAAATGACATTTATCTTATAATCATAATATTTATAGCATTGATAAATTTAAAATGATTCTACTTCAGAGTTTCGGTCACTTAACAAATGTTTATCAGCAAAAACAACTGTAACTAGAAAAGTTGCATTACCAGCAATGACGTTAGAATACTTTTTGCTGAAAGCAGTCAATGAATATATTAAAGCGTTTTGTTGAAAATGATGACACAAATGACTAATTGCTGAAGGGATTTTATGAAAATGCAAAAACAATTTGCAAAATTATAATTTTGATAATTTGTTTGTTAAAGAACTGTGAAAGAGCATTGAAGTTGACCTAACTTTCTAAAAAATTTGTAGTAAAATTGCTTAAAAATCGCTAATACATGCCAATTTTGCATAAAGATTTAGTGTTTTGCTTAAATATGAGCTTAACTCCAAATGATCCCACAAAACCTTGGTAGATGTCAAATTAGCCAAAAAAGCTAGCATGTTGCTTAAATACTAGCTAAACTCCATAATAGCCTAAAATCCCTCAGTAAACTAAATTAGTCAAAAACGTTAGCCTGTTGCTAAAATAGAAGCTAAACTCTAAATTAGCCTAAAAAAAACCCTCAGTACAATCAAACTCTACAATGACTGAAATATTTGTTTTGTCCCATATTTTTCAAAATCTATGCTTGAAATAAACCAATCAATTAATCAGTCAATAAGTAGATAACAAATTAGCCAAAATGTTAGCATGTTGCTAAAATATTAGCTAAATTAGCATAAAAAACCTCAGATACCAATTTAGCCAAAAAAGCTAGCATATTGCATAAATACTAGCTAAACTTTATAATAGCCCAAAATTCCTCAGTAATGTTATCCTGTTGCTAAAATAGCAGCTAAACTCTAAATGAGCCTAAAAAGAACTCAGTAGATAACAAATTAGTCCAATACGTTAGCATGATGATAAAATATTAGTTAAACTCCTAATTAGTATAAAAAACCTCAGTAATGCCATTTAGCCAAATGAGCTGGTTGTTTGTTATAGGGCTGCCACGATTAGTCGACTAATCGATGACTAATCGACTATTAAAATATTCAACAACTAATTTAATAGTCGATTTGTCGTTACTTTATATTATATGGAGTCAGAGTGTAGTAAAGTTGAAAGTTATAACGGCATTATGCCAGCTTTTTGGACAATTATGGGATTTATTAAGGTTTTTGAGGCTATTTTAGTGTGTAGCTAATAGTTCAGCTGCATGCTAGCCATTTTGCTAACTTAAGCTTTTTTCAGCTAGTTGGGTGTTTAACATTTCAGCTGACTATCAGCTTCAGCGTTTTTATCAACCTCAGCATTTTCGATCAACTTCAGTGTTTTCAGTTCACAGCTTTAGCGTTTCCTGCTATCAATTTCAGCATCTTCAGCTATCCGCACCAACATCATTAGCGGCCAAATTCAGCTTACAGCAACTACTAGCATTTTTGTTTATGTTATCTAGTTTTGGAGTCAGTTTAAAGGTAATGATGGTTAAGATGTGTGCTTTCCATCTAGTTTGTGCATGACCCGATTATTCGACTAATTGAAAAAAATAATCAGGGATTAGTCGACTATTAAAATAATCGTTTGTGGCAGCACTAGTTTGTTATTGACCTGTGATAGATGTTTGACTTGTGCATTTAGTGTCATTCTGACCTGATGACAGGGTTTATTCCGAGCCTGATAGGACAGAAAACGACAAAAACGAACCCCTAAAATGGAAAAACACAAAGATCCACGTGCCTCAAAGTTAACACTTTTACCCAGAAATGTATCTAATCCAGTAATTATGCAGAAAGAAATGTATTTTTAACATTTTTTAAAATTGTGATTTAAAAAAAAATTGACCATACATTGAGGAAGAAATAAGTTTTAAGCTAACTCAATCACCTACAAGAGACACTAACAAAGTAAAAGTTGCTCTAAAGTGTATAAAAACATAAAAAACAAAACAATATGCGTTTTCCTGTCTTTCGTTATTAGCTGCCACAAAAACAGACGTGTTACTGTTTGATGATCTAACGGGGAAGGGTAAAGATGGATGAGGAACTAAGGACCATCGGGGAAACACAATAGAGTGTGGAACAACATGTGACGGAACAATATCACAGCAGCCTGCACAACACCAGCAAATCAATTCTGGAAAACAACAAAAGGCACAAGCCTTTTATTCTGATCACAGATAAGTCATTATCCCACAGGCACCATTCATGTCTGCGTCTTGAGTTACAAACTGCACAATACACCCGCCGCTCCTCTGGGAATCTGGAGGGGATGGGATCATGTTCACCCCACTTCTTTACTGGCACCATGGTAGGGGGGCAGCACAGACTTAACCACATGTGAGGTAAGCCTCCCCCCTCTTTTTGTGTTCTCTTGTTTGTGCGACAGATGTGCGACCTCATATAGCAAACCGATCCAATGTAAGGACTGCAAATGCAACCTTTTTATGAATGCAGTAACCTGGAGGAGGTCTTAAAGTGGCTGGAGAGGATGGACATGTGTCTAATCCTGGTGCTCTCCACAACCTTTAGCTGGAAAGTTCCCATCATGCACTCTGGAAAATCTGGTTTCAATACCCGGCTTCCTGTGAAGGCAGGAAAAAGGCCGTCTTCTGCATGCAATTAACAAAGAACCAGTGTGAGCACAAGCGGCTTTCTTAAAGGTCAGGGGATTTGCTTCCAACACAAAATTTCATTTGAGAACGACCTGAGGTGAGGGGGAGTTTATAAAGACACGCACAGGTAAAGAGGGAGCCCATTTCCACCAGCCGATCCTCAGGAAGAATGTTGGGCAAGCTGATGCAGGGATGGACGGATTCAGCGCGTCTCGGTGTGGCCTCGGGTGATCGGCTCTGGTTTATGAGGCTGCAGCTCACGCAGCTGCACAAGTGAAACTGAAATGATTCCTTTTGAAGTTTCCTTTAGACTGTAGCGCTGCAGTAATGAAATGCACATGAGGGTCTAATTTTCACATAGATGCCAGATAGAACAGATTTATAGCAAAAATGACTTTTTTTTTTGCCGATTTGGATTAATAAAACAACTACATGTAAAGATATGTTAAAATCCGCCTATGACTATTTTTTTCCATTAAAAAAAAAAATGTTCCCAGTAGTATTGTAAAATCCCACCATCTAAATGTCTTTAAAAAAATGTTTTCCTGTTGATCTGAATCCTTTGTTTGCACAATTTCCTCTGAGGGGGCGTGGCTTTTGGAGCTCAGCTGAACTGTCTGATTATGATAGCTCTGTGTCTTGCTTGTAGGGCTGGGCGATATGGGATTTTTTATATCACGATATAGCTTTTTACATATTGCGCGATAACGATATTGATCACGATATAAACCAAATAACTATATTTGAACACTTTGTGGCTCAAAAATGAAATGTAAATTCATCACCAGGTTGTTTAAATTTAAATATTTATTTCCTATCACACTAAGCATAACAGATCCAATGAAAATTATGCAACTAGTTTTTTAATGACCAAGAATATAGATATATATAAATGAACTAAGCTGAAAATTAAAGCAAAAGCTTTCAAGTTTCAAAAGTTTATGAAATAGATACTAAACTGTTTCTTCAGTTCCATTAAAAAACAAAGCATTAAGTCTACAAATAAATTCTAATGTTTTCAGGGTTCACATAACAAAAATCTATTAATATACTACAAATTATTTTTGTTGTGTTTAGTAGGGGTATAACAGATCACAAAACACACAACTCGGATCGTGTCACAGCTTTAAGGTCACAGTTTGGATAATTTTTCAGATCAGTAACAAGTAAAAAAAAAAAAAAAACAAGAAAAAAGAAGAAGAAAGCTAAAATTACTTTTTTAAAAAGTGTTAAAAATATAGGGTTTAAAAAAAAAGTACTTAAAAGCATCAACGCACACATTTTGAACATTGAACATAAACAAAACATGTATTTTCTTATTACATGTACATGTCTGGAGAGAGAAAGGAATGCTTCATATGCTATCCCACCAAATTAAACTGCAATTTTTAAATTGAACTTTTATTATTTTTGGTATTAATTGTTGTATTGAAACTAACTGTGGCAACATTAAATATATCAATAAAGATAAGTAATTAATTACCATAGTACATGCACACGCACTGCCATACCCACGTTTTTTCTGGTTAATTTTGACCCGAACGGCTTGCCATAGATCTACCTTCCCCTGTCGGCTCTTCTCAGCTGGGTGCAGGACTGCGACAGCGGCCGCTCCTCAATGGAAGGTCTCCTCAACTCCGACACGGAGATGTGTACCGATGTTTTTATTCAGCTCTTCAAAATAAATAAATCTCTCGGTATCCGCGTTCTTCACGAAGAGTTCCAGAAAAGTTTTGACGGAAGCTTCTTCCACACTCAGCGGGGCGTCAGAGCGACAGACTCTCTGATGACCTATAAGCATCAAATCTGACGCTTGCTAAAACTAATACAGTGTACAGTAAATGAATTTGACGCCAAATGCATTCGGTACAGACAAACAATTGATTGCAATTAAGCGCGCGGGGCGGGAGGTCCGCAGCGGCGCGGGGGTTGCTGGTAGAAGTCGGCTCGTGCGCGTTTGTTTACCTTTCATGCAGACGAAGGACGCGGAGTGGAGTCAAAAAAATGACCGAAATGAGAGCTAATAAACACAAAAATTAGATACAAACACTTACTCGACCTGTGGCGACTAACTCTAACTTTTACTCATCTAGTAGGAGAAACTGTTCGCAAGCGTTATTTGCGGACCCTTCAAAATAAAAGTCTATCGCGATAGACTCATTCTACTATTGAAAAAATGTTCTATTGCGATATCAATAATTATCGTTTTATCGCCCAGCCCTACTTGCTTGCTTACTTGAATACATTTTTTAACAATTTATTTATTCCCTCTTACTGAAGTAATTATTTTTAGAGTAAAAATACTCACACACAGTTCTTTTATTTCACTTTTTGCAGAGAATGAAGCGGTTAAAACAGTAAAACCCATCATTCATCTAAATGCTGACAGTCAACTAATGCAGTTAATCCAGCATTCAGCACATATAAAGTGAAGTCATTTGATGCATTGATGTAATGCAATCATCATCAAAAAAGTATGTTAATTGTTTACATAACAGCATGTAAACAATTAACTGAGAAGCCATTAAACCATACAATGTGGTTTCCTAGTTGTTGGTGTTTTTTTTTTTTTTTTTTTACATACAATCTCTGCAGAACATTACAGACTAAATTGACCTTTTTTAGTGTAAAAACGTCCAGAATTATTGACTCTTTTGTTCTTCTGTCATTACTTTGCTTGTTCTCCCCAAACAAACCCAGAAACCAGAACCCTCGGTTCTGAGCGGACGAGAACAGCTCATGTTTGTTGACATTTTTCTGCCCCCATAATATGGAGGAAAGCAGCGTGAGATAACACGGGGAACTTCCTATTTTGGGAAGCAGCTGGTTTAAGCTAACACATCTGGATGAGGATGAGGAGGGGGAGGGGGCCGTACAGAAACAGTATATCTGAGATTCTTTGATGTGGTCCTAACAACCGCCGGGCCACCTGCACCGTCAGTGAGACGTGAGAATTTGTTATCTGATATTAATGAGCTGTGACTGATCTCACGAGTGGAAACATCGAAGTGAACTGAGATCTTGATACTGCAGAACTGATTTGCAGCTTAAATCCTCGTTAAACATGGATTGGAGAAACTAAACAGTAGAAATAAATCCTTTTTATGTTTTTATCCCTCCATGCTAACTGTTTTTTTTAATATGTTATAATCATTACTTCAACATTTCTGTACAGACGGGGTTTAGTTTCTTTTGAAATATATGCCAGCTTTAACATGACATTACACATTTTACTGGTGACATAATGTCTAGACGACGAGCTCCAAGCTGGGGGTGGGGTGAGGGGTGGGGGGTGGTGGGGGGGAATAAAAAAATAAGACTATCCACTGTTTCAGCTGACATCCTTAAAAAAAGAGAGAAAATGAAAAAGGAATGTAATGAAATAGGCTTCAAATAGAAAAAAATAACCTATTTTAAACACATTTTCTATTAAATTATTTTACTGTGTTTATTTAAAACAGTTTTGGTGCTTTTTTTCCATTCACTTCCAGCTTTTGAGAACTCTTAATTCTCTGACCCACTCTGAAGAAAATTGTGTTTTTAACATGTTCTTGTGGCATTTTTCTCATGATGGATGACATGTATACATAAAAATAAGCCTAAAATTGCATTTCTATGCATTTCTGAATTCAACTTGTGAATCAGGAGCAGACAAAAAAACAAAAACCAAAGAGGTTATACAAAAAATGCAAAACCTGAGGTCAACGCATGTTTTTCCCCAAAAATTATTTTACTTTGGACCTTTAATGTTTTAATGCAAAAGAAAAAAGTCTCTGGAATGACTATTGCATAAATGTGTGCTAATTCTTAATTTAAAAGAACTTTTTAGATTTTTAGATAGGCCACGGACCGCCACTGGTCTGTGGATCACTTCGTACCGGGCTGCAGACGATACAAGAAATACCCTTGCGAACTTAGATTTTTTTCTGATCCTGAATTAAGTTTTATTTTGAAAAACTGCTGGATTCTGTTCACAACATCCATCTTGGTCACGTGACTTTAAGAAGCTACTAGGATTGCTAAGCTAGTAGCTCAAAGGTAAATGCAAAAACCAAGAAATAAAACGTATTTGGAAAGTTTCTTTGGAGAGAAAAGAGCCGGCGAGGAAACAGGAGAACAATAAAGCAGCTGTTTACAGACAGAACTGGGAGTTTTCCTCCAAATCCGGAATTATTGAGACGGTTCTCGTGTAGCATGTAGCTCTAGCAAATATGTGGCGACAGACTCTCAACTGGTTTACACACGCAGATGATAAAGATGGAGAAATGTTGGATTCATGTTTATGTTATGTTTAGAAAATACCAGTTTTATGACGGTTGTCTTTTTATTTTGAGTTTTTTATCTTTAAGTCAGACGTAGCTGAAGCTAGCATGCAGTTTTTAGACGTTGAAGTGAAAATTTCATAAAGTTCAAACATTTAATGGAGAATGAAGATTCAATCCAATAAAGATGCTGATTTGTTGAAACTTTGAGGATTTTCCTACAGCAACGGTGAATTAGGAAACTTTAGCACGGAAAATGTTCCTTTGTGTTGAAGAAAATGCCTAATGAGAATTTATGGAATGACAACATTTGATCAATCTTGTTGCCCTTCAAAACAAAAGGCCTAAAATTGGATTCTACTGGGAGTAAGTCATGTAATGGTTTCTTTATTTATTTTTTTTTCAAATCAGAAACCACTTTATTTCACTGGATCTTCATAATCTGCATAGAACTATTTTTTTAACAACATTTCTTGTAGTAGTATTTTATTTTGAAAGTAGATTTTCAGAAGTTAAAAAATGTCAACTTCCGTTCGTGAAAATATGGTCTAATTTCAACCGGTCTGTGGCCTGAAAAAGGTTGGGGACCGCTGCTTTAGAGTTTTCTGGATTATCTTAAACTCCATAAAAAATCCATGCTGCTTTGGGAATGTGGTGTTTATCCGACCAAAAAGTTGCACAGAAAGTAATAATACAGGAATGTCCAAACATTACCGACTCTACAGGGAAGACGTGTCTGCGTTTAAAGCGACGGAGAGCCGATTCCATCGCCCTCTCTGCAGATGCTCAATCTTTCTCTGAAACCAGATCTTCAGTGTCTCAGAGCCCCCACCCTCAGCGGAGGACGAAGGACGCAGTTTTCCCGGCGTGCCGACACTCGCTGACCTTTGTCTTTCAGTGACTGCTGCGTTCCCGTTTCATATCCGATTACACTTAGATGTGAAGAACAGAACCAAACAGCTGGATCCTGAGAGCAGCTATAAAGTTTAATGGGAGATTTTCACATCCATAACTTCAAATGAATCTGTTCTGTTCTCAGATGTCTCAGACGAGTCCTTTCTTCTTTTGTTGACCCAAAGTTGCCTTAAGTTCACTTAATTTGTCCAAACATAGCGGCGAATCCAGCTCTGCGTGTGCATTATGTGCACTGAGATATCCTCTGGATTACTCTGATCCCACTAAAGTCAGGGTTTATGCACGAGTGACTGACTGTAAGCAGTGGGCCCTCTTTATGAGAACACGCTTTCATGTCTTAATGCTGTCCACCCCCAGAGCCATCACATCAATTCACATAAAAGCCAACGGACTTATCCTGACAGGATCACACGATGGATGTATTTACAGTGTCTGTGGAGGGCCTAAGCAGCTCAATGTTTCATAGATCGTGAAAGGACTACTCACTTGGAAGTCCTGAGGGCGGCTCGGCTGCGACAGGACGAAGTACTGCACGGCCAGGTTCAGGTAACCTGTTCGGTACGACTCCAGCTTCTTGTGGCCCTGGACCAGTTTGTACAGCTCCAGGCACATGAGGCCCGCCACAGCGGCGGTGGTGGTGGCGATGGCGGGGATGATCCTCCCAGCGATGCGTTTACTCTGCAAAAGCCAGAAGGGAGGTCGTCTTTTCAACAAACTCCTCTCCTGCAGGGTCGCTCAAACAAATCAAACCCATTTCTTTAAAACATTTATGGAAGAGTATTCTAATAGTGAAATATCATTGCTTTTTACTTTTTTTTTTTTTTTTAACCAGTTATAATTTAAAAATGACTACAAATTTGTCCTCAGATGATTTTATTCTTTATTCCAAAAGCCAGTAAACATTCGACTGTCACTACTTGAATCTGTCTGGAGATTTTAGGGTTTTCCTTTAGATTTTAATAATTGTGTTCTCAATGATGCTTAAGGAGTTGGAAGGCAAAAGATCAAAATCCCTAGGAGGAGTTAAAGGCTGAATTGGAGTTCTTCCCTACGGCTTCTTCCTATCCCTACATTTAGCCAAATATTGGCTATGTCTGAATTCCCCTCCTAGTCATTGTATAGTGCCTTCACCATTTTCTAGTGCTGTCTAATCTACTAATTCCAAAATCGGGTGCACTAGAAATTTCCAAATAGTCTTTGTGAAAAACCACCATGCATCAACGCTCACTACATTAGCGAATACAGACCACAATGCATTGCGGTCAAACAACTTTGTGACATGTTTAAATGTAATTTGCTAATGAACTGTCAACATTTTCATCATCAGAACAAAGTAGAATCACAAATAGATGTCATGAAATGTTTGCATTGATTTGATTTTCACTTTGGGAAATCGGTGATGTCATGTCCGGCGTTTAGCTAAGTGAAAGTAAAGTAGTGAGCATGGTGTTAGAATTGCTTTTAAAATCCAGGGCACTAGATAGTCCCACACTATATAGATAGTACTTTGGTAGTTAAGGATTAGGATGGGAATGTCCTTATTTTTTCTATTAGTTTTGATATGTTATTATTTTTATATTTTATGTTATTTATTTTATTTTATCTTGTGAATTTATTTCTATTTTCAACAATATTTTATGTATTTCATTTTAGTATTTTACTATCATTTTAACCCCAGTGTTTCCTGTGGGGATCTATCATATCAGGGTTTGCTGGCTTGATCTGGGGTCGTTGCTGTGGTTCTCGCCCTTGCGGGGGCGGCTGGAGTCCTGCACTGCAGCCTCACAGCTGTGGAGTGGACTCCGTTGCCGTCCCAGTCTGGGTGGGCGCCGTGGCGATGTTCCTTTGACCGAGCTGGCTCCTGGTATGATGGAATCCCCAATACAGTTTCCTCACAGCAGAGCCAAGCCTTATGTTTGTTTTAGTTTTCATTTAGAAGTCATTTTTATAAGTATTCATTGTGTGTGGGATCATGGGTTGTATGTGTTGATAAGGAGAGGGGGTGGGGGTGGGGGGGTTGGCTTTTATTGTATATGTTTTTAATGTAAAGCGCTTTGAGCTGCGCAAAGTATGAGAAGCATTCTTTTATAAATAAAGTTTATTTGTTTGAATTCTGACATAGCCAATGTTTTCAAATTCGGACGACACTACGCCTCTATGACATCATCATTATTTGCCTAATCATCTACATAATCAATGGAAAATACACAATAACATGGGTTTTATAAGGCTAAAAAGTCATTCTAAAGTAAAAGTCCTTACTTACATTTAAATGTAAACTTCTAAATTATGAACCACCCTGCCCCAACAAACGTAGGTGTAGGGAGAAGTCGGAGGGGAAGAATTCAGATTTGGCTTAAATGTATAACTGATGAAGGTGGATTTTATTTTAGAAAATTCAAGATGGCAGCCTCTACATGAGGTTAAAGGTCAACAAAAGTTTGGTTGTGGATGTAGGCATAAGCTAGCGGAGTGTGTGTCAAATTTTGCGAAGATCGGTCCAACAAGTTTATAAAAAGAGCAAAAATTTAGAAAAATTGTCACATTTTACACTTTGCTACAAAATGGCTGCCAAGTCCTATGCTCATCCCATAATAATTTCATAACTTCTTTTGGATATTAGATTTTATGTGTGTTTTGATTTAGTATGGCTTCCAGATTTACTGTATCTTGTAAGCCCCATAAGAGATTTTTACCTCATCCATATAATCAATGGTTTTTTCCAGGTTCCTGGCTCTAAATTGGCTCTAAAATGCATTTTTACCGGGTTTTAGGTAGGCTCAAGCAGGACCGGCCCAGGGCTGCGCGCGCTAGGTCGCTTATGCTCAGGGCCGGCCCTGTATTTACGTTTTGGTGAGTTTTTTTTATGATGTGGCAGGATGAAATTTTCGCTCAAAGGTGCAATAAGAACAGAGATTTGCTAAAAATGTGTGGTCCCTGCAGTCCAGCACTACTGTGGGCCAACAGAACTTCCAATAGAACTTTCTCTCTGTTTTAAGTCTCAATAAACCACATAACCATAAAAAAGTTATAAAATTTCACACATTAGTGGAAAGAGAACTGCACAAATCTACAAACAGGGTTTGGTGATGACTACAGTTGAAGTAATTCCCAAACCAAAGCCCGCCCGTGAAAATGCCTGCGTGGTTACACAAGAGCACCTCTCTCTTTCTGTGGAGCTCTGGCAGGACACCCCCCTCCCCCCAGGTTCCATCTGTCTTGGTGTTGTTTGTCTGGAGCTGCGGCTGGTACAAGGCCTGGCTCAGGTGTCACCTCTCAGGCGACAGGTAAAGTGCAGTGATTAGCCCTGCTCTGGGAACAATGGCCACGCAGGCTCTTTCTGTGGCTTTAGGGCAGGTGTGTGAGGCCCCGACTTAACAAAAATTGGACCCAAGGGAAAAGGGAGCAATCAGATATTTGATTTTTTTTTTTTTTTTTAGTTTATTCACTTCTTCCCCCACTGGTCCAGACAGTATGAGTGCTTGCTGACCTGGTGGCGATCAGCTGCAGGGATGTCGTAGTTCTCTGCTCTCAGGTTGGACGCTGCAACAATGAAGTCCATGTGGAAGTTGCTGTCGTCATCCTGTAGAGGGACAACGAAACGTCTCTTCAGGTGTTTTCAGGAGAAAAAGCATCAGAATAAAGTTGATGATCCAGGATCCAGTGGAAATCTGATTTCTGATGACGGCGCATGAAGTCATGCGTCTGCGGCTTTACAAAAGCAGAGGCTGACTGTCATTCTGGGATGGCTTTGGGGGCTATGAGGAAGCTCCACGCCGGCAACCTGATGCCTCTGAAAGCCTCCTACACACATTCCATGAAGGGATAGAACCGAGAGAGGGGAGTTTGGACTCTTGTTTTATCCTAGATGACACTCAATATGTTCCTGTTCTACCCCATCATACGTCGCTGTCACTTCCTCCTGTGACTCACTAAAGTTTTAAGCAGAAGTTTGGTCATCATAGATGTATAGTTTGGATTTCCTTGGTTGCAAGATTATTCTGCACTTGAGGCTTTGTGGGGACATATAATATTGCACTGACTGGGAATTTTAGGGGATTTAGGCAATAATCCTTATCCTGATGTGTAATCTGGAGTTAAAAGGAACCTTTGTGATTTTATCTAGATGTGTTCTGTAGAGTACATTATGTACCCTCAGCCACAACTGATTGAAACATTTCATACTTTGGGTATTTATGTACTTACAGTCAAGTTTATAAATACTCACACCCCTTTAGACATTATGACACTTTTTGTTCAAACTAAAAAAAAAATACAGAATTATATTGCACAATGAAGCCTCTTGTATGTCCTCTGTCCTGCAACCATCAAGACTTAAAGAGCCATTTGAGTGATTTTTCAAAGAATTTAACGATTCTTTGTGAATCGGTAAAAAAAACTATTCAAATTCTTCAACATGTTCATTGATGCAGAAAATTAAAAAATCGTTTTTTCTCAGAGCAGATGACATTTCTCCATGCAGGCTCGTTGCGAGCAACTATTGATACAAATAGATTTGTTGCTCACTCTGCAACTTTGGCCAATCTACCGCGACAACAGTCATGGGTGACAACGCAGCTTTGCAAATTTGACCTCTTACCGGGAGCCATGCTCTTTTTTTTATTAACTCTCTTTAGCTCTCTCTGCAAACTGCGTAATATTAAATACCTCTGATTCATTGTGTTGAGAAAAAAAAATCAAAATCGTGACAATAAAACTATAAATCAAATCGAGGCTTGACTGAATCCTTCAATTCCTAACCACAACCCACCAGGAGCAACAACGACTTCAATCATTCTTTAAAGAAACATTTGATTTTGATTGGTTCCTCATGCAAGCCCCGCCCCCACATGCCAGAAAAGGGCCAAAAGTTTAAAACCTGAAACTTTCAGATTCTAAACTTAAAAAAAGAATTGAAAGTGTAAAAAAAAAAGTTTGAAACAGAAAATCTGAGATGAAAATACATTTATGTTAAAATTCCAGAAAGTTTCAGACACTTTAGTTTTGTTTAGTTTTTTTTTTTTTTTTTGCTTAACACCCATAGTTTATCTTGAATTATTTTTCATGGTTTTTTCGGTGGAGATTTCAAATCTTTGACTCTCATTTAGCTCCATACTTTGTCAGAAAACGGAGATCACTGATGTGACGAGCTGTAAAAACCAGCTATGGATTTGGAGGCTGCTCTCTGCTGAGGCTTTACTGCTCCGTCTGAGCTAAGGAGACTTCACCTTCTCAAAGTCGATGGAGTTCATCTGAGCAGAGTTTTTCAGGGAAGACAACTTCCCTTTTATCTCCTCCAGCTGCGCTTTCTCTGTGACAAAGAACAAGGAGGAGAGAGGATGTGAAGAGACAGACAGCGAAACTCTGGAAAGGGAGAATAACAGTACTTATAGTGACTCACCAGCATCGCCACTCTCTTTTTTCCTCTCCTCCTCCATTTCCTTGTCGGTAAGATGAATTTTCACAGATGATTTGGGAGTGAAAGACGGTGTTTGGACTTTCCCCAAGATCTGCTTGATGGAGGCGGTGTCTCTTGTTCCTTTGATCCCGTAGATTTGGCCGTAGAGGTTAGCTGCTGCCATCACGTATGCTATGTGAGTACTCTAATAATACACAATAAAAATGCATTTTGAACATTTTCTTAGACTCTTCTTTTAGTTTCTTAACCCTTTAACATCAGAGCTCCAGTGTTTATGTTCTTTGATTTACTGTAACTTTTCATCGTTAGCACGGTCTACTGGAATTACGTTGATTGTGTTAACGATTCCAAAAAAGATTTTGTGTTTTAGCGTCACTGGTAACACCTCAGGCGTTAAAGGGTTAACCCTTTAACCGCCTGCTCAACCGGATGGTGGAAAACATGTTTTTAAAAATATTAATGGTATGTATTATTCCCCAAGGTAAAGAGCGCCTAAAGGGAAATTGAAGAAAAACAAATTGAAGTAAATTATTCTTACAAAATTAAAAAAATTATAATTATAATAATACAAGAATTCTGGTTAGTAACAAATACACACCAGATGGTAACTGGTGCGCATCAATTAGTAACCAGAACATTTTTTTAATTACATTTTTAGAAAAAAAAGACAGCAGATACTATCTGGTGAGCAACAGTTACTACATTTTTTTTTTACTTCTTTAATTTTTAGATAATTAAGTTCTGGTCAGTAACCAAAACTTGTTTTTATGACTTCAATTTTTTTTATAGAGCCTGTAAGTATTTTTAGAAAAAAATACTTTTTTTTAATCTTTTTTTTACTTTGATTAACTTTTTAACTTTAAAGACGAAGGCAATGAGCAGCAGAAAAAAGTCACACTTCATCTCAGATCCACATTAAAAACTTCAATAAACGTTATCAGAGTGACATCAAACAGGACAAACCACTCCTCTGACTGTAATGCAGGCGACATCTTAACACATAAACATGCATGTAAATGTAAAACAGCAGTCAAGCTGTTTTACATCACTAAAACAGGAAAACTGTCCTTTGTGGTCAGAAACATGCTGAGATGAGACCACAAAGAAGTCATTTTGCTCAAATTTGAACCATTTTTAGTTTTTAACCACCCCTAAATTCATGCTGTTGTTAGTTAACCGTTATATACAGACAGCTCTTCAAGCAGCAACACTTTAACTTCCTGATGGACCTTCATTGAAAAGGAAACTAAATGGAGCCAGGTCAGTTCCCTGGATTACCACGATGTGGCTTGGAGTTTATAGACTCTAATGTAATGGAAAAAAAAAAAAATGAAAAAACGTTCCTGGTAGTGTTTTAATTATGATTATAAAGTTTTTAACCCAAATTTTTCATGTTGATCTGAATCCTTTGTTTTCAAAAATCTAAAAATTTGTGCAAAAAACATCAAACAAAATAGAACTTGTTAGAATAATATCTGCTGAAATGAAAGGTCAATATTTTCAATAAATCATCCAATATTGGACGATTTCATACATTTGTATATTGATTTGTGAACGATCCAAGAGAGGAAAACTCGTATACTTAGGCAGGACATTTATTAAACGAATACTTTAAAAATTTTCTGTCACAATTATCCTTAAATTACCTTTAATTATTTACATAAAATTGTCTTCAACAGTTTTCAGTTTTCATCTTTGCCTGTTTTTGATCTTGTAATCCCTAATCATATTTACGGCCCTGTCGCCATTTTGTCTGACGCCACCGTGAAAAACGTCTCTTACTCTGTAATTGGCTAACCTGGAACCAGGGAGACAAATTAGGACATTTCTCATTTTATATGAAGCCACCTAGTGGTTAGTTGGTGAAATGTTTTGGCTCCAACTACTTTTTGACACGATCCTCAAACAGGAAGTCAAAGTGTTATCCTTCAGTTCCAACAACTTTGAGAAATGTTTTTTTTTTTCACATTTCCATCAAACCGGGGCAAAAATCTGCTCCAATACAAACCATTTGATCACATGACCGCCTGTTTTCTCCGTCTTCATACAGTCATTTCAGCTTAGCTATCAACGAGGACAGCGCTGTTGGAGAGCAGATGATTATCTGTCTTTCATTTTCTATCAGACTCGATAATAAAGGAATGGGAACACGAGATGTTGTGGAGGGAGCGCAGCATATGTCAGCGAACCTGCTGCATGACCAATTCAGCCAGACTCTACTTACGTTGTTGGGGTCAAAAGTCAGCGGGTGAGGGCATCTCTTGGATCCAGACCAAAAGGGTAGACCGTTAGAGGTCACCTGAGGAGAAACAGAAGAAATGATGAGCAGCTGTAAAGACACAGCAGAGGGAGGGGTGGGGGGTGGGGGTCATATTATTCCTTGAAAGACTCAAAGGGAAAAAAACCTGAAAGTTACAAATCCGGCTCAAAAAATCTCCAGGGGAAAGTCCATTCAGATTATTTATCTTGAGGGAAAAAAAGTAAAATAAAAGCCTTTTTTGTGATAGGAAATTCCCAAAAAGTTGTAATTTCCACCCCATTTCAAGTGAATGGATTTTTTTTTCTTTAAACAGGAGAAATTCTGCACATTCTTGGCCTCTTTCTTTGTACATCTTATCCAACACAGGAGCCAGCTAATCCACCGCATCAACAAACAAGCTGATAACTCTTGGTCTGCGGACTCACCAGGCTGCCGTTCACTAACAGACTAATATTGTTATCAGCCATGTGTGGACGACACAATTTGTACGTCTGATGAAGCAACAAAGGGTGGAAAAGCTTTGATGTTGCCAAATGGTCCATGTGTGAAGAAAGAGAGTCTCCAATGGCTGGTGACAGTATTCACTGTGGGGGAGCTCTTAAAGGAGCCAAAAGGTCAGGATTGCTCTAATTCTTTTAGAAGTCAGACTTCAGATGAAAACTAGAAAAGTTGCATTACCTGCGATAATGCTAGTGTGAATGCTTTTTGCTAAATCTGTTTGCTGAAAAAATCTACTTCAATTGGAGAAGGGATTTGTTGTAAAGGCAAAAGTCATTTGCAAAACTCAAACGTGAAGAGTGCGGCGCTCGCATCGGAGCTGTAACGTGTGTGAGCCCGGGGTATTTAGTCCAAAAATCCTCAGTAGATGTGAAATCAGCCTGAAAAACTAGGACATTGCTAAAATACTAGCTCAACTCCAATATAGCATAAAATTCTCAGTAAAGTTAGTCAAAAACGTTAGCATGTTGCTAAAATACTAGCTAAACTCAAAAATTGCCTAAAAAATCTCAATAGATGACAAATTAGCCAAACGTTTTAGCCTGTAACTAAAATATTAGCTAAACTCAGAAATTGCAAAAAAAAAAAAAACCTTTGTAGATAACAAATTAGCCAAAAAACATCAACATGTTCTAAAATATTAACACAAAAAGCCCCAGTAGATGTCAAATTATCAAAATGAGCTAGCATAATGTTAATATAAAAGCTCATTGTCAAATTATTAAAAAAAATATTGTGAACAATGGTTTCAAAATGCACAAAGTTTTTGAAAAATTTTAATTTTTTTTAAGTAGAAAAATTCTGGTTTTTGCCACACTTAAGATATTTTTCTTGCATTCCTTATGACAGCATTGGCTGTAAATTATAACTGGAAAAAAATATTAATTATAATGTATCCTGAACAGAAGAAGAGCTTAAAAGGGATAAAATCAGCCAAAATCCCCTCATTCTTACTATCTGTAATTATTTGTTATTGGATTTATTTTGACAGATGCATATTATTCATTTTATTTATTTATAGTATTTAGCTTCTCTGCTTCTGTTTGGTGCAGTGCAGTTCATGTGTTGAGGGATTTCAGATTCCAACGGGATCGTCTTTGTTCCTTTTCTTGGCTGCGGACCACGCCTCTGGCTCTTCTTGGCTGTGGTCCTCGCCCCTACCTGTCCCCCAGTTCAATCTGGATCACCTCTATTCAAATACGTACTTTTAGAGTTAGATGAGCTAAATCTTCTTTAATAGTCCTGGTAAATCGCCTGTACGTCCTGGGAGAGGGTCTCTCCTTCATGTGGGCATTCCTGAGGGTTCTTCTTTTTTTCCTGGAATCAGGTTTTTTAGGGAATTTTTCCTTACCGAGAAGCAGGGTCGAAGGGCAGGGATAACCAGTTTAATTTAGTATGTTTAGTTTAGCTATCAGCTGTTGTTTATATTTTATGACCGACTTTCTGCTTTTGTACAATTACCGGCATGAAGCCCAATGAGACGATTGTTTTTTTGATATTGGATTATATAAATAAAATTAAACTGAATTGAATTTTTGTCTGACTCTGAACTTTTGATATCAAGGATTTTGATTTAATGCTTCAGAGTTTTAGGTCAAGACTCACATGAAGGACCACACCCCCTTCCTCTATAAGAACAGAAAACCAACACAGACGTGTGTGTGGTTATCAATGACCGTTACGTGTTTGTCAGGTAGACGGAACATCCGTGGCCTTATCATAGTTCCGCAGAAACTTTTAGGTCACTTGTCATTTTCCAGAGGAACAATAGAAGTTTAATTCCTATGCTGCTGCAAGGAGAAGTTTGGAGGAAAAAGGAGAAGCAGAGTGGAGACAACAACTGTGTTTGTTTTTATAGTTAGCCAACAGAGTTATCTAAAGAGAAGCTCAGTGATATCTGTGCCTTTTCAGACAGAATGAACGAGACGTAGATGGAAAAATATGAGCTGGGGAAGTTTCAGAATTGCGCAGAACACTTACTGATAACATAAAGCCTTATTTTGTGCGGTGAGACGGATGTAGGAGGGGTTTGTTTGGGTTGAAACTGAGTCTGAGCCCCGCAGATATTGATCAGCAGCAGCTGTGTGTTTTCTATTACCTGCAAATTTATGAAACCTATGAGTAAATGCAGAGTTATGTCCCGTTTGCTTGATGCTAAATGCTCTTCAGGATCATTCAATGGAGCGAGAAGTTAGAAAATACAACACTGCCCCCTTGTGTTCACAAATATTACAGCTTTGCATTTATGAGAATAGAAAGTGTTTTTTTTTTCCTCCTTTACCTCATCAGGAGGAAAACAGTGAAGAAGCTGGCGGATGTCATTGTTATAGAGCGTCTCCCACTTGCAGCGCGCCCAGCGGACGCAGTCCTCCCAGCTCTTTGGACGCCGTCCTCCACCGTCCATACCCTGCAAGGCCGTCCGCACCGCTCCAAGTGTCTCCAGAGCCTCAACGTCTCCATGGCTCAGCGTCCGCTCCACAAACCCCGGGTCCCTGCAGAAAACAATCATTTAGGAACAGCCACACAGAAGAGAAAAAAATAGATCACATTTTTAAAAATATATTTCTGCAAGTCCATTGTTTCACAGGAAAGCTTAGATTAAAACAAGTACCGTATTTTCTGGACTATAAGCCGCTACTTTTTTCCTAGATTTTGAATCGTGCAGCTTATACAAAAGTGCAGCTATTCTGTGGATTTTTCTTCCACTTCTAGGGGAGCTCTAACCGGAGTTTGAATCAAAAGCAAGATAGACAAAAAAATCAATGCAAATCAGAAAAGCCAACACTACTTTTTCTTTAGCAGATAGAACACTCGTGACAAACTACTAACTGGTAATTATTTTTTAAATCCTTCTTCATCGTGGAAATCACACATAGAAGTTTGTGTGGTGGACATTTTAAGTTAGACGATATGGAGCTTGCTATCTAGGAAGGAAACCGCGCTGCTGCACACAAGCTTAGCATCAATGAATCTATGGTGAGACGCTGGAGACGGCAAGTACATACATGTACATTTAAAGTACGAAATTGTTATAGTAATTATCTTATTTTTCAACATAGATATCTGCGGCTTATAGCCCAGTGCGGCTTTTATTTTTTATTTTTTATTTCTTTTTTAAATTGAGCGGGTGCGGCTTATATACAAGTGCGCCTTATAGTCCAGAAAATACGGTATTTGCCAACAAGTGAGGGGTTTACATTAAAGCAAAAAGGAAGATTTGTTGATTTAAGATCCACTCTGATGAAAATTGGGTTTTTAATAAGTTTTTGGCATTTTTCTGATGATGTACAACATTTATATGAAAAAAAGTTACGCCTTAAAGGGGCCCTTCCATTAAAATTCTACTTTTAGAGGTTTTAAATGCATTTTACTGTTCACTCCTCACTATAAAGAACCCCAAAACAGCATTTTGATCCATTCATGCATTTAAGAGTAATCCTCTAAAAACCTGCACTGTCTGCAGCAGCCCCTCCCATACCCACGAAAACAAGCGGGTGAAAACTGCTGACGTAAGATCGATGCCAACCATTTCTGGCAGTGATGTCCAAGCACACACACACACACACCCAAGGTCCTACATGTCTAAGGTGCAAATAAAACTAAGGGGAGGGGCAAACTCATGCAGCGGCCATCGGAGGCGGGTCCACTGGCTAGTAGTCCACCCCCCGCAGCGCGCTGCAATACAACCACCCTCCCCTACACCCTAATGCATGTTTGTTTGCGGAAGAGGGTGGGTTGGGGGCAGCTGGCAGACCGACCCCGATGGTGGACTGCTGTCCCCCCACTCCCCCAGCGTTGGGACCAAGTTCCCCCAGCCCACCGAGAGCCAACCCCTCAGGAACTTTTACTGAACTACTGCTGCTCTGCAGAAACTGTCTTTTTTTTTTTTTTTTTGTTTAATTTAGACCTCTGAAAACACTTTTACAGTTGATTAAAAAAAAAAAGATTGGATTGTGACTTTAAGCTCTGAGGCAGTGCTCCCTATTTTTTTTTTATTGGTTTTGAACTTTTAGTTTCAGACTCAGGCTGCCAAAACCAGGATTTTAGGCTGCTGTAAACCCATGTTTGTGGGATTTGTAGTGCCATACAAAATAGCATTAGCAGCTAATCCTGCTCCTTGTGAAGCGCTGCAGTCATTCTCCTGGGCTGTGGAGTCGTGAACGTGTCTGAACAGGAACATTTAGTCATACTTTCTATTGAAGTTGGATGTGAGGAACACAAAAGACACAGAAAACCTCCATGATCTCATTCAGTACAACTGTGGATGATCTTATAGAAGGAACATTTCAAAATGACCGCATACATCTCTTAATCTCTTTAAAGAACATTCAATAACTGAGATTTTGTCAGCTACAAACACTTTTTATTCATTTCAGGGTCTCCCCATTAATATATAATTCATGGTGGCTAGCATGCTAGCATGAGACAAAAGGCGCACCAGGAGATCATCCATCCATCATAAGACGGCGTGTTTCTTTTGTACTTTTTGAGACGTGTCTCAACTGAATATTTACATAGCTGTTTTTTCAGTTCATTGTTCAAAAAACACTTTTTTTTCCTAATTTTTGAACAATCAAGTTTTGCTACATAAACAAAAATCTTACCTCAGGAAGAGATTCACATTTTCAGGCGTTTGTTTAAACAGTCCTTCAAACTGGTCCCTCGCCCACTGAAAGACGGACATGTTACTCAAAACATAAAACCCAGATAATAACGTCCGCAGGCAAACGTGACGGGCTTGTACCTGCAGTGTGTGTTCGATTCGGTGAGGAAAGTTCTTGAGGGTGCACAGTGGAATGGCGTTGCCAGAACTGGATTTGGCCGGTCCATAAGACTCCGTCAGGTGGGGTACCACCACCAGAGTGTGGCCCTTGCTTCCTAGAGTTCCTCCCTCCAGCATCGGCTTTTGGTGAAGAACACAGCGGCCGTCCAGATAGACCCCTGGGAAATAGAAAAGTGATTTATTACCATGTTTAAAAGTGAGTTGTTAAGATTTTCCAGTCTCTCTCCACGATTTCCTTACTGGCTTCCACATTATCGAGGGCTGCAGCCACTCCATCCAGGCCCTTGAAGAAGCTGTAGTCGTACAAAGCCTCGCTGTCGGCGTCCAGACGGTTTTGGTGAGACGTGATTTTCATCCGTGGGTTCATCTGACGCACCGCTTTGGCTGCAACCTCCGACTTGGGTTTCTGTTGAAGGAAATGTGAGCAAAAAGGAAAAGTTTGAATTTGGTCATAAAAGGACGAAAACATAACAGGATGTGGTCGCTGCCATACAGCCACTATATTGTCCCCATCACAATCCCAACCTAACTCTACTCGAGCAACAAAAATGGAGAGAAATATTGGAGCTATCCAGCCGTAGAGTTTTGATCTAGATTCCAGCTCAGATGAGGAAAACAGAAACGTTTACAAGTGGATGCATCAGGATGGAGCGGAGCTTGTGGCCTCCTGACTGTAGCTTCTATGTAACAAATACAAGCTTTTTTAAACTGCACTTTTTTGTCTGCTGCAGATTCACAACGATTTGAGAAGAAAATACACAGAAATGTTATTTTAAGCTCAATTCTCCTTATGCATGTCCTCCATCATGAGAAAAATGCTACAAAAACACTTTAAAAAACACAAAAAACTCAATTTTTATTGGAATGACTCTTAGTTTTAATTTTAGCTACTTCTCAGTCAAAGATGAAGAATCAACAAAGTAAAACTTTTTTTTATTTTATTTTACCCCAATATCCTGAGACCTGAACAGGAACTGGCGGTTTAAGTTGGATCTTTCTATGTAGTCCATGTCTGTCACAGTGATGTGTCCGTCTTCTCCTGCACCCAGCCCAATGAGAGCAAAGTTTTTCAGCAGCTCACAGCCGATGGCGCCAGCCCCAACCTTAAAAAGATAAAAACAAATAACCAACAGGATTTATCAAAGACTTAAGAAATGAAGATGAATCTCAAAATAATAAATCCTTGCTTTATATGTTTGTTTGAAAAAGTGTGTAAAATAGTTTGATGCTGCTTTTGTAAGAAACACATTAAAGGAAATAGCTTGGCCCAATAAAATGCCTTTTACAGAAATGGGTCAGAACTTCCATGAATGCTAGATGAGACTGTGAGTAAAGTGCGCCCCCTTTTGGACAAAAAAATAAAGTCTTTCCTCACCAGAAAATACTTCTGCTTCCCAAGCCTGTCCTGGAAGGAGGAGCCAAAGACGGCCGTCTGTCCATCGTACCGCGTGCCTGTCTTTAGGTTTAAAGAAAAAACTCATCAAAATGTGTCTTTAAAAGGCAAACTTTCATTTGTGGAGATGTTTTTAATGTACTGATGTGGCGGAACACTCTGCTCGTCGTCCATCCTCGTCTTCAGGCAGACACTCCAGTGCATCAAAATACATCCACTGCTGTAGAGGGGTGAACTTCCTGCTGCAGGCCTTAAACAGAGAGAAGAAAAGCCCACCAGAAACCAGTTATTCAAGTTACTCATTAGCACCACTAAGAAATAACTGAGGTATGAAAGGGTAATACTAGTATGATGCAATGCTTAAAAAGTCCAAAGTGCCGCAGCCTGTTAAAGTCCCACTGTCATCATCTTTTGATCGATTTTAAAGATGTTCCAAGTGTTTTTTTTAAGTACAATTATGCTGTTTCAGCCAAAATTAAAAAATATGTTCTGTTTTCTATAAGTGTCTGAAGAGCAGCAGGAGTTCACTTCTCTGTTGTAGCACAGAGCGACTCTGCCTCCTCATTTCCATGATCCCATTGTTTACACTGTCTCCCACTAGCTTACAGCCCTTCACAACCCTGAGCTAACGGTAGTGTTAAAACAAACATGAACGATATTAGAGCTGTCCAGCAGTACAGGTTTGAGTCAGACGAGGAAAACAAAGACGTACATGAATCTAGTCGTCTACAAGTGGATGCATCAGAATGGGACTTGCTGTTTCAGGTCCTACAAGCTTTTTAAACTTAATTTTTGGTCTGCTCCTGATTCACAACGATTTGTATAAAGAAATCCAATTTTAAGCTCAATTTTGAAAAGACATTAAGGCTTGTATTTGTGATATTAAAGAACTTTAAAGTTTTTGAAATATTGAGCACAAAATTCTCCATAGGAAGTGAACGGGAAATTCTTGAAAAATGTTGTGCACTTTGAAACCATCATTTGCAGTAATCTTAAAATAATTTGGCATTGAGCTGTTATATTAATATTATGCTAGCTCATTTGGGTGATTTGGCATCTACTGAGAGGATTATGCTAATTTGGGATTTATCTAATATTTTAGCAACATACTAATGTTTTTTGGCCATTTTTTTAAATCTACCAAGGTTTGTTATGCTAATTTAGAATGTATCTAATATTTTGGCAACATGCTAACGTTTTTGGTTAAACATGTTACTGACAGTTTTTTTATGCTAATTTAGAATGTATCTAATATCTTAGCAACATGCTAACATTTTTTGGCTATTTTTTTTTTATCTATTGAGGTTTGATTGGCTGCTTTTGAGTTTACATAATATTTTAGCAACAGGCTAACATTTTTGACCAATTTGGGATTTTTAAGCTATTTTTGAGTTGAGCTAGGATCTTAGCATTGTGTTAGCTTTTAGGCTAATTTGGCATCTATTAAGGTTTTTTGGGGCTAATTTGGAGTTTAGCTCATATTTAAGCAACACACTACATGTTTTTGCAAAACAGGCAAGTATTCAGGATTTTTAAGTAAACTTACTACATTTTTTTTTTAATCTAGGCAATTTTTAGGGGTTTTTCGTAGTTCTATAATGCAATTTTAAGTTTTTTTTTTCTTTTCTTTATTTTAGCAATTTTAACATTTTGCAAACTGCTTCAGCATTTTCAGCAAAAAGCTTCAGCACATTCAGCGACCAAAATCAGCAAAGAGCATTCACACTAGCACTATAGCAGGCAATGCACCTTTATAAGTTTGATTGGAGTAGGTCTTTAACACTTAAGTGATCCAGCTACGTTCGCATCACCTCACCTTGATGACTTCCTGGGCAGCCAGGCCTCCAAAGAAAGCGTTGATGGGAGCCAAATCCCCCCGCGCCGTGAAGGACAGCAGCCGTACGGCATCCTCATCCAGCGGCTCCACTTTTGCCGCGGTATTCAGCTCCCTCACCGTTTCGAGCAAAGAGTCAGCATCTGTCTGTGAGGCCATTAGCAGTGAGAGTGAGTAGAAACCATCCCGTGAGGTCATGGGTGTGTCACTTCACATCTGCATGAACTGACCTGACACCAAGACTCGGGGAGCCGCTGCTTGGTCTTCACAAACTCATGCAGGGCTTGGAAGGCCAGATGCAGAGTGTTGTGACGCGATATTTTCCCATAATCGTTCAGTATCAGGAGCTCACGGTCATGCAGCGCTTCACTCAGTGGTTTCTGGAATGGAGGAGGTAATTATTCTTCTGAAAGTGTGATTTTTTTTTTTTTTTTTTTAAAAATATGAGTGCCACTTACAAAGTCTAGCTGGAACGGCTGTTTAACTTCCGTCACCATACCACCACGCTCATACTCAGAGAAGGATGAGGTGTCACAGATGCTGAAGGAGTACTGGTCTGGTCATGAAAAGTTAAAAAAAATGAAGAAAAAGCAAATTAGTTTAACATTAGAGCTCCAGTTTGATTTAAGCTAACCTCTTTAACCTATTTTTTCAGCAATGACAGCTGTTTAAACTAACCTAGGTTTCTTTTTGTTTGTTTTTTAAGCTATTTGGGAATTTAGCTAATATTTTGGCGAGCTATCAGCGTCAATGATTTCATCTATCAGCTTCAACATTTTCAGCTTTCAAATTCAGCATTTTCAGCTATTTGCACTAGCATCTTCAGCGCCCAAATAATATAACGTTCAATTTTTAAAGTTTTAAGAATGTAGTTTCAGAGTTTTCAATAAATGTTCATCCTGTTCGGCCCCGACCTAAAGTGTGTTTTGGATTTTGGCCCCCTGTGTGATTGAGTTTGACACCCCTGCTCTAAAAGACTTAAGCAAATCATGGTACGGCCCCTTTAAACAACAAAAGCTAAATACATTGAACATGGCTTCAAACATAAAAACTTGTTTTTTGGGCCTTTTAAACTTTTATGTTCTTTGTGGTTCAAGTGTAGAGTATTTTTTTATTCAGCTGTTATTTGCAGTGCTGTGAAAAAAACAGTTATTACGTGTTTGGTGCAACAACACACACCTTCCATTGTGATTCACCATCAGCCAATTGAGCAACTTAGTAGAAGTGAGCTTGTGATTGGAGTAGAGACACAACAGGAAAGAACAGTTTATTGGAAACCGATTATTTACTTCTTGATCGATTTTATACTTTTTAAAAAAACTTAATCTTGTTCGTATTTGTGATACTGCTGATACTCTGAGTGCTAGATCAATTTTTTTATACTTATGTTTGTCTTTTACAACCCTAGATGTTAAACTTTCACAATAAATGTTTTTTGGTGAATTTATTTTTTTCCATTTCTGTATATTATCTGTCACGAGACTTACTAGCTGAATTAGAGCAGAGTGTCTCAAACAGTTCAATATTTTATGGACTAGTGTGAGTCAAGTGGTGTTTCTAGTAAAACCACTACAGAAGAAAGACTACAATGCTTTCAAGATAGTGGGAGAAATGCATTAGGAGACTGTCATGTGACCAGAAAGCAATGCAGCTGCAGGAGATCTTTAAGGCAGAGACTGAATATGCAATTATCTGTGACTGAGCAACACCAACCGCAGACTTTGATCTCCACCGGGCCGATACTGTTGAGCTCCGTCATGCCCTGAACGTCAGAGAACATGACTTTACAGCCGTCTGATAGTCCGTGTTTCTGGTCATCGGTCCAGATAACGCGTCCGGGGTTTTCCTGAAATAATTCAGTATTGACGAATGTCAGAAGTTCCTAAACTAATCATCACTTTAAAAAAAAACTCTGAGGCTGAACTGGCAGAGTTTGGAACCCGATTGTCCCAGAAAAGTTCTACCTTAGTGATCCGCTCTATCATCAGGGATGCAGGCATCTCTCCATCGCACTCCAAGACTTCAAACTTCTCCCCAAAGTCACAGAACAGCTGGCTGCAGATTAAACCGTTGACTTGTTTTTGTTCTTTGCACTATTAAATCTGTTTTTAAAATAACCCAAGTTGAGTTGTTTTTATCGTATTTTCTGGAGTAGAAGTCTCAAGAGCAAAAAACGTCTAATCAAGGAGAAGAAAACCACAAACAAGTTGCACTTTTAGGAGAAAAGTCTGACGTTTCAGAAACAAATCATAAACCCCAGCGTAGCTTTAAAAAATAAATAAAAACAAATTCAAGAATGCTAATCTTTTGTTTGGTATGAGAAAAAAAATCAAAGTTTAAGAGGAAAACGATCAGATTCTCTTCTATGTTTGGACGACACTTCTTCTCGTTATAATGAGATATTATCTCGTTTTCTTGAGTAGATGAAGTTTGTTTTTTCGAGATAAAGAGACATTTTTCTTGTTACAACGAGAGAACTATAAAAAAAAAAGTAGGGCAGGTTGCTTTTGGCTTCGGCTTACACATGCGCAACTAAAAATTAAAACAATATTTTCTACTCGTTTACTCGAGTAGACGAAGTTTGTTTTCTTGGTATAACCAGTTATTTCGTTATAACGACTTATCAATGGTTCAGTGGCGGCGCTACTATGAGACACCACCATCAGTGATAAAGATAAAAAGTTATCTTTTTATAATGAGTACACAAAGTTTTTTTCGTTATAACAAGATATTATATTAAAATTACAAATAGATTTTATCTCATTATAAAGAGAAAAACTCTAAAAAAGTAGAACAGGTTGTTTTTGGCTTCCGTAGTAAACTGCCTTTTTTTATTTAATTATTTTGGTACCTATGCACAAATATTTATGCACCCACAAATCAGAAGTTATGCACAAATCATGAATTACACACGCACAAATGCCACAGATACTATTTTGTCTCCAGTGTTGGTCTCACCCGCAGAGTCCTTTGGTATCGGCCACTATCAGCTTGATCCCATGAGAATGGCAGAGCTGACCGAAACGCTTCTGATCATCCAGCGAGGAATCAGTGAGAACCACAATCTGAAAGATGACAGACTTAGACGATTATTTCATAGTGAAACTGCACACATAAGATTCATTTTATGAGACAATCCAAAGTTTGATTCTGACATTCTTCTAAAACTGCAGCTCTAGTTCATTTGGATGTGAAAATCTTTCTATTCTTGGTGGTGATTTCTAATGTAAAACTATAGGATTACAGTTCTTAGTGTCCTGCTACTACGAGGAAAGTTATTTTTTTATTCACAAAAAACACATTTTTTTGAAAACCAAAGAACTTTTTAATACTTTTCACAAAGAGCTCTATTTTTATTTCATTCACTCGATTATTTGAAAAACAAAAATGGCTGGAAATGACTTAGTTTTGTTAAGAAATATAAACTTAATGAGAGGCCCTAACAAAAGTTGCCATTTATTTATTTATCTTTTATGTTCATGTATACTACTATGTTAAGTCTCTTTTATGCTGTTTTAAATGTAAAGTTGTTGCTGATGACATTGCAATTTTATGTAATGTAACTCAGCAGTTGATAAAGCTTTAAAAAAAAAAAAAAAAACATAGATTCCTTTTACTTTCATTTCATAAAAATGGCTTTACTTTCTATTTATCGTTTTTTTCTTGCACCTGAAACTGCAGAAGCAGGTCTTCATCCAGAGGTCCAGAGTGTGCTGACACTCGAACATGTGGGTTCAAGGAGGACAGCTGCTGAAGAGAGCATGTGGCCCGGTTCTGACCCAGGTGGGACTCCCTCAAGTAAAACTATAGGGAAAAAGAAACAAACATTGATTATAGCTGGTCTGTTGATCAGTTTCTGAGTGACTTTCAGATAAAATACTTATATCTGGAAAGCTGGTATTTGAAGTAGTAAAATGTTATGGTCAGAACTGCATCACCAGAGTTTGACTGGTTTGATTGTGGCAGGAAATCTGCACACTTACAAGGTTTGATCATTTATTTCCACATATCTGTACCTGGGAGGACAGGTCGGACCACACAGCCGGGTTTCCATCCTGCACAGTGACAGACTTCACTCCGGACAGGATGACATTTTTGGCGATCTCCACTCCCAGACCCTTCATGCCGGCTATGAGCACACTGGCTGTTCCCATCCGGCGCATCGCCTCGTGTCCCAGAACGTACCTGATTGGTTCACATCAGTCAAAACTTTGATCAAATTCCCCACCCCAACTATAATCAGTCACACTTACAGCTGACGTGAGTAAAATCCCTCGTCGATTTCAGTGTTTCCTGCCATGTTGCTCCCTCTGGTTTCACTTTAAAATAATAAAAAAAAAATGAAGTTCTGGTCTTTCAGTTCCTTACAAAACCGACAAATCAGCTCGAATCAGGATCTCAGCCGCTCCAACTGACAGACGAATGTCGTAAGGAAACATCAATGACACTTCACTTTCGTTTCGGATTTGCAGGGAGGGGGAGGAGAAGGGGGAGTGCCGCTGTGCCAGGAAGCCTGCGCCTGTCATGACTCGTGTTGGCCACCAGATGGCGACTCGTGACCTGCTCAAATCTGCTTACAGAGACTGTAGTTGAGGATGGTGCCCCCACCCACAATGCAACAGGTGAGTTTGGATGGTTCTCAATTTCAACCTTTATGAGAACTTTTACAAACACGACGATTCTCAAAAAAATTATTTACCTATATTATTATTTAACCTGTAAAGTCCCATTGAATTTTTAAAGGAAAAAAACTAAGGCAAGAAGTTACACACACCCAAAACATTTAATACAAATTAAAAAGACAAAAAAAGTTTGAAACAGCTCGGGTCCTTCATAATAACATCAAACTGAAGTCTACACACAAAGAAATCCGTTTATCATCCGCGCCACGAGCGCAAGGCGGGTTACTCTAAAAACGGCGGAAGAATACATCTTATCCAGCCTCCATAAATTGCTATGGAAAAACGTTGAAATACAAAATAACTTGCCTTAAAACTGGAGTTTGGCGGGAAGGCAGCATAAGAGTAATTAGTTTTAGTAATAGTCAGTTTCAACTTTGCCAACTTGGCAAGCTAGCTACATTTTCCCAACTGAGAAATTAGGTACGAAAATGGCGGAATGTGCTCAGCTATTTCAAGTTGTTTGCTCCCCTCTGCTAACTAGATCGTGTAAAACGAATTAAATAACTTCGACTACAAAACAAACACATTGCACTTACCTTTGAATAAAAGCAGGGATAAGTCTCTCTGTCTATCTCTTTTTATTTATTTTTTTTGTCCTGGTCGGACTTTGCAGATAACGGTTAATCTGCTTGCCAACAGCTCGTTGAATCACGTGACTCTTTCCAGCCAATATCCTGAGGTATAGCTCATTGCATTTCGCGCTAGTGTGCTATTGACCAATCAGTGCATATCCGCCGTAAACTGGAAAACGCGCTGCCTACAGTTGGACAGTCCCAGATTTCAAACTAAATTTGTTTAGCAATTCGAAATTCAATGAACTGCAAACCTTGATTTATACTTCTAATTCATAATAATACAATTAATAATATTAAATAAATTCAACATGTTCAAAAAATAATTGATTTTTACTGAAATAATTATTTAAGATTGAAATAATAAACATAAGTAATTTGTACTAAGAATAAGAAAAATATTTAGTTAATCCAACTTAAATACAGTAACATTTCAATTAATACTGCTTTTTTGAGGACTGCTGACAGCTATTTTTCGTTCCTTTGGTCTCAGTGTTGAAACACTTTTTGATGATAAATTTGACCGTTGTTCGGTCCTTCTAAATAAACTTTTTTTTATTCTTAGTACACATTACTTATGTTTATTATTTCAATCTTAAACAATTATTTGAGTAAAAATCAATTATTTTTTGGACACGTTGAATTTACTTAATATTATTAATTGTCACTTTGTTACTACTATTTTATTGAGTAGAGGGGGTTCCTACTTTTTACAGTTATTGGGGCTAGCTGAGCTGTATGGGGTTCCATTTGTGCCAAAAATATGTTTTTCTATATCTGTAGTAAATGTCTACTGAACAAGTTTATTAAACATTTGTTCATGTCTCTTTACCACTTATAGATATCTCCTGCGTGTCCTGTAAATCGATATGAGCTAACGACGCTAGCAACTGTTGCTAAGGACTTTTATGACAAACAGATCAAACGACAATAGTGAATGCAAAGTTTTAAGCAGAAAGCTGAAACACGAAGAAGAAGGTATTGCTTAGTAAACATTGAACTTTCGCATTAAGGCGGGGGGTGCAAAATATCGACTCGGGGGCCGCAAATGGCCCGCGGGCCGCCAGTTTGAGACCCCTGGTGTAGGGTTCATCAGATATCTGTTGAAGAATCATAATCAAATATGGGGGTTAACAGTCTGATGAGATCCTTGTGTAGTAGTTTGTGCCACTCCGTGATCCTATAAACTGCTAATGTGGGTTAACCAACTAATGAATACAAATTATACGTTTTTCCATTTCAGGCACTCTGCAGAAACTATGTCTAAATGTAGTTTAATCGTTATTAAAGACATGGGTCTTTCAGGAAATGTCATGTATTTCTGGGATTTTTTAAATTTATTTTATTATTTATTTTTATTGAAAAAATAAAAATTAACATTAACATTAAACTAAAATAATATATTCTTATTTGCCATCCTTACAAAGTCTTCTGCTCCCCTTCTCTCCCCCATATGAAATGTTCTGCTACTGCTTCCCATGTGGTCTTTTAATAATGATTTTGCTCCTTTTAGCCAAAGTAATAATCTTAAAAAACTGTGTGATTTTTAATGACATAATTTCTGCAGAGCAGCAGGAGTTCGTTAGAAATTTACCTCTGAGTTCTGGGCGGGACTCTTGGTGTGAAGGAAGCCTGCACTCATTTCCCATCATCCCTTTGTTTACAGTCCTGTTCTGCTAGCTTATAGCCCCTCACAACCCCAACCAAACATTAATAATGAAGTAATAAAGAAGCTAACAAGCTGTGAAAATTTGATCCAGATTCCAGCTCAGACAATGAAAACAAAGAGGTTTGTGGATCTATTTGTCCCTCAGCACTGATTCACACATTTGGCTTAATATTTACATTTTCATGAAGAAAATTCCAAGAAAAATTAAAGTCTCTGTTTTTTCTGACCAGAAATGGCTTGAATTGAGAAACTTTGGTTTTTCCTTTTATAATCAATCATGCAGCAGTGGTTCAGGCAAAAACAATTGCTTCACAATACACATTTTTTTGTATTCATTAAGGGACAGTTTGTTTGAAAATGAGTTGGACAATCAGATATTTGAAAAGTAACACAGAAGTGAGTACAGGGGAAAACCAAGCCAAACAAATCACTAGCAAGAGTCACTTTTTTCAAATCTATCAGATAACACACGTATCTTTGAACATTAGGAGACATAAGGGACAATCTACATTGATCAAAATGTGCTTTGAGGTTTCACATTAAATGAATATTTCTGGGAAAAGAGACCAATAACGCTGAGTGTATTTTGTTAAAAAAAAAAAAAACAGTTTTTGTGAAAGAGGATCTTGAACGTTTCCTTAGCAACGATAACAGCTGCCAACCAAAACGTTGCCTAATACTGTCAGAGGATGACGATGAACCCCACCCCCACCCCCAATGGATTTGCGAAGGAAATCTGTTTCTGTGTATTTGCATAACTCTGCCTCTCTCCAGCTTTCCCTGCATCATTTATCCTTATATTGACATGGTGTAATCATTATTCCTCGGGGTCGTGTACTTTCCCAACTTGGGACTCGTGCAAGCCTTAAATTTGCATTAAAACACACATGTTATGTCCTGCTGCTACTGCTGGACCTTGTTCCATCCAGTCATTCAGCTCACCTGGCAGGTGTGGTCAATGTGCTTTAATTTGCACCTGCTGGCCATATGATAGAGAAGGCCATAGGAAATGAATGAGAATCATTTTTTGATTTATTTTTTGAAGTATTCAAAATTAATTAATTGCTAAAATATAATGGAATTACTGTGTTGACATTCTGACTCACACTCAATACCAGTTGATGGCAGTAATGGACCCTAACGCTGTCTGCCATCTACCGTTAAACCACTCAAGAAGAAGAAAAGACTTCAAATTTTAAGTAGATTAGCAGCAAAACTTTAATGGACTATGTTTTCATCTTTTATAGTACTTATTTAAAAAAATTGGATTTTAGCGAATATTTCAGCAACATGCTAATATTTTTGGCAAATTCGTTATCTACTGGAGTTTTTTAAACTAATGTAGAGTTTAGCTTCTATTTTAGCAACAGGCTAACGTTTTTGACTAATTAGTTTATTAGGGAAATTTAGTCTGGCTAGTAATAAGGCAATGTGCTAGCTTTTTTGGCTAATTTGACATCTACTGAAGTGTTATGCTAATTTGGAGTTTAGCTAATATTTTAGCAACATGCTAACGTTTTTAGCTAATTTAGTTCATTTTGGAATTTTAGGCCATTTTGGAGTTTAGCTATTAGAGACTCCAAAATGCTATCAGAGAATCTGCCTACCGAGAAAAAATATGGTTCCCGAAAACTAATAGCCAGAAGTCCCTCCTTTTGCCGGAGCTGGCCGCAACAAAAATTTCATCTTAAGCCTTTATTCTCTTTTTTATTCACCTTTTTTGTCATTTTTTTCCCTCTATGACACTGTGCTTCACAGAGAAAAAAACGGCATTTCGCGGCTCCGATCAGCTGATTCACAGAAAAATAAAGTTTATTCAGTTTATTCTCATTCAAAGGTGTAAAAGCTGAGAGTTCTGAAAAGGTTTTAAAATATTATTTTGAAGGGGTTTTCTAAAGTTTAGGATATTTCCGCTTATGCAACCGGAAAAAGTTAAAATATCCGCTTCCGGACGCCATCTTGTGTGACCAGAGGCCCTTCAGTTTTTAAGCAACATGTTAACTTTTTTGGCTGATTTGGCATCCAGGTCTACTTTTTTGGGTTAATTTGGAGTTTAGCTTAAGCAACACGTGAAATATGTTTTTTGCTAAATTGGCACATTTTAAGCATTTTTGGGCAATTTGACTAAATTTTTCAGGTCGATTTCAGCGCCCTTTCATAATTCCTTGATTCAATTTTCAGATTTAACATTTTTCAAATATCTTTTGCATTTTCAGCAAATCCCCTCAGCGATTAAAGTAAATTGCATCACTATTTTCAGCAAAAAGCTTAAGCATTTTTAGCAACTACTTTCTGCAAAAAGCTTTCGCACTAGCATTATCGTATTTAATGCAACTTTTCTAATTTTAGTTTGGTGGCTTTATTTGTTTTTTCTTTTGGTATTTTGGTTTGGCAGCCCTTAGCAGGGAACTGCTGCTCTGACGGTTGACATGGTTGAGTCAGCAGTCTGCCTGACTTTTTTTTTCCTTTATTTAATAAATTGTTTCATTTATTTTTCTTGGTTTCCAGTTTTTGTTATTGTCCCTTTTGTGTTTTTACCTCTATAGACCTGAGCTAGGTTTACCCAAAGGGGATGTAACAACCCACCTTAACCAAAATTGTTCAACCTAAACCTGTCCAGTGCTTAAAGGAACTCGTGGGGGAACAATGATTTAGCTGAGGTTTATTTTAGAATTCCTCCAGGACTTGGAAATCTCCCCTGGGGATATTCCTTCTTCACTCAGAGACAACCCTTGTATGGATGTAGGTTGCTTGTAAAAACGTGCATTCCTGTAGCAGCAACACAGGAAATGACACACACCAAATACTGTTTTCATACTTTTGATTTTTTTTTTCATCTTTAAGATTTTAGTCAGACAATAACTTTTCTCTCAATAAAAGTCGGTTCCATAAGAGTCGGTTCAGACGGAAACCAAATAGTAGACAAGAATCAAGCCTGCTTTCTGTCTGATGTGTAACCCTTTTTGCTGGACTTTGAATTCACTGGTAGATGTTTAACTTTTTGACCAGGGTGTGATGCATAATTACAATTATTGCTTACACACCACCACCACTGAAAAATCTTTATTCGCTTCTAAACGCACGATTATACTTTCAGTTTGTGTAAAGAATGTTGATCTGTACAGTGCAGAAAAACTCCCACCTGTGTTTATTAGGGGAATCTGAACTTTAATTCATTCCCTGTTTAGCTCTTGAATGTGTTCAGAAGTTCCTGGTATTTATGTAAACTAAATCTTTCAACAGAAATATGCTTTTTTTTTTCCAAATTCAAGAAATAAATCCTCCACATATTTTCCCTGTGATTTATAAAACTATTTTCATAAGCCTGAGAGTAAAAGGGAGCAGATAGTAAATAAAAATATAAAACCGGCTCAATCCTGACTCGGAAATGATGAAGGTATTTTTTGTGAAGAGGTCAAATTTCGCAACTTCTCTACATACTTCCTAGTTGCGGGCGCGGCTTAAGAGGACAAAACCCAGACAGGAGGATCACGGTCAAGTATGCCGGAGTAAGAACTACTTCCGGTTTCAACTTTAAAAGTATGAAGAAAAAGTAAAATTAAAGAAATAAAAAAAAGTACTAGGTCGTGACTGTTCTGTGGAGATTAACATGAAAAATCGGTATCAACCAATAACAATAACAACAATAATAATAATCATAAAAATAATATACAATAACAAAATAAAATACAAAATAATAATAAATTGATAACTTATTAGTTATTGAAGACAACAGTTTTTTGTAAAATGATTTTTTTATTTTGGGTACAAATGTCCTGATCATAAACAATGAAAACATCTTCACTGCTGCATCAACTGCTGTGGTAATAATCCAAAATGTGACATCCATCTACTTTTCAATTTATTGATAAGTCGATTTCTGTTCCTGCGATTTAACCGGATTGATCTATCTGAGACGAGTTCTCAATAAAATTGAAAGATGCCGTTATAAAGTTATTCAAAAATAAATTAAGCTAATTATGTACAATAATGGAAAATAAAATTATCATTCAGATATTATATTATATTATATTATATTATATTATATTATATTTATTATATTATATTATATTATATTATATTATATTATATTATATTATATTATATTATATTATAACAATCCTGGATTAATTTTAGGTCAGTAAATCGGATTGTTCAAAATGAAGCAATATCAACTACGATTTGTATCAACAACCACAAATTATTATATGAATCAAATTGTTGTTTAAATGCTAAAATGTACCACATTTAATCCACCAATTTTGACATTTAGGAGTTCGTGATTAAGTGCTGGCTGGTAAATGTTCTAATATGTTTTATTTTTTAACTTTAAGTTTTCTTATCAATTGTTTTTGTTAATTTGCTTTCAGCTTATTGAGCTTGTAGATCCTATTAATTTATTAAACTTATAATTTACAGTTCTCAGGATGTTGTGTGCTTTTATTTTGAAGGATGGTCTGAGGTGTCGTTTCCGACGCTGCAGTGTGGGTGTCTTTAATCCTTCAGAGGCGGCCAGACTGGAAACTGCGATCCAGAGTGGGAGTCTGGCGCTGTCAGGTGAACTCAGAAGCAGAAACTCCTCTGGAAAAAAACAAACCAAAACTTTTATTTTATTTTCCCCTGAGGAAATTGTCTTTGGAGTCTATTAAACGGATTGAAGTGACGCTCAGGACTTTCAAAATCAAAGTAAGATTTGTTTTCTTAAAAATCTTAAACATAGATTTTAATCACATTTTTTGGAGAAAACCTTGTATGTTTATATAATATGATAATTGTTCAAATATATAGACTACTTTTACTAATTTAAACTTTTTTTTGTTTGTTTTAAAGTGAGTTTTCATTAAACTATAATGCTCTAACACTGTTTCCTGAGATAAGATCAAATGAAACAATAGTTAAAATTAAATCCTTAAGAGTGTTTTTGTTTTTTTCTCTGTTATTTAAGTGTGTTTTGTTTATCTATTAGTTGCTGAGTTGCTGCATGAGAACCTTCCCACTTTTTTTTCCCACATGTCATGTCATGTGGAAGAAACTCCCAGAATTCATTCTTTCACCCCACTATAATGTCTTTCCAGTTTAACAAGTAATGGTTTACATCTAAATACATTCTTTTTTTTTTGGCTGAAGCAGACTAAATGTCATCCACTTCACTGGTGATAAAAATGTTACAGCCTACGGCTTGTTTAATCTCAGCATTCCTTCTCTGCTCCATTTCAGTGCTCCGGCCTCGTCTCCACAATGTTCTCCTCTTATAGGTAGCACTCACTAACAGTGGGCAGTGACGTAGAGATGTCAGCTCTCACTACCTTGTTGACAGTATGCGTATGGATTCAAGCTGCCTGCGGAGAGCGCACTTGTCCATCCATTCCTCCCAGGCTGCCGGATTTCTCTGCAGAATATTCCCTCCCTTTCTTCCGTGCCGACAAACCTGTCCAGAACATCGCAGTGACCAAAGACATCGAGCCCCTCCAGATGTTTGTTGGACTCCAGAATGCAATTGTAGCACTCGATGATTCTATGCAAAAAAGATGGGAAGTGAGAACTGGACCCGTGGGGAGTCCAGACTGCGAGACCTGTCGTGCTTGTCCCACAGAACCGGATCCGGAGGACTCAGTGGACACAGAGAACGAGGTTCTGCTTTTGGACCCTGCTGTATTCTACCTACCGTATTTGTACATTTGTGGAAGTACCCAGCATGGAATCTGTTACTTTCTCAACATTACATCACCACAACCTGAGCCTAAATGTTTGTACAGAGAGAAGAAGAACTCTAAAGATGATTGCCCCGACTGCCTGGCCAGCCCGCTTGGTACCAAAGCTACCATGGTCGAATACGGAGTGACATCTTACTTTTTTGTAGCTGCCACAGTTAATGAGAAGGTGGCACAGAACTACCCGAGGAGGTCAATATCAGTGGTGAGGCCGCTGTCCACTGAGGACGGCTTTGACATGGTCATGAGTGGCCTGACAGTGCTCCCTGAACTTCGTCAGTCTTACACCATCGACTACATCTACACTTTTTCCACTCAGGACTATGTGTACTTCCTGTCTCTGCAGAGGGAAAATCCCTCTAACAGAAACTCAGCTTTTCAGACCCGTCTGGGACGACTACCCATTGCTATCCCAGAGGTGTGGATGTACAGAGAGGTGGTCCTGGAGTGCCGCTACGAACCGAAACGCAGGCGGAGACGGAGGGAGAGTTTCAGGGACATTGTGTATAACGGGCTGCAGGCGGCACACTTCGGCCGGGCAGGCTCGGACTTGGCCAAAGAGCTGAGGGTGGAGGCCATGGAAGATATTCTGTATGGGGTTTTTGCAGAGGTGAACGAGCGCGGGGAGGCGAAGAAAAACTCTGCCTTCTGCGCCTTCCCTCTGTCAAAAGTCAACCATGCCATTGAGATGGGCGTGGAGGCCTGCTGCAAGTCTGGTACGGAGCAGTTATCCCGAGGCCTCTGCCACTACCAGCTGTGTGAGAGCTGCCCCCACGAGGTGAGTCCAGCACTCATTTGACTCCTTTCCACTGAGCAGTAAAGACCAGACCAGACCAGTCCCCTCTTGGCCGGTTTAGAATGATCCAGGGATTTCAAGTGAGCATTTCCATTGAGCGTTGGACCATCATAAAGCATGCGGGGTGTAGACCGATGACGTAGTTGCGCGGTAAAACAGTGACTAAAGCAAAAGTGACTTCTCAGATCTGAATTCATGCACAGTAAAGAGATTGAACCATACGTTTGGACTATTTCCAGAAGCACCCATTCTAAAGCAAACATGTCTTATGATTAATTTGTAAAATATAACATCCTTCTGTAATTGTATTGTCCCTCTGGTATGTTGTTTCTTTTTTGTTATGTTATGAAAAATAAGTAACATACAAATATATAAAATATAAACATACATACATATATATTATATTATGTATTCTAATTATATATATATATATATGTATATGTATATATAAAATTAGAATTATATATAAATGTATATATATATTTATATATACATATATATTTATATATATGTATAATATATATATTATACATATATATATATATATATGTATGACATATATATATATATATATATGTATGACATATATATATATATATGACATATATATATATATATGACATATATATATATATATATATATATATATATATATATATATATATTATATATATATATATGTATGTATGTATGACATGTGTATATATGTATATATGTGTATATATGTATATATATGCATATATATATAAATATGTGTATATATATGTATATATATGTATGTATATATAAATATGTGTATGTATATATATATGTATGTGTATTTGTATGTGTATGTATGTGTATTTGTATATATAAAATTAGAATTATGTATATGTTTATATATATATATATATCTATATATATATATATATCTATATATATATATATATATATACTATATCTATCTATCTCATGTGACCACAGAAGCGTCGGGGCCATTCCATTTTTCTATGGACCTACGCACAACGGGGGGCCAGAAATGGTACCAGTCAGTCCTGCTTAACGGGTCCATTTTGTGATGCAAACTCTCAAAATCCAGTCCGGCCCGGCCCAGTCCGGTCTGGACCGCTCAGTGGAAACAAGGCAACTGAACTGTTGCACAGACAGGAAATTAACCAACAAAACAAACACTGTAATCAAGCTTGGTACTATCAGAGTAATATGACGTAAGGTTCTGTTTTATCTCAAGTCATAAAGGACTATATGTCAGAAGGGAGACGATAGTTCAGCCATAAAGCGAGCACTGGAAATAGTGAATGTCTATGTCAAGTGTGAGAAAGGTGTGTGCGTGAGATGGAAAGAGAAACAGAGCACAGAGAAGTGTGTGAGTCAGTGTTGAGACCTGCGCATAACCACACCGTTTCGCTGCTTCGTTTTCGCAGCGCCGCCAAGTTTCAGTCCGTCACAGCCCCCGCTCCAAAGGATTTGTCTTCACGTTTCCAGGTCATAAACCTTTTTAAAAGGGTTTCAATTTCTCCTAAATTTTGTCGTTGAAATTTAATCAAAACCCTAAACTGACAAGTCACCATTAATTAAAGAAATTTGAAGAATGAGTTATTAGTTTTAGTTACAAACATTTGTGGAAAATAATAATAAAAGGACAAATTTTGTTGTTAACCCTCATCAGTTTCAAGGTCCACAAGCCCAAACATGTTGGTCTTCCACCATAGTTACTTCCAACGTGCCACAACTCTTCATTATTTACATTTCTGATCCCCCCTTTTGCACATTTAAACAGTTTTCAGCTGCTATTTTATGATCTGAACGATCTATGTTTAAAAAAAAACCCGAAAAAATTACAACCAAAGAAAAGAAAGGGTGTGGTTTTTCTCTGAACTCCCAAAGAGAGCCTAAATACACAAATAATAAATCCTGCTTGTAAAAAGTGTCATTTTTTAAGAAGAGGATCAGTGTTAGACTTTGCTGCCATTTCATTAGAGTTTACAGGAAAAACAATTCAGACGGATGCAGAAATAATTTGTTTTTTTAGCATACATATCAGTAAAAAAAAAACGATCTTCAATAAACCATAGAAGTGTGCTCCATGCAGTCATTTATTTATAAAAAGTAAAGCAAAATGTGGAAGCAGAAGTGTGTGAAAAATGAATCACACCTCCTGATTCATGGCGTTCTCAGAGCATTTTTAGCAACAACACCTTAATGCTGCGTCTGAGCTGTCTCTTTCATGGTCTTCTGGGCATTTTGTAAGTGGTCAACCCCAGTGCTTTCATCAGTCTGAGGTTTGAATATGGATTGGACCATTACTTCACCACCATTTTTCCTTTCTAATGGCTGTTCCCTGTAGATTTGGTGCTGTAGTTTGCGTAAATAGATGATGTAAGCTGGAGATGTTTGACAGATTTTTCTCTCACTTTTACCATTGGATGACTTTTTCTAAAGTTGATGGTTGACCTAAAAAATAGAAAGGTTCTTTGGCAACAGAAGGCCACACTCACCCCTCCATAACCATGACAGTTTTTGGAGGCAGATGATCAGTTTCTGGCCTCCAAAAACATCAAACATTGAAGACAAACATTTGTCAGAAACTAAAGGGATGATTTACTTCATTAGCAGAACTTTGTCCTTCAAAATGTACCATTTTGTATGTTAATGAGTTGTTCAACAAAGGTGTGAGGGGCAATAGAATAATCTAAAATACAACAAAGGAAAAAATAGAATATGGTGAAAATGTAGTTGTTGGTCATTGAGTGAAACTTGAATGTTTTAGACATTTTTTTCTTGCAAAGCTGATTATATACCTTATAGGTAATAACCCCCCCAAAATTTGAAGTCTTAAAAAATAGACTATTGACAAATAATTCAGTGTTCATCCTTGAAAGGATTGTCAAGGAGCATCTCTTAAAGGGCCATACCATGAATTTTATAACCCTTTCAAAGTAAAATATATCAATACATTTGTTCATATATTGCCTTTGGGACACTAAAGAACAAATTATTTATAATTTTTTTTGTGAACTCTATTTCTACTCGAAGGTAAATTGACTCTATCGATTATGCTCCGCCTTTTGCCCTTTGATGGTGCCGCCCTTTTCATGACGTCAACATAGAGCCAGCAGCTCTTGACTTGTCCTCATAGGTTTAACTCACTGGTCTTCATGAGGACCCACTCGTTGTCATGGGCATGGGAGGGTGTTGATCAAAATACCGCTTTGGGGTTGAAATGAACTCTATAAAACGCTTAAAAAGTCAAAAAGTTGATTTGTCATTGTATAGGGCAGAGATCTCAAACTCACAGACTGCAGTTCCCAAGTTGATATATTGTGGCCCACGCCTTAATATGAAAGTTCAATGTTGGTGAGGCCCACAAGTTTTGTATATTTTATAGTGCTGTGTGTGGCGCTGACAAACCAACCAATCACTGAGGGGTATGTGGCTCTTGGGGGTGTGACACTGACTGGGCTTGAAGCAAGGAAAATTTTAAGGAGGGAAAACTGACACCTTCATCCCCAGACCACATCAATGAGTTCCTAATTTTTTTTTTCAGAAAGTGACTATTTGCGCATAATTTTCTCAACACATGCAGCCAGTACTGTATGGGGTTCCGTTTGTGCCAAAAAAATATTTTTGCGTCCACTATCTACGTATTTGGTCCATTGTCTATGTCGACTGAACAAGTTTATTGAACATTTATACATGTCTATTAGTTGTTACTTTATGTTATACAGAGTAACAGTGTAGTAAAGTTGAAAGTTATAATGGCATTCTGATAACTTTTTGGACTATTTTGGAGTTTAGCTAATATTTCAGTTACATGCTAGCTATTTTGGCTAATTTAGGCTTTTTTTTTTTTTGTGCAAATTTGGAGTTTGGCCAACATTGAACCTACACCCTAGCTGTTTTGGCTAATTTAGGATTTTTAAAATGTTTTGGGCTAATTTGAAGCTTATCTAACAATTCAGCTACACGTTAGCTGTTTTGGTTAATTTAGGATTTTTTTTTCAGTTTTCTTGGGGCTAATTTTGAGTTCAGCAAACATTTCAGCTATACGCTGGCTGTTTTGGCTAATATAGGCTCAATTTAGCATTTAAATAATATTTTTCATGATTATCAGCTCCAGCATTTTTAACTATTAGCTTCAGCGTTTTCAGCTATCAACTTTAGCATTTTTAGCTATCAATTTCTAGCATCTTCAGCTATCAGCACAAGCATCTTCAGCAGCCAAATTCAGCTTACAGCATTCGCACTAGCATTATTTCAGATAACGCTATATATCTAGTTTCTTGTTAGTTTAAAGCTAATGATGGTTAAGATGTTTGCTTTACACCAGTTTGCTCATGATCCGATTCATCGACTAATTGGAAAAAATAATCTGTGATTAGTCGACTAATAAACTAAACGTTTGTGGCAGCACTGATGTCTATGCACCACTTGGCAATATATTTTCTGCGTGTCCACGCTTATTTGATGATAGGTTTGCATTTTCTCTGTGATATTTCAGCTTGCTTTATGTTCAAAATTTTGCATTTGCTATTGTTGTTGGATCTGCTCCTCAGAAAAGTCAGTAACAACGGTTCATAGCGCCCTTAGCTCCTGATGTTTCACAGGACAAGATATTGCTTAGTAGTACATAGACATGAACAAATGTTCAATAAACTTGTTCTGTAGGCATAGATAATGACCAAGTGTATAAACGGTGGACGCAAAAACATTTTTGGCACCAATGGAACCCCATACAGCCCCACCTGGGCCAGACTCTGTCTACAATGGCACAAAGGTAAATTGAGCTTGAGACCCCTGGTATGGGCCCTTCAAGACCCACGCAAATATTTGAGCTAACCTTCTACGCAAGTAGTGACAGGACCCCTTAATTACCTGCAGACCCAAAATTACCCAAAATGTCATGACCTTAAGACTTGGCATGTGAACTCCAGGTCTTAAAGTGATAAAGAGTGGAGTGAAGCACAAGTCGGGAATAATCACAGACAAAACATAATCTATAAATATTAACTACCTCTTGTCCAAAGTGTCTCACTCGGGCTTAGGTGAAAAGAGCTGGACTTTTCTCTGTGGTCCAAAGTCCTCTTTTCAGATGAATCAAAATTTGCATTTCAATGAAATATCAAGGCAGCTCGGTGGCACAGGTTTTCATGGTCTCCTCGTGCTTTGTGGATTTCCTCCTTGTGTCAAAAAACATTCTTCATATGCTAACCGAAGGCTCTAAATTGTCCTTAGCTGTGCATGGGAGTGTGTGGCCTGCAACAGACTGGTGACCTGTTCAGGGTGTATCCCACCCTCAATCAATAGTTGATGGGTTGGCTTCAACAACCCCGTGATCCTAAAAAGACTTCAGCAGAGTCTAGAAAAGTTAAGAGGAACAGAACCATTTTTAATGTTCTAGTCGGATATGTTTGTAACACCATTTCATCTGTTGGTGTTGCTTTGTCTATGAATCCATCAACTAAGAAAATCTAGAGCAATTTCTGCTGACTTCTGCTGACAAGGTGGATGAAGAGGTGACTTTACTTTCCAGTAGTATTTGGCTCTTACTCATAGTGGCAAATGTACCAAAGCTACTCTAAAAACTAGCAGGGGTGGACTTACCAGTAGACAGAGGTAGGTGACCGCTTGGGGCCCCCAACACTTTTGGAGCCCTGAATACATATAATATTTCTAAAATAATTTTCATGGCCATAATTGTTTGACTGTCAAAAAACAAAAGGAAAAAAAATCACTGTGATAGCATATGACTCAACGTTAAGTGTTTTATCCTCCCCCGAAAATCTGCAGCAATGGAATATTTCACCAACAACAAGTTGGCTAGCTATCAAGAGTTTAAAAGTATAAAAACAGTGAAGTGGAGAGGAGAGGAAAATATTAAAAGAAAGGAAGAAATAGAGTATACATTGTTATTTATCGATAAGCATCTGTTTATTCATTGATTTGGTACACTTTTTTAATAATAATAATAATTATTATTATTTTTCTTTTACACATACACATCTTTTGCTCTGTTTTTTCTTTCTTTGTTAGTTTGTTGTGTTGTTTATTGTTTGGTAAACAAAATATGGAAAGATAAACAGTTAAAAAAAACAACAGAAAAAAAGAAAAATGAAAGAAAAAAAAGTTTTGCTACGCTTCTAAAAGTGAAGAAAAACAGAAGAAAAAAAAGGTTGGGGCAGAAATTTTTAATTTGGAACATTTCTTAAATACTTGCTACATTCCAAAATAGCCTTCAGTAAATTAAATTAGCCAAAACTTTAGCCTGTTGCTAAAAATAGAGCCTAACCTCTAAATTAGCCTATAAAAGCAAGATAACAAATTAGCCATTAGTACATTGCTAAAACATTAGCTAAACTCAATTATTTTTAAAAATTACTGTAAACATGAAAACAGTCCATGAATATATTGAAATGCTTGTTGCTAATCTACCTAAAATTTTGAAAATTTAAGACTTTCTCATTCATTTCCTTGGGTGCATATTTTGCTCAATATTTCAAAAAAATTATAAAGTTTATGAACACCAAAAATACAAGCAGTAATGTCCTGAACAAGCTGAATTTTTTTCTACCATGATTGCTGAAAGTGTTATTGAGTTTTTACATGCCGAAAAATTTACGAGAAGGAGCAGGAGAACCACCATTTTTAAAAAAAAAATTACTTTAACTGCAGTACTGTAGCTAAGGCGGCTTATTTGTTATTTATTTGACACAGTATTGGCTTGATGATCTGATTACTCTCTCTCCTCTGCAGCAGGTCTGAAAGGAATACAGCATTAGATTATCAGAAGGCAAGACGCTTCCTGAGAGAAGCTGGTTGTATTTTGTTTATACATACCTGGAATCTGAATTCCAGAAATGATATTCTACTATAAAGGGTTTAAAGTCTTGGACAGGTGACCTGCTTTAATCATGCCGGGGCAGGTTAGCTAGCTTCTTTGTCGAGGCTTGTTTGCCACAACTTATACATGTTCTGTCTTTTTAATAACTGTCCTAAACCGCAGTGACTCATTCACTTCCAGTGCTCATATAATCTGTTATTTACTGTTTTAATTACAGAGCCGAGTCAACAGGGCTTTAATTTTTCTTGTTTTATGAGCCCCTCTCACAGCTTGTGGGTTATGAAGCAAGACTGGAGCTTTTGAGTGCTTTATAAATTATTCAAGTTTTTTTAAATTATCTGTATCCTGTTTGCTTCTTAAGTTGATTTGCGTTTACACAAAGATTCAGACCAACAGATAAAAGCAGAGTTGCCCTTCCTGACGGTCAAGAAACTGTTTTCTGATTTTTTGTTTGATTTTTGCAGAGCTCTTTGGACAATCAAGCGTGCAGCGATAAGCCCACCCTGGTGTCAAAGCCCCACTACAGAGTCGATCTCTTTAACAACAAGATGAGAGGCGTTCTGTTTACAGCCGTGCTCGTCAACATTATCGGTAAACACACTATCGGCCATTTTGGTACATCAGATGGGCGGATAATGCAGGTAGGTGTTTTTGACCTTTTTAAGTTATTCGTGGAAAATGTTCATTAATTAGGAAAAATGTGCACTAAAATTTACTCTATGGTTGTGAAACTATGAAAAAATAATTCAGCATTGCTAAAAACATTCAATTATACACGAAGATTCTTCAAACTGAACAGATAGATCCATTTCAATTAAACACTTGAGTTCAAAGATCATTCTTGCAGCCATCTTGAAAAATGACCACCATCTTGGAATTTTAAAAAAAGAATTACTACTTTATTATCTACACCTTGCTGGTACCAGGTTGGACCCCCCTTTTACCTTACTTTAATCCTTGGTGGCGTAGATTCAAAAAGGTATGCAGTTTGCAATGAAACTTTTGTTCTTCTGTTTTCTGCCATGCGTTTTTCGGCCATCCATATCTCCTGCATATTTCAGGCGATTTCTGCCATTCAAGTTTCAAAATGTTCAGCTTATTAATTTTTATTTTGTTTTATTTATTTATTTATTTTTTATCTATATTGATTTACTGGGATTTTTTAGGCAATTTTTTAGCTTAGCTAAATTTTAGCAACATGCTAGCCGTTTTTTTGGCTAATGTGGTATCTACTGAGATTTTTTCAGGTATTTTGGAGTTTAATATTTTAGGCTACATGCTAGCTTTTTGGCTATTTTAGCTTCTACTTAGGATTTTGGGGGGGTATTTTTGAGTTCAGCTAATATTTCAGGAACATACTAGCTTTTTGTGTTGCTTTTGTTTTTTTAAGCTAATTAAGCATCTACTGAGGGGTTTTTTAGACTAATTTTGGGTTTAGCTAATGTTTCATCCATTTAGCATATAAACCACAAATTTTAGCATAATTTGATTTTTTTAATTACCTATTTGGCATTCACTGTTTTTTTTAGGTTACTTTTGATCTTAGCCAATATTTTAACAACACGCTAGCCTTTTTGGCAAATCTGGCATCTAGTGAGATTTTTTAAGGCTAATTTTGAGATTAGCTTCTATTTTAGCAGTATGATAGCTTTTTTGACCTATTGGTGACTACTAAGGTTTTTTGGGGGGTATTTTGGAGTTTAGCTAATATCTTAGTAACAAGTTACCTTTTTGTGAGGCATCCGTCAAGGTTTTTTTTAAGTTAATTTGGCATTTACTAAGGTTTTTGTAGCTAATTTGGAATTTGGCTAATAATTTAATGATATCTTGGCTGTTTTGGTTAAGTTTGCATTTACTGAGGTTTTTAAGCTTCATTACCTTTTTCTGCTACTTGTGGTTTTTCTCCATATTATGATTTTTCTGCAGTTAATAGCATTTTGCTGCATTGCAGTGGGAAGGATCTCGCAGGTTCACACCTATAGCTAAAACAAATGTTTGCAAATTGATTTAACCTTCTTCCTTTAAATGAACTTCAGATTTTTCTGCTAAAAGTTATGCAATTAAGCATTTAAAAGCAACCACCTTCTGCAATCAGACGTACTGCAGGAAATGCAAATTTTGATAAAAAGTTGCCTTTATATCAACCTTTTTATCTGACCTTTCTCCTCTGATCTCTGGCATCAACAAGACATTTCTACAGAACTGCTGCTCACTGGATATTTTCTCTTTTTCTGACCATTCTCTGCAAACCCAGGTGGTTGTTGGTAAATATGAATGAAATGGTTTATTTAAAGCAGTCAGGTAATAATACCTAAAATAACATCTTACATTATCAATCACAAGTGGATCACTTGAAAGAGAGTGGAAAGAGCGAATTTATATAATCCCACCCCGGCTCGACCATACCATTTTCTCTACATGAAATATCAATATCAGGTTCAGGACTTAATATCAAATATTAATAGATTCAGGTTATTAAGGATCATTAATATCACTGATGTAATTAAATTTCAAAGCATCCACGACAATTCATTTATGTTAATCGGTAACAATAATCTTATATTCTCATTGAAAAAAAGATAATTTGTGCTCAAGTTCTGCAGCTCAGAATCGGGTCAGAGTTCACATCCATCGGTTTTTTTAGTTCACATTTCACATTTTGCTTGAATTAAAGGTTCAAACATGCGTAATCCCACAGTTCTCAAAGTCTTTCATGGATTTTATTTCCAGAGGCTTCGTTAGGTCCGGTGGTCCGAGTGGTTTTACAAAGATTCTGGAGTTCAGAATCCACGTGCTGTGGATCTGTTTCCTTTTGTGTAGAATTCTTGCGTGCTTAGCGAGGTCAGCATGATATTTGGATAGATGGTCATTAAAAAACACAGGTGTACCTTTCAGGTGTTTGCATTGTTTCATCAGAGCTATTTTGTGCTTTCGATTCACAAACCTGATCAGGACCGTGTTCTTTCTCAGAGGAAGCTGATGACAGACCTCAACAGTATTTAGGTCAAAGGAAATCCCTTTAGACTCAAGAAATACTTGAACTTGATTCTCTTGTTTGCCAGGCTAACGTTGGTAGCTCCAAGCCGCGTCCTGGGTTGTAGTTGAAGTCCCGTGAGAATCACATTATTCATCCGTGCTTGTTGATCCATGTCATGCATCCTTCTCTCCATGAGATCTTGGCGATTATCTCGTTGTTCGTTACGTGCCTTTTCTTGACGGAAATCTTCCACGAGTTCTAGCAGCGGTGATATTTTGGCTTCAAGCTGCAGCGGAACCGTTAGCTTAGCTTCATGGAGAAGAGCAGGAGTTAACGTGGTTTTGAGCTCTGCCAAATCGGCTTCAAAATTTTTCTTCGGTGACATGTTCAACTCTCCTCGTTGCGATAGCTGTTTGCAGCAGCTCGGTGATTAAAGTCGCTTGTGGGCAACTTTAAAAGAGTTAAAAAGCCGAAGAATAGAGGAGAACTGGAGACACACGTCCGCTCATCGTTACCCGGAACCGGGATATCCTAGTGGATCAGCAGTTTGTGAAATACTCAGACCAGCCCGTCTAGCACCAACAACCATACCACCTTTAAATTCACTTCAGTCGCCTTTTATTCACATTCTGATGGTCGGTTTGAACTGCAGCAAATCGTCTTGACCATATCTACATGCCTAAAAACATTGTACTGCTGACATGTAATTTGCTGATGAGAAACAGACGTGTCTAATAACATGTCCAGTGAGTGTACTTTGTCAAATCGGATGTTTGTATCACATTTTGCACGATTCCCTATGAAAATGTGATTTTACAGGGGATGACTTTCCCATTCTTTCTCTTTTTCTGGTTTAGGTCATTCTCACACAATTCAAACCCAACTTCTTTGCCAACTATTCCCTGGGGGACACTGGCGTCTCCAGGACGGCAACTGTTCACTCAGACGATTATCTTCTCTTTGTGGCCGGTAACAAGGTACATCAACTCGCCTGGATGCTCTGGATGTTTTCTGGATTTGTATTTTTTTGAACTCCAGTCACATTTCCTCCCTAAAGATGTTCAAGGTGCCCACTGTGGGGCCAGGGTGCACACACTTCTGGACGTGCTCGCTGTGCCTGACCGCCCCAAGTTTCATGAACTGCGGTTGGTGTTCGGGAAGATGCTCCAGGAAGCACGAATGCACCTCTCAATGGAACAACTACTCTTGCACACCCGTTATAACCGAGGTAACAGCCTGTGTCTAATGTTTACATAAAAACTATCAGAATTCCCCTGTGGTTATGCTTTTTTAAAATTTTTTTCTTTTTTTAGTTTTTCCCTCAAATGGTGCCGGCTGGTGGCGAGACAGAAGTGACACTGTGTGGTTCAGAATTTCGCTCTCTTTTGTCATCAACTGTCATTGATGGGAAAACTCATGTCATAACAGTGAGCTCAGGAGCTTCCTGTTCTCTACTGCCTAATCAGAGAAGTAGTGAGAAGTGAGTAGTACACACAACACGAAGTATTTCGCGTACAGTGGACAAAAGAAGTATTTGACAGTCTTCGTCCATTTGAACAGTGATAGAAAATCACAGACACTCTAGAAATCAACTTTGAAGAATATATTAATATGCAAATAAATTATTCATTATTTAAAGTTGATTTTTTTGTTTCTATTCAACTGAAACTACTATTAAGATGTCAATTTTTGAAGTGGAAAAACCTGAAAAAATCAACACTTATAGCATTCTGCTTGCCACAAATAAATGAATCTACTCATTTTAGGTTGGCTAGTAACCAATTCAGATTGAAGTTGTCTTAAAAAGCTTGTAAACTAGGTCAGAATTCTCAAACCTGAGATGTGTGTTAGACAGAAACATGAATAAGAAAGAGCAGTATTTCCAGCTCAGCCTCCCAAAGGAAGCTCTTTCTTTGCACCTGGCTCCGTCTCCATGGTAACATCTGTTGATGATATAACTTTTAATCTATTCATGATTCGAGCGCTGAACAAATTTGATGAGAATGAGGCTTTCTTGAAAATCTGAAGATGTTCTGTTCCATTTTTTTAAATTTCTTTGTTCCTCGCTCAGACTGGTGTGCAAAATTCACGACCAAGCACCGAAGCAGAACCTCAACATCACGTTGGAGGTGCACGAGGGTAAAGTTGAGGGCCCGTACTCAATTGAAGGCACGGCCCAGATATCTGGCTTCTCTTTTGTGGTAAAAACTGCTCATCTTAAATATTTGTTAGAACTCTGATAAACCCAGTTTGGATTTTTATTGAGAGAATTATTTTAATACATTTGTAATCAGGAGCCCCACATAATGGAGATCAAGCCTGCCTATGGACCCATGTTTGGAGGAACCAAAGTGACACTAAGAGGGAAATATCTGAATTCTGGGATTCAACAAGAGGTCTTTTTTGGTAACAAAAAAGGCAGCATTCTAAGGTGAGCACACGTTTTTTTTTTTTTTTTTAATACTGGTTGAGGACATATAGAAGGAAAATTAAGCTCATTTCTGAGTATTTCTTTATTGTGTGAATGCCTAGTAAACATTTACACTATGGTGATTCTCCTGCTCCAATTTTGAAACTTCAAAACTGTAACTTTTTAAAACAATTAGTAATAATAAAAAAGCAGGAATATCATTCTAGAATAAATTAACTTAAACCTTAAATAACTCTAAATATTTTACCCTCCATAAAAATATAATTTTTCAAAATTATACAAGTAAGAAATGATTGCAAGATAACTTTGGGCCTTTAATAACAATAAAATAAAATGAACTGGAGGGCCGGATCCGGCCCCTGGGCCTTGACTGTGTGTTACAGTGAAGAAAATGAAGAATTCAGTGTATTCTGGAACAACCCTCAACCCTAAAAAGGGTTTAGAATCTCCCAGGTGTTAAGAAATATTCTTTATCGTCAGAGTTTCCGAGGAACCAGGAGGCCTGTCTTCCATCCTCTGCCACACACAAGCCACAGAAAGTGTCGGTGAAGTGCCTGTCAAAGTTGTTATTGACGGCCTCGAAGTGCAAGCTGCAGAAACGTTCTTCTACAAGAAAAACCCCGTCATAACCTCAGTGAAACCCCTCTGCAGCTTTCAGAGGTGAGCCTCTAACTTGTTTTTTCCTTTCAAAGATAAGACGTATTTGTACGTTTATTCTTTAAATTGCGTTTTTCCTCACAGTGGCTCCAGACTAATTATAAAAGGTCAGAATCTGGACTCAGCCCATGAAGTGGTAGTTCAGTACACTCCAACCAATCTCAACATGCATCCACTCATACATGTGAGTCAACTCCTTCATCAAATACGTTTAAACACTTTTAATAAAGATGCTAAAAACAATGACTTTGAGATTCCTCTCTAACTTGAAGTGATTGGATTTTTATGACCCTTTAGGTCTGCAATGGCAGCAGAAATGCCACATACATGGAGTGTCGGAGCCCTCGGTTCCCAGAGGAAAAGGTTTTGGAGAAGTTTGACACGGGAAACATCGCTCTTCACTTGGATGGAAAAAGTAAACCCTGGAGGGAAACATTTTACTACTACCCGGACGCAGACGTCATCCCGTTTGAAAACGAGGAAAAAGTCCTGCTCCTCAAACCGGGAGAGACAGAAGTTTCACTGCATGTACGTATGGCGGTTGAGACTTTCAACATTATCTCTTCTAGTCTTTTATCTAAATTTTCAGAAATAGTTAAAAAATTAACTAATTAATCGCAAATCAGGAAAAAATTAATTGCCATTGATTTTCTTTTTTTTAGTTATAGAAATTGCCAGTCGTTTATTATCTGCAAATAATAATCATAATATGAAATTCCACACAAAATTGTACATTTAGAACATTTATTTTTAACCCTTTAAGGGTCTAAAACTCAGTTTTTGTCTATATTTGAATTTTCTGTATTTTTAATTTGAAAGACCACCTGTTTGCTTATTTGATATCATTTTAATCAGCACAGCCTCTTCCTATGTAACACTACTTTTTTTGTTCATTTTTCCATTTTGTATTCACACACCAGACATAAGATCATGAAAAATCGGAAAATTCTGTCTGGAAAAATGGGATTCATTTTAATATAGAAACCCCAAAAATATTAAACTGTTTTACAACAGAATTAAATTTTTCAGTGTAATTTTGTAAAAACGACAAGAACAAAAATTGCTAACAAACTAATTAACAATACAAAAAAAAATCCAGGCTAAAGTCACACCAGACAGCCCCAAAAATAAGAGTTTCTCACTTCATTTGACATTTTTCCTGGAATTCAGTTTTTTTTTTTCCTTTTTTTTTTCCTTTCTTTTTTCTCATAAATTTTCTTTTTTGTGTTTGTGAGAAACATTAAAACTATTTTTTGGGGAGAAGTTTAATCCAGCTGGATTTCAGGTGGTGTAACGATGAGGCAGAGGCGTTTGGATCCATAAGCAACCGAGGTTTAATAAAAAACATAAATAAAAGGGCAAGACACAGGCAAGTCAGAGTCCAGGCCCGGGTTGAGGTAGACAGGATGACGGGGAGGCAGGCAGCAATCCAAACTAGGAGAGAGAACAAAGAGAAACGCTCAGAAATGTATGCAGGGCCGTACAAGACTTCGCACTGAGGTGGTGACAGCAGGGAGACCGTATACTGGTGGTGATGAGATGGATTGGAAACCGCTGAGGAGATCCGGCTGAGTCAGTACTCTGGTGAGGGCTCCCTCTGGTGGTCAGATGTGGAGCCAGATGAAGGAATGTTGTAGGGCTGCCACAAACGATTATTTTAGTAGTCGACTAATCATCGATTATTTTTTCCGATTAGTCGACTAATCGGTTCATGGCCAAAGTGGATGTAAAGATGCTGAAGTTGATAACCAGCTAAAATATTAGTTAAATGCCAAATTAGCTAAAAAATAAAAAGAGCCAAAGTTAACCAAAATAGCTAGCATACGGCTGAAATATTAGCTAAACCCCAAATTAGCGTTAAAAAACAGAAAAATCCTAAATTAGCCAAAACAGCTAGCATATAGCTGAAATATAAGCTAAACTCAAAAGTTGCCTAAAAATGTAAAAAAGCTAAAGTTAGCCGAAATAGCTAGCATGCTGCTGAAATATTAGCTAAACTCCAAAATAGCCTAAAAAACCCTAATAAAAGCCAAAATATTCCAAAAAGTTAGCAGAATGCTATTATAACTTTCAACTTTACTACAATCTGGCTTCATACAATATAAAGTAACGACTAATCGACAATTAAATTAGTCGTCGATTATTTTAATAGTCGATTAGTCGTCGATTAGTCGACTAATCGTGGCAGCCCTAGAATGTTGACAGGTGGGGGTGTGTCTGTCTACTCTGAAATGCTCACCTTCCGCGACATCGGTGGTCAGGACTTTCGCGAAAGTTTCCATAATTTTTAGACAACGTCGGTGCTTGTCAGTGTCAGGTCAATGAAAATGTCGGTCCCCATCCCAAAATGGAATAATGATCGGTTTCCTCTTTGGATTTCTAATAGCAGACAGCTCCGTTTGGCTCCGCCCCCCATAGCTGCTGCTGCATTACAGCCGTCAGATTGACATTCGTTTGTTAAAATAAAAGATCGCTTTTGTTCAAAAACTACAAAAAAATGTCATATTATCTCTTAAATTTAATAAATCAGAACATTAAAAAAGTTTCAGTTTTATTAAGCTGATCTCACAGCTACACGGCAGGACGCCGGAGGGCGTTAATACATATCAACGCATTAGTTATGTATTATGTTAACACGTCAACATTCACAGCCCTATTTGTTTTGGTTTAATGTAATCAACAGCACAATAAGCTGAACTCGGTGTACCACTGCATGAAGATCAACATGAGCATTGGCGAGGAGTTCTGTGACGTCAAGGTTCTGTCGAATGAACTGACCTGCAGGATCCCCAAAGGTTTGGTCATTCCCGGCGACGGTTTACCCGTCAAGGTAAGAACGTGAATCGCAGACCCGATCCGATGCCACATATCATATGTGATCATCGTCTGTAGGTGACGGTGAACGGAATCGTTTTTGATGTGGGAACAGTCCACTACGACAAGAGCAGCAACCTGGTTGTTGCTGTGAGCATCATCCTGGGCATCGTCGCGGCGCTGGTTTTAGGCGCTGGGCTGGCGCTCCTCGTGATGACTCGTCTGAGGAAGAAAAAGAGAGGTAGGAAAGACGGAATCTGGTATCATTCGTCGTGTTGCTCAAACAAATAAAGAAGAGAACCTATTGTCTTTGTCATTTACTTGCAGACAGCAAGAAGAATGATCCCTCTACAATATTGCGTAGTCGCTTTAGCAGCCACCACGACTCTGTTCCAACAGGAGACTATCGGCACGGTGAGGCTCCAACACTCATAATAAACTTTTTAAAAAGTACAGGAATGTACTTAGTTTTTAAAATAAAAATAAAATATCCAAACTTTTAAAAACAGCACATTCTTTAAAAAAATATCTAAATTTTTCTCTCAATTTTATTAAATTTGAGGCACTTAAAATACAATTACTGAACAGTGACAAGCACGATTACTAATGGATGCTCTTTAAATGCACACAGAAATTAGACGTAATGTCACATATGCATAAATAGATAAATACAGCTTCAAATTCCCACTCTGATCATTTTTTGAGCTCTTTTCAAATCGTTCCCTGCGGTCTTTGTATTATGAGTGATGCTGTTTTGAGGCAAAATTTCAAAACTTGTGACGTATGTTTTTTTTTTTTTTTAAAGATTTTTTTCAATTTTGCTAATATTTTAGCTATTAATTAGCTGTTTTGGCTAATATAGGCTTGTTGGCTGTTTTGAAGTTAAGCTATTTTTCAGCCACATGCTAGCTGTTTTGGCTAACCTAAGTTATTTTTCTCAGGCTAATTTAAAACATTTAGCTAACATTTTAGCTAAATCATCTTCAGCGTTTTCAGCTATTAGCTATGTTTATGTTGGGTTTTGGTTTTTGTTCCCTTGTGTGATTGAGTTTGACACCCACGGTTTGTTTTGTGCGTTATCAGATCTGTACAGTCAAACTTCAGGTTCAGGGGGAATGACCTTCCAAGGGTTATTGTACGCTGCCAGCTACGACCATCTGGCTGTTCCACTGATGAACCGGGACAACGTCTCCATAGTTAGCTTGAGCACTGATCTGTTGGAGGAGGTCAAAGATGTGCTAATTCCCTCTGACAAGCTTAGAATTGAAGACAGCAAAGTTATCGGAAAAGGTAAGTTTTCCAGAGTTTTGACTTTCTTCTGTGTACATCTTTTTTTCTAAACTGTTTGTTCCGCACAGGTCACTTTGGGACAGTGTACCACGGATACCTCATAGATAACAATAAGCAGGAGATCCATTGTGCTGTCAAATCTTTAAACAGTGAGTGGATGAGAAGCGACCTTCAGGGATTTCTGCTGCAGCTGCTCCTTTAACCACTCATGGTTTTTGACAGGGATCACAGATCTGGATGAGGTGCACCAGTTTCTCAGAGAGGGCATCATCATGAAAGGTTTCCACCACACCAACATACTGTCTCTGCTGGGAATCATGCTGCCCAACGAGGGGCTCCCACTGGTTGTTCTGCCCTACATGAAACACGGAGACGTGCGTCATTTTATCCGGTCCGAGCAAAGGGTAACTTAAAGAATGGAACCTTTTTAAGCGCGCTGAAATTTACCCCGTTAACCACATAGAAATACTGCTGACTCGGGCCAATCAAGTCTCTTTGTTTACAACGGGGTTGTCTTGCAGAACCCGACAGTGAAAGACCTGATTGGGTTTGGACTTCAGGTTGCTAAAGGAATGGAATACTTGGCTCAAAAGAAGTTCGTCCACAGAGACCTGGCTGCACGAAACTGCATGTGCGTATGAACCGTAAATATTTATTGACTTGATGCATAAAATTAGAACAGTTTTTTTCTAAGCACCAATTAGATTTTAAATGTCTTCATAGCGGACCTCTGGACACATTTTAGATATTATTACAACTGTTTTTTTGTGCCATTTAAAGTTTAAAGGGTTACCAAACAGGGAAGTTGGGGGCTGACTCAACCCACCGCCGAAATAAAAAAAAAATCCAGTCAGAGGGGCGGGGCTTGGGAACAGGACCGTTATAATTACTGGAGCTGCAGATCATGAAGTAGGACGTACATGGTTTGACCAATCACGAAATTCAACTGTAATACCTCGTTTCAACCTGTAGGGGGCAGCACACAGTCATTTTATTTACTTTATTATTTTGAGTTTATTTTAATTTGTTAAACATTTGGAAACAGACAGCCAAAAAAAGTTTATTTAGGGTGGGGTTGCCCTTTAATGTCCCCCTTTGATCACCCTTTGATCTATTATAAAAGTTTTCAGCAAAAATCCTGTCATTTTCTAGGACATAGTTTCTGCTGAGCGGCAGGAATTCATTAGAAATTAATCTCTGAGCCTCACTTCATGTCACCCGTATGTTTACATACTCTCCCACTAGCTTACAGCCCCTTACAACTCCAATTTAACTTTAGCTGCCAAATTCAAAATTTTACAGTTTCGAGTATTGCTTGGAAATATAAAGAAATATATATAACCTGAGCTGCATGACGCCCTCAGCAAAACGAAAAAAAAAAAACCACACACAAATATCACTGTCCAAAAAAAACACTGTAGCTACCTGGAATGTGTTGCAATAAGTATTTAATTATTTTAATTCTTAAAATTTTGAAAATAATCACTTATGAAAATTGTTTAGAATAATAATATAGGAATAATGTTAAGGTAAGAGGGGTGCTGTGATTGAGTTATTTTATTGAGTTATTCTTTTCATGTTTTTAATTATTACCTTTTTTAACATTTTATATGAAATGAGTGCTGTGTCAACTTTAGAAAAAGGAAAACCATTAATGTAAAGCGTAATCATCCCAAGCCTATGCCCCGATAACCGGACCTGAAAACCACAAATCTACATTTCTGTAAAAATTACTTTTTCTTGCACAATGTAAAAATCTCCCACTAATCTCCTCTGTGCAACAAGATTTGCATTGACCTCATAAAAGTTTTAAAAATTGTTTAAATTAGGGCTGGGTTGATAAAATAGATTAATCGATTTTAATAGATTTAAGCTTAATAAATCAATTCATAAAAATTGATTTAGCTGATGAAGCTAAAGTCCGCGAGCTTGATGCTAACATTTAATGGAATTTCCCATTGGACAGATAATGCTAACACTTGGTCGACTTAAACATACATTACCGACTAAATAAAAATCTTTATAAACTCACAGATATGATTTTTCCAAACTCTTTCAGGGGAATATTTTTTAAAGTCAACTTTTGCGGCCTAAAGCACAGTTGTTTTGGAATAAGGTGTAATGTTATAGCGTGATTCCCACCTAGTGGGCAAACTGAAACGCCCTCCAGGAGAAGCAGAACAATGTTTACAATGTTAATGATCTGAACCTTTTTGTTAGAACTTGATGATATTAACAATCTAATTAATACATTTTACATTATGTGAACTGTATCAGATTAATATAAATATATTCAAAACAAAGTAGATTATCCGTGTATTTCTAAACAAATGTGTAAACTCAAAATTGAATTGAATCAAAGAACAGAAATTTTAACTTTTGATGGTATTTTTTTTTTTCAATAGGTCACATATTTTTGAGTGTGCACTCAAATTTATGTACACAGTCATTTACAAAGATATCTTGTAGTTTTGTGGTTCGCCTTTCGCGGTGTTGCGGATTCTTTCAGTGCAATTTTACCATTTTTTTATCTTATTTTTTACAAAGCGCACTGATTGGCTGTTGTAGTAGATCAACCCCCTTCGTGCTATGTTTCCCGTGCTGAATGTGTAGTCAAATCTATCTGTTTGCTCTGTGAAGGTTTTGAACTTTGAAGTTTTAAACAAGAGAGAAAAAATTCAAAATGTTCATGTATGTCTGAGAAAAAGGTATAGGGGAGTTTTACGGCCTTTAAACATCTATATTCCTATTTCCTGGGTTTTACCTGTCGTAGGTTATTTACAGAACGCCAATGAGGGAACACTGTATTGACTAATGTTGATCTCTTCATCAAAAGTCAAAATATTTTCAAATGACAGGGACAATGTAAATCACGTTTTCTTTCTACAGGCTGGATGAAACATTTACAGTCAAGGTGGCTGATTTCGGCATGGCAAGAGACGTTTATGATAAAGAGTACTACAGCATTCAGAATCACACGCGGGCAAAACTTCCAGTGAAATGGATGGCTATTGAAAGCCTCCAAACACAGAAGTTCACCACCAAGTCTGATGTAGTGAGTGTGCTTACCGTCCAAAAATCCTGTTCTCATCATTTTTATGTTAGAAATGCATCTTTGAGATGTTGCATACCTACTTTCCAGTGGTCGTACGGCATCTTGATGTGGGAGCTCTTAACCAGAGGTGCGAGTCCATATCCAGATGTGGACCCATATGACATCACACACTACTTGCTGAAGGGACGTCGACTTCCTCAGCCTCAGTATTGCCCCGATACTCTGTAAGGGTTACACTCTTTCCATCCCTTTTCAAAATTATGATAATGTTTGCATTTATATGGTGTAATGACTTAAACGTGCATGTTTTACTTTATGTTCTTTGATTTACTGTATCTTTTCAATTGTTGACGCTATCAATGTAATTCCAGTAGATTCTAAAGGAGAAAAGCGGCACTTGAGTTAGGCTAATATTTACACACTAACTGTTTTGGCTAATTTTGTTTTTTTTTTTTTTTTCCAGTTTTTCTATTTTGGAGTTTAGCTATTTTGTTAGCGACATTCTAGCTGTTTTGGCTAACTTTGTTTTTTGTTTTTTTTTTCCAATTTTAAGTTTAGCTACATGCTGGTTGTTTGTTTTTTTGTTTGTTCTTTTGCTAATGTATGCTCTTTTTTTTAGGCTGTTTTGAAGTTGGGCTAATATTTACACTAGCTGTTTTGGCCAATTTAAACTTTTTTCATTTTTTTAGGCTATTTTGGAGTTAGGTAATATTTCAGCTACATGCTAACTGGGTTTTTTTTTTTTTGCTAATTTTTTTTGTTTCTTAGGTTGTTTTGGAGCTAGGCTAATATTTACACACTAGCTGTTCTGGCAAATTGTCAGCTTTTTTAGGCTAATTTGGAGTTTAGCTATTTTTTCAACTACGTGCCAGGTGTTTTGGCCAATTTAGGCTTTTTATAAGTTTTAGTTTTTTTCGCCAAATTTAGCATTTAGCTAACATTTTGGCCGGCTATTAGCTTCAGCATTTTCAGCTATTAGCTTTAGTGATTTCAACTATCAACTTGAGCATTTTCAGCTGTCAGCCTCAGTGTTCTTAGCTATCAATTTCAGCAACTTCAGCTATTAGCACTAGCATCTTCAGCAGTCAAATTCAACTTACAGCTCATAATTATGTTATAAGTTAAGGTTTTTAAAGTTTTAAAAATTAGGTTTATAAATGTTTATCCTGTCCGGCCTGCGATCTAAGGTTGTGTTTCGGATTTTGGCCCCTTGTGCGATTGAGTTTGACACCTCCCTGTTAAAGGGGTAAATCATAACATTTATATCACTGTTTATCTCACAGGTATTCAATCATGCTGACGTGCTGGGACCCTGTACCTGAGTGCAGACCCTCCTTCCACAGCCTGGTGACTGAAGTTGACGACATCCTGTCCTGTCTTGAAGGAGAACATTACATCAATCTAAAGGTGAACTACGTGAACTTAGACCAGCCAAGGCCTTACCCCCCCATGTCGGAGTCCGCCGATGAAGCTGAGGCATCAGACTTGGACTGACATGCCAGCTAAGCGGACCTAAAAAAGGTGGACTTTAGTCTAAAGATTAGAGCTGGTGAGCATACAGTAAGTTGCTCACCAGCCGTCTGTTCAGGGATGCTGGAGCCTATCCCGTCTTCTGTGGGGGAAAAGCCTGGACTGTTTGCAGATCAAAAACAAGGATACACACAAGATTAATAACCGCACACTCCCAGAGAACAATTTAGACTCACTGATAAGGGAGAATGTTTGAAGCCACAGAAAAGACCCAGCTGGGAATTGAACCAGCGTCTTCTCACTGTCAGAACTAAACATCCCACCGCGGTGAAGTCTCAACAGCTCTCCTTCATCAAACTTTTGTTTTTTATGTGGCTACTTTAGTAGTCCTTTAAAATTCATTTTTGGGACAGCAGGTGTTTGTTTTAAAATGTTGCTTTTTTCCGCTCATCCTCTAAACTGGATCCTTCTCTCAAGATAAGTATCAACCTTTTAAGCCATACAATTAAATATTTTTAAATATTTCTAAAAAACATTTAAAGGGCCCATACCAAGAAAAAACCAACTTTTTGAGCTTTTAAGTGTTCATTCCTCACTATAAACAACCACAAAGTGATATTTTGATCCTGCGCTCTCAACTACCCCTCCCATACCCACAAAGTCCTCCCGATCTGGCCCTTCTAAACATCGGAGCGGGCCGATGGAACCTGCAATCGCCGCGTTTGCCGACCAGAATTCTGTGCACTGACTGTATGAAAGGCGGCGGCGGGGGGGTCTCTCCACGGAGCTTCACCTTGGCGGGAAAATACGGCGACGGTAGCGCGAGACCTTTCTAAAGACCCACAGGGCGGAAAGGCTTGATCAGCCCAACGGCCTGCTCCGATCTTTACAAGGGTCCGGCGCCGCCTGCTAGGAATATGGCCCCGTGTTGGAGGTGCTGTCACGGGACTTCTGCAGAGAGGAACAATCAGTTCTGTAAAATATTTTTATTTTTAAAAGAGATAAGTGTTTTAAAAACGCTTATTCAAACTTTTTTTTTAATATTAATTATCGGGCATATCCGTTTCAGAAAGTCGGAAAATGTACATTTTTACCGGATATTATTCACAATCATGTTTTAAAACATCCTCTAAGAAAACTCTGACGACCCAGCATTCTAGTGGTATTTAAATGCATCACTTACGGACGAATCTCTGAGTCTCACCCCGGATTTGTGCGTAACTGAGGTTTCGTGTGTGCGTAACAAGCAATTGTCTGTTATTTATAAAGATTTGTGTAATTAGTTTCAAGATATTGTAATTTCAATTTCTCCATGTGTAAATAGTTTTTTTTTTTTATTTCACAATTTTTGTAATTATTCATATAATGTATAATATGTGTCACAAATCAAGAATTTCACACGCACAAATCCAAACTTACGCACAAATCAAGAATGACGCATTTAAAAATCGGGTTGATACTTATTTCTCTCCATACGTTTCAATCTTCAAACACAAATGTTTTCCAAAGCAAATGTGACAAAATGAATGTAATGTGTTTTTATTTGTGAAATAAAAGGAAAATGTTGCTGCACTTATAATTGTCCTAAAACATTGAATCACCAATGCCTTCTTCCTGTCATGTAAGGAAAGGATTCACTGTCATATTGACCCCAGAATGAAGACTAAAAGATGAGGAATGGGTAAATGTTCATCCTCTGAATTATTCACGGCTCTCCGTGCTGTTTCCACATACGTTTAATGTACGCCGTTGTCACTAGAGGGCAGGCAAAGGCTTCCTTCAGAGGAGGAGTGGAATCTGTACTGCAGTGTTGCTCTGCAGTACATCAGGCTCAGCAGAAACCGGCAGACGAAGGTGCTGCACGAACGCCACACCACTGCATCTCAGACTCGCATCCACCCAAATGTTGAGCTCGCACTAGAAAATGAAACCAACTTTGCTATTTAGCTGAGGCTTGGTCAATTTAAATTGTAGCTTTCCATTGCAACTTTAAGATCATTATTGTGTGAATTTTTAGTAAACATTCACTATAGTGATCCTCCTGCTCCATTCTGTATGTTTTTCAGCATGTAAAAACTCATTTTTTGTGATTTCAGCAATCTATCAAAACATTGAGCTTGTTCAGGACATTATTGCTTGTGTATTTGGTATTCATGTACTTCATAGTTTTTGAAATATTGAGCAAAATATGCCCCTTAGGAAATGAATGAGAAATTTCAAAGTTTTAAGAAGATTTGCAGGAAGCCTTTAAATATTTTCATGAGCTATGTTTACATCTTTAATATTAAGTTTCAAAGAATTTCAGCTAACAACACACTAACAGTTTTGGCTAATATGTAATCTACTGGGGTTTTCTATGCTAACTTAGAGTTTAGCTTCTATTTTAGCAACATGCTAATGTTTTTTGACTAATTTAGTTTACTGAGGATTTTTAGGCTATTTTGGAGTTTAGCTAGTATTTAAGGAACGTGCTTGTTTTTTTTTTTAGCTAATTTTTTTAGCTAATTTTAGCAACAAGCTAACATTTTTGCTCATTTGCTCTCTACTTGGTTTTTTAGGTTAATTAAGAGTTTAGCTTCTGTTTTAGCAGTATGCTAACATTTTAAGCTAATTTGTTATCTACTGGATTTTTTTTAGGCTGATTTAGAGTTTAACTTTTAGCAACTGGCTAACGTTTTTGACAAATTTAGTTTACTGAGAAATTTAAGTCTTTATTGGAGTTTAGCTAGTATTTAAGCAATGTGTTGACTTGTTTGGCTTATTTGTTACATACTGAGGCTTTTTTATGCTATTTACAGTTTAGCTAATACTTTAGAGACATGCTAACGTTTTTCCCTAATTTGTTATTTATTGAGGTTTTTATAGTATAATTTAGAGTTTAGCTTCTATTTTAGCAACAGGCTAACGTTTATGACTAATTTAGTTTACTGAAGATTTTTAGGCTATTTTGGAATTTAGCTAGTATTTAGGCAACTTGCTTTTTTGGCAAATTTGAAGTTTAGCTCATATTTAAGCAACACACTAATTTTTTTTTTTTCAAAATTGGCATGTATTAGGGATTTTTAAACAATTTTACTACAAATTTTTCAGACTTTTAGGTCAACTTCAGCGCTCTTTCACAGTTTTTTAACAAAATTTCCAGTCTTTTTGCAAATTTAACATGCAACTTGTTCATGCATTTTCAGCAAATCCCTGCAGCAAGTAAAGTAAATTGCATTTTTATTTTCAGCAAAAAGCTTCAGCGACTATACTTTCAGCAAAAAGCATTAACTCTAGCATTATCGCAGGCAATTGCAACCTTTCTAGTTTCAACTTGATTTAAGTGACTCACAGTTTTATATGAAATAACTGTCTTCCGTGTATTTCTTATTCCTGATCTGGTTTTTGAAAGGATCCACTTAGTTAATATTTGATTAATATGTTTTTTTATGTGTGTTTTGAAAATACATGCCTCATTAAAAAAGCTAATTCTAAATAAACGCAATTGAAAAAAACAAAAAGGCTGCTTGACTGAAAATAAAATATTTTTTTTCCTCCTTTACTGTCTCTTTAAAAAGCACAGCAGTCGGTGAAAGTACAAAAGTTGTTCATGAAAGTGGGTCATCAGAGGTAAAGATGAAAATGATACTGAGTGAATTGGCAGCATGAGCTCTGGTTCTCTGCCAAGCAGATAAAAATGAAAAACACATACCTTTACAGGTCTGAATACACAACTCAGAGAGTGTCAAACATGAATGCGTTTGCTCAATCAGAGGATCTAAAAATGTTATCCACCATGAATAATTTACAGATGGTTAGGAATGTTTTTTTTAATCCTTTTGAAAATATGCCAGTGAAAAGCTCTGCTTGTTTTCAGGTACTTCTTTAAACATGAGTTGATTTTCATCAAAAGAAATGAAACAGAAAAAAACATGGAAAAATATAGATTCAATTTCAATTAAAAAAAAAACATTTTTACTGATTTATTGATGCAAGAGACATGCTGTGACACACAGTATATGATTGCACAGATTTGTTGCAGCTCTCCATAAACGACAAAAGAGAGAAGCTTTGACTCCAGAGGGAGGAGTTCCAGAGACGTGGCAGGAACAGCAGCACAGGTGGTCTGCAGTCTTGAGTAGCTCAGTTGCACAAAGTGGACGAGCTTGTCTGCTCCATCAGCCAGCACTGTTAAAACGAGCTGAATTTGGCCCCCATTAGTTTCATCCCCAGTAAGAGTCTGACCTGTTTCTTGGTTTCTGCTGCTGACCAATACCATCACTATGTAGTTAGGTATGTTCACTGCAGTTGTTAAAAAGGAGCGCAGTTGTAAATCAGTTCTAAATATGAAGTGAAGCTTTGATTAAGGACCCACTTCAAGAAAATCCTGTTTTTAACATGTTCTTGTGGCATTTTTCTTTTGATGGAGGACAGATAAAGAAAATGAAGCTTAAATTTGCATTTCTGAGTAAGTCTTTATTGAAATTATTGTGAATTAAGAGTCAAAGAAAAAAAAAAAGTTGGAAGAAACTTGTAGCTGTGATGTAGGTACTATAATCAGTGGACCACAAGCTCCCTTCCAGCCAGCAAAGCTAGGTTGGCCCCACATGGGTTTGTCTGCATTTTCTGTGGTGGCCCCACCTGTGTTTGGATTAAGTGGAAGCTCAGTGGTTATGCTACCCGGCCACTTGGTGGACAGCAGAGCTCGCTAGCTCAATACAGTGTAGCTTGCTAGTTTGACAAAGCAGAGCTCAGTAACTCGCTGTAGAGGAGCTCGCTAGCATGCTACAGTGGCGCTCACTAGCTTGATAGAGAAGAGCTCTCTGGGATGCTAAAGTAGAGCTTGATAGCATGCTGCAAAGGAGCTCGCTTCACTGGAGTTTGCCAGCATGCTACAGTGGAGCTCCCAAGGATGCTGGCAAAGGAGCTTGCTAGCATGCTATGGTGGAGCTTGCTAGCATGCTACAGTGGAGCTCGTTAGAATGCTGCAAAAGGATCTCACTTCAGCAGTTTGCCAGCATGCTACAGTGGAGCTCCCTAGCATGCTAGCAAAGGAGCTCGCTTCAGGAGAATTTGCTAGCATGCTACAGTGGAGCTCCCAAGGATGCTGGCAAAGGAGCTTGCTAGCATGCTATGGTGGAGCTTGTTAGCATTCTGCAAAGGATCTCGCTTCAGCAGTTTGCCAGCATGCTACAGTGGAGCTCCCTAGCATGCTAGCAAAGGAGCTCGCTTCAGGAGAATTTGCTAGCATGCTACAGTGGAGCTCGCTAGCATTCTGCAAAGGATCTCTCTTCAGGAGAGTTTGCTAGCATGCTACAGTGGAGCTCGCTAGCATTCTGCAAAGGATCTCGGTTCAGGAGAGTTTGCTAGCATGCTACAGTGGAGCTCGCTAGCATTCTGCAAAGGATCTCGCTTCAGGAGAGTTTGCTAGCATGCTACAGTGGGGCTCGCTAGCATTCGGCAAAGGATCTCGCTTCAGCAGTTTGCTAGCATGCTACAGAGGAGCTCTCTAGCATGCTAGCAAAGGAGCTCGCTTCAGGAGAGTTTGCTAGCATGCTACAGTGGGGCTCGCTAGCATTCTGCAAAGGAGCTCGCTTCAGGAGAATTTGCTAGCATGCTACAGTGGAGCTCGCTAGCATTCTGCAAAGGATCTCGCTTCAGGAGAGTTTGCTAGCATGCTACAGTGGGGCTCGCTAGCATTCGGCAAAGGATCTCGCTTCAGCAGTTTGCCAGCATGCTACAGAGGAGCTCTCTAGCATGCTAGCAAAGGAGCTCGCTTCAGGAGAGTTTGCTAGCATGCTACAGTGGGGCTCGCTAGCATTCTGCAAAGGAGCTCGCTTCAGGAGAGTTTGCTAGCATGCTACAGTGGGGCTCGCTAGCATTCGGCAAAGGCGCTCGCTTTGCACGGGGTCAGAGGCACTTTTCTTCATGTGGGTGCGCTCTGAACCACAGAAGTTTCCATTTGAATTAAAGTAATGACTTTTTGTTATAGCATGACCTTTTTAAAGTGTTGGAATGAATATTTGAGTGCCGGAAGGGCCGCGCTAAGCCAACTTCCCAGGGACAATTGGTGACATCGTCGAGTGAAAGTGACATCCGACACTATTTTTCTATGGCCCAACCCAAATTTTTCCCTTCCCCCTTTCCCTTCATTTAGCCCTACAAATGGGGAGTCATGACAAAATAGTGTCTCATAATTCGGATGTCACTTTTGTTCGATGCGTCACCAATAATTCACAATCCTCCAGCTTTTGTTGCTTCCAGCGCTCAAATATAGACAACAACAGTTTTATCGCTTTAAAAAGGTCAAGCTACAACAAAAAGTCATTGTAAGTGCCATTTACTGAGAGATTTAAGTTACATTAAAATTCTATTTTGTTTTGATTATTTTATGTATTTTTTTCTGTGACATTTGAAATGTAGATTATTGTTTGAATTCTTTTGACCACCAGAGGGCGCAACTCTGTTGTTCAATATCCATTTTATGAGTCAAAGAAGTTCTGTCTTGAAACACTGTGTCAATAAAGATTGAGATGGACAACGACAGAGCGACACGGTCGTTTTACCGTGTGCGGCTACAATGTCCATACGTGTAAACCAGAACTTTGTCTTTGTCCTTCTATTGAAGAGGTTAAAGAATTAGAAAACAGTAAAAGGAATCGAAAGATTAACCTCTACAGTCATTACTTACACTTAAATGTCGTTTTGTGTTGTTCATGTGAAGAAAGGCGCGAAGCAGTTTAGCCTCGCGACGAAAGACTCCGTTTGGAGAGTCAGATTTAAAATAAAAATTTCCAGACACACTTGCACAAAAAATTCCTCTTCAGAGCAAGGAGAAGGGAACATTTCTATTTTGCACGTATTTCTTTGTGTGTATTCCCATGATCCTTTGGCCCAATTTGTTTTTATGTATGGATTTGATTTACAATAAATTGTATCTAGATAAATTAATCTAATTTGTGTGCAAACATTCCAAAGCTCAAACTTTGTTTTACATATCGTCAAATAAAAAAAGGAAGAGTTCCACGGGACAAAGAGTGAGCAATACTTGGTCAAACATTCTTTCTCTAAAGCTGTATACATGCATACATTTTTTTACACTTACATTTCACACCGTCTTGGTTTTGGTGTTGGGTTTGGCGGAATCCTGCAAAATCTCATCCAATGTCTGTTGTGTGATTCACAGATAAGCCAGAGGAACAGTTGTCGTTTGCCGTTGGGTTGTTTTTTTTTTTTTTGCGGATTTATCTTTAAAAATGCAATAAAGTCGACAAAATAAAAGTGAGTTTTGACCTTTACAAGGCGCTCGCTCAAAGTTTACCCAAGGAAAATCCACCGATGCGAGTACAGGCTCGGTGGGGACAATGTAATGATTTAGTGAGCTAGAGGCCATTGTGGTTGTGGAAAACATTCAGCATTACATTACATTACTTGCTGCAGGAGGAAGAAAATGGAAACACTGTAATCAGCAACAGATAGAATAATGTGTAACTAAAATTACAAAATGAGATTACTTGCATTAAATAAAGATTATTTATAACAATAGAAACAACTTTTTATTTTATTTTTTTATTCGATTAAATTATTAGCAAGGAATTAATCAATCATTTCTCCTCCAACTATCAGTTGCACGATGTTGCTTCTCATTTTCTGTGAGGCTTTTTTACTCTTCATAATTATTTTTCCTTTAGTGAATTTCTTAGCAAAATATCTGGTGCATTGGCAGCTTCACACTTCTGTTCTCTCAATTGAATCTGCTATCCTTGAGCTTGTGTGTCATCAGTAGCTGCCTGAATAGTGCAGCAATCTTCCTCCCTCTCTCCTCCATTGTCGCACTGCATTCAGGGGGAGGATGAGGACTTGTGAGGTCACAGATGGCGAGAAGTGTTATGTTTGTTCCTGTCTCTGCTCTCCCAGTGAATGTCTCCACAGATGGGGAGATATTGAAAGCAAACACAAATTTGCACAGCAATGAAAGAACTTTAGAAACACAAGGTCGGGCACATTTTTTCTTTTTTTTTTTTTAGTTTTTTTATCATCTGCCTTCTGGGAGCAATTCATGCCTTATAGACGCCTGTATTGATACAGTGTTCTGAATGTGTTAAGACAGCCACAGAGTTAGTAGTGCTCTTATGGCTAATCGTGTTGTTTTTACTTATGTGATCAAATAAATCAAGGTCGGGGGGGCTGAATCCGGCCCTTCGGGTAATTCTATCCGGCCCTCCAGATTATTTTATTTTATCGTTATTAATTGCCTGATGTTGTCTTGCACTTATTTCTAACTTGTATTATGTCCCATTCAGATTTTTGGGCCCGATCCGATTCCGAGTCATTTGTGTATGAACAAATGGAATTAATAGATTTTGGTTCTCCCATATTTTTATTTTATTGATTTCCTTTTATTATCCTCTATTTTTACTTAATTAATATTTATTTATTTTTACTGAATTATGTGTATTTTTATGTGCATGTGTATGTGTATATGTATGTGTATGTATATATATATATTTTCTTTTTTTTTTTACCTGATATTCATATCTGTTTTTATTCATTTGTTTTTTTATCTTTTTTACTCCTTTTACAGTGTTTTCCTCTGAGGGATCCCACACATCAGTGATTGCCCTTTCTCAGTAAACTGGGTCGCCACAGTGGGACCTCCCGGGTCTGGCTCTTTGCTAGGACCTGGGGGGTCCTGAACTTGATTGGGGGCTCACTGGTGTGGACAGGTCCCAAAAATATTACTTCCTCACTGCAGTACAAAGCCAGATTTCTAGATTTCCATTTTCCAGCTTTTTAGTAATTAGTTATTTTTATTGTTTTTAACATCATAGTGTGGAAATATGTTGTGTGTTTGTGCGAGTGTGTGGAGGGGTGGGGGTGGGGTTTGAGGGCATTGTCCTTTGTTTTTAACATTTTATTATTTTTTATTAATTTTTTTTATGTAAAGCACTTTGATTAAAAATGATATTTTTTGAAAAGTGCTATATAAATAAAGTTGATTTGATTTATCATTAAAAACTAAAAGAGAACACTTTTGTGAAGTAGCTTTAATAAAAAAAGTAAAAATAGAGCAAATATAAACTAGGAAAAATAATGAAATTTTCATGTTATATGTGATAATTAGTCATGAGGGAAAGTTTAGTGACTTTAGCTTTAATATCTTTAGAGTTATTGAACGTTTTTAACCAAATGTGATTCCTGTCCTCATTTAAAATTTTTAAAAATGAATGATGACTTTGTTTTAGCATGAATTTGATGATGAGTGTTCACGAATAGCTAATATCATTAGAAACATTTATCATCATAATTTATTTATTTTAGATTATGTGATTTTTTTTAAGCACTTAAGACATCACATTTTCGGTTTTATTACCACAGTGCTTAATTTTCTTAACTTTTATGTCAGAAAAAAAAACGTTCACATCAAAGAACAGCTCGGGTCCTGAGGAGTTAAATCACGGAGCTAGCATTTAGCTTAGCACAGTTAGCGGCTGCTGTCTAGCCGTCTGTCGGCAGCACGAAGAGCTTGACATTAAAAAGAAATAAACTCTGTCTTTTTCTGTTGAAATGCCTTTGAAGGTTGTCTTTTACGTTAAGATAAACGAATAGAGACACTTGCTGTCAGTTTAAAGCGTTTTTAAAAGTTATTGATCCTGTAAGTCTGAATCTGTGATACCTATGCATACAAAAACACACATGAAAACTATTTCATTCCATCATGCATACTTGTTGTGCTAGCACCTGTGCTCAGGTGAGTGTTTGTGTTTTATGGTGGTGGATGATGGAATGAAAAAAGAGGTGGAGTGCCTGGTCACCCCCACCTCAATGCCAGAGAGCAGGGGGCCGAAGGAGCACAGAGATTATAAGCTCCAGAATAGCAAACAGGAAGAATAGCACCTCAATCAAAGCTGCACCAGCACAGCCAACAAGTGCAATTAAATCTTTTAAAGAACAGAGATTGATTATCCTGGCTGTAAATGACTCTTTTTGCTAATTGAAAATGGGAAAGGTTTTGTAGTTACCTCAAATAATAGCTGATCAAATAAATCAAAATTTCAATGGATTCAGATGTTTCTCCATGGGAAACGGCTCTCGTTTCCCACTCTGTGGTCTCATTTGTTTTAAACGAGACAGGTCTGAAGAGTCAAAAGCACGAGTGGAGTTCTGTTTACCCGCCTGTCAACCAAAAGACAAACAGACTACAGTCAATATTTGTAGTTTTTGTTCAATCTGCATATTTTACAGAACAAAGTGGTCAGTTATCTTAAAAGGAGCCATACCATGAAAATTCTACTTTTTGATGTTTTTAGTGTATTATACTGTTAATTCCTCTCTATAAAGAACCCTTCAGCTTTAATTTGATGCATTTATGTATTTAAGAATGAGCCGCAGCCCCTCCCATATCCACGAAAACGAGCGGGTGGTATCATGCTGACATCAACACAATGTGGACCGCCCCCCCCAGGAAGCATCTGTGCTGCAAGCTCCGCCCCCGGGCTACAACGAACACCCACTTGTAGCTCAACTTGTATGTAATCTGCAGACAAAACAACGAATCGTAAGACAATAGAAAATGTTTGGGTTTTTTTTTTTTTTTTGGCTGCGAGAGGTTTAGGTGATTGTTTAAACCTCCCAAAAAAAAAAAAAGAGTCAGCATGTCAGAAGTGGTTGGATTTTATTTTTGGGAGGCGCGACAGAACAGCCAGCAACTCTTTGTCTGTGACCGACGACTGTTTGATAACTTTGGCATGTATCCAAGTGGATTGGCAAAGAGACTAAATCTCATTCCTACAATCAAACTGGATGAAGAGGCCAGACCTGTAAGTAAATCCTGCAGCATATATATATATATATATATATATATATATATATATATATACCGTAGACATAGAGCGAACGAGCTAACGCTAAAACTTCCACGCACGTCGCGCCTTGCGTTTAGGCGGTGTTGTAGTATTTTGTTAACTCTAAAAGGGTGTGGATGCATGATAACAACATAAACATTGATGGAAGGGTTTAATATTTTTGTCTTTTTATTATTCATTATTATGTTTGAAAGTTGAGGATTTAAAGTTTTAAAAAACTGGCATTCTACTAGCTTTTTGGACTATTTTTGCAATTACTAAGACTTTTTAGGCTATTTTGGGTTTTAGCTAATATTTCAGCTACTTGCTAGCTGTTTTGGCTAATTTCGAGTTTTAAGGGGTTTTTTTAGGGGCTGTTTGGGAGTTTAGCTAATATTTACACACTGGCTGTTTTGGCTAATTTAGTTTTCTTTTTTCTTCATTTTTTTAAAGGATATTTTGAAGTTGAGCTCTTTTCTTCAACTACATGTTAGCTGTTTTGGCAAAGTTTTTTTTGCTTTTTAGGCTAATTTAGCTTATATTTTAGCTAGCTATCAGCTTCCACGTTTTTCAGCCATCAATTTCAGCATTTTCAGCTATCACCACTAACATCTTCCGCAGCCAAACAGCATTCATACTTGCTTTATATCTAGTTCATAATTATGTTAAAAAATGTATGGTTTTAAAGTTTTCAAAATTTGATTTTAGAGTGTTCAATAAATGTTTATCCTGTTCTGCCCACGACTTAAGATGTGTTTGAGACCCCTGATATATATGGATATATGGATATAGTTTACTCTGAAAGGCTTAAGAAAATCATGTTATGGCCCTTTTAATCTAAAGGCGTGAATCATTTGAGTATTTTGTTGTTCTGGTTTGGTTAAAAAAAGAACATGATCTGTAATTTAAAAAAAAAAGCACAGTGAGTCTCTAAAAGTGCAGCCTTACTGTAGTAGAGTTTAAAAATAGGCTTCAAATCCTTTTTCAGACTCGCTCTCAGACAGAACGTTTCTGATTTTGGCAACATAGAGTAGGTGTAAAGATAACACCAAGGTTCCAGCGGATAAGAGTGAAGTCATTAGGAAGAACTGAGCGATAAAGCATAGAGTGGCAAAAAAGGATTTGTCAGTCACGGATTCTGCAAACTCTCCCTCTTTAGAAGATGTGAGACGTCTGTATGTTCGTCATGAATACACTTTAAAGATCTACTCCACTGAAAATCATGTTTTTGGTGTTTTTCTTCTAATGGATACCAGAATCAAACAGTCGTCTTGTGAAGTGGCGGTCACAGACAAACAGTTGCTGGCGGGTCTGCATGTCGTGCCTTTTGGAAGTTTAAACAAACACCAAAATCTCTCGCAGACAAAAAAAAAAGTCATTTTCTTCACTTCTCTGCAGATGGGGGCGGAGCTTACAGCTCATATTCTTCCTGGAGGGGGCGGGTCCTACTGCGCCGATGTCATCATGATGGGACCCGCTAGTTTTCGTGGGCATGTACGGATCAAAACTCCGCTTTGGGGTTCTTTATAGAGAGGAATGAACAATAAAAGGCACTTAAAACCCCCAAAAGTAGACTTTTCATGGTATGGCCCCTTTGAGGGTTTTGTTTCTGGCTCAGAGGGAGGCTTGAAGTTCCAAATTGTTAGCGGGACACTTTCGTAGCCTAAAGAAAAACAAAGTATGTCACCACCAAAACCAACACTGCATTTCTCAGCATCAGATTCATCCTTTTCCTGCACTGGCGACGCTTTTGTCGCATGGATCTCCGTGTTCTTGGTCCAAACTTTGATCGTCTACTCGGGGACTGAAGCAAAAACTCGGTGCTGCTAGCTTAGTCAGATAAGACAAGTCTGCAGAAAAATGAGAGGGAAGAGATTTTCTATTATACTGATATGTATTTGTCTTCCAAAAAGCCCTGTTGTGGCTTGTGAGCCTGTTGCCATGACAACCCCCATTTGATGCCAGTTGTGTAGGAAGGTAGAGAAATGTGGTTGAAAATTAACAAACTGCATGTGTGTGTGTGTGTTATAATCTATTCATACCCCAAATGTGTGTTTTGTCAAAGGGTTTGAAAGAGAAAAGATCATAAAAAAAAACACACACAGCATCCATTCAGGCGCTGAGCAACACTGGGTCATCTTCATTCTTATAAATAATGAAGCGATTATTATACTCTGTGTGCTTCAAAGTGAATACTTTGTTGTTATTACTTTGGGAAGTTGTTTTTTTTTTTTTTTTTTCACCAACGCAATTAATTATATTGTTCTCATCCATGTTAGAGAGAAGTTACAAAAGCGTCTAATAAATGAAAATACAAACTGCAGCTTCTCAATAAAGACATTCTCTAACCAGTTAGAGGCTTTTTATGTGATAAACAGGTAATTTAATCGTTTGCTTTCATTGGTATTCCATCATTCAAATACTTTTGTTGATTATTGAGTTTTATTTAATTGATAAATACCATAAATATGCATAGAAATTAGGGTTGGGTATGGATAATAACTTCCAGAAACGATTTGATTCTGATTTTCTTCCAGTTTTTTCAATTCAATTTTGAGTTTACACATTTAGACACATTTGTTTAGAAATACATCAGTAATCTACTATATGTTTAATCTGGTACAGTTCACATACTGTAAAATGTATTAGTGAAATAATGAAATTGTTAATAACATACAGTGTTACATGGTTTAACGTTGTAAACATTGTTCTGCCTCTCCTGGAGGGCGTTTCAGTTTGACCACTAGGTGGAGCTTGTGCTTTAGCATTACAGTTTTTTTTTTTTTAGAAGATTAAGCAAAGATTGAGCAAAAACTGTATTTTAGAGCACAAACTACATTACTTTAAAAATGGTTCTGGAAAATTCCTGCCTGTGAGTAAATAAAGATCTTCATTTAGTCGGCAATGTATGTTTACGTTGACCGATCGTTAGCATTAGGACTTCACTTTTATCTGCTAAATCGATTCATATTTTTATGAATCAATTATTGATCTGTTTAGCTTAAATTGAATAATTGATTTTACTAACCCAGCCCTAATAAAAATGCACTTTTTGAAAAGGTGAGGCAAAAATGTCCTGAGGGAGATTATTTAATCTGGTAACAACATTGTCAACAAATCAGAAAGTGAAATTTAAAATGTAAACATAGTGTTACGTCTTTCTGCTACTGCTGTAACGTTTTCCCTCTGCTCACCTGGCAGGTGTGGCCAGTTTGCCTTAATTGGCTTTTTTTGGTTATTTCACCGAGGCTGGCAGGGAGCAGGCCGAGGAGCTGGCTGGCAGTCGTACACTGCTGGGTTTTGTTATTTTAGTTTGGGGTTGGAACATGGTAGTCTTAGTTTGCAGGCTTTGTTTATTTATTTTTTTAGGTAGATTTTGGTTAGGCTGAGCCCCTGGGAGCGTTCTAGCTACATATTAGCTACAGGTCGGCTGCAGCCACAGGCTTTCTGCAGGCCTCGCAAAACTCTGAAACCCACATCTGTTCGGCTACGTCATCCGGCGAAAATTTGAACCCAACGAAACGGATTCGCAGCGCCGCAGAGGCCTGACGCAGGGCGTGAACGCGGCACTCGAATCAGAACCATAACGCTAGCGATGAGAACCCGGGGTCAGCAGGGAGCAGCTGACTCAGACGGTCAGCAGTCTCCATGACTTATTTTATGTTCCAATTCCCTCTTGGTTTTTCTTTTTGTTTGGACCAGTGACTATTTGATTTTTGTTCTTTCATTTCAGGACACAGGATTTCCTTTATTTATTAAACTGTGTTGCTTTTATTCTCATTGCTTTCCATTTTTTCTCATTGTCCCCTTTTATATTTTACCCCCGAGCAAGGTTTATCTATAGGGGACGTAACAAAAATAAGTACTTTTTGCTGAGAAATATTCTATTTTAATCCATTTTATCCTAGACAAATGTGCATCTACACACTATTTGAAGAGGATTGTTAGTGTAACAAATAAATCCCAAACCATTTGGGGGGAAAAGAGTCCGTCTGCCTGTGAAAATAGTTCAATTCTGATGCCAATTTGCAGAAATCTCTCCTAAACTGCAAATTAAGACAAGAGAAAACAGATTAACTCCTCTTTCAAATGAGCAGAGAGATTACACCACACTTGTAGCGTGAGTTAATCGTTTTCGTTGCTTTGTTGTCCCCCTTTCTGCTCGTTATTAAATTGTACAACACAAGAATTTCAAACAGAATCGTATTTTGTTTTGTAGAGAACATCCGTTCACCTGCAGCCATTTCCCAGAATTCTGTTCAGTGCCGTTCACGACGCATCAGATCGCTGTGGACTTCTTACTTTGACACAGAAATCGTCCACACACGGCTAGATCCAATCTTAGCGACATTATGGACATTCAGTCTCAATGTGTTGTGGTAGCTATGGTAACCTCACAGAGCACCAAATGTTCTGCTTAAAGTGTGAGGGTATCATCTGTGACACTGTGCCTCCCTTCTTCTGCAGACGTGAGCATCCACATGACTTCTCCAACTGTCAGCATTATTTACTGCTGAAAGCTTCAACAAACATATGAATCCAAATAAATAAGAACTAAACATATGTTGTAGCTTTATTAGCTACATCCAAGCAGTCAATTAAAGGAAATATTATCATGAAAAATCAATTTTTGGTTATTAAACTCCTCAGATTGAGGCAAACAGGAAAATACAGCTTTTTTATGTGCTAAAAATAAATATATATTTATCTTATTTTAAAGAAATAGAGTACTTCATTTTAATTTATCCTATATATTTAAAACAAATAGATTAAAGGAGAATCTGGAATTTGGAAATATTTTCCCTTGCTTTGTATTGGCTGCTTTAATCCCTTAATGCCTGTTGTTTCAAATATGAAACAAGTCAAATTATCTATAAAATTACCTAAATGTCGCATTTACTTTAAAGCAAAAACACAAGTGAATATCTTTTTTTTTTATAGTTGAAGTGCATGAATTGGACAATGCATCAGTCACATGTTAAATAAGGCATGTGTCATTAACTAATGTTCGGTTTAAACCATGAATTATGATGCAGACGAAGCGACTTTGGGGGAGTTTTGTTTGTCTCTGCCAGATTAGCCCATCCATAAATCCCAGATTTATTTTTATGTCTGCAGAATTTTTGGTGTCTTGCTGGAAATAATGAGCTCATCCATCTCTGGGATTTATAGGGAATGGTGCAGAAAATAAAAATAGTAAAAAAAAAAAAAAAAAATCTGGTGAGTTGCAATCCTCCAGGGGAATACGCTCTATTGATGCCCGAGGTCAGGGGAGATCAGGCAAAGCAACAATAATTCAAATCATATTTGATTGTGAATCTCATAAAGTGATGCGTTTAAATACTACTAGGATACTGGGTCATCGGAGTTTTCTTATCAGCCGTTTGGAACTTAAATTTTGAATAAAATCTGGGATCCAGCTCCAACCTTCTATCCCTGGGAGGGGCTGCAGAGAGGAGGCGATTGGATCAGGGATATATATATTTATTTTTTAAAGGGATAAATGTTTTAAAAACGCCTATTTAGACTTATTTATATTAATTAACAAGCATATTCGTTTAAGAAAATGTCAAGTTTGACCAGATTTGAGTCGTAATCTAAGTTCAAAACGCTGTTAAGAAAACTCTGATGACTCAGCATTCTAGTAACTTTTATATATATCAAAGAACGGACGAATCTCTAAAATGTGAAAAGAGTCTCACCACAGATTTGTGCGTAACTCCGGTTTTGTGTGTTCCTAACAAGCGATTGTGGATCATTTTTAAAGATTTGTGTTTGTAATTTGTTTCAAGGTGTTGTTGTTATTTGTGCTTCTGTAATTGTATTTTGTATTTTTTTCAATTTTGTAAATTTTTGCACTTATGCACAAAATGCATTATATGAATAGAAAATCAAGAATTATGCACACACACATCAAGAATACGCACAAATCCTAATTTATGCACAAATTAAGAATTACGTACCCAAAAATCTTGAATAAAGCATGGACAATTTCTAATTTTTGCACAAATCAAGAATATTTAAGCAATATACTAGAATGAGTCCTTTCTGTTTGAAAGGAGTTGAAAAACGTTTGACTTTTATTTTTTTATTTTATTTTACTTAGTAACCCATAAGATACACCTACAGTATGATTCTAATTAAAAATATTGTATTTGACTGTAACCGGAGAGCCACAATGAAGGGGTTAAAGATCCGCATGTGGTTCCGGTACCACAGAATCCTGTCTAAACCAAGTGAACATCTGGATCCATCCTGCATGGAATCTATGCGTCAAACTGCTGCAGCTCCTCTAAAGATGAGATGGGTTTTTGTTTTGGACGTGTTTGGATCTGAAATCAACTGAGCTCGAGACATGTGGAAGTAACATAAAAATGGATCAAACCGTGTAGTGCAGATATCTAAAGTATGCCTTCATCTTCATCAAAGATCATTCATTTTCTGTCCTGCAAATCATTTTATCTGTACTTTTCACTTCAGAAATCACTTTGATGCAATAAAATTGTCATCAGTTTTCTTTCTCTCCTTGGAATGCTTACATATCAAATTAATTAATTGGCACTGTTGTCTTAGAAAACCATCTTGCGTGTCTTCAGAGACTGCTCTAATAGCTTTCAAGGTCTTCGCTAACGCTGGAGAAGCATCCCTTCAGCCCTTCAAAGAGTTCTACCAGAGACCCCATGACTATTGGTTTTGGTTTCTATGGCAACTAAGTTGAACTATAAGTTGACTCATCTTTTGCAAGCACGAGTGCAAAATTGTGCAGATAATTTTTTTTTTTTTTTGCTAAAAATGAGTTTAAAGCTTGTGCAGTTTGAACAGAACGGCTAAAGCAAAAATCAATTCCTGTCTGATCTTTTTTTGAGATTTCTGTCACTTATTATCCTTTTTTTCCCTGTAAGACAGGAATAAAGGATTAAAATGGACACAGAGTCTAAAAGGCAGGGGGGAACTTGAATCCATTCATATACTTAATGATTTTAATTTACTTTCCATGGTAACATAAGGATGAGCCTTTGTATCTGTCTGTGAAGCGGATTTTCATTCTGATAAAAATCTGCTTAAATCTATAACCTAAAAATAAAAAAAATACAAAAAAAAAAATGGCTCCATGAAAAGTAATGATGTCAAACTTTGTGTCGTCAGCATCTGCAGCGCGGATGAATGTGGCAGTGATTCCTTACATGGCAAACACTGCAATATTCTCATCCTTTACAGGCTGGTGCTATGGTGACACAACATCAAAGTCATAAACATCAGCTGCAGTTGAGTAACTGTGTCAAACACATTTTAAAACGTTCAGCAAAAACCACATCTTTTTAAACACAATCTTTTACTGAAAATCTTGTTCTGGACTTTTACATTTAAGGGCTAAAATGCTCAATGTCGGTGCTTCAAAAATGGTTTATTTATCAAGTTTCTCCTGTTAGAACTTGAAGAAAAACAAAATAAATTTTATAGTTTTTATCCTAAAATCAAACTAGTGTAATTTGATTCAGACACAGAAAATTCTGCGCTTTTGATTTATATTTTTGTCAATTAAAAACTACTTAGTTTAAAGATCCACTCCAATGAAAAATATGTTTTTGCTGTTTTTAGCATGTCCTTGTAGCATTTTTCTTATGATGGAGGACATATATAAAAGAATTTAAGATTAAACTGCATCTCTGAGTACTTCTTTATTTCCATTATGATGTATCCGGCGCATTTGAAAAATCTCTGGTTTGATAAATTGCCATGGTGGGGCAAATTTTCCTTTCTCTATTATGATTCTGATTCATCCACTTGCAGATAAATCGATTCATTAAGGCATAAATACCATAAAAATTCTACTTTTTGAGGTTTTAAGTGTATTGTACTGTTCATTCCTCACTATAAAGAGTGGTATTTTAATCCGTTCATGCATTTAAGAGTAATCCTCTAAAAATCTGCACTCTCAGCACTGGCCCCTCCCATACCCATGAAAATGAGCGGGTCGTGTCGTGCTGACATCAGCACGATGTGAACCGCCCCCTCCAGGAAGAATCTGTACTACAAGCTCTGGTCCCGGGCTACAACGAACACCCACTTGTAGCTCATCTTGTATGTAATCTGCAGAGAAAACAATGAATCGTATTTCATACACAATTTTTTTTTTTTGGTGTTCCGAAGGTAATATATAAACATATATATAGATTTAGATTACTCTGATAGACTTCAGAAAAGGTATGGCCCCTTTAACATCTTCAATTTCCTCATCTGAGCTACTGTCTGTCTCACAACTGTATGACTAGATGGCTCTGATGTTGATTGCCCTTCTTTTGCTAGGCTAATGTTAGTGGGGCTGTGAGGAGCTGTAAGCTACTGGGAGAGAGCGTAAAGGGTTTGACAGGATATTAGCCGAGGCAGTCCAATCCACAGCTCAGAGGTGAATTTCTAATGAGCTCCTGCTGTTCTGCAGAACATATGTCTCAAAAAAAAGTTGTTTTTTTTTTTTTAAATCTTTGTTAAAAACTGCATAATCGTAATTAAAAACCCACTGAGAAAAATACTGTTGAAAGTTAGACTTTAATTATAGTTGTATGAAAAAGTCAGTTATTCATTTCCATTGAGAATCATTTCTGTCGTGGATAACTTTTGTTGTGTTCTGACTTTCATTCTCGTGCTTCGGCTTTTGTCACTGTGCTTCAGTTTTTGTCGTCATGCTTCCGCTGTTTTCGCGTCGTTTCCCTCTTTTGTCGTCGTGCTTCGGCTTATGTCGTCGTGCTTCAGCTTTTGTCGTCGTTCTTTGGTTTTTTTGTCATGCTTCCACTTTTGTCGTCGTGTTTCCACTTTTGTCGTTCTTCGGCTTTTGTCGTCGGGCTTCAGCTTTTGTTGTCATGCTTCAGTTTTTGTCGTCGTGCTTCAGCTTTTGTCGTCATGCTTCCACTTTTGTCATCGTGCTTCGGCTTTTGTTCTCATGCTTCGGCTTTTGTCGTCATGCTTCCGCTTTTGTCATTATGCTTCGGCTTTTATCATCGTGCTTCTAATTTTGTTGTCGTGCTTCGACTTTTGTTGTCGTGCTTCGGCTTTCTTTGTCATGCTTATGCCTTTGTTGTCGTGTTTCCGCGTTTGTCGTCATGCTTCGGGTTTCGTTGTTATGCTTTGGCTTTTGTCGTGCTTTGGCTTTTGTTGTCATGTTTCGGCTTTTGTTGTCATATTTCGGCTTTTGTCGTCATGCTTCGGCTTTTGTTGTTATGCTTTGGCTTTTGTCGTTCTTTGGCTTTTGTTGTCATGTTTCGGCTTTTGTTGTCATGTTTCGGCTTTTGTTGTCATGTTTCGGCTTTTGTCGTCGTGCTTCGGCTTTTGTTGTAATTCTTCCACTTTTTTCTTTGTTTTCCACTTTTGTCGTTGTGCTTCAGCTTTTGCTGCCATGCTTCCACTTTTGTCGTTGTGTTTCTGCATTTGTCGTCGTGCTTCGGCTTTTGTCATTGTGTTGTATCTTTTGCATTGATATGAGCCGTTTCAGCCCTCATAGTGTCGGCCCCCGTCTACTACACAGACTTTAAAGCCGAACAAAAGCAACAATAATTTTAGGTAATTCTAAAAACCTGTTTATTAGTTATTTAGGTCTAAATATAGACTTAAATTCAGAATGTTTTAAATCCAAACTTCAATGTGCTGAACCCACTGACTGTATAAGACAACTGGACTGAGTAACCTCTCCTCCCTTGTGTTCCAAACAGGAAGTACCTGCAGACTCCAAGAAGACAAAATCCAATAGACTTCTTTTGAGAAACCAACATCACTCCGTCAGTCTATTTGTCAGAGTAAACATTCTTGCCCTGATTCCTCTGTTTAACAAGTTCTTGTTCATTTTTGTCACAGTATTCTTTTCTGTTCTGTAAACTGTTCAAGTTTTAAACTGATCAATCAGGTGCATCAATAAAAACACGTTGTCTCACGTCAAATGTTTGAAACATTTGATTGACAGAGCCCCCTTTCAAGTGGTGGGGTGGGAACTTTCAACAAGCACACTCCTGATTGGTGAGAATGGTTCCCATGGAAACAATGACTCAGACTGATTTGGACGAATCACTGCTTACTGACACCACCTGGTCTGACTGCAACAAGGTGTCATTCGTATTTTGAAAAAATTAAATGGCCTTAATTTCATTGGAGTCAGAAGTAAAACATTTTCTTTGAGTGATGTCCCATAAACTCAATGGGTAAAACCCAGCATGCATTGCAAATACTCAAGCCCTCATATATTATGTCCATGGTCCTGTCGTGGCTATGTCTGAATTCCCTCCCTACTCCCTAGAACTATAAAAACTGTATCGAGCAGGACTCTGTAGTGTCCTGGATTTTAAAACCAATTCAAACGTCTTGCTTATTACTTTTTAACAGACAAGTATAAAGTGAGCGATTTCATGAAGTAAGAATCTATTAAATATAAACACTTTACAACGATTATTTATGAGCTGACTGTATTCTGATGATGAAAACTTGGATATTTTTCAGAGAAATAAATTAAAATACATTAATTTCAGCACAAAATACTCAAACGCAATGCATTGTGGTCTATTGTCGCCTATCTAGCAAGCTTTAATGCACACTGGTTTTTTGCAGAGACTTCTGGGAAATTTCTAGGGCACTGGATTTTTGGAATTTGGACAGCCCTACAGAATGGTGAACACACTATATACTGCAATGTAGTGAGTAGTGAAGGAATTCTGATACAGCTAATACTTAAAAAATTATTATAAATGATAAAAAAAACAAAGTATAACGACTTCATTACAGTAAAAGCTCAGCAGTCTTTAGAAATGACTTTCTGGCACTTCGATTGACCTCAAAGATTGATATCAGACTGTACCATCTTACATTTGAGATAAGCCCTGCCATATTGCATTTAGCACCACTCCTTACTCACAGTAACCTTCATCTTTTTCTACAGGAGCTCTCCACAGCCGGCAGCAGCAATGTCAGCGATTTTGTGAATCACCTGCTTTAGGCTCCTCCCCTTAAAACCTAGTTCTCAGAAGCAAAGAGCAAACGGGGATCGGATTTTCACTTGTTTATGTTTTAGCTCGATTGTTTCTTTGTGTGAACCTCCCCTGTAAAGTAAGGTCGTCCACTGACCATGATTTTGCACACTGTAACTTTTTTACTTTTATTTTTCATCTACAACCAGTCTATCTTTTGTGCTCTCAACCTAACATTACATCCATGCAATATTAAATCCAGTAGGTGCATGCTTCACCTAACCAAGAACTCCATTCCTCTAGTATTGCCTCATCTGGCTTCCATTTCCTTCCTGGGTCAACGATAAGGTCTTTTCTAGTCTTGGTTTCTCTTCAACAAGCCCCATCATCCATTCAAAGTCTGCTCAAGCTTTGTGGCAAAGGAAACACTTATTATTCTCTCCAATTTATTTATTTTAGAAATATCATCAATAGTTAATGGACATGGTAAGTGCTGCACAAGATCAAACTACAAGCATCATAGCTACAGATGTGGATTTGCTATTTGTACCACTGAAGATCTGCTGTCTAAGGTTACCTGTAATCTACATCCTCTGGAGACTTTAAACTGGCTTTTTTTTGGGAAAGTTTGGAGAATTTCTTCAGATTTGATGGATAAGGATTTACTCTTGAAATGCTCTTTGACTTTTAGGATTAAACCTTCGTCCTGGCTAACAGTAAACTGAAATTCAACAATGTAGATAAACAGTACAAATGCAGCTGAGAACAGGTGAGTCTTCAACCTGGATTTAAATATACTGAGTGTTTCAGCTGATCTAAGGTTTTCTGGAAGTCTGTTCCAGATCTATGGAGCATAGAAGCTGAATTCAGCTTCATGTATTTTGGTGGTAAACACTTCAAAGCTTTTTAAACCAGTAACAGAACTTTAAAGTCTATCCTCTGGAAGACAGGTAACCAGTGTAAAGACCTCAGAACTGGACTGTTGTGGTCTACTTTCTTGAAAAGATGAAAGCATGCACTAGTTTTTCCAGGTCCTGCTTAGACTCAGATATTTTTGAGATGGTAATTGGCGGATTTTGTGACTGTCTTAATGTGATTATCAGAATTTGGGTCTGAGTCTATCACTATACCCAAGTTTCTAGCCTGGTAGGTAGTTTTTAGATGGATAGATTGAAGCTCTGTAGTGACCTCCAACCTTTTCTCTGTAGCCCCAAAGACAATAACCTCAGTTTTGTTTTTGTTTAACTGAAGTAAGCTGTGACACATCCAGTCATTAAAGTCCTCAATGCATTTACCAAGAGCCTGTACAGAGCCTCGGTCTCCTGGTGTCAGTGTAATATATATCCGTGTGTCATCTGCATAGCTGTGGTAACTAATGTTGTTGTTCTTTACAACCTGGGCCAGTAGGAGCATGTAGATGTTAAATAGAAGTGGTCCCAGGATGGAGCCTTGGGGGACTCCACACGTAATTTCTGCTGGCTCAGATGTGAAGTTACAGTTAAAATATTTCCTGTTTTACAAGTACATCTTGAACCAGTTTAGTACTGGCCCAGTGAGACCCACCCAGAGGACAAATCCTGCACCCTTACCCGGTCTTTACTTTTTACTTCTGCCAGTCTGCTGTAAATTCAGATGTACTAAAAATGAACACTTAGGAAACGTTCTTGCATGAACTTACAGTAACTGGGTCTGCAAAAGAACACAACAAAACATAATCTTTATTTAAGTCAACTTTCAGCAACAACAGTTATCCATGAACTCAAAGGGATTACAACAATAAAAGCTATATTACGATCATTCATTACTGTTTTATCACAACTATGCACAATACTGAAGCATATTACTTTGGTAATTGTAACCAGGTATAGGTAAATTCACTGCAAATATCCAACACTTTTACATTTTTGTCCTTGACCCTCATATTTTTTGGGGGGAATTTTCTTACGTTTTATAACAGTTTCTAGAAATTTGCCAATAAAAAGAAAAATCTAATGTTTTACTAGAAGACTTTGAAAGATAAATGTGTTGCTTCTGCAATTAACAGTAAAAAGAGAAACCTTTATCAAAGCATAAATTATAAAACATTACAACAGATGCCTGACTTTTCAAACTGTCCAAAAACACAGAGTAGGAGGTTTTACAGGTAGATGGCGAGCAGGTTAAAGAGGTTCCTGCTCACTCTTCCTCTTATCCCGGGGTCCTCATGGCAGCATTACTCATTTTAGGAAAAAAAAAAGACACTTCAGTTACATAAAGCAGAGATACACAATCTGCCTACTATCCAAAACCCCTGCAGACACGCTTGCAAAGTTCCTGGCGATCAGATGAGCAATTGCTGCACACTGTGAGCTCTTGAAGGTGGCGCGTTTCCGCAGTCCGAGCCAAATTAAAAATACAGAAGATAGTGTCATAAAAACGCCCACATTGTCGTGAAAAGGGTGATAGCACCTGTTTTGGGAATGTGTTGTTACAGTTCATGCCTTACTTTAGTCAGAACTCCACAGACTGGAGGGGTGTGCTGATATCCTCTCCCAAATATTTAGACATTTTGCATTTATTTATTAACCACAACAATATATCTCCGCTGCCACAAAAAAATCATAAAGTACATTGAATATTTTGAATTATTTTATTTCTCCCCAAAAACGTTTTTGCATTTCAGGAGTGTGAAATCATGACAAGAAGTGTAGAAAAATACCAAAAATCTTTATATTTTATTTGTAGATTTTGGTTAGATATTTGTTAAGGTGTAACAAAAGCAAAACAAAACAAAAACGTTTGACATCACGAAGGAAAAAAAATGAACATTTAATTAAAAATAAGTTTAGTACACAACAAATACAAGGATTTACTTCTGAAATGATGCTGCAGAAGATAAAAACCAAAGGAAAAACAACAGTGTCTGCAATAATAAAAAATTAATGAGTATCTGGTCTTGCTTGCTTGTACAAGCCCAGAAAAAAAAAGTACATTTTGTATTGATTATGTTAAAAATAGTTACCTGGATTTTTATATTCTGCTTTATTTTAATGATGTTGAACATTAGTTTTGGGGATTTCTCTAAAAGAGCCCATTTGTTGCTTTTTTATGTTTTCTAGTCGTTCACTCTTAAGGTTGTATGTAAGCCTCCTCTATACCAGTATAAATATATTGTGTTTGGAACATATTCTATCAATTTATTTGATTTTTATCATTTTGCATCATATGGATGAATTCCAAGATTATTCTTCAATCAGCAAAGAGAAAGTTCGAAGAATCTCATATTTATATAAATGTTTCTTTTTTACTTAAATGCAAAATATTTCCAGATTTTATTAAAAGAAACAAAAAAGGAAATGGTATTTACTGCAGAAAGGTGTTTGATTGCGCTATTGCGAAGAGTGGTTCACTTCCTACTATAGTTAAAGTGTTGGCTACAATATCTTTAGATGCTAAAAGAACCGTCCCAATAAAAATCTATCAGGACAAGAGCCAAATTAAAAAGTGTGCCAACTTTAGACTATGATACCTTGATGCCAATTTAAGGTGATTTAGCTCATGAAGTTGGTTTAAGGCTTGTTACTCCTCTTGAGCTCGACAAAAGGCACAAACGGTTCTTGGGTTTTAACAGACATTTATTTGGACACAAAGATTCTTCCACATGCTCTTTCCATGCCACAACAGTGTCCCAACAACGCCGTCAGAACTATGAAATAAAATACAGAAACTTAAATTAACCTCTTCAATCTCAGACTGTAAATTAAAATGACAAAATAAATCCATACCTCATTGGCCGCATTAACTCAAGAGGGTAAAATCTTTAAAAAGAAGAACATCTTCATTCCTCTACGGATTCTTTCATCAGCATAACTCTTGCAGACCTCTCCCAACTAGACCATGTGAGACTCACCCTGATGTTGCAACCTATACAACGCCCCCCATAGCAACAAAAATCACAAGGAACAAAAAATAAGTTCCCCCTTTTTAAATAAAGTTTTTAACTTATATTAACTTAACTTAACATCATTATTTATTTATGTAAAATATCACATTTATTTCAAATTATTATAAAACAGTTCTTAACCCTTTTAACTCAAAATATTTTACAAACAAAATATGAATTAAGAGTTGCCTTTGACGGCAGCTACAAGGCTAATCTGTTTGTAATTAACCATTTCCTTTTTTTCTTTTTTTTAATTTTTGTAATCATATTTTGTTGTCTTTTCAAACAAAAAAAAACATAAAAACATAAACAAGCACAGCACAACAGATATTTAAGGTGGACACAGAATCAACGCTAAAATGACATGTTGCAACGTTTTCTTGAAGTCGCTGATTACTTTTAATACAAATGTGAACCTCCTTTCCAAAGTTTATCAGCTGTTTCTTGAGGAAGATGATCCAGATGAGGCCTAAAAGAAACAAAACAGGGCAAAAGATTTATGAAAAATTGAGCGGAGCTCTGTAGCAATATTTAGCCAAATCTGGAGTTCAACTGACATTGCCAAACACAGTGATCAGTGGCCATTTCTAAACATATTGATGTGATTGACCAGACTCAATAGTGCAATAAATACATAGAGGTTCCAGTCAAATGCACCAGCTGGAGAAAAGATGTCCAGAAAACATCAGATTTCAAAATTCAAAGAAAAAAAATTCAATGTGGAGTAAAACTATTCAAGTTTCATTTTATCTGTGTCTCTGTCACAAGACTTTTGGGAAATATTTTGATTTATTTATGTAACAAAAAAAGATGATTATAGGTAAAGTTGCATTACCTGCGATGATGCTAGTGTGAATTCTTTTGCTGAAAGTACTTGCCAAAGATGCTGAAGTTTTTGCAGAAAATGGTGATGTAATTTACTTTAATTGCTGAAGGGATTTTCTAAAAAAAATGCTAAACCGATTCGCAAAATACTAAATTTGCTAGAAGACTGGAAATTCCGTGAAGGGACTATGAAAGATTGCTGAATGTGACCTAAATTTATTTAAAATTTGTAGTAAAATTATTTTAAAATCTCCAATACATGCAAATTTTGCAAAAATGCTTAGTGTGTTGCTTAAATGCCAGCTAAACTCCCTAATAGCCTAAAAATTCCTCAGCAAACTAAATTAGTCAAAAACGTTAGCTTGTTGCTAAAATAGAAGCTAAACTCTAAATTAGCCTAGAAACCTCAGTAGATAACAAATTAGCAAAAAATGTTAGCACGTTGCTTAAATATTAGCTGAACTCCAAATTAGCTTAAAATTCCAAAGCAAACTAAATTAGTCAAAAATATTAGCATGTTGCTAAAATAGAAACTAAACTCCAACATAGCATAATAAAATATTTCAGTAGATGCCAAGTTACCCAAATGAGCTAGCATAATGCTAATATAACAACTCAATGCCATTTTAAAATTTCTATAAAAGATAAAAACATAACCAATGAATATATTTAATAATATTCATATATATTCATATATTATATTTATTTTACTAATCTACTTAAAAATACTAAGTTTGACGACTTCCTCATTCATTTCCTATGGGACATATTTTGCTCAATATTTCAAAAACTGTAAAGTAATGTCCTGAACAAGCTGAAAGTTTTGAATATGATAATAGTAATAATAATAATAATAAGCTTTATTTATAAAGCACTTAAATTGTCCATACAGACCCAAAGTACTGTACAGAAAGAGGATAAAAACATATGAAAAATCAAATAAAATAGTTAGATTTAAAGTGCACATGGTAATGCTTATAAAGTTACATTCTCAAAACGTCAAACACATCCCCAATAATTAAATAAAAACACATTAAAAAGAGAAAATGGAGTATTCCTGAAATTCCTAAGCAAACTAAATTAATCAAAAATGCTAGCATGTTGCTAAAATAGAAACTAAACACTAACATAGCAATCTTGGAGATACCAACAATGATTAATGCTTTGAAGCATTCACGCAATAAAAAAATAGATAAATGAGTTAATAATTGAGCTGTTCGGGGGATTTGCTTTCATATGCAAATGTTTTTACCAAAAGGTTTCACCCATTCATTCTGATGGGAAAAATTGCTGTAACTTTGATAAATTGTTGAAAAGTTGCTGAAAAATATTGCTGAATAAAAGGATAATGTCCCTTGAAGCTGAAGCTTTGCAGAAACATATATTCTGGACAATGGAGACTTAATATTTCTTAATACTACTTCTACCAGCCTTCAAAGATATAATTTATAACAGTCTCTGTCGTTTTATTCTTTGTTGTCCTTATACAACTCATCATTGTACGTTATATAATAGTTTGGGTTGGCTATCACCATCAGGTAGACTGCAATTTCATTGGTTACAGTTTGTTTTTAAATGTATTTATTTTGACTTTCCTTTTTATTTGAAACACTACTTGGTACCTTATACTTCACAACATAATCTACGCCACAATAACCATGTTTTTTTTTCTGTTCCAAGAATTTGCAAACAATCCGGTAAATTTGCATTTTGTTTTAAGGCACCAAGTGACTGGAATAATCTTCCTCAATCTTTACGTTCCATAAGGTCATTTCCTGCATTAAAAAAAAGCTGTTCTGGTTCATCTTGAACATACATGTTACTGTTATTAGTTTTCTTATTTTAATTTGTTCTTTTATTGTGTGTTAGATTTTTATTTATATTATTTATTATTGTTATTATTATTTGATATGCTGAGGAGAGGTGTATATTGTGAGCCTGTGTGTTGCGAATGAATGTTAAATGTGTGAGTGTTGTAGTTTTTTTTTCATTGCCAAACCAGTTCTGTTTTTTCTTTCTTTTTTCTCTGCCATTCTTGTTTAATGTGTTTATTTTTATTTGAAAAGGAGGACGCTCTCGAAAACGAGATGTTTCATCTCAAGAGGCTTTATCCTCCCATTCTTGATTTAAATGTCAAATAAACAAATATATATATATATATTATATATATTATATATATATATATATATATATATAATATATATATATATATATATATATCCATGTTTTAGGCTTTGAATATAAAAAAATAAGAAAATAGACGAAAAAAATTATACATTTTTTAATTTCAAAATAATAAATCTGGGGATTTTGTCAGCCTGATGAGCAGAAATATTAAAGTTATAATTATCTGCACAAAGCTTGATTAGGCTGGCAATCATCATGGAGAGGTTTTCTTTGATCCTTCTGCGCTTTTACGCATTTTTTTTTAACCAGAACTTCCTTATTTGAGACATTGTGGTTTCATTTAATTAGAAAAGAACATGATTGTGAATTTTAAAATAAAGCATGTTAAATAAAATGTCAGATTTGGCTAAAACCGGACGAAAAAAGCAATAATAATCAGTTTTTTGTGCGCCTTGGAGTCAGACTGGACAAGGTTTTCTTTGATCTTTTTGCGTTTTTACGCATTTTTTTTTTCATTTAAGACATTGTGGTTTCATTTTATTACAAAAACAGAAAATGCTTGAGGATTCTAAAATAAACCATATTAAATAAAAATGTCCGCTTTGGCAAGAACCTTTTTTTTGTGCGCGCCTCGGAGTCATGCTGCAGGTACGTGACCATCACCGCGTCCGTTCACCGTCAAAAGTTGTAAATAGGATGATGTCGTAACATTTGATGCAATGCTGCAATCAAACATTGGAGCGCTCCCGTTTGCGTCTCACACACATCTCCGCCTCCTTGCATCACAGCTCGCTCTTACCATCACACATCCACGCAACCGCTGACTCCCGAGAATAAGCTGACTTGTTGGAAATACTTGAGGATCTCTCATCTTCCTGAAAACGCGCTGCCTGTGGCTTCGCAGGGGCTGGATTAGTGGCTTTTTTTTAACCGGCTTGCTTAGTTAAAGGTAAGTGAGAACGTGAAATATTCATTTTTTATTTTTTTATTTTAAGGAGATTGTAAGGTTTTGTGAAACTTTGAAGATGTGGAAGTTTTCAGTAGTTTGGGTTGAAGCAGACAGAAATCAGGAATATTGCAGGTGAATCTGTCTGAGCCCCCTGATGTTTCAGGTACTTTTCCAGAGCTTAAAATGAAAAAAAAAAAGAAGCTTCCTGTCAGAAATGTGGATAAAGCTTTGGCTGTTGAGTCACTCAAACTTAAATTTGACAATGCAGCACTTATTGAGTTCCCTGAAAGTGTTTATTTCAAAATGAATCACAAAAACTGCAGTTGTGTAAATGTTGTTTGATTTTTTTTCAAGGATGGATTTTAGATTTTAGATGGCGGAGTCCTCCTGTTCCACACCTGTGAGGATGTCAGCATTAAAGAATCACATTTATATTTAATTGAATGTATTCAAGCTTTTCGGTTCAACTGATTTGATGCCAAAAAAAAAAACTTCCAATGAGAACAGATGTGGATACGATGATTTATATTCATGGGAGTCTATGAAGTTTCTCACTACAAAGACAGTTTGAATTGTTGATGTGAACATCGCTGTGGCCTCACAGCACCGGGCATTTGCATGTAGGTCACGAAATCAAAAAGTCAGTTAACTGGGTCACTTTTACATGCCGGACAGTCATTGTTTTTGGACACATCTCCTCCCGGGGGTGGGGGGGAGTTTGCTTTTGTTGGTTTGGTTTTTATTTCGGTCGCAGTCATGGGAAGTGGCAGCAGTCTTTGGACAGTGATGGCAACGAGAACACAGAGCTGCTCTGCACACAGTACCTTGGTGCATACTGTAGCACTCGGAAACCATGGCAACTAAACAACATCATAAGAACCTGGTCAAATGAGCCAGTGATGCTTGAGAAAGAGATGAATGGTAGACTCGACACTGCATAGCAGAAGCAAGCAAACACAAAGGCGGATTTAGAACCAATCAAGATCTTCAAATCTGACCTTTTAGTTAAAGAGCAAACAATACTCAGAGTCTCCTTCTCGCTTCAAAATCACAAGTGTTTTTCTAGCCTCACTTAACAATTCAATTCTTTATTAAAAAGGTTGTATTATGGTATAAAATTTGGCTGGTGCCGCATCACCATCTGCCCCCTGTCATCACGCAGATCTCTTTGAAGAGGCTCAAATCCGCAGTTCTGGCCTGATTCCACTGTTTCACGTTGCTTTTCCTTTCCATTGAAAATACATCATCCTGTAATCAGACTGTGGCTCATCAGAAAGTCTTTTACTTCTTTTTTTTTATGACTTCCTCACATTTTCCAAAAGACACGCCTTACAAATGTACACAAATATTTTAAGTGAGAGAGAATCAGAAGGATATTTAGCACCTACAAACTTTACGCGGGTTGACATTAGGGCTGTGGATCATGGCTTAAGGTGGCGATCTGATCTGATGCACAAATCAAACTCAAGGATTCACGAATCCAATCACGATTCTTACTTCTTAACATGTTTGTTGCCAAATTGAAATTATATGGATTAAATCACCATCACTTATACCTTTATTTAGAACAGGAGATCTGAGTCAGCAAAACTGATAAAAACACAAAGATTGAAAGATAGAAAGAAATAGTGTCGGTCATTTGAAACCCTTTTCCTTTTTCTTTCTTTTCAGAAGTAACATAAACAACATAAAAGCATAAAAATCCCTGCTGTCATTTAACAACGAAACCCAGTCAGCAAGGCATGATGGTTCCCCATATGGTTTAAAAGTGGGCAGAAAATGTGAGCCCCCCCAATGGGTTTGTCTGCAGTTTTGCCGCTTAAGCCATGTTCAGTCAAGTTCAGTTGTTCAATAAAAATAAATAAATAAAAAAAAAAGGGTTTGTCTGCAGTTTCCGTGGTTGCCCTACCTGAGTTTGCCCACATTGGCTTAAGCGGGCAGTCAGTGGGAGTTACCTGGAGTGGAGCTAACTAGATCGCTACAGGGTAGCATGCTAGCTCTCTAAAGCAGAGCTTGCTAGTTCAATAAAGCGAAGCTCGCTAGCTCAATACAGCAGAGCTCGTTACAGCGGAGTCTGCTAACTCGATATGATGGAGCTTGCTAGCTCGTTACAGTGGAGTCTGCTAGCTTGATATAATGGAGCTTGCTAGCTCGCTACATTGGAGCTCGCTTGCTCTTTACAGCGGAGATCGCTACAGCGAAGCTCGCTAGCTCAATACCGCCAAACTCACTAGCTCGTTACAGCAGAGCTCATTACAGCGGCATCTGCTAGCTTGATACGATGGAGCTCGCTAGCCCATTATAGCGGAGCTTGTTACAGCGGAGCTTGCTACATTGGAGCTCACATGCTATTTACAGCGGAGATCGCTACAGCGGGGCTCGCTAGCTCAATACTGCAAAACTCACTAGCTCGTTACAGCGGAGCTCATTAGCTCAATACAGCAGAGCTCGTTACAGCGGAGTCCGCTAGCTAGATACAATGGAGCTTGCTAGCTCAATATAGCGGAGCTCGCTTTAGTGGAGCTTGCTAGCTCGATACAATGAAGCTTGTTAGCTCGTTACAGCGGAGCTGGCTACCTCGATACATTAGAGCTTGCTAGCTCGTTACAGTTGAGCTTGCTAGCTCAATATAGCGAAGCTCGTTACAGGGTAGCTGGCTACCTCGATACAATAGAGCTTCTTAGCTCGTTACAGTTGAGCTTGCTAGCTCGATACTGCTGAGCTACAGTAGAGCTCAATAGCATGCTATGTGTCCACTGGAAGGCTGGCTAGAGTAGTGAACCTATCCACTTAAGCTAATGTTGGCAACCACAGGTGGGGCCACCACAGAAACTGTGGAAAACCCATTTGAGGACCACATTTTCTGCCCACTTTTAAACCATAAATGTTGTCTGCAGTTTTTCCATCCTCAAAGTTCTACAACGTTTTATGTTCTAAATATTATATATTGATGCAAAGCCGGTTTAAAAAAGTCTTTTTTTTTTTTCTGCGGCAGAATCAGCTGATTCCCGTTGATTACATCTGCACTTCACTGCTGTGTAGTGCCGCATATGAGTTACCATAACTAAAAGAATATAAACACTGGAGCTAAAGCTCCGACGTTGAAGCTAATTCGTTTTTTCAGAACTTAGCTCAGAAAGCGAAACTTGAGTTTTTATTTTTTTGAATGGAAAAAACAGTTTTACTTAGAGCTTCACTGACGCTTTATTTTGACGATTAGTTTACTTCCAGTGACTGCTCATCCGGCTTTATTTTAGTTTATAAACTTAAAATCCAACATCATTCTGCGTTTCAGAGCAAGAAATACATAATTTCTAAATAATATTTTACTATTCTACTATATTTATAAATCAGCAATCTTGGACGTTGTGAGTATTCGTATTCAAATTTTTGGGAGCAGATCGCGTGTATCTGAGTACTCGAAATTCTCATTACAGCCTTAGTTAAACTCAGAAGTGCTTTTTAATTCAAAACAAGCAAAAGTCATATTTGAAACAGATATGTCAAACATAAAAACTAAATTTGTATTCATTTTTTCTATCAAAGTTCTGCACAAAGTGTTAAGTTTTGCAGAACTTTGTCTTCATGCTTTCGTATCTTCAGTTATTTTACCCCAAACAGTCTCAGCTGCATGATGACACAACCACAAGTTCTCTGGATCAACACACTTTTAGGTTGCACTAGATATGAAAAGGTAAGTATCTGCAGGCGGGTATGTCTCACAGAGCTGGATTAAGATTCACAGTTTGTTGAGTTGAGAAAGTAGTGAAGGCCATATTCCTCAGTTGCTATGCCAGGAAAGGCAAGTGTCTATCTGTGTTTTAGAAAGTCTTCTCTCATCCTTCACTTACATTGAGCATGTGTCACACATGTATTAGTGCGTTAAACTGCACTATCACCATTCACAGATTGATACGAAACGTCAAAACGACGCTAATCTGGTGAATCTTCTATGCTAAGATAAGAAAGACCTGACTTCATATAAAACCCAATCATCAATTTCTTCTTTGTGATTGTTACGTCCTGCTTTTCAACATGCCCTACCATTCTTCTCATCGGGCAGGTGGGGCAAATGATCGTAATTAGCCCCTGCCAGGTATTTAACCTTTTAACCACCTGCTCAACCAAATGGTGGGGCAAATATTGATTATGTGTTTTACTCTTTGAGGTACGGAGGCCCTGAAGGGACAATGAGGGAAAAAAAGCATTTTATTCCCAAAAATTGAAGTAAAAAAAATTTTTTTTTTTTGGTTTCTAACTGGTGCACACCAGATAGTAATCAGCAAAAAAATGTTTTTACTTTAATTCTTTGAAAAAACATTTAATTTTCGGTTATTATCTGGTGCGAACCAGTTACTGACCAGAACATTTTTATTTCTAAAAATTGAAGTTAAAAAAATGTCTGGATAGTAACTTGTGCGCACCAGATAATAACTTTTACAGAAGACCTGTGTATTTTTAGAAAAAAAAACAGAAAAAATTCCCCTCAATTTTTCTTTTTTTTTTTTCAAACTTTGATGTCTCTTTAGGGGGAATAGGTAGCAGGAAAAAAAACATTTTTGATATTTTTTTATTTTTTGGGTAGTTAAAGAGTTAAGACAGAGGAGGCCTCACCAAGGAAGGCAGGCAGAGCAGCAGGCTGTGTAGCATTCGGGGTTTATGTTGAGTTGTGCTGGTATGTTTAGTTCTTTTCCTCCACAGCAGTCTTATACTGCTGGGTTTTGTTATTTTAGTTTGGGGTTGGACCTTGGTAGTCTTGATTTGGAGGCTCTGTTTATTTCTTTTGATTTGATTTTAGTTAGGCAGGGAGTTGCTGACTCAGACGGTCGACATAGTCGGGTCTGCAGTCTCCTTAACTCATTTTATATTTGGCACAGGTTCCAATTCCCTTTTGATTTGTCTTTTTGTTTATACCAGCACATTAATCATTTCATTTTTGTTCTTTCATTTCAGGACACAGGATTCCCTGTAATTAATAATGTTCCTTTTATTCCCATTGGTGTCCAGTTTTTGTTATTGTCCCCTTTTGCATTTTATCCCCTAGAGCCGAGCCAGGTTTACCAGTAGGGGACGTAACAATGATGAGCAAATCCAAGCTCCTGATTGGTCAACTGGTTTAACGTGAAACACCTGTTCAGAAGCCAGACGTTTTGTACGTGGAGCCCATTTAAAAAGACTTTTTATAGGAAGTGGTTATTGCCAAGGCTTTAACGTAACATTACTCAGAGTTTTTCCAGATAGAAAGTGGAGAAGAGTTCCAGGAACTCTCCGAGCAGCAGGTGGAGATGACCGTCAGTAGTGTGAGAGATTTTTGGTGACAAACACAAAGTCCAAGCTCAGAGAACATGCACTTGAAGAAGAAAAAATATTATATATACGCATGCGATTAACAAATTATGATTAACGTGTTCATATTTATCAATGTGCATTAATCTCATCTCAGTCATCCACAGCGTGCATTAAAACTCTGTTGTTTTTTTTCCCCATTTATACCATTGTTATTTACAAAAGTAATACATATGCAGTTGGTTTTTAGTACTTTAATCTTGTTTTTTTTTTTTTTTTTATTTTGTCTTAGATGACTTTTTTTCACATAAATCAGACTTTCATCCACGGTGTGGCGTGTTGTCATGGTAACACGACACGTGTCGTCGAGGCTCAACTGACTTAAAGCGAAATAAATGCTGATCATCACGAAAAGTTAAATAAGGCAAAAGAAAGTTTACCCCTTACCGCTTGTTTTATTTGTTCTGGAATATGAAAGAAAATGTTGTTTTAATGCAGCCTGCGCAGCGATGTCGAGCAGAGACTAACACGCTTTTATTTATTTAGATTTTTTCAGTTTTGCATGTTCGTTTCTTATGGCTGTATGTCAATATCTTTGTTTTCTTGGAGTAATACTGTAGAAATAAAAGTCTTTAGAGTTCTTCTCATCTTACTGTTTCGGAATATCTGAGTTAACTTTTGATTAATGTAAACATTTCAGACAAGGAAAGGTTTTCTCTTTTGATTCAAAAGCCACATATTGTCATCAAATTTAACTGATTGATTGGTTAATTTCAAGCATAGATGATGAAAAATACAGAACAAAACACACAATTATTTCAAAATTATTATACATAAATAATCAAATGCATTGATTAGAAAATAGCAAACAAAAACAAAACATACTTATGTCATATTTGGTTCATTATTTTTTGTAATTTTTAACTTATGTCAGTTGAGTTTGATTGATTGCTTGAAAAGGAGTGGGAGGAAGCGAACTTATTTTACAGTTTCGTGATCAGATCAAATGCAAGTTTTCTTTTTTTTTTTTTTACCTAGTAAAACATAATTAATAGTGTTAGATCTCAACACAAAAATGTGATTAATGTTATATTTTTTTTAATCACTTGCCAGCCTAAATTAAAAATAAATGTTCTAATTGTACAGCTTTGGGTGTAAATTTCATTTTGTGATTATTTACAAATAATAAGTAGTTGGTAAATACTTTAACTAAAAAAAAAAAAAAAACAGATTAATTTTTTCTCAGGATTGCGATTAACTAGTTAATTTTTAATTGATTCCGGCCCTAACCAAAAAAAAAAAAAAGAAAAGGCAAATCCAAATCCAAGCAACAAAAAACAAAACATTTGAGAAACTCTTGTGGTTGTTCTACACTCAGGATGAAGGTCCAAAAACAGATCAGCAGTGAGGAGACTGCACTTGAATCAAAGCTAGACCAGAAAGGAAGGGAAGTGATCGCAGATGAAAAATGGAAGCTTGATTGCAGAGAGATGACTGCAGTGGAGTTCCATTAGTGACCAGACTGAGTCTCACACTTACAGAGTTAACTTTTGGAATGTTCTTTTGGAATCTTTTGCCCGTATGAGTCCTCAGAACTTCCACCTTAAAAAAATCAACTATTTTGATTTAATATTATCAACTCAAGAATTATGCTGACAGAAGGGTAGATCTTTGTTTCCATTTACAGCCAATTTTATAATTGATTCAACATATTAAAGTTTAAGCTTCAAATTGAACTTTGGGATAAAAGGAATTCTCAATTTTTTTTATTTTGTTTTCCTTACTTCACACAGAATGTTGAACGAATGTTTGCCTTAAAATATTACAACAGCAGCTGAGAACAGCCAACCCTTTCTTGTGATAATGACATTACTATCTCGTTATCATGAGAAAATGCAGGTTATTTTTGTTTTTTTAGGGTTGAGTTTAATACGGTTCCGGTACCAAACCGGTTCTTTGGTTTCGCTTCCTAATCAGGGCCAATTTCGGTGCTTCAGTAATCGAAAACAATGCCTACATTCTCCCAAATCAGCACATTCTCATTCCTGTTCTCACACATTGACGCATGGTTAAGATGGTTAAAATGGACATTCTGGGCGTCGTCTTTTTCTGACTGTTCCAACTAAATCAGGGCTTCCCAACCTCCGTGTTCGTCATTATTTTACCGCACGGCGAATTTGCTGCTCGCCACCTGTCAACATGTAGTCCTGAGCTAGACGCCGAGGGGCTGCGGTGTCTGAGGGGTCACGAGGACTTCTATCTCACTCGGGGGTGTGTCTGGATGACAGCCACTTCCGCTGTGTTTCTGTGTCTCTGTGACTGAGTTTGAAGGTTGTTCCACATTAACCCAAGAGGGGGAAAAATATGGAACCTTTTTTTTTTTTGGTATTACTGTCATAACAAAAATAAGTAAAATATCACAGTCCTGGAGACCCGAGCAGGCTGCTCCCGCTCCCCGCAGCGGTTGTCTGTCTGCGGGCTTATTGAGCTCTTATTTTGTATTCACCCCGTCACAGGTCTTATACGAGCCCGCCCACAATCGTAGGAAAGGCAGCGGGAGAGAACTTCAACGTACTGAACAGAGCAGAAGTGACTGACATTTTTCAAGCCCTTCTAAACTCTAAACTTTTACACTTCTAAGACAAACAGACTTTCAATGAAACTTAGCACCAAAATGCGGAACCGATTGCGGCAGCTTCTTTCGGTTTCAGTAGAACCGCATAAATCATAACGATTCCTACTTGGAGCTGCACTTCGGTGCCCAATTCTATGTAGATATAACTAGAAAACAGACAAAGGCAGAGCATTTTTGGCTTCTGTACATCATTTGTTCAGCATATTAGCCATGGGACACGCCCATTAATGGGCAAAGTCAACACATTAAAAAAAACTTAAAATATACAATGAAATGCATCCTAGCTCTTATTACATAAAAACACATATATTAAAACACATTTGTATCAGTCAAGGGAAGTTCACCAACTTTACGCATTCATAGTATTTAGCTTAAAGGGGTCATTTTATGAAAAATCAACTTTTTTAGGTTTTTATGGGATTATGCTGTTCAATTTTTTTTTTTTAAAGAACCCCAAAGCGGTATTTTAATCCGTTCACGCATTCCTGAGTAATCCTCTAAAAACCTGCACTCTTAACAGCAGCCCCTCCCATACCCACGAAAACGAGAAGGTCCTCACGCGCTGATGTCACAAATTGAGACAGCCCCTTTCAGCAAGAGTCTGCTCCGCCCCCAGGCTAACACAAACACTTTCTCCCCAAAGCTAGCAGTTCGAGCTAGTGGTGATCGGCTAACTTTGCGAGACACGCAAGAACCGCTCATCCTTTAGTGCTTAAACTTCGTGGGGTGTTACAGGAGCATACGGGCTGATGAGAAATCTGCTCAACGTGTTGGGATGGATCCTAAAAGTATCCGAGATCAGCGCAAACAGACGGGGGAGATCGTGAAGACAGCAGGAGAAAGGGAGCAGACTATTTCCTGGTGGGAAAAGCCAGCGACAAATTGGGAGAACTGGTTTAAATGTGGATTACTGAGCAACAGCAGAAAGGTAAATGCATGAAAGCAAAGATTCTTTTTACGGAGATTAGGTGTCACCATTTCAATAAATCCTGAAATGTTCACCTGGTGTTATCTGCATTTTTGACCAAATTTTACCGCAAAATGAAACCTAATGGTCATTAGTTTTTCGTGGGTGACACTCCGGCTCTAGGAGGACATGTTGAAGCGGGTGGAACCCTCAGGGAGCGAAAGGCGGAGCCTCAGAGATTAAGTCATTTTACTTCCGGGTATGGAAATTGTTTACAAAAATAACAAATTTTTAATTAATAATTTGTTTTTTTGGTGTTCCAAAAGTAATATATGATCCTATATGGATATAGTTCACTCGGAAAGACTTAATCATGGTATGGCCTCTTTAATAAAATGTAATGGGTGGTTAAAAATATTTGTAAAATGTCTTTAAAAACTCATTCATCTCTCTTGGAAGCCGTCCAAACATGCTCATCTTTACAGTCTCCACTCTCACATAAGCAATCGCAAACAGAGCACGAGTCAATTTGGCTTTTAAAGATACGCGTTAAAAACATCCAGTCATGCTGAGTTTATCGAAGCTTTCAGTGAACGGAGAGAAAAATGTGCAAAGAGTTGGTGGTACTCCAAGGTAGGAGGTGCAGCTTGAACACGAGTTGATGACCACATTAGAAATTTGTGTTGTACCCTTTCTAATCGGTCTGTTTAGGATTTAGCTGCTCTATTCCACTCAACGCTGCAGAATTGTAAAATGCACCTCATATTTGCAGAGTATTACATATACTATGCATTACTACCGGTGTGTGAGAAATACTTCTAATATTAGAGTCCTGACCTACGGGAGCGTATTCATGGTAAAGAATTCTGAAACAGCCACCATAGAAAACTTGAAAGATTATAGTTGAGCCCCAAAAAAAAGTAAAATATAAACCTGAGAGAAGACTTTAGAAAGAGAAGCAACTTTAATGCATCGACTGAAGACTCTGAACCAAGCAGCAGCAGCAGCAGCAGGGAGGAAAATTGATGCTCTCCATTAAACTTTCAGGTTTCTTCTAAGGTGAGTATTTGCCCAAAAAGAAGATTTTTGTACTCACTTACTCATAATACCAGGTCATTTTTATATTTAGGCTTTCTGAACCTTGATTATGTTTTTTTTTGTTTCTTTTCTTCACTTTGTGATTAATTTTAGGGCTGGGTATCGGTTATAATTTCCAGAAATTATTCGATTCAATTTACGAGATCCTGAATTGAATCGATTCCGATATTTTCAGATTCTTTCAATTCTTCAATTCGATTTTAAGTTTACACATTTGTACACATTTAATTAGAAATACATAAAAAAAATCTATTATTTAATTTGAATACATTTATATTAATCTAATACAGTTAACATACTGTAAAATGTATTAGTAAAATAACGATATTGTAAACATTTCCTTAAAAGAGTTTGAAAAATTAAAGCCTGTAAGTAAAAAAAGTTGTTCATTTGGTCAGAAATGTATTTTTTTTGGTCAACTGAGCGTTAGCATTAGCCGTCCCATGGGAAATTCTATTGACTGTTAGCATCAAGCTAGCGAACTTTAGCTTTGTGTGCTAAATCAATTTATATCTTTTGTGAATCGATTATTGATCTTTTAAGCCTAAATCGATTCAAATCGATTAATCGATTTTCTCCGCCCAGCCCTAATTAATTTCAGATTTAGCAAGCTGGACTTCTGAGTGTTTCACCATCAAATGCAAATCAAATTCATAACAGCTCACATGTGGACAAATACAACCGAATTATCGTATTTTCTGGACTATAAGTCGTTGCTTTTTCCTAGGTTTTGAATCATGCGGCTTATACAAAGGTGCAGCTATTGTGTGGATTCTTTTTCCACCACTAGGGGCGCTCTAACCGGAAGTAGAATCAAAAATAAGATATCAATATAAAAAAAATTAAAAAAATAGCCTACCCTCCTGTTTCTTTTGCAGACAAATGACTAACTGGTTATTATTTTCAAATCCTCGCCTTTTCACCATGGAATCCATACAAAGAAGTTTGTGTGATGCAAGTTTTAAGTTGAAGGCCATCAAGCCTGTTGTCTAGGAAACTTCGCTGCTGAACGCAAGCTTAGTGTCAATGAATCTATGGTGAGATGCTGTGAGACGGTGGCAGGTACATACATTTACATTTACAGTACAAATTTATTCCGTACATGCAGTAAATATCAATTATAGCCCGGTGTGGCTTGTATTTCTTTTTTCACTTTTTTTTTTTTTTTTTAACTGAGTGAATGAGGCTTATATACAGATGTGTTCTATAGTCCAGAAAATATGGTAATTGATTTTACCACACAGATGAGTTTTGCTAATATTTCTGTATTCGCTGCAGTGTGCCCGTTAAAACATTTCCTGTCTGGCTACAAATGTAATGACGGCTAAATAAACTTCATTCTGTTTTCCCTTTAAAATCAGATGTTTTTTTTATTTTAAATAGTCTGACATGATAAAAAAAAATTTTACATTTATTTACTTTACATTTTTTGTCTATAACACATGAATTTGCTGGATTAACTCCCATTTTTTCACCCTTTTTTAGTCTTGCATCTGTTTGTTTGTTTTTTTTTTTTTAACCACAAAAAATTAACAGTTGAAAGTGAACTCTTGTTTTATGTGTCAATAAAAATTCTTTCCAAATGCTTTCATAAAAGTCGACATGGTGAAAAAAAAGCAGAAGCAACATTTTGCAGGCACTGGAATTGAAAGATTCATTTTGATTTTAAATGTGAAAAGCTCCTGTGAGCCGTAAAGCTGTCCAGGCCCAGCAGAAAAACAACATAAGTACTGTTAGCAGTTTCCATATTATTCCTGGTTTCTAGTCATTTCTGAATGTGAATTGTTATCTCAATTCACACATTTTAATCAATTAATTCATTTTGAATTTGGACTCTTGTTTTACTTATTGGAACAAAGTAAATATTTGACATAAATGTGTCATTTCCACTTAAGTCACTTGGAGACTGCCTGCAGAGTAGTGTTTAAATGTAACAAAGCAGTATATCCAAGTTCCAGGGTTTACCTTTTATGGACAGTTCACATTAGAAAAAAAAAATTAAGAGACAAAAAGAAAATCAGCTGCCTGTGTGCCCACAATATTTAAATAATAAAATATTAATAATAAATATTAAATAATAAATATTATATAATTTTTGTAGAACAGACGCCCTTAACGTCCCACAATCATTCCACAGATCCTTAAAAACAAAAAAAAAACGGTTAATAAAATGCGTCCACACACCTGACAGATCAGCCTCTGCATTCATTTCCTGTCAAGCACCACTGTCTTTATTATTATTTTTTACTGTTTCATCTCGAAGTGGTTAAAAAATGTCGACCAAAATTACCCTCCTGTCAATCCACGATCAATCAAAATCTAAGACAGGAAATTAGGAATAAATTTTGACTCTATTTCAAATAAACATTTTAAGGTAAGTTTAGTTTACAGCTGACATTTTATTTTTGTTTCAATGTCTCTAAAGTAGAGGTGTTTATTAATATTGTTTTTTTTAATATGGTAGCCCTAATGGGATTAATAGTATTAAAGGGGCCATACAATGCTTTTCTTTAGTCTTTCAAAGTAAACTTTATCCAAATGAATGATTATATATTAGCTTTGGAACACTAAAAAACTAATTATTTATGAAATATTAGTTATATTTCAAACTCTTTTCATACCTTAAAGTAAAATAACTCAATCTCAGAGGGACCGCCCATTTCATGACATCATCCTCGTCAGCGTGTCACCCAAGAAAAAAATATTGATTTACATACTTTGCAGGCGTTTATCCCCATAATTTGGGACAGACAGAATGGTGATGGATAATGAGTTCATTTATGGTGAAATTCAGTCAAAAAAATGGAACACCAGATGAACATTTCAGAACTTCTTGAAATGATGAGAACATTGTTCTGGTTAGCACTGGCTGTGAACGTTTCTGTTCTACTTGAAGCATCAGTAATAGCTACAAAAATAGTTTTTGCTTTAGTGCGGATTCCTTTCCTAGAGACGCGCACCTTGCCGTCCGTGCTCAATAATCCATGTAAGAACCACTTCTCCTGATTCGTTGCTCGCGTTTTCCACCAGGAGATGGTCGACTCTCTTTCCACTGCATCAACAGGAAATAGTCTGCTCCTTTTCTCCACAAATAGTCTACTCAAGTTCTCCTGCACCCACCAGGAAATAGTCTGGTCCTTTTCTTCACCAGGAAATAGTCTGCTCTTTTTCTTCACCAGGAAATAGTCTGGTCCTTTTCTCCACAAATAAATAGTCTTCTCCATTTCTACTGCATCCACCAGGAAATAGTCTGGTCCTTTTCTTCACCAAGACACACTCTGCTCCTTTTCTTTACCAGGAAATAGTCTTCCCCCTCTTAAACCTGCACTCACCAAGAAATACTCTGCTCCTTTTCTCCACCAGGAAATAGTGTGCCTCCTCTTTATCACATCAACCAGGAACTAGTCTGCTCCTTTTCCTCCTTGCATCCACACTCACCTCCTCCTGCTGTCTTCAATATCCCCGTCTTCTTGCGCCATTCTCGGATGCTTGCAGATTCCTCACCACGATGTTCTTTGTTTGATGCCACAGCACAACGTCGGAACGCTAACTTGAATGATCGTTTCGTGGTCTTCCCTCTGCTGGATCAGAACACAGACAGCTGTACAACAACTGTGCACGAGCTGGGGGTGGGGGGAGTTCGCTAAATTAGCTGATCATCGCTAGCTTTGCAGAGAAAGTGTTTGTTAGCCCGGGGGCGGAGCAGACTCTTCCTGGAGGGGCGGTTCTCAACTTGTGATGTAAGCATGTGAGGATCTGCTCTTTTTTGTGGGTGTGGGAGGGGCTGCTGTTAAGAGCGCAGGTTTTTAGAGGATTACTCAGAAATGTGTGAAAGGATCAAAATATCACGTTGTGGTTCTTTAATTTAGTATAATACACTTAAAAGCTAAAAAAGTTGATTTTTCTTGGTATGGTCCCTTTAAAAGTAAATTTATTTTAATGCAGATTTTATAAAATATTTCCTGTTATCACATTATTGCTTAGTTTGTTCTTGGAGGTATTTTAAAAGCCAGCTTCATAACGTCTGTGGAGTAAATTCAATTTTCTCAAACCATTATGGAAAGAAATTAGAGTGTTTATGTTTTTAAACAAATCAAACGGGAAGCTGCTCTGGACAAAACTCGGAACCGAGGCTCGGATAATGACAGGAATGGGATTCCAGACCAACACGGTGCATTAATATAAATCTAGGTTATAGCCAGAAAGCAGTAATGGTTCATCTTTGTGTTGTTCTTGGAGCATATTAATAAAATTCATTTCCCAGATGATGCCCCCCCCCCGACGTACTTCAGCCTAATGGAGACTTGAGAGCTTTCCCCTTCAGGACAGAGAAGGCGCATTTTGAACGAGTAAACGGAAATCATTCAGGCTGGACTTCAGCAGGAGAAACTTTCTGTATCAATCCATCTCCTTTAGCTCGCCTCAAGAAAACCTCCATATGAATGCGGCGTGTCTAAAATACAATATTGTTAGTGATAGTCTGGGCTTGACCTAAAAAGAGGAAGAATAATGGAATAGAAGAGATGTAGTCCCTCTGGCGCGTTGACCCTCAGGTTTACTTATACAGCATTATGTTGGTGAAGGTTCTCAGTCATCTGGGTCATGTTCTCACAGGACTCTTTTCTTCAGGGGATCTGGACTTTAAAAGTGCATCTAGAGGTTTGCTGCTCATCTGAGTGGCTCCTTCAGTCGGTGCCGATGGGAGATTCAGGTTTAGTTTTGATTGTTTCAAAAGAAGAAGGTTTCTCTTAATTTGTCAGAGATATCTACTTTAACCCAATATAACTGTATATTGTATTTGATACATTTCTGAGACTCCTATCTGATTAGAATTATTAACACTTTCTTTAATGAAAATTGGGTTTTTAACATGTTATAGTGGCATTTTTCTGATAATGGAGGACATATTTACCGTATTTTCTGGACTATAAGCCGCTACTTTTTTCCTAGGTTTTGAATCATGCGGCTTATACAAAGGTGCGGCTATTCTGTGGATTTTTCTTCCACTGCTAGAGGAGCTCTAACCGGAATTTGAATCAAAAACACGATAGACAAAAAGATCAATGCAAATCAGAAAAGCCAATGCTACTTTTTCTTTACCAGATAGAACACTCGTGACAAATTACTAACTAGTAATTATTTTTAAAATCCTTCTTCATTGTGGAAATCACACATAGAAGTTTGTGTGGTGGACATTTTAAGTTAAAAGATATGAAGCTTGCTATCTAGGAAGGAAACCGCACTGCTGCACATTATCTTAGCATCAATGAATCTATGGTGGAGACAGCAAGTTCATACATGTATATTTAAAGTACAAAATTGTTATAGTAATTATCTTATTTTTCAACATAGATATCAGCGGCTTATAAGCCCAGTGCGGCTTGTATTTCTTTTTTTTTTCTTATTTTATTAAACTGAGCAGATGCGGCTTATATATAGGTGCGCCTTATAGTCCAGAAAATACGGTATATAAAATTAAGATTAAAATTTCTTTTCTGAGTATTTTTTATTGAATTTTTGTGAATCAGGAGCAGATGAAAAAAATGCTGTTTGAAAAAGATTGTGACATACAAACTATTTATTTATAGTTATAATTTCCAGAAATGATTCAAGTCCAATTTTTTTTGCGATTTTTCGATTTCATTGAATTTTTTGTTCACAAATCTTTTTAGAAAAACATTAATAATCTACTTTATAGTTTATGCATTTGTAATTATAAGAATTTATGAATATTTTTATATTAATCTGATAAAGTTTGTATGCTGTAAAATATATTTGTGAAATAATGAGATTGTTAATATCATGCAGTGTTACATGAATTTTCTAAAGGGAAGTTCTAACAAAAATGTTCAGATCATTAACATTGTTCTGCTTCTCCTGGAGGGCGTTTCAGTTTGGCCACTAGGTGGCGATTGCGCTGTAGAAGTACACCTTGTTCAAGATGAAGACGACAGTATAAGGAATAAAACAATGTTTTAGACTACAAATTAAAAAAAAATATTTCAGAAGAAGAGTTTGTAAAATTCATACTTGTGAGTTTATATTTTATTTAGTCAAATTAGGTCAACGGCGAGCGTTAGCATTAGCCGTATTCCTTTAAACATTAGCATTAACATAGCAGACTTTAGCTTTATGTGCTCAATCAATTTATATCTTTTGTGAATTGATTATTGATTTATTAAGTTGAAATCAATTCAAATAATTAATTGATTTTTTCAACCCAGCCCTAGAAGCTCTTAGCTCCGTTCTGTTCTGATGCATCCACTTAGACGACTAGATCCATGAACGTCTTTGTTTTCCTCATCTAAACTGGTATCTGGATCAAAACAACACTTCTGGATAACACCAATAATTATCACCATTTTGTTGCACTGCTAACGTTAGGTTGAGGTTGGGAGGGGCTGTAAGCCAGCTGGAGAGAGTATAAACAGATTAATGACAGAAAGGGAGTGAGTTTACGCCGCACCAATAGAAATTCAGAGGCAAATTTCTTAGAAACTCCTCCCGCTTGGCAGAAACTATGTCCTAGACAACAACGCAGGTTTTCGTCTTATAGCTAAAAACAGAAAAAATCATAATTAAAGGACCAATGGGAAAAAGTTTATGATAAATCAAAAGATGCTTGGAGTTGGTCTTTATAAACCCATTAAACAGTTCATTTTTTTGCCTGTAGTTCCTCATACTTCCACTAGGAACACTAGAAGGTGTTTTCTTGCTCATTCAAAATGGCTGCTTCCATGAAATCTCAAAACACTTTTGGCAGGAAAAAGTTTAGCTAATTTTCACAACTTTATGGTGAGAATAACTAATCTATTGTTTTCATTATTTTAAAAAAACTACTTGCTGTATATCAAAAATGCAAAATCTGTTGATATTAGTGTAAATGCTTAGTAATCACACTGTTACGGTGGCCGAGACGGCTCACATGATTGCAAAAGCCACAACACAACGACAAAAGCCGAAACACGAAGACAAACGCCAAAACACGACGGCAAAAGCCGAAGCACAACGGCAAAAGCCGAAGCATGACGGCAAAAGCCGAAGCACGACGGCAAAAGCCGAAACACGACGGCAAAAGCCGAAGCATGACGGCAAAAGCCGAAGCACATCGACGAAGCTCTCCGTGAAGGCTTTGAAAGAAGAAATAAAAGCGGCAACACCGAACGTCCACCCTCATCTATCCCTTACCAAAATCAGTATCTCTCAAGAATCACCAATAGCTTGAAACTGAATGAAAGGTTAAGAAAAAAAAGTCCATTATTCACTTCCGTTCTGATTCGTTTCCGTTGTGTGTTGGCTTTTGCTGTAGTGCTTTGGCTTTTGCCGTTGTGTTGTGGCTTTCGCCGTCGTGCTTCGGCTTTCGCCGTCGTGCTTCGGCTTTTGCCGTCGTGTTTCGGCGTTTGTCTTCGTGTTTCGGCTTTTGTCGTTGTGTTTTGGCTTTTGCTGTTGTGTTGTGGCTTTTGCAATCATGTGAGCCGTCTCGGCCACCGTACACTGTCAGCGATTTCAGCAATCTTGGTATCAAAACATTCATCTTATTAAGGATATATCTGTTAGTATTTTTGGTATTCATAAACTTTATAGTTTTTGAAATATTTAGCAAATTATGCCCCATAGGACATAAATGAGAAAGTCCTCAAATTTAATTTAAATATATTCATGGGTTATGTTTTCATCTTTTAATGTAATTTAAAAAAAATTGCAGTTTAGCTTCTATTTTAGCAACAGGCTAACGTTTTTGGCTAATTCCTCATCTACTGAGGTTTTTGGGGCTTATTTAGTTTAGCTTCTATTTTAGCATGAGGCTAACATTTTTGACTAATTGCGTTAATTGAAGAATTTTAGGCTATTTTTGAGTTTAGCTAGAATTTAAGCAAAGTTAGCGCATGTTTTTTTTTTAGCTAATTTGGTCTCCACTGAAGTTTTTTGAATGCTAATATGGAGTTTAGCTAATATTTTATCAACATGTTAACGTTTTTGGCTAATTTGTGATCTACTGGGGTTTTTAGGCTAATTTAGGCTTTAGTTTCTATTTTATTAACAGGCTAACAAGTTTCACTAATTTAGTTTACTATAGAAAGTCAGACTATGTTGGAGTTTAGCTGATATTTAAGCAACAAGCTAGCTTTTTTTTGGGCTATATTGGGATCTACTGAGCTTTTTTGGGGGGATAATTTGGAGTTTAGCTCATATTCAAGCAACACACCAAGTACTTTTGCAAAATTGGCTTGAATTAGGGGCTTTTAAGCAATTTTACTGGAAAGTTTTCAGAAATTTCCAGTCTTTTAGCAAATTTAATAATTTGCAAATAGCTTTTGCGTTTTCAGCAAATCCCCTCAGTAATTAAAGTAAATTCTGTCACCATTTTCAGCAAAAAGCTTCAGAATCTCCAATAACTTCTTTCAGCAAAAAACATTCACTCTAACATTGTCACAGGTAATGCAATGTTTCTATTTATTTTTCTATAATACAATTACACCATGTTAAAAATGTGTGGTTCAAATTTGAGACACTGGGGTAAGTAAAAACTTAAACTAATATTGTTGTGAGCAAAAACGTTCCAAAGTACCCAATGTATCATAATTGATATGATCTATATATCATTAAATACATTTATGTTTTGGATTTTATCAAAGGGTTTAATAGACAAATAAATTCCCAAACATGGCATTTTCTGTCAATTCCTGGATGTTTAGAGGTATTCAAACCATCTGTTCTTTCAGTCCTGAATCTATCCTTTATTATCATTAAATGAATGTCCGCTGTTCAGCCTGATGTTGTGGTTTCTTGTGCTTTGTGGACGGGTATCGGTTATAATTCCCTAAATTGATTCGATTCAGATTTTTTCAGATTCTTTCGATTCAATTCAATTTTAAGTTTACAAATTTATACTCATTTGTTTAGAAATACATAAAAAATCTACTATTTAATTTGAATATATTTATATTAATCTGATACAGTTTACATACTGTAGAATGTATGTGTAAAATAATAAGATTGTGTATATCATACAGTGTTACATAGATTATCTAAAGGAGAAGTTCTAACAAAAATGTTCAGATCATAAACATTGTAAAAGTGCTGCTTCTCCAGGAGGGCGTTTCAGTTTGGCCACGAGGTGGCGATCGCGCTACAGAAGTACTCTGTATTCAAGAAGAAGACAACAGTATGAGGGAAAAAAAATGAAGTTTTAGACCACAAATAGATACTTTAAAATTATTTCCTTAATAGACTTTGGAAAATGAATGCCTGTAAGTAAATATTGATGTTCATTTAGTCAGCAATGTATGTTTTTGATCAACCGAACATTAGCATTAGCCTTCCTATGGGAAATTCTATTGAACGTTAGCTTCAAGCTACCCTACTTCAGCTGTATGTGCTAAATCGATTTATATCTTTTGTGAATCGATTATTGATTTCTCAAGCTTAAATAGATTTAAATCGATTAATCTATTTTTTCATCCCAGCCCTAGTTGTTTATCTTCTTCACAATAGAAACCAGAGCGGTTTTCATGTCCACATATTTCTAGGTTTTATGCTCCGTGTGTGGAAGATCTCGGACACACCTGACACCTCAGGAAGGACGATGTTGATTCCACTGATCTCACGGTGGTCAAACAAAAATGTATTTTATTTCTACTTTTTTTTTTTTTTAACCATATTTATTTTCTTGTGATGATTCATTTTGGCCCAGGTCTCCCTTGGAAAAAATATTCTATCTCAATGGGATTTCCTGTTATAATAAACAAATAACTAAAAAAAACTGGACTGACGGTGCAGTGGAGACTATAATAAAATTGGTCCACAGACACAGTCCACCTCCTTAAGAAAAGCAAAATAACATTTTAAAACTGATTTCATTACCATAACTTACCATTTTGATTTGTCTGTGAGGCTGCTAATATTCAAAAATTGAATGAATAAAATATCAGGGAGTGAAATCTTTTTGCAGTTCACATAGAATTTGTACGTCCATTCTTAAAGCTGCAGCCTTAAGAATGGATTTGGCTGTGCCTCACATTAAGATAAATAAAACTTTGAACAGTTTGTAAGTGAGATCTGGATGAGATTGCTCTGAGAAATGTTTGCCTCTGGTCTTGACGGAGGCCACAGACAGTAAGAATCTCTCTACACCCACTCTTTTGTACCAATTTCTATTCCTATTGTAAGACCTGCCAAAAAAAAAAAAAAAATAAAAAAACGAGCCACTTTTCAATATCAGCAGTTAAACTGTTAGTAGTGCAGCACTGCAGGGCAAATAAACATAAACATTTCTCATTTCACTGGAGTTTCAATAAACTGAAACAGAAGCTCATTTTAGCTCATTTAAATCAACTTTAAATGCAGCAGGTTAAAAACTTTACTTTGTTTCCAATTTTTTTTTACCTGACCAGCTCAGTGGCCTTGTGGTAGAGTGTCCTCCCTGAGATTGGAAGGTCATGGGTTCAAGTCCAGGCCGAGTCATACCAAAGACTGTAAAAATGGGACCCAGTGCCTCCACTCAGCGTTAAGAGGTTGGATTGGGGGGTTAAACCACCAAATGGTTCTCGAGCGCGGCTGTGTCCGCAGCTCACCGCTCCCTTAGGGGATGGGTCAAATGCGGAGAATAAATTTCACACACCTGGGTGTGTGACAACTAACGGAACTTTAACAATAATGCTAGTGTGAATGCTGTAAGCTGAATTTGGTCACTGAGGATGCTGGTACTGAAAGCTGAAGATCCTGAAATTGATAGCTAAAAGAGCTGAAGCTGATAGCTGAAAATGCTGAGGTTGATAGCTGAGAATGCTAAAGTCGATAGCCAACTAAAATATTAGCAAAAAGCCTAAAAAAATGTAAACTAAAACTTAGGTTAGCCTAAACAGCTAGCATGTAGCTAAAATATTAGCTAAACTCCAACACAGCTTTAAAAATCTAGCTAAAACAGTCCAAAAAACTAGCAGAATGCTAATTTTTTAAACGTTAAAACTGCAACTTTTCAACATAATTATGAATAATAAAAAAGCAGTAATATTATTTCAGAATAAATCAACTTAAACCTTGAATAACTTTCAATATTTTATTCTCCATAAAAACATATTTTGTCAAAATTATACAAGTTAAAAATTAGTACAAAATTACATCAGGTCATTAATAACCATAAAATCATCTGGAAGAATTACCCAGAGGGCAGGATCCGGCCCCAGGGCCTTGAATTTGACACATATAGTGTAGAATGTCTTTTATTTTGAAAGTGAGTCATGCAAAGCTGTGTCAAAACTTATAAACTATTTTACTTAAAAAACAAAAAAAAGCTATTTTCTCTCCATGTTCAATCGTTTCATTAAATGTATGACGTCAGTAGCAAAAACATGAATATTAATCAGTATCTTATTTTTCTTAAGGGTGAGTGAAGACTTTGTGGCTCCTGCTGGGTTTTGGTTGCGAGAAATCGACCCAAACGACACTTTAAGTGTTGAAGGTTCCTGGAATAAACAGACAGAGAAGGTTGATAGTTATCAGGGAAAGCTGACTGGAAAGCCTTCATCAACCTTTCAATCTTTCAAATGTTTTGGGTTCCGTTGAAAGTTTCGCGTGATTCTTACTTTTGTTCAATTTTAGGTTATTCTTTAGACCAGTGGTCGGTAACCTTTAACAGTAAAAGAGCCATTTCGCCTTGTTTTCTGCTGATCCAAACCTAGAAGGAGCCTCATTGACTTACAGTACATTAGCTTTTAAGAAATTTGGATTTGCATTCATAACCTTCTTTTTTTTTTTTTTTTTTTAATTGGATTAATGTCTATTTCTGGCTCAGAAAAAGAAATAAAAATATATAAAAAGAAACTTGCATCTTTCAAAAAGGTATTTTTTTTATGTTTTTAACTTTAGTAGTAAAAATGCAAGCTCGTTGCTTAATTACTAGCTGAACTTCAAATTAGCATAACATTTCTCTGTAAATTAAATCAGACAAAAATTTAAGCATGTTGCTGAAATAAAAGCTAAACTCAAAACTAGCCTAAAACCCCCAGTAGATAAGAAATTAGCTGAAAATGTTAGCATATTGCTAAAATAATAGCTAAACTCTAAATTAGCATAAAAAACTAATTAGAGGCCAAATCTGCCAAATAAAAAGCTAGCTTGTTGCTTAATTACTAGCTGAACTCCAAAATAGCCTAAAATTCCTCAGAAAACTAACTTAGTCGAAAACGTTTGCATGTTGCTAAAATAGAAGCTAAATTCTAAACTATCCAAAAAAAAATTCAGTAGATAACAAATTAGCTGAAAATGTTAGCATATTGCTAAAATATTAGCTAAACTCCAAATTAGCATAAAAAAACTAATCAGAGGCCAAACCTGCCAAAAAAAAGCTAGCTTGTTGCTTAATTACTAGCTGAACTCCAAAATAGCCTAAAATTCCTCAGAAAACTAACTTAGTCAAAAACGTTAGCATGTTGCTAAAATAGAAGCTAAATTCTAAACTATCCAAAAAAAATTCAGTAGATAACAAATTAGCTGAAAATGTTAGCATATTGCTAAAATATTAGCTAAACTCCAAATTAGCATAAAAAAACTACTCAGAGGCCAAACCTGCCAAAAAAAAGCTAGCTTGTTGCTTAATTACTAGCTGAACTCCAAAATAGCCTAAAATTCCTCAGAAAACTAACTTAGTCAAAAACGTTAGCATGTTGCTAAAATAGAAGCTAAATTCTAAACTATCCAAAAAAAATTCAGTAGATAACAAATTAGCTGAAAATGTTAGCATATTGCTAAAATATTAGCTAAACTCCAAATTAGCATAAAAAAACTAATCAGAGGCCAAACCTGCCAAAAAAAGCTAGCTTGTTGCTTAATTACTAGCTGAACTCCAAATTAACATAAAATTTCTCAGAAAACTTAGCCAAAAGCGTTAGCATGTTGCTAAAATAGAAGCTAAAATTCTAGATTAGCCTAAAAACTCCAGTAGGTAACACATTAGCCAAAAACATTAGTATGTTGCTAAAATAATAGCTAATCTCCAATTTTTTTTAAATTACTATTATTTTATATTTCTTCAGCCAGAGAGCCACCATGGAGAGATGAAAGAGCCACAGGTTGCAGACCTCTGATTTAGACTCTACCATTTTGAACTAGAAAAGAACAACTTTAATAATTGTGGTGCTTCCAAATTTTTGACTGAGGGGATGAAAACTGATTGCATAAACTTCATAATTGTGGATTTAATTTATAAATTCAAAGATTTGTTGGTTGTGGCAGATTGGCTGTTACATAAGTCTGGTCGTTTATTTGCTCCGGCTTGTGAGGTTTAGTCAGGAAATGGAACGTTTGCACATAAAATTGCTTCTCCATTGATTCCACGGCGCGCTCCAGTCTAGATTCTCAGAAACTGGATGAAGTATTCATTATAAACGTCGACAAAAGTTGAAGCTACATGTATAATACAGGGAAATTTCATGGGAGTTTTCCTGAATGAAGCCATAAATGCTGCAGCGGCTGCTGCAGTGCTGCCGGCTGCTTGAGGGCTGCAGTGTTTTACCGAGTTTGCTGAAGACAAGTTTGACTTTATTTTTATTGCTGTAAATTCCGTGCTTTCAAAAACTCTCACTGGGTGTTTGTCTGCATTTTTCTCAGATTTGAAGCTGCAAGAAAAAGGCTGGAGAAATTCAGCACAAGCGCCAGCTGCTTCGCAAATGTGTGCGCTGATTTATTGCATGTATTAGTGCGTCACCACACAACACCTTCTTTCAGTCCTATTTGCATGAATAATGAGGGATGAATGTTGCCTTCTCAAAACAATTCTTGTTTTTTTATCCTCTTTTATGTTCAAATAATTAATAAAACCACATTTGATGGTCGAACGTTCAGGTGAAAATGTTTTATTTTGGCAGGTTGTGTTGTGACGGGACACCCCCCAGCGAGGGCAGACGCTGCCATGCCCTTTGGTTGTCTGACACTCGGAGAGAAGAAGGATTACAACAGTCCGTCGGAAGTGACTGACAAGTATGACCTCGGGCAGATTGTTAAAACGTGAGTGCGTCCGTGGGATTCCAAACGAGCCGGGTCCCTGTCTGCGCTGCGCGCTGACGTGTGTTTTCTTCGCAGAGAGGAGTTTTGTGAGATTTTCCGAGCAAAGGACAGGAACACCTTGAAAATGTACACGTGTAAAAAATTCCACAAAAAGGACGGACGGAAAGTGAGGAAAGCTGCCAAGAATGAGATAATGATCCTAAAGATGTAAGTAAGAGGGTTTTTCTTTGAGGCACAAAGACGGGTCGATTTTATCCTGAAGAGGACAAAATGGATTTTTGCTTAGGAGAAACACACTAGAAAGTACACAAAACAACACTGTACTAACAGTTTACCAATTCAATGAAAACAGGAAAGTACATTAGATATAATCTAATTAAAGATAATAAAATTTAAAAACAATATTAAAGTGTCACCAAACAGGGCAGTTGGAGGCTGACTCCATTCTCATCCCAGATTTGAAAAAATGCCTAAAAGGGGGCGGGGCTAGTGGAGCCGGATGTTGGGACTTGGATCTAGATCCAACTACAAGGCGCAGTTCTTGCACTATTTACAGCTTAGTTTTTAGAGATAATAAAAATGTAATAAACCAAAACATCAATCGTTTTCTAAACTTTAATTCGATCCATGTTTTGTGGAAATCGGTTAAAAAATGTGGGAGCTGGCTTGATTTTTGTGGTTGATGCCGGCCCAATCCAGTAACATATATCCATGCTCAGGATGCTGCTTTTGCAACGCCCGACAACGGGACTGCCGGCGCAGCTGAGGGTTTGCTGGTCTGAAGGTGGTAAAAAAGCTGCTAGCATCATAGCTAATAAAGGCTAACGTATTAAACAAACAATCCTGAGTGAAATATTCAGAGTAAATCCATCACCAGGATGGAGTTTGCAGGATATAACGCCAACTGCACTCAACCTCTGATCCCTAACTTCCAAGTCCACTGGAAAGTTGTGTACTTTCAGTTGACAACTGAAACCATTACACCTACGAGCCATACTAAAGCTAACGACCGACCGTTACCAAATCAAAGATGGGCGGGGCTTTTATACTGGAGCTCAGAGCTTGATGACGACAAACTTCTGGGACTTACATCAAATGACCAATCACAAAATTCACCTTTAATACCTCGTTTCAACCTGTAGGGAGCAGCACACAGATGGTTTTAGGCTATATTTTGAAGAATTGAACGAGTTTATTTTAATTTGTCAAAAATTTGGCAACAACTAACAGACAGCTCTTTTAAAGCCCCATTTATGGAGATCAACAGCCAAAAAAAAGTTGATTTAATGTTTGGTGATCCTTTAAGTAAGACTTCATATGGGGAGAAATCCTCTTCCAAACACTGACATGTCATATTATTTTATAGTATGAAATCATGGTCATGTACAGGAATTATGACTACTGATTACTTCAGTATTAGGAGTCAATTTTGCTTAAACTTTAAAGAAATTTCCTAAAAGATAAAAAAAAAAAATCAAATTTTTCTGTTTTTAACACCAAATAAATAAATAAATATAGTAAATAAATATGTTAATAAAGTTTATTATTATTATTATTATTATTATTATTATTATTATTATTATTATTATTATTATTATTATTATTATTATTATTATTGTAGTTCTAAACTCAAAACTCAAACTTGAATCAAATGGAAGAATCGAAATAAAAAAAAAAAAAAAAGAATCGAATTGATTCAGGCTCTGAATCGTTTCTGGAAATTATAATCGATACTAATAAATAAAAATTACCCGACATAAGTGATGGTGGAACTTTGTATAGCTAAAGTATTCTAGGGTGAAATCAGTCTCTGGAAGCAAAGTTTGAATATTTCCATTGTCGGATTTGTGATGTTTTCTGTTCTTTTGTTCTTCTGTTCTCATTTGTTTTTATTGTTTCATGGTTTTTTTTTTTTTTTGTTTTGCTTGAAGTTTTAATATTTTTTCCTTAAATTTGGTCTAGTGTGGCCTTCCTTTGGAGTGGTTTTTAATATTCTCTCAACTGTAACCTGGAAAATTCTAAAATTGCTGCATCTTTATCACTTTCTTGTGTTTTATTTATTTAAATATTGTTAATAAAGTGCAGGTAATTTTGTACATAAGTACAAACCTTTTCTTCACATTCTATTCAATTTTACTTTTTTTTGTTTTGTTTTCGTAACCTCTTTCTTTCTTTTCTCAAAAGTCCCGGCCTTTTTCCAGGCTACAGTTGTAAATGAGAATAGTGTTCTTCATCTGTCCAGCCTGGATAAATAAAAGTTAAAAAAAAAAAGTTTGCATATCCAGACTCAAAAACAGATTTTCCCCCAGAGCAGTGTACACGATTAACAAAACATGAACATCAATAATTTGAAAAATAAAAGCAATATGTAGCAGCTCAGAGGTATGAAGTGAAAGAAATATTACTTTTACTACTGGTTTCCTTGTGCAAAACATGTATTTATTTTTACAGTTATCCCTTAAAATGTCGTTTTTATTTTACACAAATATGTATATATATTCTGTTTATTTTATTTTATTTTATTTATTGGCTGGAGAGCTCCTTATTATTGTTCAACAATGACAATAAAATGATTCTGATTCACATGTATTTGTAAAGTACATAAATAGGCAAAAAACATCCAAATTATTGGGAGAAATTGAGTTTTTTAGTGAGGTCAACCCCAGCAACCTTTAAAAAATGATAATAGACATGACATAAATAAGTGAAAGCAAGACTACCAAAAGTTTAAAGCAGAAGTCAGCAACCTTTAACAGTAAAAGAGCCATTTGGGTTCGTTTTCCACTGATCAAAACCTTGAAGGAGCCGCTTTGACTTACGTTAGCCTTTAACAAATTTTGATTTTCATCCATAACCTTCTTTTTGTTTTTTTTAATAAATATGAATGTCTGCTTTTGTCATGAACAAAAGCAAAAAAAAATAAAAATAATAAAAATAAGCTAGCATCTCTTAAAAAGGGATTTTTTTTTTTACGTTTTTAACTTTAGCAGCAAAAAAGCTAGCTCGTTGCTTAATTACAAGCTGAACTTCAAATTAGCATAACATTTCTCTGTAAATTAAATCAGCTAAAAATTTTAGCATGTTGCTGAAATAAAAGCTAAACTCAAAATTAGCCTAAAACCTCCAGTAGATAACAAATTATCCAAAAATGCTAGCATATTGCTAAAATATTAGCTAAACTCCAAAGCAAAAAAGACTAATTAGAGGCCAAATCTGCCAAAAAAAAAAAGCTAACTTGTTGCTTAATTACAAGCTAAACTCCAAAATAACCTAAATTCCTCAGAAAACTAACTTAGTCAAAAACGTTAGCGTGTTGCTAAAATAGAAGCTAAATTCTAAATTATCCAAAAAAAAGTTCAGTAGATAACAAATTAGCTGAAAACATTAGCATTTTACTAAAATATTAGCTAAACTTCAAAGCATAAAAGACTAATTAGAGGCCAAATCTGACAAAAAAAAGAGCTAACTTGTTGCTTAATTACAAGCTAAACTCCAAAATAACCTAAATTCCTCAGAAAACTAACTTAGTCAAAAACGTTAGCATGTTGCTAAAATAGAAGCTAAATTCTAAATAATCCAAAAAAAGTTCAGTAGATAACAAATTTAGCTGAAAACATTAGCATTTTACTAAAATATTAGCTAAACTTCAAATTAGCATAAAATTTCTCAGAAAATGTAGTCAAAAACATCAGCATATTGCTAAAATAGAAGCTGAAATTCTAAATTATCAAAAAAAAAAAATCAGTAGATTAAAAAATAGCTGAAAACATAACCATTTTACTCAAATATTACCTAAACTTTAAATTGTCCTAGAAACCCCACTATAAAACAAATTAGCCAAAAACGTTAGTATGTTGCTAAAATACTAGCTAATCTTCACCCAAAGAGCCGCTATAGAGATTAGAGACCCATATGTGGCTCTGGAGCCGCAGGTTGCAGACCCCTGGTTTAAATCCATGACACCACTGAAAAAGTCACTTCATCGAAACATTTTTTTATAATCTTGATTTTGTGGTTTTGCTGCTTCTACTTACATTCTGATCTCTTTTAAAAGGGTGAAGCATCACAACATCCTTCAGCTGGTTGATGCCTTTGAAACGAAGAAAGAGTACTTCATCGTCCTGGAGCTGTAAGTAACATCGGCCGCCGCTTCCGTCCCGTTATTGTCGGACGTGTCGCTGCTAACGCGTTTGCTGCAAACTGAAATGTTGTCAGAGCGACAGGAAGGGAGGTCTTCGACTGGATCCTAGATCAAGGTTACTACTCGGAGAGGGACACCAGCAACGTGATGAGGCAGGTGTTGGAGGCTGTAGCATACCTGCACTCCCTGAAGATCGTCCACAGAAACCTAAAGGTACACTGTGCTAGTGAAAAACAGCAAAACTTCACCAACGTTAATAATAAAAAAAAAAAGTGTGTGGATAACCTTGAAAGAAAATGGAAGCCCACTGACGTGTTGAAATGAATTGTCTCACATGTGCAGCTGGAGAACCTGGTTTATTTTAACCGGTTGAAGCACTCCAAAATTGTTATCAGTGACTTCCAGCTTGCGAAGCTCGAAAATGGACTAATTAAGGATCCATGTGGGACTCCAGAGTATCTCGGTGAGCAACACAAAACTTTGCTTGCTTTATTAATAGTCGATTAAAAGACGGTAAATTGTACATGTTTGGATTTTTGAAAGAGAAAGGAGCATGTGAACGGACTGCTTGTATTTTTTTCCCCCAAAGCTCCTGAGGTGGTTGGACGACAGAGATATGGACGACCTGTGGACTGCTGGGCCATCGGCGTCATCATGTATATACTGTACGTCACTTAATCATTTATAGAATACATAAATGTTGCTTCAATCGTTTAAAATTGAATTTTTATTAAATATGGAAACATTTAATGACACTTTTATTTATTTAATAGCAATTTTAAACAATTAATAACACATTTATTTCATTTTTTATATTAAAATGTATAGTTTTAAACATATATTTGTTGTTTTCCAATCTTATTTATTTAATGCAACTTTGAAATAATTAATTATACATTTATTTCACTATTTCATAATAAATATGTTTATTTTAATGTTTCTGTTTGCGCCTATACTGGGACATGAAATAATTAAATATGTCACAAAATATTTAAATGGGATTTTTTTGTGCTATTTTAATGCCATATATATTTAGAAATGTAATTATTTAATGCCACTTTTAAATAATTATTGACACATTCATTTTTAATAATTTAATGGTTTATATATTTATTTAGATTTGTTTCTTTTGGCCCACACTGGCCATGAAATATTTAAATATGTAGTGAAATATTTGAATGTGCTTTTTAATGTCTATTTTAAGATTTTAATGCCATATATTTATATAATGCCACTTTTATTTATATAATGCAGATTTTAACTAATTAATGACACATTTGTTTAATTAAGTTATGTAAAATTCATTTATTTTAATTTGTTGATACATGAAATAAGTAAATATGTCATGAAATATTTAAATGGGCTTTTTTAGCGCTATTTAGATATTTTAATGCCATATATATTTAAAAATGTAATTATTTAATGCCACTTTTTAATAATTATTGACACATTAATTTTTAATAATTTAAATGCTAATATATTTATTTAGATTTGTTTCTTTTGGCCCACACTGGCCATGAAATATTTAAATATGTAATGAAATATTTATATAATCTATTTTAACATTTTAATGCCATATATTTATTTAATGCCACTTTTATTTATAAAATGCAAATTTTAACTAATTAATGACTTATTTGTTTAATTATTTCATGTAAAATTCATTTATTTTAATTTGTTGAAACATGAAATAATTTAATATGTTATGACATATTTGAATGTGCTTTTTAATCTCTATTTTAATATTTTAATGCCATATATTTATTTTAACATTAATTTATTTAATGGCACTTTAGTTTATTTAACACCAATTTTAAATAATAAATGACACATTTATTTCAGCATTTTATAACGTATAAAATTATTTCATTTTGGCTCATTTAGTCCTCCATACCTAATATTCTCCTTAGATTATTTCTATAACAAAAGAATGAAAGATTTTGTCTAATGCAAAACATGTCCCTGCATCTAAAGTTTGTCGGGGAATCCTCCATTCTACGACGACTCTGAGGAAGAGGACTCTGACAATCGAGACAAGAACCTTTTCTTAAAGATTTTGTCAGGAGACTATGAATTTGATTCCCCATACTGGGACGATATTTCTGATTCCGGTAAGAGACTGTTATTTCTGTTAAGCACCTCACGGATGATTTGTCTGTGGGGCAAAAAAAAAAAAAAAAAAAAGTCGTCACTTTTCCTCTTCTTTTTGTGTTTAAAAGCCAAAACCCTTGTGGCATCTTTGATGGAAGTGGACCAAGATCAGCGGCTGACTGCACAGGAGGCTATAGCCCACGAGTGGTGAGGATTTCATATGATTCATTTCAGCTTGGCAAGTCACTTCTGAAAAGCTGAGAAGGTGACGGAGCCGAGGGAGAGCTCCCCCCTTTAACGGGATATGACCCCTAGCAGATTCAGAGAAAGCAGTGATCTGTGGAAATTAGTTCCAGATTTCTGATAAAAATTAATGACATAAGTGACTCAGGGTGACTTAAAGAAGTAACTTCACTCAAATGAAATGAATTTGAGAGGGATGCTTGTTCCTGAAGCCAAACTTTGAGTCTGACAGACGAAGGTTCAGCCTCCCACTCTGTTTTTGGCACAATAAAGAATGACAGAGACGCCTGCAGTCCAAGAGTGAAGAGAGAGTTCTCTCTGAAAATGTGAAACTACAGGAACTCTATAAAAGAAAGAAACAAGAGGCGTGATGGTAGCAGTCATGGCTAAAACATCACAAAAATACAAGGACTTAGACTTTAAAATTCTACTAAAAATATGATTTATGTCTAATTGGTGGTGTATTTTTATGATTGTGTAAAAGAATCTATCTGACACTACAGCAACTCCCAAACTTGTTAGTAACACGTAAAAAAAACATTAGCCGCGTTAGTGGATTCACAAAAACACCCAACCTTTTTTGCAACTGGTATAAAACAGATGGATGTTGCTATAACAAACGCCACTGTGACCACACTAACTCTCAAACTTGTTATTAAAGCCAGGTTGACACTGGCCATGTAACCAAGCATGTCGCCCTAAGCGAAAAAATGAATTTGGCGCCCCCTGCAGGATCTTAGATTCAGACGTCTCAGCTCAAACAGATATTCTGCATTTGTAGACACACACGCTTAACTGACTGTGACACCATTGAGCCAATGTTTGAGAGGAAAGTAGGGGGATTGCAACTTTTAGGAGTTTCAGGAAAAAAAAACACACTAGATTCATAGTTAAAGTCTTTGTCGACCAAAAAAGAAAAAAAAATAGACTTTCCAAGCAATTTTATCGAAGTAAAACAGACAAACATCTGCTTTCAGCCCGAGTTTCCTCCGCTTCCTTTTTTCATCCTTGGAAGTTTTAAAGAAGCACTAACAGCGGCAACACCGCACGCCCCTCTCCTCCCCCAAACTCAGCTTAGACAGCAACGATAGGAAGGGAGGGTTATTGATTACATTAAACTTTTGAATTTTTTTTTTTTTGCATGAAATGAGTGGTGCATCAAACTGTTTAACAAAACAAAACAAAAAATTAATTTATAATCATTTTTATTTGGCATCCCCTCCTGCAGATGGAAACCTAGGCGGCCGTCTAGGTTGCCTATGCCCCGGTCCGGTCCTGCATATTAAAGGGCACGCTAACGCGGTTTCTTGAGCAAAACTATACTCCATGGTGTTCATGCTGGATGAGCAGGAAGTGGCTTTTTCTTATTTTTCTTTTGCTACTGTTTGTTAGCACATGTCCGCCACCTACAGTTTGCACCGAGAAGCTTGGTGTGAAATGTTAAAGCAGTGGAAATCTTATGACTCTTGCTCCAGGCTTTTTTCTTTCCGAAACAAAAGACATGATGTCATAGAAATCCATCTGGGCACAAACCACAATCATTAATTGGCTTCATGATCAATCAATCTTCAAACAGTTGACGCTTCTGTGAATTAAAAAAGATACCATCCATGTGTCACTTATTAAAAAGGAGTCCGTGATTGGTCAAAGTCTGACCTGGTTTGGCTTTCAATGGGGGTACGTTTTGTACGTAGAGCCAAAAAATGGTCTTAAAAATGTTTGTAGCTACACAGGAATGTGTAGAGTGCTTCAACAAAAAGATTTTTGTTTGCTTGAATGTGCATTGTAAAGGCTAGTGTTAGCATAGCTTTAGCTGCATTGGCATATTCTCAATGCTTGTAACTGACAACTTTGCAACACATAAAGAAATAGACCGACTTATACCGATAAAACAAACGTTACTGTGACTACGCTAGCTACCAAAATTGTTAGTAACGGATGAAAAACAGTCCACCATTTCTGCATGTTAGCCATATTAGCATATTCACATTAGCATCCAGTTTTGTTTTCAACACGCAAAGGAATAGACTGACTGATACTGATGAAACAAACGTTATTGTGACCACACTAACTACCAAAATAGTTAGTAACATGTAATAAAAAAGTCCAATATTGCTACACATTAGCCACGTTAGCATATTCACATTAGCATCCAACTTTGTTTGGAACTTGTAAAGGAATAGACTGACTGATAATGATGAAACAAACTTTATTGTGACCATGCTAACTACAAAATTTGCTAGTAACACATAAAAAAGAACAGTCCACCATTGTCTATATGTTAGCCACATTAGCATAATAACATTAGCATCCAACTTTGTTTGCAACACGTAAAGGAATAGACTAATACTGATAAACGTTAGTGTGACCATGCTAACTACCAAAATTGTTTGTAACGCCTAATAAAAAAAGTCCAACATTTTTACACATTAGCCACGTTAGCATATTAACATTAGCATCCAACTTTGTTTGGAACTTGCAAAAGAATAGACTGACTGATACTGATAAACGTTAGTGTGACCATGCTAACTACCAAAATTGTTTGTAATGCCTAATAAAAAAAGTCCAACATTTTTACACATTAGCCACGTTAGCATATTAAGATTAGCATCCAACTTTGTTTGCAGCACGCAAAGGAAAAGACTGACTGATACTGATGAAACAAACGTTATTGTGACTACGTTAACTCCCAAAATTGTTAGTAACATAAAAAAAGAACTCTCCACCATGGCTACATGTTAGCCACATTAGCATATCAACATTAGCATCCAACTTTGTTTGGATCTCAAAAACACCATTCTGACAGAGCGTCTTGTACTTCTCAAAGTCGCTTTGACATCAGTAAACATAACCAGCGTTAATTAATTAATTAATTAATTAATTTTTTGAAAAAAATAAAAAATATGCTTTTAAGTACACCCTGTAGTGAAATTTTTAATGTAGTTGATTTAAATTTCCCTGTTCTTAAAGATTCTGAACCTAAATATTTGAGTTCATTCTTAGCAAGCCGTCATATTCTCTGACAAAAATGACAGATTTGTTTTCCTGAGCAGCCACTATTCCCAGCATCTCACCCTTTTTCATCTGATGTTGACGTCACCAAAATCCCAAGCCTTAAACCTGAAACCTCTGCAGGAAAAGTCAGTGTGAACATCTAAGTCACAACAAGTCACAACGTCAAGAGCTTGCTTTGAAGTCTGGGTGCAGAAATGTAAAATGAGGGTGTAAAAAAAAAAAAAAAAAAAAATCTTGGCAAATCAACTCTATCAGGAGGTAATGTCAGCTGAAAGTCAAAGGAAAACAGCTCAACAAAGGAGCAAGCCTTTTTCGTTTCTGGAGGCTGATAACAAACCTTAGTTTGCTCTTCCTCTTTTTTCTCGACTAATGATAATTTATTATAAAGTTAAAACTTTGCAGAAGGTGCTCTTATCACACATCATTGCAGACTAATTAAAAACTCTCCGAATCACAGAAAGACTGCCTTAAAGCGCCCGTCTTTGAATTACAGTCAACCAATGAGATGGTCTGTTCTTCCTGATGATCTTCTTTTATAAGAGGGTCAACACAAATCCCGTTCGCTGTGACTCTGTCGCCTCTTCATTCCACACGGCGCAGAAGTGGATGTTCTTTCAAATCTGTCGCGCTTTTGTGAGAGATCTTGTGACTGCGGTGAAATGAATGTGTGGATCCAAACACAGCTGCCATGAGGCGGGTTCTGTACTGTCAGCTCAGAGATGCAGCGTGAGAATTACAGAAGAGGGAGCAGAGACTCAGAGAGTGCAACGTCTGAACAGTCTTTGAACGCACCGTTTAATCCTGTCTCCATATTTGAAGGTAAAACTTGTAAAGGAAACACAAGTAACTGTTACCTTATGGGATAAAGTGTTTCTTTTATCCAAAAAAGTCAGCAAAAAACAGCAGTAAAGTACAAATAAATGCATTTTTTAAACTCTTTTTTTTTTTTAGAATAACCAAAATCTGCACATTTCTTAGAACGGTTTTCATGATTGATTCAAGAAGTGTTACTCTCTTCTCTCCCCAAGGATTTCTGGGAATGCTGCTTCAGACAAAAACATCAAAGATGGCGTCTGTGCACAGATTGAGAAGAACTTCGCTAAAGCTAAGTGGAAGGTAACGTCTTAAGTGAATATATTTGCTCATACTTGGCTAGTTTTAAAGTTTTAATTTTTTAGTTTTTTTTTTTGGTTGTGACATTTATCTATTTTTTAAAGGGGCCATACCATGATTTTCTTACTTCTTTCAGAGTAAACTGTGTCCATATATATGATCATATATTACTTTTGGAGCATTAAAAAAACATTATTTATGAAATATAAGTTGTTTTTTTACCCCTTTAAATTCTACGAGGCTCCACCTTTTGCTCCTTGAGGGCTCCACCCATTTCATGATGTCATGATGTCATCCTACACCCTGAAACAAAAAAAACAAAAAAAAAACAACAAAAAATAAAAAAGATAAAATATTAATGTATGTACTGGTTACACCAGACATTTATCCTTAAAATTTTGCATGGGCTGAATTGCGATGGCTAATGGTTTCAATTTGTGGAGAAATTTGGTCCAAAAATGCAGACAACAAAACGGGATGAATATTTCAGTATTTATTGAAATGATGAGAACATTGTTCTGATTAGCACTGACTGTAAAAGTTTCCTTTCTCTTTGAAGCATTGTTAATCTCTGTATAAAAAAGTTTTTTTTGCTTTAATGTGTATCATTTTCCTAGAAAGACCTTTCATGCTCAAAAATCCACGTTTAAACCAGTTCTTTCAATTCGTCACTCACATTTTACATCAGGAAAAAGTCAGCTCCCATTCTCCTGCTTCCACCAGGAAATAGTCTCCTCCCTTTCTTCACCAGGAAATTTTCTGCTCCCTCTCTCCTGCTTTTTGCAAGAAATAGTCTTCTCCCTTTCTTAAGCAGGAAATAGTCTGCTTCCTCTCTCCTGCTTTCACTAGGAAATAGACTACACCTACTCCCCTGCTTCCACCAGGAAATAGTCTACTCCTTCTCTCCTGCTTTTGCCAGAAAATAGTCTGCTTCCTCTCTCCTGTTTCCACCAGGAAATACTCTGCTCCTTTTCTCCTGCTTCCACCAGGAAATAGTCTGCTCTTTTTCTCCTGCTTCCACCAGGAAATAGACTACTCCTTCTCTCCTGCTTCCACCAGGAAATAGTCTGCTCCTTCTCCTCTGCTTCCTCCAGGAAACAGTCTGTTCCTTTTCTCCACCAGAAAAAAAGTGTACTTCCTGTCTCCCAGCATCCCCGTCTGCTTGCACCTTTCGGATAGGATCAGGATCCATCCCAACACGTCGTGTAGATTTCTCACTAACCTGTTTTTTGACGTATTCCACCACACAAAGTTCGAACGCTAAATCGAATGAGCGTTTCTTGACCATCAGTTAGTCGGCTCACAACACAGACACTCTGTTTAAAGATATAGGACACTTTTTCAGGACTACGATGTTATCTTGTAGTTTTTGTCGTGGAAAAGCATGTTTATAAATGTATTTTGTCACATTTAGTTGATTTATTAGCTTAAATAAATGCTAAAATACATTTTTTTCCTACAGTTGCTGATTTCTAAAGCATGAAAGTGTCGATCACTTTCTTTCTCGTTTGCGATCTATCTTACAGAAAGCGGTAAGAGTGACCACTCTGATGAAAAGGCTCAGAGGACCCGACCAGGGTGACGCCGGGGCCGCCGGTGCCGCCGGAGGCGCCACAGCCGACGCCGGCGCCCCCGGCGGTGCTCCGGCTCCTCCTGCAGGAATGAGCGACGGCGCGGCCGCTTGCATCAAAGCGGCTCTGAAGGGAAAGACTCCTGACCCCCAGCCTGCGGCCCCCGCTGCGCCGGCCCAACCGGACGAGCAACAGCAGACGCGGTGCAATGGAGACGCTCCTCAAATGTTGCCACAAAGAAAAGAGGACTAGGATCCAATCAGGAGCGAGACCGAGGCCTCTGCCAACCAATAAGCACATTTTCAGCCAACAATTATATCACAAATACACTTCACCTTTTTGTCATCTGTAATATTAATAGTGTCGTCCCCTGTGTGCTTTTCTGTTCTTTTGTGTACAGCTCCCTTTGAAACTTGTGGCAAAGTATCTCTTCTGTAGTTTTTCTTCTCAAATGTGTATAAAGGCCGGCTGTTCATTGCCCATGGTGTGGTTTTGTGAAAGCTTTTTCATTAAGTTGTTGAACACATAGGATGAGTTTTCTCAATTAGCTGCTACTTTTTAGCTTTGAAACTAACGAGCCTGAGTTTATTTCTTGTGACTTAAAATTTTAAGTTGAGTGATCAAGTTACAGCTTTACTTTAGTGCATTTTAAAATAATTAAGGCACTAAATGCAACATTTTTGCGTATTTAAACATGTGCTCCAAAAGGAAATACCCAGCCAGCAAGGACAAGTGGGCCCCGCATGGTTCAAATGTGGGCCCCGATTGGGTTTGCAGTTTCTGTGGTGGCCCCTCCTGTGTTAGCTTAAGTGGGGACTCAGTGGGTTGGTTTGCTAGCGGACTCCGCTGTATAATACTTAATTTTAGCGAGCTTTGCTGTACCATGCTAGCAAGCTCCGCTCTAGCAGGCGAGCTAGCTTCGCTGTATCTTGCTAGCGAGCTTTGCTGTAGCAGGCTAGCGAGCTCCACTGTATCAAGCTTCTTTGTAACAAGTTCTGCGGTAGCGAGCTAGCTAACTCAGCTGCAATGAGTTCCGCTGCATCAAGCTTGCTAGCTTCACTGTAGGAAGCCATCAAGCTCTGCTGTAGCGTGCTAGCTAGTGAGCTCTGTTGTAAAATGCTAGCCAGCGAACTCTGCTGTATCGCGCTTCGTTGTAGCGAGCTTCGCTGTAGCAGGCTAGCTAGCTCCGCTGTGACGAGCTCCGCTATATCTAGCTAGCGTGCTCGATAGTGTTGTCTGCTGTTGTGCGCTCGCGAGCTCCGCTGTAGCATGTTACTTAGCGATCTTCACTGTTGCAATCTTCGCTGTTTCGAGTTTTGCTGCATCGAGCTTCATTGTAGCGAGATTGCGAGTTCCACTATAGCGACCCCCGCTCTATCGAGCTAGTAAGTTCCGCCATATCGAGGTTTTCACGTGGTTTGAAAGTGGGCCCACCATTTTTACCCTCTTCTAAACCATACGGGGCCCATCTGTCCTCGCTGGCTGGGTAGTTTAATGAAACTACAACTTTGTATGCTTTTAGAATTTGGAGCATAACTGAGTTTAACATAAAGAAAAATATTTTTTTGTGCTGAATAAGACATTTAGTTGAGGCAAATTACTTAATAATAATGTTTTATTTGTTAAGTGTAACTTGACAGCAGCCTAAGGAGAATTTCGGCAATTTAACCCAACTTAAAATTTTAACACATCAAGGCGGTATATTTTAAGTTAAAGTGCCTTATTAATATTTGTTGCAATCATGTTTTCACACCTGGTCATTATTGTTTTAACCACTTAATAGATCTTTTTTTAAGGTTGCAGGTGGCAAATTGAATTTTGTGTTTTGTTCTCTTTTAAAGGTTGACAAAAAAATAAATAAAAAGAATAAGTTTGGAGTATTTTATGTGACGTCTCTGTGGCTGTTGTAAAATGTGTTGAATAAATTAAGAGTTTATTGCAGAGCTCACACACTGTTAGTATGTTTATTTGTAATGTTAATGCATACATGTGTGTATTTTTTATTGTTTGTGTACAAGGCAACATTTAGCTGAGCTAAAAGCGTTGCTGCGTTGCTTGTGAATAAATAAAATAAGCAATATAGGTATTGCTTAGATTTTGTTTTTTCTTTCAGTGACATTCCTTTGGTTTTTACAAAACACATTTTTAATGTAATATATATAAAAAAAGAATGTATCTAATAATCAGAAATGTAAAGTGTTTGAACACTTTATAGTGTTCACACAACAAAAATTTGTTTTTTAAAGAGTCCTATAAAATATTGCTACACATGCTGCGATTATTTGAATATTACATATAATCTAGATGAAAATCTAACATAAAATATGCTTTTTTTTCAAAACAAGTCAAAGTTTTAAATTTTCTTGTAGATAATCCCCCTAAAAATCTTTATTATTTCATAATCTCTTGTAAAAGCAATTTTTATGTTAAATAATAAAATAATTAATTTGATTAATGATTGTGCTACAATTTGACTGAGATTTAACATGTATATAAATTAATATCTGTGCCACTAAAACTATAATTAAAAACTTGATTATAAAGTAAAAAACAAGTGAATGAATGTTTTGTTGTTTATCAAATGTAAATGACTGTAGCAGTCAAGAGAAGCAATAACCAACGCCGCCAGCAGAGGGCGCCAGAACAGACGTGTGACGTCAACAGTGCGTAATTTCAGGACGAGAAGAAGAAGAAGAGTCGGCTCGTCTTCCTCTTCATAAGCTAAAAGAAAGGAACTTCGGCCTCTATTTGTATCTTTTTATTTAGCTCAAGCCTTAAACTGTGGAAATTGTTTCTATTTGGACTTGGAATTTAGGAGGAGCAAGGTAAGTGAAAGAAAAAAGCTAAACATGAACCGGAGTGGTGGAAAATAGAGCTTGTTAAACTAAGATGCTGCTCATCAGCAAGCTAGCGCGTAGAAGCTTTACGAAAGTAACGAGACGGTACCTTTAAACAAATAGTCTTGTAACTCTGTTCTTATCCTGGTGGACTAAAATGAATTATTTCTAATTAAACTGTATAGGTTCTAGTCATTCTACGTCTGTTTTTGCTCTGAATTCTTGTGCTGCAAAGTCAGTTAGGAGTCCCTCGCGGGCCGTTCTTGTTGTGGCGTAGATGAAGGCCTCGCGCTGCTGCGTTCTGCGGCTATTCGAATTCCGCGCTAGCAACCTTTACCTTCATTTATCTCTTATTTTACGTTTTCTGTATATAATTTATGTAATTTTCTTCATTGTTTGCGTGACATAGTTCTATATAAATCCTAGTGTCTAGTTTACAATCTGTGCATAGACCTATTTGTGTTATTGAATGATCATTGAACCTGTCAACTGTCAAACTCATTAACAACACCACAATGATGGAAACATTTGATGTTCCTTTTAGGTGGGATAAGTTCTTATAAACATGTGGAACGGCCCAGGACCCGGTCCAAGGGGAGGACCCCCGTTTCGGTGAGCTCCAATCTGTATACTTTAATACACAGGGTTGAAATTAAATGTCAACAAAAAAGTAAGGAGTCAATGTAGGGGTTGTGTTTCCTCCTATTATGTATCTTGATACAAGGTCTACAAGTCAATATATAAAAGATTCAACTAAATTTGTGATATGATGCAGTCCATTTTTTTTTTTCTCTACGGATATAATCAAGATATATATTAATTCGGCATTTAAAAACATATATATATATATAACTGAGAAACTTTGTATTTTCTTACTGGCTTTTTTTTAAGCAACAAAAGCAAGACAAAATAGAAAAAAAAACCTAACTTAGTTATAAGAACATTTTTTATATATATAAGTTTTGGTCAATTTTATACCTTTTATCAACACTATCTTGTTTGTATTTGTGGTTTTCAACAAATACTGCTGTTACTTTTATAACTAGATCAATTTTTTGAATCTATCTGAATCATTTGCATCCCGAAATAAATGGTTTCTCACAATATGAACTCAGTCAATTTTGCTTGGATGTATCTTTTGGTTCACTATTTCTAAATTTATCTGATTTTTAAAAATGCACTGTTACTAAATTACCAAAAACTGGTTGTAATGAAGCCAAGCAGAAGTTGTATAGTTTTTAATTTATGGTACGCTCGTGGGCAGATCTGTGGTACGGGTTACACCCCTAATTTAGAGACTAAAAGTATTGAATAATGTTGACAGTTGGGATGCAACAATACAGTTTTCTTATGGTTCTATACGTACCTCGATAGAAAAATAAATCCTGAGATGAATCCTACCAATCCACAGATGATGATTTATGTTCCAAAAAGAAATGCCGTAACAAAAATTCCTCTTTTTCAAGTGCACAATTCTTGCCACTTATTGCAGAATCACATTTAAATAGAACTCTTGTATACATGTAAACATTACAACTTATAAGAACTGTAAAAATGTAAGCAGTTCTCTTAAATTTGGACTGCTGGATGAAATACACAATCTAAACTAAACCAATTAAAAATATTTAGAACAGATTTACTGGCCCGAATAAACAGCAAAACAGGTAAAGTGCAGCATCCTTTAGCTGTCACTCCTTTACTCATGTACTTTTACATTTTTTTTTTTTGCAAAAAAAAGGATCTCTGTTGTTTCTAGCATTTAGCTAAAACTTTAATTATCAACTATCGTAGGAGAAGCAAGGTGGTGTTTGGCAGGGAGTGGGTGGGGATTTTAGCAGCAGGAACCATTAAGGCAAAATGTGTATTGTGAAAAATGTCGTATTGAATTGTCTGACGCGTTTTGAACGGTTTGGTTTTATATTGAATATTGTTGCATTCCTAGTTGACAGTAAATGGTAGTTTTATTTTTATCAGATTATACATTAAGTTAAAGCATCACCTAATGCGTATTTGTCTAAGTCACAGCCCGGGGGTTCTATTATTATTATTATTTTTTGTTAGTGTTAAGTGTTATCTTGCACTTATTTCTAACTTGTATAATTTTTAATGTATTTTTTATAGAGCGTAAAATATTGACAGTTATTTAAAGTTTAATGATTTATTCTGGAATAATATTCCTGGTTGTTTTTATTCATGTTTATGTTCAAAAGTTAGATTTTAAAAATGTAGTGTTAATCTGTTTGATAAATGTTTATCCTGTTCGGCTCGCGACCTAAGATGTGTTTTGGATTTTGGTTCCGTGTGTGATCGAGTTTGACACTCCTGACCTAATGCTTTTTGAATATAAACTTGATTACATTTTATTTGAGCGTTTATCTGCGAACGTTTTTCATTTACTTCACTTGAGCAGGTAAAATGTTTCGTTTTTTTTTCTAGTGGCAGCAAAAACTTGAAAATCAAAACCAAAAACTGTAAACTGGGGACCGAAAGTGAAGAGAGAAAAAAAAAAGTTGAAAATTCAAAACAGCAGCATTTACTAATGGATCAATTATTTTTCAATTGGTAAATTTTACATTTATTTTTTATTTTTTTGTTCAAGTTTTCAGGAGTTTTTTTTTTTTTTTTTTTTTCAAATTTTCAAGATTTATTTAAGTTACTGTTTTCAATCTGTTTTTTCATTCACTTCAAGCTGATCCTGATTTGACCTCACACTGCGCCTTCTACTGCTGCCAGTAAAATATTTACTTATAGTATTTAACATTAATCCAAATCAATCGCTAATGTATCTTAATATAAAGTTAAAAAAAAAAGGCTGCTGGTACATTTTCATTTAGGTTAAATGAAACTTAATGGACTTGATGGGTAACGAAATTACGTCAAAATGTCGTTGAATATTTCTCTTAAAATGAACATAGAGCCAATCAGTGATCAAGAATTGTGATTGGAACCCTCAAATATGATTCCTAAAAAAAGTCTATTTGAACAGTTTGTCCTTCTAAATTCACTGAACATATATTTTAAACTATTGCTGAAAATTATTAAATACTCTTGGCTTTTAAAAAGTTATATTTTTGTGGTAAAAAATGAAGTATTTAACATTCTAACTACTGAAGATGAAATGGAAATAGTCAGGTCTGAATGGAAGCCTGCTCCTTTGCTTAAAAAATAGAGAATTCTGTAAATATTTTGTTTTAAATAGTTAAATTTGCAGTAATATTCCGATCATTTGTCTTTCAGAGGAGATCACCGTGGAGAAATGTTTGGAGGCAGAGAAGGTTTTCCGCCAGATTTCAGAGGTAGAGACGGGATGAACTTTGGTCCGATGGGTCACATGGGCCCACGACCTCACCCGCCTATGGACATGAGGAGGATGGGAGGGCCGCCCATGAGGGGGCGGGACTTAGATCTACATGAAATGCATGAAAGGGAAGCCGGCAGAGATTTCTTCAGGCCCAGAAACGAGCCAGACATGAGTTTCGGGCGACACTTCGACATGCCAGTCAGAGACAAACCGATCAATCCACCAGGATTCCCGGGACCAGGCAGGGATTTAGACAACATGGGGGGGAGAGGGATGCCTCCACGGGAACCGAACCACAGATTTATGGACATGAGAGACAGAGATCCGCACCACTCTGACATGCCAAGGTTTGGGAATGCAGACGGAAGAAGAGGCTTTCCCATGGAAAGGAATGAGCCTTTTAGGGATATGTACGACAGGCCTCCTATGGGTCCTGGGAACACCGATCCCTTCAGCATGGACTTACCTCCGCATGAAAGGAGGATGATGGACACCGACAGACGAGGGCCGCCCCCCTTTAACCCAAGAGGCCGATTCGATTCAGATATGGATTTCAGGAATCGACCAGGTCCGCCTGTCGAGTTTAGAGGGAGAGATCGCTCGCCGTTGCGATTCGGAAAGAACGACGTTCCGCTCATGGACGAGGAAAGACCAGATTTACCTCCAGATGCTCCTAAAAGATCGGACTTCATGGCTGATGAGGACGATATGAGCCGAAGAGGGAATCTGGATTCAAGTGGCAGTCCTTTCATGGATTATCGGAGTGGTGAGGAACTGACTCTCGCTGAAGAATGGAAGAACCGTCAAAAAGACAGGCATCCGTATGCGGAGAAAGACGTCGGGAGCATCCCTGAGCCCACGTTCCCACCAGATTTTGGAAGAAATTTGGGCCCAAGAGATCCACCTCCTTTTAGTGACAGAGAAAAGCCAGGTTTAGGCTTCCCGGGAAAAGATCCTAGTTTCCCACGCAGGGATCACTTTCCTGCACTAGATATCCCACCTGTCGGCAACAAAGGTCCTCTTCCCGAAATGAGTCCTCTGAGTGGCCACCTGAATCGAGAAAGTAAGCCGTGGCTTGAAGCAAAGGACCCCAAATATTCTCCGAGTAAAGTGAGCGGTGCAGAAATGCCTCCTTATCAGAAGAAGAACCTGCCCCCGCATGAAGGTCAGGATCCGAGCGGCGGCTTTAAGGGGATGAAGGATGTGCCGCACGGCCAAGGTCCTTCCACGGCTACGCTAAGAGGAGAGTTCCAGAGCAGCTCCGCGCAGGCCAGAGACCAGGACTACAGGGACATCGATTACCGGACGGCAACTGGAAGAGTATTCGAGTACAAACACAAAGAGCTTCAACCACCAGAGAGTCTCAACAAAGATTCCAAACCAGTTCCTCCTTCGGAGTTCAGCGATTCTGCCTCCCAGGTACGTTTCTTCTTTCTTCGTCACCTGTTTGTCGTAAGATTGTTTGGCTTTTTTAAGCTTTGACGTTTCCTGAACGTTTCCTGGATCAAGGATCAAGATTACAGGAATGCATCAATGGAGGAGAAAGTTTCAAATATTATATCCATAACGGGAATTCCAAAGTCTGCAACAATGGAACAGGTAAATGGATCTCTAAAGGAACTTTGAGTAGACCAGGAGTCTGCAACCAAAACCCAGAGACAATCTCACTTTATCATTAAAATAATGCACAGTATTTATGCCTTTTTGTCAATTAAATATTGATTTATAAATGTAACTTAAATATTATGATAATAAATTACAACAGTGTCTATATATTTATACATAACAGTTGTGACGAAGGATGTAATGATTCTTTGAATTGGTAAAAAAACGATTCAAATTCGATCATTAATGCAGAAAATTAAAAAATCTGTTTGTTGCGGTCTGCCTAAATTTAAAAAATGCAGAGCAGATGACATTTCTTCATGCAGGCTCGCTGTTTGTGTGCGCATAGCTGACGGGCTGCGTGCTCTTCAGCTGCGCTCCCCTCCTAAGAAATTTCCGCAACTCCTTCGGATTTAAAAGTTTCGCGTTGGTCAGTCCCGCCTGGATTTCACGATGTTGCAGTTGCAACTATTGGCGGAAATTCAAGCAAACCCGAGATTTTTTGTTCACCCTGCGACTTTACTTTTTCATGCAACTTTGACCAATCTACCGTGACGACAGTCATAGTTGACTATGCTGCATCATGACTGTTTCACTTCTGACTTCTTCCTGGGTGCCGTGCTCTTTTTTTTTTTTTTTCCTTTTTTTTTTTTTCAATATATATGTAAACTCTTTAGCTGTCTTTGCTCTTCTGTTTTTTTTTTTGTTTTTTTTTTTCGGTCATTTGCGCTGAGTGCTCGTGCAACAGCTGGGGGTTGCGCTTAGCGGGTGCGCAGCGGTCCACCAGACGTGGAGCACATCATGAAGCGAGTGATCTTTTCAGTATCATGTCCAATTGTTTATCTGTGTTGAATCTTTTCTGTTAGTGGAAAAACTATGGAGCCCCTAAAGAGACATCGAGGAAAAAAAAAAGATTAAATTAAAAAAAAGAAAATCAAAAATAAATTTCTATCTGGTGCGCACAAGATGGTAAGTGGTGCTTATCAGTTAGTAATTTATTTATAATTATTAGTTATTTATAATTGATTGTATTATACAGAATCAGAGTGTTGTAAAGCTGCAAGTTAAGCTGGCATCATGCTAGCTTTTGGACTATTTTGGCATTTATTAAGTTTTTTTTTAGTCTATTTTAGAGTTTAGCTAATTTTTCAGCTACATGCTAGCTGTTTTGGCTAAAGTAGGCTTTTTTTTTATTTCTTAGGATAATTTGGCATTTAACTAATATTTTAGCTGGCTATCAGCTTCAGCGTTTTCTGCTATCAATTTCAGCATCTTCTTACAGCATTCACACTAGATTTATGGCATATAATTCTAGTGTGAATATATCTAGATTTTAGTTGGTTTAAAGCTAATGATGATTAAGATGCGTTTTACATCCACTTTGCGTATGACCCGATTAGTCGACTATTAAAAATAATTGTTTGTCTCAACATCACAGTCAAACATTGTTTTTTTTGTCACTAAGATTTTGGTGTGACACCATCATTTTTTTGCTGTTTATTCTAAAAAAAACAACATTTTAGTAGAATTTATTTATTAAAGAAAACATGTAGAATAAACTGAGGTTTTTACTGTCATTCTCAAAGATGTGAAGCATAAACACATGACTCTAAATCATTTTCCATAATTTTAAACTGTATTTGTTCAAAACTTTAACCACTTTAGTGTAATTTACCAAAATAAAACAAAGTTTGGAGTCTTTTATTTGACTAACTATAAATTCAAAACACAAATTTAAAGAAAATCTCATTCAACTTTTTTACGTAAAAAATCTAAGCAGAAATGAAAAAACTCGAATAACTAATCTATTATGTGTTCAATCATTAGCGTTTTCATTAAAGCCTCAATAAATGGATGAAAGGTTGCAGACTCCTGGACTCGCTCGTGCTTTTGCTGTTTTTGGGTGGAACTCAAACTAACGCCGACTTTGTTTTGGCGCAGATTCTCGGCGCCTTTGCGGTCCGTGACGGTGTGCCAATGCAGGGAATGAAAATCAAAACGGTCCTCCCAGGTAAGCACCGCGGTTCACTCTCAGTTTATTCGGGGCACTCGATCGCCAACTCGTCCCTCGACGTTTCGGTTTAACAGCGTTCGAACCTGCGCCTTGTTCATATGTTTTCTTTTCTTACCGACTGCTTCTGTTGTTGGTGGTTTGTGTGATCCTGCTCAGTAAAGGAGGGTTCTGTCCTGCCTTCGCTTGTCTTGTTTGAGGTTGTGCACTCTTTGGGGTCCGCGGTTAACAGGACTCGACATCGGATGGGTGATAATTATCGGTCTTAGATTTGTGAAAGGTGACCTTGTTGAATTTGTCCGTGGACATAATTTCTGCCCACTCTGACAGAAACAGTGAAACAGAAATTGTCTTTCTAGTCTCCAGGCATCACAACGTTCTAAACTGTTGATACAGGGAGAGTTTTTTATTGTTTTTCAGGGGGTCATTGCACATATGTGGCACTTAGTTGATGCCAAGCCTTTTTAAATGTTATTTCTTCAGGTTATCAATAAATAGATCGACACAGAAGGAGCTATTTTTCCATTTTGAAATGAACAGTTCCTCCTCTGGGGACAAATTATTTAAATTAGAAATGCTGTCAGTCATTGGTGAACTGGCAAGGGAGAACCCAAATAAATGTTTTGCTGCAAAGGTATGTATTTTAATGAAGGTGTGAAACTTCGCTCTCGCTGATCTGATAATACGTAAACACGACTGTTTTTTTTCTTTTTTTTTGTCATTGCTGGTATTGACTAACAAAAACCTATTTGTATTTCAAATGCTGTCCCCAGGTTACAGCTACGATATGGCCTATGTGGAGTTTTTAAACCTCGAGGATGCAGTCCACTTCATGGAGTCCAACAAGGTGGCCCATCCTCGTCTCTCTGCGAAGGCCGTCTCTCCCATCAGGATTACGAGGGGTTGAGATTCAGTAGCACGGGGAGCGGGGCGGGAGACGATCCGGGATGCTATTTTTACTCAACCCATCTTAACCAAAGAGGATCAGATATTGACAGATGATGGAATTATTTACAGTCGAGCGCTATCCACGTAGCCTTGATAGTTCCACAAGAGTCCCGTTTAGGAAGTTTTTGAGTTTAGCTGTAAGCCTCAGAAAGTTTCATATTTATTGGATTTAGATCATGAGACGGTTGAAGGAACGCGTTGTTGCTGAAGGTTGTAAATGTTTCTGATTTATAGAATTTATATTTAAACATTGTTCAATACATTTGTTATGGGTCAGAGAAGACAGTTAAATATTCGGGTTGATCTCTATTTATTTTATTTCTCCAGCATTTTTTTTAAACGTTGTTGAACCGCTCGGCTTTCTGGGGGATTTATCTTACCACTCGGTGCAGATTGAAGGCTGTTTTTCTCCGGCATCGCTTTGTTATGGTTGTGGACGGGGTTTTGGAAGTTGGAGGTCTTTCAGACCGCCTCACAAACACACAGACGGGTCTTTCTGGTTTTGGGAACTTTTTCTGAACTCGACAGATACGGAACAGTAGATTGCCAGATGATGGTGGTGCAGTCAAACCGTCTCAGGAGGAGTGAACTCCACCACCAATTCTATTGGTTATTAGGGATGTAACGATTCAGTCAAGCAAGCGCGATTCCATTCACAGTTTTAAAGTCACAATTTTTTTTCCCCCTTTTCCACAACACAATGAATTAAAGGTATTATAAGGCCAAATATCTTTTCTCTTTGTGCCTTACATCGAACTGTCTGTTTTCTAGGAACTGAAAGGATTCAATACGAATAAGCAAATATACGTAGTATTGAAATAATCACAAATCCTTTCATGCTCGATTCATGTTGTGATGGACCGCTCCACACCCGCTCAGCGCAGCCTCCCCTCAGCCGCTGCGCTTGTACTCGCTCGCACTCAGCGCAATGGAAGCAGTCGTGACTGTTGTCACTGAGATTGGTTAAAGAAGCAGAAAAATGTAACATTGCAGGAACACTCACAGCTGCGTGGCACGCTCTCGCAGGCGCGTGGCCCGCACACTCGCAGGCGCGCGGCACGCTCTCGCTGGCGCACCCGCACACTCGCAGGTGCGCGGCACGCTCTCGCTGGCGCACCCGCACACTCGCAGGCGCACACTCACAGGTGCGACACTCTCGCAGGCGCACCCGCACTCTAGCAGGTGCACCCGCACACTCGCAGGCGCGTGGCACACTCTTGCAGGCGCACCCGCACACTCGCAGGTGCGCGGCACACACTCGCAGGTGCGCGGCACACTCTAGCAGGTGCGCGGCACACTCTAGCAGGTGCGCGGCACACTCTAGCAGGTGCACCCGCACACTCGCAGGCGCGTGGCACACTCTCGCAGGCGCACCCGCACACTCGCAGGTGCGCGGCACACACTCGCAGGTGCGCGGCACACTCTCGCAGGCGCACCCGCACACTCGCAGGCGCACCCGCACACTCGCAGGTGCGCGGCACACTCTCGCAGGTGCACACTCGCAGGCACACTCGCAGGCGCACCCGCACTTTCGCAGGTGCGCGGCACACTCTAGCAGGTGCGCGGCACACTCTAGCAGGTGCACCCGCACACTCGCAGGCGCGTGGCACACTCTCGCAAGCGCACCCGCACACTCGCAGGTGCGCGGCACACACTCGCAGGTGCGCGGCACACTCTCGCAGGCGCACCCGCACACTCGCAGGCGCACCCGCACACTCGCAGGTGCGCGGCACACTCTCGCAGGTGCACACTCGCAGGCACACTCGCAGGCGCACCCGCACTCTCGCAGGCGCACCCGCACACTCGCAGGCGCACTGACACACACTCGCGAGTCTGCAGAAAGAAATGTCTTCTGCTCTGCAGTCACAGGCCCGAGACAAACCGATTTTTTTTTTCTTTCAAGACTTTGACGAGTTTTAATCTTTTTTACCGATTCTCGAAGAATCGTTACATCCTTAATTGACAAACCGTCTAAGTGTTTCTCGGATTATATTGAGTGCTGCCTGAAACGGTGAGGAATCAGCCCCTCACGTCTCCGTTTCGGCGCGGCTCGGTACAAATGTTGTGCTGTAGTTGGTCTCTTCTCAACTCTCCTTCTAGCACCAAACATGGATTCCTTCATTGGGGGCTCTTCTTCTTGTCAAGCTTAAAATTAAAATCTTATTTTATTCTCTGCTGCCTTTTGATGGCAAGATTTTTTTTTTTTTTTTTTTGCTTTCAGAATTTTATCTCCTTGGATTTCTTTTTTGTGACTCTTCCTTGAACTTGACCGTGACTCCGGCGCATTGCGATTTTTCGCTCCCGACACTTTTTATTTGATCTTTACGACAAAATGCAGACGGTTGCTTTTGGAACTGGATCTTCAGCTCCAGGAACGAGGTGGTGTCTGGCTGATCATCTTTCATGTCTGATGGAAGTTGTGCAAAACGGCTGGAACCGGTTATATTTATCATCCCTTTTGTTTTTGTGTTTTCTGTTTTGGTTGTTCTGCTGTTGACGACGGTCCAGGACAGACACTGGATGATGGATTAGTTTGGGGTTTTTATTTGTCTTTTTGTGTTTGGAAACCAGAACACATATTTATTCTCATTTGATTTTCATGAATTGTGACTTCTACAGCAGAGATGCTGTGAATAGAAGCTCCATTTATATAAGTATTTGTTGTGTAGTAGAAAAAATACAGCTGTTAATGGTGTAGAGAAAGAAAAGACTTGGCTGTTGGTTTTTTTTGGCTTAAATCTGCTGTATCAATATTTGAAGTTGCAACAAAATAGTCGTTTTAAGCCATGAGGTCCAAAATGGAAAGAAAACTGTAACGTTAAATTGAACTTTCAGCTCTTTAGTTCAGGATTTCCTCTTTCTTTCATTTCCGGATGCTTCCAAGCTGCGCTCCTTTTTTTTTTTTTTTGTTTGTTTTGGTTTGACTCAAAGAAATGTCGCTTGTGGCTCTAGAAAACTGGTGGGTATCACTCCTTCTCCTCTGTCACGGTACAGACCAGATGCTTTGTGTTTTTTTGTTGTTGTGCTGACACAATAGTTGGCAGGTCTTACTGACAGCAATGCCTAGTTGCTGCCTGACATTTGACTCCCTCGAAAACATCCTAACACGGGGGGCAAATGGCCAACGTTGGATTCTGCTCTCCGTCTTTAGCGTTGGGCCATTTTTCTCCTCCTTATAACGGGGGGGGGGGCTAAGCCTGCCATAATGCATGTTTGGTGGACTGATACTATTTTGGAGGAGGTCACTCGCCTGGCGACCTGCTGATTGATGCTTTTGTTTTTCTTGCAGGCTTCTCTAAAAGTTGGCAATAGAACAGTTTCCATGAAGTTTACCCAGCCAGACGAATGTGAAAGACGTCTTCAGGTTAGTGTCATGATACCTGATTCAATTAATAAAAATAAAAAGGGAATCAAAGACAGACGGGGTATCAGAAAGTGTTTTGTCTTTCTGGGATGTCAAAGGAATCAAATCATGGAGTACCTCCAACTCTGGACCCCCAGTTGCCCAAATTAAACAAGTCCCCAGAGGAGATGGATGACAACTTTAATGGCTCCGCCCCAAACGACGTAATGGAGGCGTCGTCACAGGACCAGTGGCAGCGGAGCTCCGACCTGACTCCAGAGGCCTGGCAGCAGCAGGTGGACCAGCAGCTGCTGGAGGAGGAGGGCGAGAGCGGCCTTCCTCAGGGCGGCTCAGACCAGGCGCCGTCTGTGTTCAGAGACAGTAAAAGTGAGAAACAAAATGTAAATGAAAAGCACTTCCATTCTACATTCTATTGTTGCTGAGATGTTTTTCTTCGTGTGTTTTCACAGCCATGATCATAAAAAATGTGAAGTTCACCACCACAGTGGAGAGCATCCTCAAGGCTTTGGACCCGTTTGCATATTTGGATGAGAGGAATGTTCGTCTGGTGAAAAACGTCCGTCTGATGAAATGCTTCTGCTTTGTGGACATGGACTCCCACGAGGTGATCTCCTACAGCAGGGGGGTCGAACTCAATCACACAAGGGGGCAAAATCCAAAACACAGCTTAGGTCGCGGGCAGAACAGGATAAACATTTATTGAACACTCTAAAACTACATTTTTAAAACCATAACTTTTTAACATAAATATTAATATATATAGCATTACCTGTGATAGTGCTAGTGGGAATGCTGTAAGATGAATTTGGCAGCTGAAAATGCTGAAGCTGAAATCACCAAAGCGGATTGATGGCTAAAATAATATTTGAATGCAAAATTAGCCTAAAAAATCTTAGGTTAGCCAAAAAAGCTAGCATGTAGCTGAAAAGAATAGCTAAACTTCAAAATAACTAGGGATGTCCCGATCAGGTTTTTTTGGGCCCGATCCGACTTCGAGTTATTCGATTTTGTGGATCTGCCGATACCGAGTCCTGATCCGATACTTTTAAAACACATTTAAAACATGAGCAAATTAAAAATAAAATAGTAAAAATAGAGCAAATTCAAACAAGGAGAAAAAAAAACAATTTTCTTGTTATATAGTTGATAATAGTCACATGAGAAAGTTTAGTGACTTTAGCTTTAAATTCTTTAGAGCTACCAAATGTGATTCCTGTCCTCATTTAAAATTCTTAAAAATATATGATTTTTTTGCCATAAATTACACTTTTTTTGTCATGAATTTGCTGATGAGTGTTCATGACTAGCTAATTTCATTAGAAACAGTTCTTAGTTTTTTTTCTGTTTTTTTAATTTATTATTTTATAAGAGGGGGTTGTTTGTTTGTTTTTAGATTATGTGATTAGTTTTTTGAGCACTTAAGAAATCACATTTTCGGTTTTATTACCCAAGTAGTCATTTTAATTTTAACTTTTATTTGTCAGATAAATAAAACGGGCATATCAAAGAACAGCTCGGGTCCTGAGGAGTTAAATCACGGAGCTAGCACTTAGCTTCGCACAGTTAGCAGCTGCTTTTGCAGCACGAAGGGTTTAATATTAAAAAGAAAAAAAAAACTCTTCTGTTGAAATTCTTTTATAGATGGTTGTTTATGTTCAGACAAACTAATAGAAACACTTGGTGTCAGTTTAAAGCGTTATTGATCCCGGAAGTCTGAATATGTGACCACATCGCTAGCTTGTTTTGTTAGCATCCGGTTTAAACTGCTGCCGAATTCTGATGGGTTTTACAGCAACAACATTTTGTGATCAGTTCATGACATGCTAACCTCTGGAGTATTTATCCGGAATAATAAGATTGAAATATAAAGTGCTGTTTATCGTAAAAATACATAAAATATCCGATACTGATCGGGGGAAAAACTCTGATACCGATCGAGTCATCCATCATGTAATCGGCCCCGATTTCCGATCACGTGATCGGATCAGGACATCCCTAAAAATAGCCTAAAAAAAACTGAAAACGGCCTAAATTAGCCAAAACAGCTAGCATGTAGCTGAAATATTAGCTAAACAACAAAGCGGCTTAATTATTTATTTATTTTTTTTTAAAAAGGCTTAAATTAGCTAAAAAGAAAAGCTAGCGTGTAGCTGAATTTTTAAACTCAAAAATAGCCTATAAAACCCCCCAAAAATTACCCAGACAGCTAGCATGTAGCTGAAATATTTGCTGAACTCCAAAATAGCCTAAAAGTTCTTAGTAAATGCCGAAATAGTCCAAAAAAACCAGCAGAATGCCAATTTTAAAACTGTAATTTCTTAACATTAATGAATAAAAACAGAGAGGAATATTATTCCAGATTAAAACCTTAAATAAAATGTTGATATTTTACTCTCCATAAAAATATATTATGTCAAAATTATACAAGTTGGAAATGAATGCAAGATAACATCGGGCTGTTAATAACGATAAATAAAATGATCTTGACTTTGTCTTGTGTCTGTCAGTTTATAGTCGTTTAATCTTCACAAAAATGTGAATTTGCTGATTGTCTTTTTTTTATTTTTGTAGCAAGTGACTCGTCTGGTTGAGCTCCTGACAAAACCCCGACCCCTTTATATTGACGGAGTCCGAGTTTATGCTGAGGTAGCAAAACCCTTGAAAAACCAGAGGTAAATAGCACATTTTCTCTTTTAAATCTATTTTCTCTGTATGAAATCTCATGGATTTTGTTTATTTCTTTCAGTTTTAGGAGAGGTTTAGAGAAACCAAACCCTCCAGTCCTCGGGTTTCCACCTGACAACAGCATCTCGGTAACCTCGTGTCATTATTTGCAGCTGATTTTAAAGAAGCAAAATCGTATAACTTTTCTTTTTATGGTTCAGCAGCAGCCGTACTCTCATCCTCCTCCCTTCATGCCGCCTCTGCATCCTCCTGTGGATCCAACGTCTAGAATAGAAGGTGTTTCTTCTTTAAAGTCAAAACTAAACCTTTGTTCTTCATCATTTAACTTTTCTCCAATGATTGAAGGTTTTTCTTCAGGTAATGTGATGAGTGGCAGCAATAGTTCAGATCCAGCATCAAATCCTGGCATGAATCCGGTGAGACGCTCAGAAAAAGTAAAGATGTGAACACGGGATTGGAGATTTGACTGTTTTAATTGTTACTTTTTAGGCGATTGGCTACAGTGAAGCTGCAGCCGTCGCTCCGTTCTATCAGGCTCCTCCGTTCCCTGAAGACCCAGCAGGGGCGACTTCCACTCCAGACGGGGCGCAGGTCTATATTTACGGTACGAAACTGATTCATTTCTACATGGACTCTTCATGGTAAAGTCCCACTTCAATCCTCTTTTGATCTCGTGTTCCCAGTGGTTTTTCAATTAAATTATGATTATGACGTTTTTAGCTAAAAGAAAAGAAAAACATGTCGTTTTTTCCAGGACGTAGTTTCTGCAGAGCAGCAGGAGTTCATTAGAAATTTACTTCTGAGTTGAGTGGAGCAAGCCCGCCTCCACTTCCCATCGCCCACCTGTTTACTGCCACGATTAGTCAACTAATTGATGACCAATCGAGTATTAGACTAATTTAATAGTCGATTTAGTGTTACTTTATATTATATAGTGTTGCACCTTATTCCAGAAGAAGAAAGTTTGATCAAACAGTTTTAGAATACTTTAAAAATATTTCCTTAAGTTAGTTTGGAACATTCCTACCTGTGAGTTTCTACAGATGTTTATTTAGTCAGCAATGTATGTTTAGCTCCACCAGCGTTAGCATTAGCCATCCTATGGGAAATTCCATGACACGTTAGCATTAACTAGCAGACTTTAGCTTTATGTGCTAAATTAATTTATATTTTTATGAATCTAATATTGATCTTTTAAGCTTTAATCACTTTTATCAACCAAGCCCTAGTCCTCATTACACGCGTGTGCTGAACCGCCGCTTGTGATCTGTACGAAGAATCTGTGATCCATCGCACCCCTGCTATTCAAGTGTTTCGTAATCTTTTTTTTTTTTTTCCATTTAAGTTTTATTGATGAAGCGCAATGACAACTAAAGGTTGGTAGAAGTACACTAGTCATTGTGCTGCTTTACCATCGCAATTTTCTATTAACACATAAGCATAAACAAACAAACAAACTAAATAAATAAATGAATAAATAAATGAACAAAAAACAAAAAAAAACACCATCTTGGGAGTGTGCATGGGAGGGTAGCCATATTACTTATATCTCTATTATTTACATATTTCTATAGTCTTATGTAGAATATATATCTATATCTGTGTATACATTCATTTATATGTATATATATATATTCCCTTTTTACAGAGTATAGGAGTCATCAGGCTTCACATATTCTGTCCACTTAGTCCAAATTCTGTAGAATGAATCCATTTGAAGTTTAACTGAAAAAGATATATATAGATTTCCTGCACAGTGTTTATCCATTCTTCAATTGTTGGTGGTTCGGGATTTAGCCATTTCCGTGTTATCGCTTTTTTACTTGCTGCCAATAAAATATAAAAAAAATTTCTTATCTTTCAGTTCCAGTTTGCTTGTTGGTATGTTGCACAGAAACATGGTTTCAAAGTCCAAAGAGAGAGAGAAAGCATAAATGTTCTGTAAATGTCCATGAATATTTGACCAGAACTGTGAAATAGTTCCAAAAAAATCTGAAAATGCTTAGCAGTCCCTTCCCCACATCTCCAGCAAGACTCTCCAGTGCCACGGTATTTCTTTTGGGCAGGAGTCACAAAGAACTTAGTATTACAACAGAATTCACGCCAAATATTGGATCCAGTTGTAACCCATGGGATTTGACATATAAGATCCCAATTTTTCTCAGAAATCACGATATTCCCCTCCTTCTTCGTAATCTATTGTTGAAGATGACTTTTCCTCTTCCTGTCATTTCTCCAGGCTCTGAGACTCCTGACATGTCCAGCTACTTATACGATTCAACGTCGGGCTTCTATTACGACCCGGAAACGACCCTGTACTACGATCCGCACTCGCGGGTGAGAGTCGGATGCAGACGTGTGTGTTCTGAGCAATGGAAAACACGGGATTAATCTACAGCTTATAAATCAGTCTGATTTTAAGTGTTTATGTCAACTTTAATTCACTTTATGATAGATGATAAATATAATGTGCTTCATTATAATTACAGTTTTGTTCTTGCAATTATGAATTCTTGTGGTTCATTTTATCCACTTTTTATTTTGAAGTATTTTTACAACGCCCAGACTCAAGAGTACCTGTACTGGGATGCGGCGTCAAAGACCTACATCCCGGTTCCTGGAGGTTACTCTGCAGACTCCCAGCCCGTGATGATGACCGCTGAAGATCAGGCCATTCTCTCCAACCCGGCAGCAGACGCTCCTCTGGAGATGAAGAAACCATCTGTGGCTCCAGAAGCGTCGCCGGCTCCGGTTTTAGCCGCCAGCTCCCCTCCTGAAGTCATCGCAGCGGCCGCGGCGACTCCAGACAAGAAGGAAGACGATGAGGCCGCTAAGAAGGACAAAGAGAAAGACAACAAAGACGAAAAGCCTAAAAGCCTGGCTGCTGTCAAAGTAAGATCTAGTCCACGAGTCTTTTATCTCTCCATGTCGACCGTCGGAGTCAGCAGCTCCTGCTAATGGCTGCCGGACCAAAACTACCTGAAGAAAACAAAATAAACAAAGCCAGAAAAATAAGACTACCAAGGTCCAACCTTAAACTAAAATAACAAAACCCAGCAGTGGAAGACTGCTGAGGAGAAAGAGGGGAAAAAGAACAAAAAAGTGAAAATAGCAATGATTTTTTAAGTAAGGATTAATTAATTAGCATTTATTTAATTTAGATTAGTTACATTTGTAAACGTGCTCGAATGTTTGCAATCTGCTCCTGAAAATTTGAGTACGAATATTCATGACGTCCAAGATCGCTGATTCACTATCTTTATAAATAAAGTAAAGTGTGGTAAAATATGATCAAAATATCATCTGGGGACGATGTATTTTTGCTCTGAAATACAGATTAATGATAGAATTTAAACTTTACAAACTAAAACGAAACTGAAAGAGCAGCGCTACCGTCACCGAGAGTAAACTAATCTTCGTGTCGGTGAACTTCCAGCCTTCAAAGTAAAACTATCAAGAGTTTTTTTCTGTTCAAAATCTGAGACTGAAGTCCCGCTCACTGACATAACTTCTGAAAAAAATTATTAGCTTTAACTCCGGAGCTTTAGCTCCAGTGTTTACGTTCTTTTGGTTATTATAACTCTTCAACAGTTGACGCAATAAACGAAACTCCATCTTATTCTGAAGAAACGCAGCCTCACGCTGCTGAAAGGAGGATGTAATCAACGTGAATCAGATGATTCTGCTGCGGAAAAAAACGACTCTTTTCATACGGGCTCTGCATCAATGCTTAGAATGTAAAATGTTGAGGATAGAAAACATTGGAGAGAATTTTCCTGTTTTGCTGTTAAATGATCCAAAACAGCAGCGATTAGTGTTTATGTTTCTGATGAACTTAACCAGAAAATTGATAACAAAAAAAGTTTAAAATGACAAATTTATTTCTATCTGAATCTTAGTGGGCTTTTTTTAATCAGTCATAATTCTGATAAATAAAGGCATAAATGATGATTAAATTTGAAAAAAAAAAAAACTGTAAATAGACCAGGTAACAAAAAAATGTTGTAGAAAGGGGTGGGACCAAAAAAGAATTTTCTTCTACCCACTCCTTTTCAAGCACATTGTTTGCTTCACTTGTGTATTTGTATTTTTTTTCCAATTTTCTTATATTTGTATTTTTAGATTCTTACATTTATTTAGTATTTTTGTACTTTTAAATTCTTATATTTGTAATTCTCAAATTCTTATTTTATTTTCATTTTGTGTTTGTGTTTGAAATAAAGAACAATAAAAAAAATATATACATATATAAAAATAATTTCAATTTTCATCTATCCAGTAAAGAAACTCACATAGCAATAAACATTATATTAAAAAGTAAGAATCGTAGCTCGATTCGTGAATTGTATCGGATCACCATCTGAGTAACGATCCACAGCCCTGGTTTTTACATCCCTGTTGACCTGAAGACGTCTTGTCTGCTCAACGCTACCTCCAGAATGAACAGATTTTTGTATGAACAGCTAAACTTTGGTAAAAAGTCTGATCTCTTATGAGTTAAAAGCACAGATTATCTGATGCTGCACAACATTGGTTACTAGATGTCCAGAGCTGCACTGAGATGATCCTGTTTGGCACACAGCATCTTTTATTTTGAAAATAAGTTATTAAAAAATAATATTTTGAGAGATGTTAGGTTCTTTTACATTTGTGCATTTGTTCATGCCAAAAATTAGACTTAATTCATATTAATTATTAAAAACAGGAGGTCATTAATTTAAATCCAAATTTCTTAAAGGCTAAAGTAAAACTCTTTTCACAAATCTCAAATAGCTCTTTTACACTGTGACAAATGTGACCTTTTTACATGCCAGTGATGATTATTAAATGTTCGAATGTTTGTTGTAGATCATGAAAGATATGGAGCGCTGGGCGAAGATCCAGAACCAGAAGAAGGAAAGTTGCCGAGCTCCGTCTCCAGTCCTGAAGACGGGAACGGAGGACGACAAGAGGCAGTCCAAGTCTGCAGACGTGGCCTTTGCCGTGTTTGAAAGGAAGGTGAGAAAACTCGTCTTTTCTAATCCCACGGATCATACGGCTGCATTTTTGAATCTTTCCCTCTGTTGTGTTAGATCTCAGGTAGCGAGGATCTCTTCAAGAAGCCTGTAGCTCCTGCTAAGAAAGATGAAAAGTCAAAGGTACGCCAACACTTATAGAAAATGATCCACGACATTTTTAATTTGAAAAAATCCCTCTGCGCTCTGTTGTCCAGCGGCCTATCGGCTCTTTGGGAATGCTGGCGTCGGATTACGCCGCTGGAAGCGATGAAGAGGTGGAGGAAGATCACGAAGAAGCAGCAAAAATCAACCAGCCCAGCCGGCCGGAAGAGAAGGAGGACAAGCTGACGGACTGGAAGAAGATGGCCTGTTTGCTGTGCAGGAGACAGTTCCCCAACAAGGACGCTCTGATCCGCCATCAGCAGCTCTCTGACCTACATAAAGTACTCCCTTATAAAATATACATTCAAAGCCGTCGACGGCGATCTGTCTGCCATCAGGCTTCTCATTCCTGTTTTATTGGCTCAACAGCAAAACATGGAGATCCACCTCAAGATTAAGAGGTCAAAGAAGGAGCTTGAAGCTTTGGAGAACCAGGAAAAAGAAGTAAGTGGACAAAAAAAAAATGAAGGTTTTTCTTTATTTTTAAATATATTTATTTAACTTTGATTTTGATGGCGTGCAGCTAAATGCCAGAGAAGCTACTAAATCACCAGAACCAAAAAGAAGGAAGCATCACCATCAGCAGGCGCAGCATCAGAACACCTGGGCTGGAAGTTCCAGGTGAGCTCCAGCAGAACCCGAGGAAGGAGAAATATTCATTTTTGTGTTGCTCAGAGTTTCAAGTTTTGCTTCATTTTCAGAGAAATGAACAAAGTCAGTGAAAGACCCGGACTGGGAGCTGAGCCCGTTCAAGTAAGTTTGACTTTTCTTATATAAAGTAAATATTAAAAAATGCATATTTTGACCTTTTTTTTTTTTTTTTTTTTAAAGCCGAGAAAGAAGAAGGAGCCGGTTGTTTGGGACCACGCCACCTACAAACAAGCCGTCCGCAAAGCCATGTTCGCTCGGTTCAAGGAGCTGGACTGATATCACCTGAACACATCTTTATTTTTAAATGTGAAACTTTCATTGTTGACACGTTTCGTTTTTGCCTTCTGACATTAAACACTCAGTTTATACAGTTCACAAAAAATGACAAATTATGAGGGTTAAAACTGTCTTCAAAACTGAAATGATACTGCTACGAATTTTGTACAAAAAAGTGAAGTTTTTTTTTTTTTTTTTTTTTTTGGTCAGTGTTTTCATGTGGCCTGTGTATTTAACTGTGAAATGTCTTTGGTTTTCCTCTCCAAACACTTCAGTCATTTTGGCCACATTTTGTTTGTAACTAAGACATTTCTAGGTTTTCATTTTCATGGATCAAATGTTCATTTTAGTAAAAATCGAGAAAAAAAAAAAAAAAACGTTTTGTGGATTTTTTAAATGTGCAGTACATGAATCTGAACACTAGATGGTGCTGGAAAACCACTTTTGTTTCCATTTGGTGTCCTCAGAGATCTCATTAACTAAATCTCTTTTTTTAAGTGTTAGATTTGTATTATTCATGTAAATGAATGGAAAAATATTGAAAGAGATGTTAATTTTTCTCTAACCATCTCCTGGTGGGGTTCTGCTCTTTCTTTGATGCATTGGTTTAAAAAATGCAGCCTAAGGTGCTTCTGTTTGACCTTTACTGAAACGCAGTAATCAGTCCCCATGCTTCCAGCGCCTGGGGGGAAGAAGAAGAAGGAGGAGGACGGCGTTAGGAGCTGACTGACCCACTCCTCATAAAACCCAAACACGAAATCTGAGGAGACGTAACAAGAAAGGAGTGTCGTTTTAAAACAACTGGGCTTTTATTTTGGTAATTGTTTTTTTTATTTTTTTATTTGAATAATTCTTAAAACTAAAATTTGACTTAGTTTTTGTTTTCCAGCCACTAGTTTTTATTCATTTGCTTCTTCTTTACTACGATTACAGAGATTCACAAATTTACAGTTTTAACTTTAAAAAAAATAGTTTTTAAAGCGACTCTAATACTTAAAATATGGTCACATTTTTCCAAACAGCTTAGCTGCACAATTTTTAAAATACCTTTTAAATCATAAATTCAATGCAAACAAAACCAAATTTTGTGTTTCAGACACCTCAAAAAGTCACATCTGTACTTTTAAAAAGATATATTTTTACCAAAAAAATAAAAACAAAACACAAATTATAGAATTAAAAAATATATGTTGCTAAAGATAAATGTTGGTAAGCTATTACTTGAATATCTAGTTTTGCCTTAAGTTTTTGTTTTAAAGGGGCCATACCATAATTTTCTCAAGCCTTTCAGAGTGAACTATATCAATATATATGATCATATATTACTTACATTTAGAATGCTAAAAAAGTAATTATTTGTTAATTTTTGAGTTTTTTTCCTACCCGGAAGTAAATCAACTCGAAAGGCTCAGGGGTCTTAAAGGAACCCCGCGTCTAAAGTAACAAATGCCTGTTTGAGCGTGAATTTATTGAATACTGGAAAATGAAAGTTCTTTTGCTGATCACCACTGGCTCTGTGGAGAAATTGAGTTTTGACGTTAGACTGGGGGCGGTGCTGGCAAAGCAGATTCTTCCTGGAGTGGGCGGTTTACATGATGCTGACATCAGCATGTTTTGGGCCGCTCGTTTTTGTGGGTATGGGAGGGGCTGTTGCGAGCGGCGCAGGATTTTACAGGATTACTCTTCAGTGCTGAATGGATTAAAATTCCGCTTTGGGGTTCGATACGGAGAGAAATGAACAACATGATGCATCTAAAACCTCAAAATGTAGAATTTTCATGAAACTCTAAAATGTTTGTTTCCCCCAACTTTAAAACTGAGCTGTTATAAGAAATTCTTTGGTTTGACCTTTGCTGCTTTAGCACAGGGGTCCCCAAACTATGGCCCGTGGGCCGGATCCGGCCCACCTCCATATTTGGCACATCCCTCAAACACTATCAGAGAAATGATTTTTTTTTTTTTTTTTTTTAATCTGACTTGAAGATTGTTTGGTAACACTGCTAGCTAAACAGTATTTTGCTGACACTAGGTGTGTTTGAGATCATTCAGGCGCACGCGGCGCTGCGCAGATCACCTGGATCGTGGTGCATGCTGGTTAGTTTCTTGCACTGACGTTACATGTGCGCCATCATGAAGTATCGCAAGAAAGGGGCGGGTTCAAGGCGCCTGCCTAAGCCAGCGCAGCCAGAAAATAGGTACTGCGCTGGTTTCAAGCTGCCTTGATGACTACAAAACAATGCATTGTGGGAAACTGTCCACACAGTTCTTGTAGTTTGACGTAAAATAACTACCATTAAGTGAAGGACATCTGTGTATTTTTTAACTCCTTCTGGACAGTAGTTAATAACTGATGAAAAAATAAACAAGATTTCAAAAATCTATGATCATATTTGTTATTGTTGCCTCTAAAACGTAACTTTTATTGCTAACAGACAGAAATGCAAACAGAAAACACTGTTAGCATCAATCCCAGACAGAAATGCTAACAGGAAACACAGTTGGCATCAATCGCAGACAGAAATGCTAACAGAAAACACTGTTAGCATTAATCGCAGACAGAAATGCTAACAGAAAACACTGTTAGTATCAGTCGCAGACAGAAATGCTAACAGAAAACATTGTTAGCATCAATCCCAGACAGAAATGCTAACAGGAAACACAGTTGGCATCAATCGCAGACAGAAATGCTAACAGAAAACACTGTTAGCATTAATCCCAGACAGAAATGCTAACAGGAAACACAGTTGGCATCAATCGCAGACAGAAATGCTAACAGAAAACACTGTTAGCATCAATCGCAGACAGAAATGCTAACAGAAAACACTGTTAGCATCAATCGCAGAGGGAAATGCTAACAGAAAACACTGTTAGTATCAGTCGCAGACAGAAATGCTAACAGAAAACACTGTTAGCATCAATCGCAGAGGGAAATGCTAACAGAAAACACTGTTAGCATCAATCGCAGAGTGAAATGCTAACAGAAAACACTGCTAGCATCAATCACAGAGTGAAATGCTAACAGAAAACACTGTTAGCATCAATGGCAGACAGAAATGCTAACAGAAAACACTGTTAGCATCAATCGCAGAGTGAAATGCTAACAGAAAACACTGTTAGCATCAATCGCAGAGTGAAATGCTAACAGAAAACACTGTTAGCATCAATCGCAGAGTGAAATGCAAACAGAAAACACTGTTAGCATCAATCGCAGGCTGAAAAGCTAACATAAAACACCGTTAGCATCAATCGCAGTGTGAAATGCTAACAGAAAAGACTTTGTTAGCCTACAAACTGATCTCGGCCCACATCAGTGAAGAAAAAAGTTATGTGGCCCTCAAGAAGAAGTTTGGGGACCCCTGAACTTTAACACAATAACATACACAAAAGATCTTTCTTGTAGAAAATGATGCTACAGCCCTTACATGAGCTTGTTCGTATTCTGTATTAGCTTGAAATAATAGTTTCATGCATGTTTGTTAAAGGGAAACAGACATTATCATCAGATGTCAGAAGGTTTTCAAATGACCATCATATTTTCTGTGAGGTTTTTTTTCCATATTTTGCCTGATAGATTATTGTAGGTCACTCAATCCTGTGACATCAGTCTAATGATGGATTTAACCCAGAATCTGTATTTACATATAAATCGAAATAGACTCAGGTTGGTAGTTCTTGACCAGCATCGTCAAGATTAACTCCTGTACATTTATTTGATGCAGATAGTATATTTTCCTTTTTTTGTACAGAATACTATGATAAAGAGACAGTATTAGTATTGTGATTTATGTGGCTCTTATGTAAAGTCACTGGATGAGGGATTATCCAACTCCTCCAATCCTCTGCACTAACATCACAAGGGATGCAGAGAAAGGATTTCTGACTATTTTGAGTGTTTTTATTTATTTGTTTATTTATGGCGAACTCATTTCCATTTGTTTAAATTAAAGGCCCCAAAGACATCTTGGTCTTCCAGTGACAGATGTCACCATTACTCAGTGCTAATGGTCTGTGGGATGAAAATGAATGTGTAGCTCCTCTGTGAAGATGAGAGCCCAAACAGAGAGCCGGGGCTCGGAGAGCTGTCAAAGTGCATGCGCAGCACAGGGACACCGCATGAATAGGAAGGGAGAAAAAAAAAGTTGACAGGGGCAGCAATTATCCCAGCTTTGGTCTTTTAGCAGCTGGCAGAGGGGGGCAGCTGGGGGACAGCACAGAAAAGGACACAGATAGAGGGACTCGGAAAGGTTGAGGTTCGCTGTCATGAGGAGGAGGAGGGAGATGCACTGTCTGTCTGCATTTATTTGAAAAATGATGATAGATGTTCTTAACAGGTAACATTAGATATATTTTTAATATTAAGTGCTAGATTTCTGATGCAAGTTGACTTTTTGTTGCAAACTAATACATTGTGTCATTGAAAAATGAGAAATTTCACCATCTGGTTTAATCTTTCATGTGTGAAGTAAAAAAAAAAAAGATGGTTGTATCCGATTGCCAGCCTCCAGCATCATCTATGAAGTCTCTGAGGACAGAAAGGCATGAAGCGTTCTGACCACAGCTCTTGCTAAAGGAATTAGGAGCAGCATTTGTAACAGAAGACGATCCCTTATTGTGGACACCGCGCGGCATTCCAGCTGTGTTAGCACTCACTGAAAACATTTTCTCTGAATTCTTTGTCCATTCAGAAACTAAAAGCATTCTCTGCATAATTTAGGGTAATTTGAAGTAATTTAATTTAATCACCACTTGGATGAATTTGGCATGTCTGTCCTCGTGGTCTTTGTAAACAACATCAATCAAATCAATCATCAATCATCAATCAAATCAAGAACACACGTGTCAAAGTCAAGGCCCGGGGGCCGGATCCGGCCCTCCAGATAATTTTATTTTATGGTTATTAATGGCCCGATATTATCTTGCGCCTATTTCTAACTTATATACTTTTAACAAACTACATTTTTATGGAGAGTAAAATACTGAAAGTTATTTAATGTTTGAGTTGATTTATTCTGGAATAATATTCCTTCCTTTTTTATTATTCAGATTTTTTTTTTAAGTTGAGATTTTAAAGTTTAAAAAATGGGCATTCTGCTACATTTTTTTTTTTTTTTTACTATTTTGGCATTTATTAAGATTTCTTTTGGCTATTTTGGAGTCTAGCTAATAATTCAGCTACATGGTAGCTGTTTTTGCTCATTTCTGCTTTAATAGAAACGTTTTTTAGGCTGTTTTGGAGTTTAGCTAACATGTACATGCTAGTTGTTTTGGCTAATTTAGGCCTTTTTTCAGTTTAGGTTATTCTGAAGTTTTACTATTTTTTTTCAGCTACATGCTAGCTGTTTTGGCAGTTTTGAAAAAAAAATTTAGGTTAATTTGGCATTAAGCTAATTTTTTTGCTAGCTATCAGCTTTAGCATTTTTAGCTATCAATTTCAGTATCTTCAGATATCAGCACAAGCATCTTCTGCGGCTAAATTCAGCTTACAGCATTCGCACTAGCATTATAGCAGGTAATGCTACATATCTGGTTAATAATTATGTTAAAGTTTTAAAAATGTAATTTTAAAGGGTTCAATAAATGTTTACAAGGCTTATTATAATGCCATTGAATTTGACATCCCTGTGTTAGCGAGAACTGTCAAAAATGTACGAGAAAACTAAACAGTTTTATATCATAATCACTGATATTCATATTTTATTATTAATATATTAAGATATTAAGCTCAAAATGAGTTTATCAGCAAAATGTTGCATGCAAGAGCATAAAAAAAATGTTTCAAACTGAAACGCAGAAAATTCCTCTTTACTGATGTTTGAAAGTGAGATTAAAAAAGCAATATAGTAAATAAATAAATAAAAAGTTGCAACAAATCTGCTTTTTCCTCTTTCCTGCACACAGAACCAGACTATTTATGGAGATGGAAGCAGCAGATTTGAATTATTTCAAATTAACACTTAGTTTTGTAAGCAGCTGCTTCTCCTGCAGACAGCAACATGTTGACCCCTCCCTTTAAAAACAACAGAATTTGTCTAATTAGGTTTTCCAGTCTGACTCTCAAATTAGATCAAACTGCAACAATTTCTGCTTACAGGATTTCTGAAAGAGAAGTTTTGACGTTTTAGAAAAAAAATTATTATCATTTTAACTCTTCGCCGTCATACTGATTGTAAATGAATTTTATTTTGACTGCACCAACATCTTTCACTTTTCTATCATGAAATAATATTACGGATAGAAAATAAAAGTATCGTCATCGGAAATACATGTCAAATAAATACAAAAAAGCTGACCCTTTGCTTTGATTTTGTTGGCTTTTGTTAATACAACAATTGAGGTTTTAAAGTCATAATTGAACTTCCTTATTTTTACTTAGATTAATTTTTTATTTTATTTTATTATTATTTTTTTTTTATTAATTGTGTTTTTATGTTTGTTTTTAGTGTGGGAGAGCAGATAAAAAAAATTCTCATTAATTTTTACAAGGAAAATGTTGAACTCACAATGTAATGTAAACTATAAGTTATGTTTCTCTACTTTTCTGATTATTCCCGAAAACATATTTTGCACCAATTATGATTATTTGCCATAAATAAATTTCATTTCCTTTATTTTAGAAAAAAGCACATGCCTTAACACATTTGTTTATTGCAATGTGTTGCCATATGGTTGATAGATACCATGTTAGCATAATATCTGAAGTTTTGTTTATTTCATTGTTTAGTAAAATCAAATGGTGAATAATAAACATTATCACCATGAGAATTTGTGGAAAAGCTTAAACTCGTTAGCTACATCAAGTTTATGTTCCTTCCGGTTCCGGTTCACGAGCAAGCAGAAACGTGTTTTCAACTTTCCTCAACTCTTCGTCTTTTCAAAGTCGAATACAAGCAACTTTGATCATAAAACTAGTGAAATAACTCAGCGACAAGGAGAGTTGAACATGGCACCGAAGAAAAATCTAGAAGCCGGCTTGATGGAGCTTAAAGTTGCGCTAGCCGACATCCAGGCTAAGCTAACTCCTTTGCTTCGTATGGATGTTAAGATATCAACACTGAGGGAGCTTGAGGCTAAGCTATCACTGCTGCTACAACTTGTGGAAGATTTCCAATAAGAAAAGGCACGTAACGAACAACAAGATCATCGGTAAGATCTCTTGGAGAGAGGAATGAACGGCGTGCATCTCACGGGACTTCAACTCAAACCACGGGTCCGGCCTGGTGCGACCAACGTTAGCATGGATGCTAACGCAGCTGTTGGAGATGCAAACGGGACCGTGGGGGGGGGGGAAAAAAGAAAAACCAGTTGAGGTATTTCTCTCTCTCGTCTGAAAGGCGACTGAATCCTTCCTGAATCCAAGTAATCTGATTGAGCGATCCTGAATCCAAACCAGTTTCCTGAGAAGAAAGAAATCCTGAATCCAAACCAAATGAAATGAAACCAGCGATCCTGAATCCAAACCATGATTCTTGAATCCAAACCAGTGATCGCCTGAAAATGATCCTGATAAACCAAGTGGGAAAATTTCCCCCCCCCTGAATCCCCCAAAAACCAAACCAGGATCCGGAATCCAAGAATCGAAACCAGTGATCCTGAATCCAAACCAGCGATCCTGAATCCAAACCAGCGATCCTGAATCTAAACCAGCGATCCTGAATTCAAACCAGTGATCCTGACTCCAAACCAGCGATCCTGAATCTAAACCAGCAATTCTGAATCCAAACCAGTGATCCTGAATCCAAACCAGTGATTTTGAATCCAAACCAATGATCCTGAATCCAAACCCATGATCCTGAATCCAAACCAGCGATCCTGAATCCAAACCAGTGATCCTGAATTCAAACCAGTGATCCTGAATCCAAACCAATGATCCTGAATCCAAACCAATGATCCTGAATCTAAACCAGCGATCCTGAATTCAAACCAGTGATCCTGACTCCAAACCAGCGATCCTGAATCTAAACCAGTGATCCTGAATCCAAACCAGCGATCCTGAATCCAAACCAGCAATCCTGAATCCAAACCAGCGATCCTGAATTCAAACCAGTGATCCTGAATTCAAACCAGTGATCCTGAATCCAAACCAGTGATCCTGACTCCAAACCAGCGATCCTGAATCTAAACCAGCAATTCTGAATCCAAACCAGTGATCCTGAATCCAAACCAGTGATTTTGAATCCAAACCAATGATCCTGAATCCAAACCCATGATCCTGAATCCAAACCAGCGATCCTGAATCCAAACCAGTGATCCTGAATTCAAACCAGTGATCCTGAATCCAAACCAATGATCCTGAATCCAAACCAATGATCCTGAATCTAAACCAGCGATCCTGAATTCAAACCAGTGATCCTGACTCCAAACCAGCGATCCTGAATCTAAACCAGTGATCCTGAATCCAAACCAGCGATCCTGAATCCAAACCAGCAATCCTGAATCCAAACCAGCGATCCTGAATTCAAACCAGTGATCCTGAATCCAAACCAGCGATCCTGAATCCAAACCAGTGATCCTGAATTCAAACCAGTGATCCTGAATCTAAGCCAGCGATCCTGTATCTAAACCAGTGATCCTGACTCCAAACCAGTGATCCTGAATTCAAACCAGTGATCCTGAATCCAAACCAATGAGCCTTAATCCAAACCAGCGATCCTGAATCCAAACCAGTGATCCTGAATTCAAACCAGCGATCCTGAATCCAAACCAATGATCCTGAATCCAAACCAGCGATCCTGAATTCAAACCAGCGATCCTGAATCCAAACCAATGATCCTGAATCCAAACCAACGATCTTGATTAGGTTTGTGAATTGAAAGCACAAGATAGCTCTGATGAAACAACTAACACACCTGAAAGGTTCGGCTGTTTTTCTAAATGATCACCTGTCGAAACATAACGCTGATCTAGCGAAGCACGCTGGACTCCTACGGAAGAGACAACAGATCCAATGTACTTGGGTGCAGAACTCCTGAATCTTTGTCAAACCACTCACAGAGTGAAATAAAAACCATGAAAGACTTCGAGGAGTGTGGGATTACGTACGTCTCAGCCTTTGATTGACGTAAAATAAGTGGCAAATGTTATTTTAATGAAACGACGCTTAGGATCTACCGCTCCTGAAGGTGAACTTTGACCCAATTTTCATCTGACCTGCAGACAACTTGAGCTCAATTTACTTGATATGATATCAGCTGAAGGGCAACGGGACCCGATAAACACAGTCTACAGTCATAACAAGGAAGTCAAGAAGGATTAGTTGGCCTTAAACTTGTTGATAGACTTGGTTTCTTAAACTGTGATGTACCACGGATTCTGCAGATATATTATTATATATTTTTTCTTTTACTTTCTTTCTCCTGAAGTGTGATTTATGACTGATCCTCTTCTATGAACTCAATCAATTATCATCAGAAAACGGTCACTTGCATTGTCCCAGAGGTCTGGAGTATGTTCGGATCATTGTCATCGGAGAGATCTTTTGCATTCATCTGTGCCGGAGGTCTGGAATATATTCAGATTTTTATAATCATTTGGTATGCTTTGGATTTCTGGTTCTAGTTGATGCTGGTGATTTTTTTTGGTGATGATGGTCTGAATATGCTTGGATTTTTGGTATTGATTGATGTAGATGATTCCTTCCTGATGATAATCGCCTGAGTATATTTAGATTTTTGGTATTTATTAATATAGACGACTTGTCTCTGGATGTTTGAAATTTAATTACATCACTGATCTTAAAGATGTTTAATAATCTGAATCTATCATTGTAGGGTATAAATATTGGATAACAAGTCCAGAGCTGGATGTTGATAATTCATGTCAATTCAGGACAATTCTGCCCTCAGAACTGCAGCTCTCTAGATATTTTCTCTTCTTCTGACCATTCTCTGTAAGCCCTAGAAATGGTTGTTGGTGAAAATCCCAGTAGATCAGCAAACATCTGAAACAATTTATTATTATTATTATAACCTTTATTTATACAGGTTGGTCGATTGAGAACAACTTCTCATTTACAACGACGACCTGATTAGGCATCAACAGTAAAAATAGAACATGGTAAAAAGTTACACACAGATTAAAAATATAAACTTCTGACAGCAATATTTTAAATATTTACAATAAAAGTCAACAGGAGGCACCAAGTTAATAATTAACATAAAAGACCCATTAAAATGATAAAAACAAATTTAAGATGAAAATTAAACAAATATATAAAATAAAAATAAAAAGCTAAGCTAATAACTACTATATCACGTTCAAAGTCACCTCAATCTCCTTTCTTCCTCACTCTGATGTTCAGTTTGACCATGTCTACATGTGTAAATGCACTGAGTTGCTGCCGTGTGATTGGCTGATTGAAATTTGTGTTAACGAGCAGTTGGACAGGTGTTCCTAATAAAGTAGCCAGGGAGTGTCTATTGTGACGCCATTTTTTTCTGGTTATGGGGGAGTTTTATTGAATTTTATTCCTTTTTTCTCAATTTGAAAAACATTTTCAAAAAGAATTAACTGTTCGAAAAAATACAAATTTTATTTGGTATTTGCACTTTGACTTGTTTCATTTTTTATATTATTATTTTACACAAATGACTTCTTAACATGTGTTGTAAAACTAGGCTCCATCAACAAGCTTGAAAGGAGAAGTTTTAAAATAACAAACTTGCACTTTTTTAAAATGTACATTCAGCTCATATGACCTTGAAGTAACTGTCTGCTTCCTGAGAAGACAGTTTCTCCACCTTAGAATTTTGAAGTTTTCCTGCATGATTTACATTACTCGGATGCTAATTTCACATCAAGAGGTCTCAGTGGAGCAAAAGGACACTGCCAATAGCAAAACCATCTGCACTGAAAACCAGGGAAACACTGACATAGACCGTACCTTCCATGTCACTGAAACATCTGTAAGTGCCATCAGGAGACTTAGACATGGTATGAATCCTCCACGATCCATGTTTCACTCAGTAAATGTACATAGAAATGACCTCGCTCCTTCTCCGTTTCTGCTTTGGCACTTCCTCTTCTTGCTGCAAAGTCAACCAACAGATGCTCCCAAACAGGATTAAAGAAAAACAAACTCTCAGACTTTCTGGGAATAAAAATATTTCGCACCTCAGCTATGAGTTGGAAAACTAGGTACTAGATCCAGGTTACAGACCCCCACTGCCATGACAGAGACGTGGCCTCAACAGTCCCTCACAAAACCTTTACGTCTACGTGAGTAATTGTGAGCGGAATTGGAGGGTGTTGAAAAACATTTGCAGCACCAGCCTACTCCACCTTCAGATTGGGTTTTTTCTATAGAGGGTTGCAAAGGACACAGGCTAAAACAGACATTAGTTTCTATACATTTTTCCAGCTGATAAACCTTTCAACGCAATCTCTGCAAACACACAGACACACGCAGTTGCTGCCTTTCCTCCATCACCCAGCATAACTTGATCCAGGATATTCTCATTTCTTTTCTTGGCTTCACAACACTTAGTGCTTTCTTCGAATGGTACATTGTTGTAACACAATCACCGGCGCGGGTGCCAGTTTTTTTTTGGGCAGCACGAATCATTTATTGTCCTGGAGGCAAAAAAGCGGTAACATTAACAGCCACATCACTAACGTCAGCTTTGAGGGATTACAGCGATTTGTAAAGTTGTCCGAGCTCCAACACAAATGAGAATGGATGGGCTGGTGGGAGTCATGAAAATATTTTTTCTCCATTCTGAGCGTGGACATTCTTACTATGTCTACCTGCTGGTTTCCAGTGTGCCATTCACATCCTGCTTTCTTCTACTCTTCTTTTTTCCCCTTGACTGAAATGTTTTCACTAAAGTTGTGTGCACAAAAAAGTAAAGTAAGAATCAAAAAGTCGCTCCACAAATGTTACAAACGTTTTAAAGGGTTACCAAACTGGGCAGACACTCTTAGCCGAGATTTGAAAAACGCCCCAAAAAGGGGGCGGGGCCAGGGGAGGCGGGCTGAGCGGAGGGGGTGTGGTCTGGATCTGTGATTGACAGTGAGTTTAGCTCAAGGTAACTAAAGGATCTTTTTATTAATGTGTTGATGAAAATAAAATTTAAAAAAAATCATAAAGTTCAGGAGACTCAAGCAGGCTGCCTCCCCGTCCCGCAGCGGCTCTCTGTCTGCCGGTTTAGGGAGCAAGCAAGCTCTGTCGTTTTTGGCGTACAGGAATGACCTCCACCGCTCTTGCCGTCAACATTGCAAAAAGAGCTCAGCTGTTCTCTGCATCGCAGTACGATCTACGCCGTCTCGCCATCTGGGGGCGACCTCTGCTGTCTTGGCATTGCGAACCTCCCCTGCTCTCTGTGTCACAGGGCAACCCCCGCCGCTCTTGACGTCACTGGGTGACCTCCCCCCCTCTTGGCGTCATGGGGGGCAACCTCCCCCGCTCTCTGCGTCACAGGGCAACTTCCTTTGCTCTCAGCATCTGGGGGGCGACCTCTGCCGTCTCGGAGCGACCACCGCCGCTCTCGGCGTTGCAGGACAACCCCCGCCGTTCTCAACGTTGCAGGATGACTTTCACCACTCTCTGCATCACGGGGTGACCTCCCCCGCTCTCAGCGTCGCTGGGGCAACCTCCCCCGCTCTCTAAATCGCGGGGTAACCTCCCCCGCTCTCTGCGTCACAGGGGCAACCTCCCCCACTCTCTAAATCGCGGGGCAACCTACCCCGCTCTCTGCGTCACAGGGGTAACCTCCCCCGCTCTCTAAATCGCGGAGCAACCTCCGCTGGTCTCTGCGTCGCATGGCAACTTCCTTTGCTCTCGACGTCGCAGAGCAACCTCCGCCGCTCTCGGCCTCGCGGGGTGACCTTTACCACTCTATGCATCACGAAGTGACCACTGCCACTCTCTGTATCGCAGGGGAAACCTCCCCCGCTTTCTGTATCGCGGGGCGACCACTGGTGCTCTCGGTGTCGCAGGGCGACCTCCGCCGCTCTCGGGGTCAGGAGGCGACTGCTGCTGCCCTTGGCGTCGCGGGGCAACCAACTCTTAAGTGTGTGGAATATTCAAAGATGGGCAAGGCTTTTATGTGAGCTCGGAGCATGATGACGATAAACTTCTGAGACTTACACCAGTTGACCAATGACAAAATTCAACTGTAGTACCTCTTTTCAACCTATCTGGGGCAGCACACAGACAGGTTTTATCAAAATTGTAAAAAATTTGCAACAACCAACACACAGCACTAGTAACCCTTCCGCTCTCCTTCGCTTGTTTACATGAAAAGTGGGGTCATCTGGACCCCACAAGACAGTGCGCTGAACTTTTTTTATCTTTGATTTTTAACTTTCACTAATCTCTGTGGCAGACATAAAATCCTGTCCACCTTTGTCAACATCTGTCGTGGAAGGAATCACATCAATATATGGTTGGAGTCATCTGGACCCCAAAGAGAGCGAAAGGGAAGCCATTTATTGAGGTCAACAGCCAAAAAAAGCTGATTTAGGGTTTAGTTACCCTTTAATTGAGATCTATTTTTAAACATTCATGCAATCATTTCCCCTCATTCTATCATCTCCTAAACCCGCTCACTCCTGTGCGGGGTCACAGGCTGCTGGAGTTTACCCAGCAATGCATCATTGTTTCTGTATTTATTTTACAGAAATGAATCATTTGCCTTGTGCAGCAGGAGTGGACGTGCTCAATGAGGCTAACACGAGTGTCTCTGAGCCTGTTAAAACTCGAAGTCAGCATGTTGTGACATATGTTTCCTCCTTTGAAAAATCTTTAGTGTAACAGGAAAAATATGTAACACTGGTCTTTTTTTTTTTTTTTTACAAGTACCTCATTTTACTGAAAATAAATCACACCCATCTCTATATATATATCTCCAAAATATCTAAATCTGCATTTTTTTTTTTGTGGTGTCCGCGAACAGCTTCAACTGCAATCCTGTCATGAAAGAGAACATCATGGGGGAGTAACAATCATAATCAACCAATAACCAGATTGATTAAGTTGTTAATTGAATTGAACTTAACCATCATAAATTGTTTCAAATCAATTGATTATAACCAATATTGGAAAATACCAATTGGATTGAGGTACAGTTGCTTCATTTTACTCTGGTGTAAATGTGTATGATCACAGCAGACAACACACATGTGATGACAACAGAAAATGATCAACAACCACAGCAGTCTAACGTGTGGAAACAAAGTGTGGTAGAATGTTCTAATAATGTTTCCTTTGGACTATTTTGATGTGGTAAAACGTTTCATTTAATTTACACTTGATTATTTTGCAAGAAACAAAGAATCTCAAAAACGTCCCCTGCACTGTTCAGTACCAGGTGTTTATCTGGTGGACGTTTTGGGTAAAAATCTCCTGGATCCATTTTAGGTCAATGAATTGGATCAAATCGTTCAAAATGAACCAACTGGGAATTGGACTGTCAACCACATATATGATATGAATCAAATTGTTGTTAAAAGGAATTGCTCCACTCTCATGTTACACGTATTTGTTTGGCTTTTTTATGCATGTGTAGAATTTGTGAGTGTTGTGTGAATTAGTTGCCTTTTTTTTCTGTGTCTTTGGTGGAGATGTATGGGGTAAGGTAGCTGTCAAAAAGAAATGCAAAAAAGAAAGAAATGCCTAAAGACAAGGTTTTGCAGAAATTAATACTTTTTGCACAACTTTGCAAAAAATATATGAAAACGACATTTGATTTTTCCACAAAACGTGTTTTAAATTACCATTCTCTTTTCGTTTTTCTTGAATATGCATTTCAATGGGTAATTTAATGTCAAAAACATAACACATTATCACAGGCACATGCCTTTAGGCAAATAAGTATTTAAACACACTGTGATTTTGGAACAACACGTGAATTGCACTGCACCAAACAGAAGCATAGACAGCAAAATAAAATAAATAAATAAGAACAGAGGAGAAGAATGGAAATGAGAATAGCATTGAGAACAGCTTCAATCTTCGCATTCGAACTGTTCCAACTAATTTAATTTTAATTCAAACATGTTAATAGTAAAATGCATGCACATATAGCAGATGGTTGTATTAGCAATATATAATATATAAGAAATCTAAAAAATTTTAGCATACCAATATTGTGATATTTTAACATTAGGCTATAAAAATAAAATTAAATTAGAAGGAGGTCTGAAATGATCATCTGAGGTGCCGGTCCACTGTGAGAAACATAATAACAATAATCTGGAAATCACATTTTATGATTTTTGTTTTAATACTGTAATTTAAGTCTATGCAAATGCAGCAAATATTTACTTATATTTATGAATTTGTTTCAGTGCATTCAAAATAAATGAATATCGGATCAGCGATCACAGATTATGATATTGAATTTGATCATTGGTCAAAATAAATTGTTTGACCCCAAGAAAATATTTAGGATTTAAAAGCCCCAAATATTGACTCTTCTTCACAAATCCACCTCCAGAATAAAAAAGTGTTTTCAGAATACACCTAGTGGGATTTTATTTAATTTAAACCAGGGGTGTCAAACTCAATCCCACAAGGGGCCAAAATCCAAAACAAACCTCAAGTCACGGGCCGAACAGGATGAACATTTATTGAACACTCTAAAACCAAATTTAAAATTTAAAACCATATCTTTTAAAACTAATTATGATCTAGATATATAGCATTACCTCCAATAATGCTAGTGTGAATGTTATAAGATGAATCTGCCCGCTGAAGATTCTTGAGCTGATAGTTGAAGTTGCTGAAATTGATAGCTAAAAAAGTTGAAGATGCTAGGCGGCTAAAATGTTAGCGTAATGCCAAATTATCCTAAAACACAAAAAACTTAAGTTAGTCAAAACAGCTAGCATGTAGCTGAAAAAATAGCTAAACTTTAAAATGGAAAAAAAAGGGAACCTAAAAAAAAGTCGAAATTAGCCAAAACAGCTAGCATGTAGCCTAAATATTAGCTAAACTCCAAAAGAGCCTAAAAAATCTAAGTAAATGCCAAAATAGTCCAAAGAGCTAACAGAAAAACAATTTTTAAAACTTTAACATCTTAACTTTTTAACAGAATTGTGAATAATTGACTTCTTATCTAAACTGTCTTAATTTGTTTGTACCATAAGGGTTTTTTGAGAAAAATGCTAAAAATTACACAAAATGTCGCAAATTAAATTTCTTTAAAGATAAAACTTTTACAGGGATTATGTTTAATCTCTTAAAAACCTTTTACTTTGTGCGTCTCTTTCAGGAGCCTCCAGTGTTTCTCCTGTGATCTTAGAAGGTCTCTGATCCTCCAGTGGGACGGACCACGAAGACGTCCTGAACATGTCAAGAGGAGCAACAACAGCATCGCATCCCTTTGGTTTTGACTTCCATTACAAGTGTCTCCCAGGCGATTCCAGAGGAGTCTGCTTCAAGCAAAAATGCCGATCTGAAATTACACAGCAATTTATATGTCATCTGTAATTGTTCTGCATCCACTCCATGTCATCTGACAGCCAATAATTATCTCTTTTCTTCTCTTTACCTTGGATCTCTGAGTGTTCAAACACAGTCAGCTGAAAGAGGTCAGATGAATAGAGAGGATATGATATATTTAGGAGTCAGAATGGGATTTTGTTTCTCAGAAAGGTGAACTTGAATTAGCAGTTATGTAAAATATCTCTGCTGTGAGCTGTGAGGAAATATTTTCCTCTGAAAGAATACGGACAATTATAGTTTTTTTATTCCAGTAGGATTACATAAACCCCAGTTTGTGTAACTTCCAGTTGTAGTCTTAACATTTGCAGATGAATTTAGGATTTCTCACTCCAAACCTAATAAATAATTAACATTTTTAGACAAAATAAAAAAATCAAAACTATAAAATAAACAAAATAATAAACAAAGTTATCTGAAAAACAAAGGATCCATTAAAACCTTTATGTTGACACAACTTAGCTTAAATATTCAAACCAAAATAAATGTTATAAGTACATAAAGGCAGATTTCTGAGCTGATAGCAGTATTTATTTACAGTTTTTATCCTTCCATCTCAACCTTGAGAATATATATATATATTTATATACAATAGACTTGACAAAATTATCCACCTTTAACATTCTGCAAAATATTAACAACAACAGCGACGCGTCGGGCTCACGTGCTGAGCTCATAGAATGAAACCCTGTGTCGGTTCGCGTGTCGCTTTGGGAAAAGTCATGTGACCGATACAGCTACTGAGTCGGTGTGTTTGTAAGGAAGCGCATCAACTGGCAGTGTTGCCAGGTTTGGTGGTTTTCTGGCCAATTTGGGGGTTTTGATTTTGATATTGCTTGTAAAGTTTGCTTTGGGTGGGTTTGGTGTTAATTTTACAGGTTTTAGTTGCTTTTATTATGAGTCGGAACACTCTTTTATCTTGAAAAATCTTTTATTTTGAAAAATAACCAGATGCTCTTTTTTACATTTCTGTCACTTGGGTGCCATATCAGTCAAGCGGTTGAGTTTAAAGGGTTACCAAACAGGGAAGTTGGAGGTTGACCCCGCCCACAGCCAAAATTGGAAAATCCAGTCAGAGGGGCGGGGTTTGGGGGTAGGACTGTTATCATTACTGGAGCTGCAGATCATGATGTCAGACTTCTGAAACTTTCATGGTTTGACCAATCATAAAATTCAGCTATACCTCAATTCAACCTGTAGGGGGCAGCGCGCAGACTTTTTTTGACTAAGAATTAAACAGTTTTATTTTAATGTATTAAAATTTAGCAATGACCAACAGACAGAACCTTTAAAGCCCCATTTATAGAGATCAACGGCCAAAAAAAGTTGAATTAGGGTTTAACATATTAAAATAAACTTGTTTATTCTTGAAAATATGGTCAAAACTACTTGTATGCTGCCCCCTACAGGTTGAATCAATGTATTACAGTTGAATTTTGCGATTGGTCAAACTATGTAAGTTTCAGAAGTCTGACATCATGATCTGCAGTTCCAGGAATGATAACAGTCCACCCCCAAAGCCCCACCCCTCTGACTGGATTTTCAAATTTCGGCTGTGGGCGGAATCCGCCTCCAACTTCCCTGTTTGGTATCCCTTTAACCCTTCCGCTATCTTTGGGGTCCAGATGACTCCAACCATATATTGATGTGTGATTCCTTGACAAATGACAAGGTGGACAGGATTTTATGTCTGCCATAGACATTAGTGAAACTCAAAGTGTCAGTATTGAGTGATATAGAACCTATTCAGTTTGGTCATGTGCCGAAATGCCTCACAAGGCCTCATCTACCACTAGGGTCATCCAAGAACAGGGTAGAGTAGTCCAGGCAAGGGTCAGGGCAGGCAGCGGGCAAACAGATGAAGCAGGTTCAGAAACAGAGGATCACGTCCAGAATGAAACGCTCAGTAATACAGTCAGTGCGGCACAAACAATACTTCGCACTGAGGAAGGGTTTTGTGCTCCTGAAGAAGCAGGTCAGGGGTTGTTAGATTGGTGCCAGGTGAGTTAGAACTTTGGAGACTGCTCCAGCTGGTGACCAAAGTGGGAGAAAGAGCTCTGACTCCTAACAGAGATTAGAGCTCTGATTTTATTGTGAAATTAGCAGAAAAAGCTCATTGTGTTCCGAGGTTTTGACCCCTTTATGCCGTATGTCTCTAATTCAAAACGAACCATTAAATCCAGAACTTTACCATCACCTTAATCCTTTAACTGCCTAAAAAAGGAAAAAAACACCAAAAAAGGTATTTTTTTCTGCTGCCTTGGTACGGAGCCCCTAAAGCAGGGGTCTTCAAACTTTTTCTTGTGAGGGCCACATAACTGTTTTCTTCTTTGATGTGGGGGCGGGGTTAGTTTGTAGGTTAACAGAAAAAGAGTAACAATCACAGCCTGAACATAAAGATTTATGGTTTTCCAGAAAGCCACACATAGCCAAATTCTAAAGGATTCATTTTTGTAATCTTCCAAGAAGAAATACAACTAAAACATTTTTAAAAAACTAGATATTTAGCATTGCCTGTGATAGAATAATAGCTGAAGTTGATTAAATCGATAGCTAAAAACACGGAAGCTGATATCTGAAAACGCTGAAACTGAAAACACTGAAGCTGATAGCTGGCTAAAATATTAGAAAAGTACAAAATTAGCCTAAATAACTGGAAAAATGTCTAATTAAAAAAAAAATGAAATTATCCAAAACAGCTAGCATGTAGCTGAAATATTAGCTAAATGCCAAATTGGACTAAACCGGAAAAATGTCTTAATTAGCCAAAACAGTTTTGGCCGGATCCGGCCCTCGGGCTGTAGCTTGGGGACCCCTGCCTGAAAGTCATATCAAAGTAAAAAAATTGAAGACAATTTTTTTTTTTTTTGTAAATACAAAAGAAGTGACTCAGCTAAAAATTCAAGTAAAAAAAAAAAACTGGTTAGTAATTTTTGCACACCAGATAATAACGAAAAAATATGTTATTCAAAAAATTGAAGTTAAAAAAAGAAATTCTAGTTACTATCTGGTGTGCATTAGTTACTTTCCAGACTTCCAGAACTGTGGACCAGATGGTAAATTAAAAAGGGAATCTAAAAATTTGAGTAAAAAAAATTACTGGTTACTAACCGATGCACACCAGTTACTATCCATCTTTTTTTTTTACATCTATTTTTTTAGAAAAGAAATTCTGGTTAGTAACTGGTGTTTACCAGAGAGTAACTGAAGACAACATAAAAAAAATTAAAGTAAAAAAACACAAAATTCTATTTACTATCTGTTGCGCATCAGTTAGTAGCCAGAATTTTTTTGCTTCCATTTTTTTTTCTTCAATGTCCCTTTAGGGGCTCTGTACCTTTGGAAGCAATACGCACAATGAATGTTTTTGAAAACATCCTTTCTAAATATTCCCCACCATTTGGTTAATAAGTTAAAGGGTTAAACGGAACAAACAATCAAACAAATTCTTTTATAAAACCGGAAACAAACTCAAGCATGACGGGGTTAAAATGGCTGATAGTGGTGTTGTTCTGCAGGATTCTGGGGTTTTAAGGTGTTCCATCCAATTTAAAGTTTTTCTTGTCTCCACTTAGTGATACCAGCAGCTAGGATTTATAAACCTTTGATAAAACAATGAGAGGGGATAAACCGATGAAGAGAAACATGCCCTTTTACAATGTCAGTGACCGATCCATATATATCAGCCAATGGAAAACCGTCTCCTCTCACCGTTTCCCCCTGAAGGCGCATGGGAATTTTTTTTCAACAAATAGAAGATAATTGGATAAATTACACCACATGCCTCCCGGCTGCACTCTTCAGCTGAGTAAAATTACTTTTTTGTCGAGGGATCTGTGACGGATAATTAAATACAAACAAGAAACCCAAAGCAATTACCAGAAATGATCCATATTTCTATCCGTTTTCCTGATCATCAGACTATCTATGAAATTTGAATGCTCTCAGATGACAGCTTAATTATGACCCTCATTTTACCCCAATAAAAATATTATCAGTGGACTAATCATGATTGAACTGTTAAGAAAAACTCTTTTCTCTCAGGTACATAACTTAATCTAAATCAATTTTAATTGTGTTTATTTTGCTTCCACATATTCTTGAGATCACATCAATCTCTGCTCAATCCTGACTTTAAATTAGCTTCTGTCAACCTCTAAAACAAGCTTTGTTTACCTCTACTAAACTAAAATCCAGTTTTATCCATATCTTCAGGTTTATGTTGATGCATAAATCAAAAAGAACAATTTTTTTTTTTTCCAACAATATTTTTTTTATTGATTTTTTACAACAAGTTTAACAAGTAAACAAGTACAAATGAACGCAAAGTCGTAAAATAAAATGAAGTAAAAAACAAACAAAACAAAACATACTTGTCAGAAGCATTTCCTATGATAGAACTTAGACCATTGGTTGGACGTCTGATTAATACTGCTTGGTCAAATATAGGGTAAGTAAATACTCAAAATAACAATAACAGAAATATTTTTGATATAATTAGAACTGCAGAGGCCCAATAATGCTGTATCCTCAATATCTTCAGTTTAAGCCTGCCAAGTCTTCACTTCCTAGAAAAGTGAGGGGTCCCAAATCTGATGAAAGTTATGTTGTTGTTTTTATTGTGTAGGTGATTTTTTCAAGAGGAAGTGTTGTTGATATTTCTGATATCCATCTGTTTACTGTGGGTCTTTTAATATCCTTCCATGTTAGGGCAATTACTCTTTTAGCTAATAATATACATAAGTCTATAAGTATCCGTTGGTTCTTTTTTATCTTTAGGTTATCTGGATATAAGCCCAAGATAAATAATCGTGGGCTTAAGGGTAGCTGAAGCTTCAAGATCTTTTGGATGTTTTGTTTAACTTCAAGCCAGAATTTTTGAATCTCTGTGCACATCCAGATACAGTGGTAGAATGTACCTTTTTCCTTTCCACACCTGGTACAAGTGTCAGGTATGTCTCCATTATACCTATTGAGTTTTTCAGGGGTGATGTATGTCCGCATGAGCCAATTGTACTGCAGCAGTTTCAGGCGAGTATTGGTTGTGCTTGCTTGTGCTTTCAAACATGTCTTCTTCCATTCCTCCACTGAGATTTCCTCATTCAAATCCCTTCTCCATGCCTCCAGTCTCTCTGCTGACGATTCTGGGCACTCGTTCAATAAATATTTATATAATTTGGATATTAATCCCTTCTCCAAACAGTTTAAACTCATAAGTTGTTCGATATAAGATTGTTGTGGGATACATATGGACTGAGCTTGATGCTTTCTAATAAAGTTTCTCAACTGTAGATATTTAAAAAAAATGTTTGCGGGGTATCTTAAATTTATCAACTACTTCTTCAAAAGACATCAGTGTTCTTTGTGCATTAAATAGCTCCCCTATTTTCCCCAATCCACGTTTAGCCCATAATTTAAATCCTCCATCTTCTTTACCTGGAGAGAAGAAATGATTTCCCCATATTGGACTGAAAACAGAGAGAGAAGAGGGTTCTCCCAGATATTTTTTAATCTTGAACCATACATCAATCATATTTTTGACTATGAGGTTTTTAGTTTTCTTTTTAAGATGTTTAGCTTCTGCTGAGTAAAAATAAATGGGAAGAGGCAGAGTGAGTTGAAATTCCTCCATCTCCTTCCAGAGAGGTTTCTCTTTTTCTGAAAAGTAAAACAACAAAGTTCTTAATTGTGTTGCCCAGTAGTACAAAAAGTGATTTGGACATGTAAGCCCCCTCTGTTAAAAGGGGAGGTACAGTAAGGATAATCGTGTTCTGGGGCGCCTATTACTCCATAGAAATTTAACAAACTGTTGTTTGAGTTGAGTGAACAGGTTACTTGGAGGAGGAAGTGGAAGATTTTGGAACAGGTACAACAGTTTAGGCATTATGTTCATTTTAAGGACATTTATTTTTCCAACAAGCGATATTGGTAGGTGTCTCCACCTGTCCAGCAGCTTTGAAATTTCTTGTATTAGTTGATTGTAGTTACTGGCCACAATATATTTAAGTTTTGGAACAATGTTAATGCCAAGATATGTTAGACAATTAACTGTTTTGAATTGAGAAGCTATTACAGGGGGAGTGTCATTTTCTAGTTTGTTTAGAAACATTATGGATGATTTAGATCTATTTAACTTATATCCTGATATTTCTCCAAATGTGCGGAGAACTTCCAATAATTCAGGAGTGGATTTTTCAATGTTTTTCAGGAATATTATCACATCGTCAGCGAACAAAGCCAGACGATGTTCCCGTTGTCCAATTGTTATGCCCGTAATTTTGGGATGCATCCTTATAGCAATTGCTAATGGTTCTATGGCCATTATAAACAACAAAGGAGACAGAGGATCTCCCTGTCGGCATCCTCTTTGTATTTTAATGGGTTTGGAAATGTTATAGTTTGTTAAGATTTCTGCGTAGGGTTGTGTATAAAGTAATTTTATCCATTTAACAAAGTTTTCTCCAAAACCAAAACGTGTTAGCACTTCAAATAAATAAGACCACTCAACCCTATCGAATGCTTTTTCAGCATCAAGAGACAAAAGGGCAGTGTCTGGTGTCCCTCCTTCAAAATTCAATATATTTAAAACTCTCCTGACATTATGGTAGCCCTGCCTACCTTGTACAAAGCCATTCTGATCTTCGTTAATAATATGAGGGAGAATTTTCTCAAGCCTTCTGGCTAGTATTTTACTCAGAATTTTTAAGTCTGCATTTAGAAGGCTAATTGGCCTAAGGTTTTCACATTTATTATTTGGCTTACCTGGTTTTGGCAATAATGTAATTAATGCTCCTCTCAAAGTTGTTGGGAGGGCTCCATTTTCAAAGGATTCTTTGAACATTTCTAATAATGGTAGTTTTAATTTATGCTTATATTTTTTGTAAATTTCGGCAGGTATACCATCGGGTCCAGGGGTTTTGCCCCCCTTGGTGTTGTCAATGGCCTCACAAACTTCCGTTATAGTGATGTCTTTCTCTAATTCTTTTTTAACTGTATCTGAAATTCTGGGAATTTGAATATTATCTAAAAAAGTATTTAATTGTGATGAGTTTGAGTCTATTTCAGAGCTATATAGTCTTTCGAAGAATTTCTTAAAGGTTTCATTAATTTCAATTGGGTCCACTATATTTTCATTATTAGTATCCAATAAAGAAGTAATAAGCTTCTCATTCTGTAATTTTTTAATACGCCATGCCAACACTTTTCCAGGTTTTTCACCTTGATCATAGAAAGTCTGTTTTAATCGTAATAGACTTGACATTGCTTTTGTGGCTGTTATTTCATTATATTGAGTTCTTAGCAGAAGTATTTCTTTGTGAACAGGTGGAGAGTTTGATTGAAAATATTCTTCTTCTAAGGCCTTTATTTTTGCTTCCAAATGTTTTGTTTTATTGTATGTTTCTTTGGCTTTAGAACTAGTTATCATAATTATTTGTCCCCTAATAAAGGCTTTAAATGCTTCCCATCTGATACTTCTCGATGTTTCGTTTGTGTTAGTTTCAAAGTAGTATGTTAGTTTTTCATCAAGATAAGCAACAAAGCCAGTATCAGTAAGCCATTTTGTTTTAAATTTCCACTTGGGATATTACTAGTTAGTTTTGCCTCATGATAAACTAATGAAATAGGCGCATGGTCTGACAAAAGTATAGCTTCATAAGAGACCTTTTTTATCTTGTATTTCATTAAGGCTGAGATCAGAAAATAATCTATGCGTGAGTATGATTTATGTGTACTAGAGTAACAGGAATATGTTTTTTTTGAGGGATTATCTTCTCTCCACACATCTACTAGATTCATTTCTTGCATAAAATGGTGAATTACCTCTCTGCTTCTTGGGATGTGATTGATCTTCTGAGCTTTTTATCCCATTGAGGGATTAGAGGGCAGTTGAAATCACCTGCTATGATGTAAGAGCCAGGTAGAGAGGCAGCTGTAAGAATAAGTTTTGGAAAAAATTTGGTTCATCTGTATTAGGAGCATAAACATTTATCAGTGTTAATTGTTGTCTGAGAATATTACCGTGAATAATTAAGTATCGCCCTGCCCCATCAGCAATTATTCTATGGATTTGCAGTGGAATGGAGTCATGCACCAAAATCATAACACCCCTAGCCTGAGAATTAAAGGAGCAGAAAAGGTTTTACCCTTCCATCTTCTTCTAACTTTAGGTTCATCTTCCTTCCGTAGGTGAGTTTCCTGCAGGAATACTATATTAGCCTGTAAGATTTTTTATCCTGTTCATGACCTGTTTGACCTTTTTCATTTTTTGCAACCCTCTGCAGTTCCAGGATGTAATTTTAATATTTAATCCAACAGACATTCACTAAATGACAGCATCTCACAACCTTTTGAACAAACATCCAACCAAACTGAAGTAGCAAATAAAAGAAAACTTTAAACGATGGAACAAAACAACTCCCTTCAAACCTAACCCATGCACCTGAAAAAGGGCCATTAGTTTTAACAACCCCCCACCCCCTTCAAATGCTGAACTTCCAAAAGACAAGAAGCTGTTCCACACAATGTGAGGATCAGTTAAGCTATGCTGCTAATGCAAGGGAAAAAAAAAGAAGATGTAGCCGCTCCGCTACCATTATTCAGAATTTTAAACTTTTTTTTTTTTTTTTTTTTTTTTTTTTTTTTTTTTTTTAATCACATCAACCTCTATACCTAAATACCATCTGATAGATGTAACAGGCAGGCTGTCTCTTGTGATATTCCATTAGAAGCTTCCATCAGAGTGATGACAGCTTGAAATGATTTTATGTGCCATCTACCTCAGTTCTGTTGATTTTCAGACCGGATCTTCTTGATGAATTCTTCAGTTTCAGCTTTGTTGAAGATGTGCGTGTGGTTCTTGTAGGTCAGTATAAGCCGGGCAGGAGGAATCATACCGTATCGGAGACCTAGTGATCGGAGTTGTCGCCGTGCCCCTTCAAACTCTTTCAGTTTCTTGTGCATCTCCGCCGCCATATCCTGGTAGAAGCGCACCTGCTGGTTTTTGAAGAGGATCTGGTGTTTTGCTCTTGCTGCTTTCATCACCATCTCTTTATCCTTATAACTGAGGAAGTTCACTATGAGGGTTCTCGGCGCACCACGCTCCCTTGGTGGTCCCAATCTGTGGGCTCTTTCCACCGCGAGTTTCCCGCGAAGTGATCCCAGCTCCAGCACCTCCGGGATCCAGCCCTCCAGGAAACCGCAGATATCGCTTCCCTCCGCGCCTTCAGGAAGGCCAACCAACCTCACGTTGGAGCGGCGCGACCGAGCCTCCAGATCCAGAACTTTATCCTCTAACTCTTTATTTTTCCCCTCCAGGCGTTTCATCCTTCCATAAAGCTCCGTTACATTATCTTCTGTTGCGGAAATCCTCACCTCGGCTTGCGCAACTCGTTCGGAGCAGTCCTTAATATCCTTTCTTACGCCTTCAATGGCGGCGGAAATGTCATCAAACCTGGACGAAAACTCTGTCTTCATGTTGTTGATGGCGGTCATAATTCCCCCGAGAGACGCGTCGGATCCCCCGGTTGTTCCGGTCTGCTCTCCTGCGTTAGCAGCTGCGCCAGCGCTAGCTTCCATCGCCTTTCCGTTAGGAATAAGTTTCGTTGCAAAATTGGATAGATTAGATTGTTGAGTCCGGCTGCGGCTGGTTTTCTTTTGTGGCATCGGTGCAATCCAGAACTCTGACAATATAATGAGGTTGTTTATTTAGATTGAAGTTTTAGTTTTAGTAGGATTTGTTCAGTTCAGCAGCGGAGCAGTGTAACACACGTCCTTTCAGCTAGCTGCCATAACCGGAAGTCAAAAAGAACAATTTTACTATTAAAGATGTTTCTTGTAATCGAGAATATAAGAACAAATATTTGCGCATGCAGCAATGTCGACTCTCACAATGACATTAAGGTAAATTAAATCTAATTCAATTCAGTTTTATTCATGTAGCCCAAAGCAGAAAGTCGGTCATAAAATATAAACAATAGCTGATTGCTAAACTAAACTAACCAGACTAAATAAAACTGGTTATCCCTCTCTTTAGACAGGAAAAAGTCCTAAAAAAAAATTAAGTCAGGAAAAAAAGGAGAAACCTCAGGGATCCTCTTCCAGGACGGACAAGCGATTTACCGGGACTATTAAAGAGGAATTAGCTTATCTAACTGTTCAACTGTGTTTTTGAATAGTTTTTATCCAGATAGGACTGGGTGACAGGTGGGGGGTGAGGTCCAAAGCCAAGACGAGCCAGAGGCGTGGTCCGCGGGTGATCCACCTCAAATCTAAAATCCCTGCCGCTCCCCCGGAGGGGAGTGGAGCAACACATGAATCACACTACACCAAACAGGAACACAGAGAACTAAATATAATATACAATAATTGAGGAGAGTGAAATAAATGAGAATAAAGAACAAAACCCAAGAGCTGATGTGGATAATAGGGATGATAAAAAAAGCGTATCAACATTAATCTAAACCGACAAAAGCAACAACAGAGGGAATCGACCGTGGAGAGAAAATAGACTCACTCTGATTTGTGCGTGCGTAATTCTTGATTTGTGCGTAAATTAGGATCTATTCGTGCATATATATGATTGGTGCATGCATAATTCTTGATTCGTGCTTAACTTTGGATTTGTGCGTGCATAATTCTTGATTTGTAACTAATATAATACATTTTTTGCAAAAGTAAAAAAATTGAAAAATGCAATTTACAAATGCACAAATTAAAATTACAACAGCCTGAAACTAATTACACAAAAAAATCTTTTTAAAATACGCACCTCTTACGCACACACGCAGCCTGAGTTACGCACAAATCTACCGTGAGACTCTTTTCACGTCTCACAAATTCGTCTGTGAGTGATGCGTTCAAGTACTACCAGAATGCTCGTTCACCATAGTTCTCTTGTCAGCCGTTTTAAACTTTGATTATGAATAACATCCGGTAAAACTTGACATTCTCCCGCTTTCTTAAAAATATATTCCCGATAATTAATATAAAAAGTCTAAATAAGTGTTTTTAAAACACTTGTACTTTTAAAAATAAGAATGTTTCTAGAAAAGGGCACTTCAAGCTGCATCGACCATGGAGAGAAAATAGACTCACTCTGATCTGTTCGTGCATATTCTTGATTCATGTATGCATAATTCTTGATTTAATACTTTTTGTGCAAAGGTAAAAAAAAAATCACAAAATAAATAAAAATACAAAACACAATTTACACATGCATAAATTAAAATTACAACAGCTTGAAACTAATTACACACAAAAATCTTAAGAAAAAAATACGCACAAATCACCTCTTACACACACACAACACATCAGTTACACACAACTCTATTGTGAAACTCTTTTCACGGTTCACAAATTTGTCTGTGATATATTTATATACGTAAAAAGGATCAACTTAATACATAAAATCAAATTAAAATGGATTTGTAAAAAACTTTTCCTACTGATGTAAATCAAAGAGCTTAAAAAAAACATTTTCCAATTTTAAAACTAAAATCAAGAGAAGACTTGAGAAATTGTCGCTGAATTCTTAAGTTAAACTTGATTTTAGCATGTTTTACCTAAACATTGTGTTACAAATGAGTCCATAAAAAGTGACTTGATAGAAGTTTAGCCTTGTTGGGAGATAAGACTTATTAAAGAGGAAAGAACAGATTATTTTTGTGAAAATACATAGAAAGAAAGTGAAGCTGGTTTTCTCTTAACAATAGATCAATGCACATTAGAAATTGCCCGTCAGAATGACTGACAGATCTGAGGAACTGTTCAAAACTGAAGCGCCGTGGTGTAAACATGCTGCACAAACATGTGCAGAAGGACTTAAGCTGGGCTGACCACTGCATGGTCACATCTGCGGGTTTTCATAAGAATGCAAAAAGTGTGAAGAACAAGCAGACTTTTGAACGTGACGTGAACACGTAGCCCCTCGTAAAGGAATGAGTCCGTAAAGTCTCCACAGCCGTTTGACGGATCACCTGGTGTTCACAATCATCTTGTGTCTCTGAGTCGAACACTGAGTTCATCTGGACTTCATCAGGCCTCAGACAGCATGGAGGGAAGCGTAAAAAAAAGAAAGAAAGAAAGAACCTCACACAGAGCAGACGAGGGAGAAAAAGGGAAGCTAGAGTGTGACACCAGAATCTCCCGCCTCCCTGTGAAGGTTTCCCTCCATTATTTGCAATAAGTCTCCAGATGACTAATGAGTCTAGGGGAAGAAAAAAAAAATAGTGTGAGCATCATAAAAAATGAGATATTAGACCAAACCAGCCCTGGAGAAGTGACAGAAATGAATATTCATGTGGAGCAATTTCACAGCTTTTTTAAATTATTGTCAGGTTGGACAGTTTTTTCTGAGCTGGAGCCAAACGTTCAGAGAAGGTAAGTGAGTGAGTGGGTGTTTTCTAGGGCTGGGTGTAGATAATAAGAGCCTAAATCGAATAGGTTTCATTTTTTTTTTTTCTTCAATTCAAATAAATTTTAAGTTTACACATTTAGACACATTTGTTTAGAAAAGCATTAATAACCTATTATATGTTCTAAAGATATTTATATTAATCTTATACAGTTCATTTACAGTGAACAAAAATGTTCAGAGCATTAAAATTGTAAGCATTGCTCTGCTTCTCGTTTTATGGTTACTTTAAAAAACATTCCCTTAAAAGAGTTTGAAAAGTTCATACCTGTGAGTCTATAAAGATGTTCATTTAGTCAGAAATGTATATTTAGGTCAACCAAGTGTTAGCATTAGCCGTCCCATAGGAAATTCCTTTAGCATCAAGCTAGCGTACTTTAGGTTTATCTGCTAATAGATTTATTTATTTTTCATTGATTATTGATTTATTAAGCTTTTATTAACCCAGTCCTTGTGCTTTCCTCTAATTCATATGGGTCAAAGTCAAGGCCCGGGGGCCGGATCCGGCCCTCCGGGTTATTTTATTTTATTGTTATCAATGGCCAGATGTTATCTTGAGCTTATTTCTAATTTGTATGATTTTGATCAAATATGTTTTCATGAAGTAAAATCTTGAAAGTTATTTAAGTTATAAGTTGATTTCTGGTATAATATTCGTGCCTTTTTATCGTTCATAATTATGTTTAAAAGCTACAGTTTTAACCCTTTAAAAATTGGCATTCTGCAAGTTTTTTGGGCTTTTACCAAGATTTTTAAAGCTATTTTGGAATTTATATATTTTTTCAGCTACATGCCATCTGTTTTGGATAACTTAAGTTTTTTTTTTTTGATGTTTGGTATTTGGCTAATATTTTAGCTGGCTATCAGCTTCGATGTTTTTAGCTGTCAAATTCAGCATCTTCAGCTATCAGCACTAGTGTCTTCAGCGGCCAAATTCAGCTTACAGCATTCATACTAGCATTATCGTGGGTGTTGCTATATATCTAGTTCATAATTATGTTAAAAAGTTATGTTTTTTAAGTTTTAAAAAATTGGCATTCTGCAAGTTTTTTGGTCTTCTTTGGCATTTACTAAGATTTTTTTAGGCTATTTTGGAGTTTAGCTAATATTTCAGCTACAAGCTAGCTGTTTTGGCTACTTTTGGGGCTTTTTTGTTGTTTTTTAGGCTGTTTTGAGTTCGGCTAATATTTACACGCTAGCTGTTTTGGCCAATATTTACTTTTTCAGGCTACTTTGAAGTTTAGCTATTTTTTCAGCTACATGCCATCTGTTTTGGCTGACTTAAGTTTCTTTTTTCTTTTTTTTTTTGGTGTTTGGTATTTAGCTAATATTTTAGCTGGCTATCAGCTTCGACATTTTTAGCTGTCAAATTCTGCATCTTTAGATATCAGGACTAGCACCTTCAGCGGCCAAATTCAGCTTACAGCATTCATACTAGCATTATTGTGGGTGTTGCTATATATCTAGTTCATAATTATGTTAAAAAGTTATGTTTTTTAAGTTTTAAAAAATTGGCATTCTGCTAGTTTTTTGGTCTTCTTTGGCATTTACTAAGATTTTTTTAGGCTATTTTGGAGTTTAGCTAATATTTCAGCTACAAGCTAGCTGTTTGGCTACTTTTGGGGCTTTTTTGTTGTTTTTTAGGCTGTTTTGAGTTCGGCTAATATTTACACGCTAGCTGTTTTGGCCAATATTTACTTTTTCAGGCTACTTTGAAGTTTAGCTATTTTTTCAGCTACATGCCATCTGTTTTGGCTGACTTAAGTTTCTTTTTTTTTTTTTTTTTTTGGTGTTTGGTATTTAGCTAATATTTTAGCTGGCTATCAGCTTCGACATTTTTAGCTGTCAAATTCTGCATCTTTAGATATCAGGACTAGCACCTTCAGCGGCCAAATTCAGCTTACAGCATTCATACTAGCATTATTGTGGGTGTTGCTATATATCTAGTTCATAATTATGTTAAAAAGTTATGGTTTTAAAGTTTTAAAAAATTGGCATTCTGCTAGTTTTTTGGTCTTCTTTGGCATTTACTAAGATTTTTTTAGGCTATTTTGGAGTTTAGCTAATATTTCAGCTACAAGCTAGCTGTTTTGGCTACTTTTGGGGCTTTTTTGTTGTTTTTTAGGCTGTTTTGAGTTCGGCTAATATTTACACGCTAGCTGTTTTGGCCAATATTTACTTTTTCAGGCTACTTTGAAGTTTAGCTATTTTTTCAGCTACATGCCATCTGTTTTGGCTGACTTAAGTTTCTTTTTTCTTTTTTTTTTTTTTTGGTGTTTGGTATTTAGCTAATATTTTAGCTGGCTATCAGCTTTGACATTTTTAGCTGTCAAACTCAGCATCTTCAGCTATCAGCACTAGTGTCTTCAGCGGCCAACTTCAGCTTACAGCATTCATACTAGCATTATCGTGAGTGTTGCTATATATCTAGTTCATTACTATGTTAAAAAGTTATGGTTTTAAAGTTTTAAAAAATTGGCATTCTGCTAGTTTTTTGGTCTTCTTTGGCATTTACTAAGATTTTTTTAGGCTATTTTGGAGTTTAGCTAATATTTCAGCTACAAGCTAGCTGTTTTGGCTATTTCTGGGCTTTTTTTGTTGTTTTTTAGGCTGTTTTGAGTTCGGCTAATATTTACACGCTAGCTGTTTTGGCCAATATTTTCTTTTTCAGGCTACTTTGAAGTTTTGCTATTTTTTCAACTACATGCTAGCTGTTTTGGCTAGCTTAAATTTTTTGGTGTTTAGCGAATATTTTAGCTTGCTATCAGCTTCAGCGTTTTCCGCTATCCTGTTCTAATTCCAAATATTTTTCATTCTAAACTTGCAATCACACCGTAATGTTTCATACACTGTGTGTCTGGGCTGCTGTTGTTGCCAAAGCACTAGCTGGTCCAACTTTTGCATCCAAGTCCTTTTGGATATTCATCTTTCACCTCATGCCGGGCAGAAGCGCGTTCATTTGAAAAACAGGTGCTCTACTCTCTGCAGAAGTTTTCTCATCCCTGTCGGACGCTCTTCAGTCTCTCGGATCAGGACGGTCTGTTCCTGGTTACCAGGTTGACGGTATATTTGACACAAGACTTGCACCCACTTCCTCCCAGCCATAACAGACCGTGGGGCACAGCGAGACGGTTTGAAGGTTAACTTCGTTAATGAAGGACGGCTGGCCTTCAGGACAGATTTTTGGCAAGGCCATCCATATGCCTCTCTGCAGGAGCTAAGTGAGTCCTCATGCTTCTGACCAAAGACTCTGCAGGCAGCACTGAGATCAAGACCCAAAGCTAAGCCCTTGTTAGCGCAAAACGACCCTTTCAGTCAGCATTTAAAGCTAAACATACAAACATTTTCTGCTGAGTCGTCTTTTCCTACAAAAGCAGCAGAAATGTTTCAGCTCCGAGCTGCATTCCAGGAGAAAATTAATTAATTGCTCCCTGGCTAACCCCAAAATCAATAAATAAAGATTTGGTCTTCTCTTACGAAGCTTCCATGCAATAAAAATAACAACGTAGCTTACATTTGTCTGACAAAATAAAAAGCTAATTACTGAGTCGTAAAGGCTTCCAGATCGTGAAGCACTATAGCCTTTTTACAGGAATGATTTTACCAGACTTTTAAGCATCTTTCATCACATTTAACTGAGAGGGAAATTGTTAAACAGGGATTCATTAGTAAGCACATGCAGTGTTCTCCAGCATGCCCTCTTAAAAAGCAATAAAACTGAAGTAATTGCTGGACCTAACTGTGTCTGATTCTGTCCAGTCTTCTCCACAGCCAGCCCCGGACTTGGCCTCTGACTTCACTGCTGTGGTTTCATCAGGATTTCATGCTGAAAGTGGTGTGAATCTGAACTTCTGCCCTCCCGTCATCTGCATATAAACCATTCAGGCCTGCGGGGAAAATTGTGGGAAAAGAAACACAATTAGTTCAGGTTAAGGTGGAAAAAAAAAAATGTAGACGATCAATGTATTTTATCAGTCTCCTTCAGATTAAGAAAGAACAGGGTCAAACTTTAATTTTTGGGTCACGGTTTTATTTTGGTTCAATATAGGATTTGCTACAAATTAACAATAAAAAATTAAGTTATGTTATGCGTGGACCAAGCAGAAGTCGAGAGAAATAAGACAAAACAAAGAAAACAGTCAACCTCCAACTAATTTATTTGGAAAGTCAGGGAAGGCCTCCTGACACCATTTTCAGCACTTCCTTATATAAACAGGAACACTTCCTGCAAACTTTCCTGCAGCCAATCAGAACACAGGATTAGCAAATCACGAGAAATCATATACTTTTGAAACAAGACAGGTAAAAAAAAAATGTAAAGAAAAATAATATACATTCCAACAAGATAACTTAAATTTAAACATCGAAACTCAAACAGTAATGAAAAACACAAAATGCAAAAACATTCAGCATCTTCCTCACAGAAGGGCACCTACAGACATTTTGCACAATAATGAGCACCGCCGTTGAGGAAACTCCGCGGTTCACCGCGAAAGTCCCGCATACCAACGTTGGGAGACTAGACAGACACGCCCCCACCTGTGAGCCGACCTGAAATCCAGCTGGATCAAACTTCTCCCAAAAAAATTGTTTTATTATCGTTTTACAAATCCAACAAAGACAATTTCTGAGAAAATAAGAAAAAGCTGAAAAAAAAGAAAATTCCTGGAAAAATGTCAAATAGACTGCAGTGAGAAATTCTAATTTCTTGGGCCGCCTGGTGTGAATTTTTGTATTTTAATTCAAAAACCTGTTGATTAGTTTGTTGACAATTTTATTCTTATTGTTTTTATGAAACTAAAACTTTCACTCTATGCTGTAAAAACAGTTTGTTAAATATTTTTGGGATTTCCACAGCAAAATGATTCCATTTTTCCACGACGGAATTTTCTGTTTTTGCATGATTTCATGTCTAGTGCGTGAATATAACATAGAAAAATGACAAAATAAAGGTAGAGTTACATAGGAGAGGTTGTGCTTATTAAAATGATACCAAATAAGTAGTAGATAGTCTTTAAAATTGAAAATACAGACAATTCAAAGGTAGACAAAAGCTAAATTTGAGGCCCTAGGTTCAAAATAAACATTCTAAATGTACAATTTTGCGTGCGATTTCATATTATGATTATTTGCTCAAAAAAAGGCGATTAATTGTGATTAATTGTTTTACAGATTTGTGATTAATTAATTAATTTTTTTAATTGATTCCAGGCCCTAAATATATATATATATATATATATATATATATATATAATTCCATTGATTTTAAAAAATTTACGCATTTATATTTATTAATGTAAATTAATTACACTATATGAACTGTCTTCTGCTTTGTGAGGCTTCTACAGTGCATTAATTTTTTAAACTGCACACTTCATCAAGCTTTATCCCACCTTTACCATACAGAAGAAATAAATATTCAAGAAATTTTCATACTTCACTCTTATCATCATTTATCCTCAGTAGTATCAACAAATTATTTCATTTGAGTTAATACTGCAGACATCATGTCTTTACAGTTCCACTTATCTTACTTATAGGATATCTGAGTGAACACTTGATTAATTTAAGCATTTCAGACAATAAAGATGAAGGGTTTTGTTATAAAAATGTACCTAGTGAAACATTGCTCTGACTCAGAAGTGGGATTCAGACTTTTTCAAAAAATAAAAATTAAAGCACGTTCGATTATTACTAAAACACTTAGAACCCACAAGTCAAAAAGTTTACCCAGCCCTGACTCATGCTGTGATGGAAACATTTGTATGCTTATTGATCTTCTATGATTAACAACATTGATTATCTAAAAAAAATTACCTACAAAAACGTTGAAGTCTTACGGAAAATGAGTTTACTTTAACCCAGTCACATGCCTTAAACCTTCTAACAGTGCAGAGTTTAGGACTTTTGCTCCTGGTAAAACTTTATCCACATCACACTATATGGCAATATCATGTTAAAACCACCAAATATTATTTCAATGGTATCTATCTCACTGACCAAATTAAACAAAACCTGATTTCCTTGTCAAATATACGGCTTATTACAAAATAATTACAGGGTTTCTGAGAGATTTCCTTAAGTAAACACGATAATCGTTTTACCACCGTTTAAACTTACAGTGGAGTATCCAGATAGATAGAATAATATGAGAAACACATGCTGGCAGACACAGGCACTGAAGTACGTGTTTTATTTCACTTTTGGGGTCTGTTAGCGTGGACTGCGAGGACGTGACAGAATGTGAAGGATGCGTGAACTGGAGCCAAAGGGGTCGTAGCAGGAGTGGTTTTACTCCCCAAAGTGGTCTCATTTAGGTCCAGCTAATGTAGTGCGGCTGAAAGTTTATTGTGATGAGGTGTTGCAAGACAAGAGTCAATACTGACTCAGCAACAAGCTAAAGAGCTATCAGAACTGGAGGGCGATTAGCGGAACGTGTCGCCGCTGTAAGACTTTAGTAACAACATTGATGTGTGCACATTGCATAAAAGTTAAGTATGTACTTTCTGTCCTTTTTCATGTCAATGAGGTGTTTGTCCCGTTTTGTGAAGTGTTGGACGCTCAGCTTCCAATGCTTTCTTTCCTGTTCTGATTTAAATAATGCAGAAAGTTGCTTTGATCCAGAGTGTGTGTGCGTGGCTGATCGATGTGCACATCTGGAAGTCCGGAGCACATAGTTTATATGTGTAAAGCTGCTTAATTCAAACAATCTTTTACAAGAAATGCACTTTGCACTCTGAGGCTTTCTTGTTTGTTCTTGCACGTTTGTATATCCTCTAATATATGCAGTGTGCGGGGTCCCGGTCCTCGTGTGTGATAAACACACGCTGGCGCTTGCATTCACGGTGTGTTTTGGCAGACTGGAGGTGGTCTCATGCATTTTCACCAGTTTATGTTCACTAATGCACAGCAAGACTCTTAACTGTTTATTCAGTGTTTCAAGCACAATGCTTGTTGTGTGAATGCTCAGTAAGCTTCAAGAATGTTTTTAGTAAGCACTCAATCACACTTTCAGCAATCTCTGTATCAAAACGTTCCATTTATTCAAGACCTTATTGCTTGTGTTTTTGGTATTTGTAAACCTTATAGTTTTTGAAATATTGAGCAAATTCTTCAAACTTTTAAGTAGATTAGCCTTAAATTATATTCATGGGCTATGTTTTCTTCTTTTATAGTAATTTTCAAAAAATGTGGAGTTTAGCTAGTATTTTAGCAACATGCTAAAATTTTTGGCTAATTTGTTATCTACTGGGGCTGTTAGGCTAATTTAGAGTTTAGCTTCTGTTTTAGCAACATGCAAACGATATTCACTAATAGTTTACCGAAGAATTTTAGGCGAGTTTGTATTATAATATTTTAGCAACATGTTAATGATTTTAGCTAATTTGTTATCTATTGAGGTTTTTATTGGCTATTTTGGAGTTTAGCTTCTAATTTAGAGACAGCCTTAATACATTTGAAAATTTTAGCATTTTTTAAGGAATTTCAGGCTAGTTTGGAGTTTAGCTAATGTTTAAGCAAAGCGCTAGCTTTATTATTATTTTTGGGCTAATTTGGAGTTTAGCTCATATTTAAGCGACACACTAAATATTTTTGGCTAATTTGGCATCTACTGCTGTTTATAAGCTAACTTAGAGTTAGCTTCTATTTTAGCAACATGCTAAAAATTTTCACTAATAGTTTACTGAGAAATTTTAGGATAATTTGGAGTTTTGCTAGTAACCAAGCAATGAGCTAGTTTTTTGGCTAATTTGGGATTTACTGGGGTTTTTATACTAATTTGGAGTTCAGCTAATAGTTTAGCAACATGCTAACGTTTTTGGCAAATTTGTTATCGATTGAGGTTTTTATAGGCTAATTTAGAATTTAGCTTTTATTTTAGTAACAGGCTAACAATTTTCACTAATAGTTTACTGAGGAATTTTAAAGGATTTGGATTATTAGTATTTAAACGAAAAAGTATTTAAGAATTAGCTAGCTTTTTTGGCTAATTTGGCATTTACTGGGGTTTTTGTCTTTATTTTGAGTTTAGCTCATAGTTTTGCAACATGCTAAGATTTTTTGCAAATTTGTTATCTCTCGAGGTTTTATAGGCTAATTTAGAATTTAACTCATACTTTAGAAAAAGCCTTAATATTTTCAAAAATTTAGTCTTTTTTAAGGAATTTCAGGGTATTTTGGAGTTTAGCTATTGTTTAAGCAATGCTCTTGTTTTTTTTTTTTGAAAGTTTTTGGGCTAATTTGGAGTTTAGCTCATATTTAAGCAACACACTAAATTTGGCATATATTAGGGATTTTTAAGCAATTTTACTGGAATTTTTCAGAAATGTAGGTAAACTTCAGCGCTCTTTCATAGTTTTTTAATTAATTTCCGTTTTTTTTTTAGGAAATTTAACATTCTACAAAAAGCTTTTAAATTTTCTGCAATTAAAGTAAATTGCGTCACCATTTTCAGCAAAAACCTTCAGCATCTACTTTCAACAAAAAGCATTCACACCAGCATTATCGCAGGTAATGCAAACCTTTCTAGTTTACCATCATGTTCTCAGAACCTTTTTAAACAATTGGATTAAAGTGTGTTTTTTGCTGCAGCACCAAACCAAAATGTCATGTTGCTCATGGAGCCGTGAAAAAAAACGCCTTTCAGGGGGTTTATCCTCGGCTCACTTCTCCAATATAGAACACGAAGGTTGAAATGGAAACTGATCCAGTGTGAAATGGACCTCGAGGCCAAATCACTGGACCCATTGAAGAAGAAAACCTTTCACTGATGTCATCTGGACCCCGAGGGAGAAAAAAAACAACAACATGTAGTTCTCACAAGTGGCTGTTGACAGCTCCAAAATTTATCGCCCCTCTCATTATTTTTTGTTCCACAATGAGGTATCAACAATCCCTGTATGTGAGTCAGAGGAGCAGCCTCACCACTCATAAATAATGCAAGTGTTTGAATGGAGGCTCAACAGGCTGCAAGCCTCCTAAAGAGACCTCACAAAAATGATCTTAGGAAGGTTAAAAGACCTGTCAGCAGCGTAAACAACATCTTCCATTGAAGACTGGGGGCCCTTCCCGCCTTTTTGTCACCCTTTTGTGTTGCTTCCTTGGAGTCTCCACACAAACAAGTAGTAATTTGAAATGTTCTTGCTCACTCAGAAAATAAAATGTGCCTCCAGCAGATTCTTCTTTTATTCTCAGCCCTCATCTGAAGTGACTCTTTGGAGGGTTTCAGTTCATCTAAATGAGTTTTCTATTAGTGCAAAAATAAGAAAGGAATAATTGTATTGATTCAAGAAAAGATTACTTATTTTCAATACCAAAAGTAATCTGAATTTGAGAAAACACGTCTTAGTGATGAAAAATTTCTTCTTAAAATAAAGATTTTGGTCAGACCATTTTTCATTTCATTAACTTTTGTGCTAATTTAAAAGGGGTCATACCATGATTTTCTTTAGTCTTTTGGAGTAAACTAAATCTATATATATGATCATATATTACCTTTGGAACGCTTAAAAACAAATTATGTATGAAATTAGTTATTTTTGTAAAATCTTTTAATCCCTGGGAGCAGAGATGTGGACTGGAGTCAGACTCCAGTCATGAATTTGACGACTTTAGACTCGACTTGGACTTTAAACCCCCAAACTCATGATTTGACTCGGACTTTAGTCCTCTGACTCTGAAAGACTTGCTGTTTTCCCCCAAATTCAAGGATAAAAAAGTATATTGGTCTTTCTGTCCGTGCGCGTTTACTTCCGTGTGTGGTGTCGGCCTAACATCCAATCAAATTAGAGCTCTTTGGATTGATCTGACAGTCCAACCAATCAAATTGCAGAAAAGCATAGCTCACGCCCTCCTCTTTAAAGCGCGGGTCCCTGTTTGCCGGTGTTTTTATTTCTGGCTTAAAAGTGAAGAGATTGTCAACAACAAGCGGTTTACCTTCAGCAGAACATGTGGATTAAAGGATTCCTGACAGAGACTCAACAACAACCAACTTCATCTGATCCAGGAGCAGCAAAATCAAGTAAGTTCTGAGTGAAAGCTGGCGCTAGCATAGCGGCTAACCGCTAGCTGCAGTTAAATAAATGGGACAGTAACGTCTTCGTTAGCGGGACTCTGTGTGAGTCTGCAGCTGGATAGAATCACAGAGAGACCACAGGTGTTTGGACTGTTCCACCGCTCAGACCTTTACCTGGGAGGCAGGGCTGCTGGTGACCCGGGGTAGAATGTTCTTGGTTGTTTTCTGAGAGAAATCCAGCAATTCACGGAGCAGCTAAGCAAGTTTTTTTTTCTATCACTTATTTTCTGTTTGCCCCTTTTGCTGCTTTACGCTTTGTGGTGGTTCGTTCCTCTTTCTCTGAAGGTTACAGTCCCTGTTTGCTGCTTTTTCTCAGTTTTTCATATTTCTTTTTTCTTTAACTGCTTTAAGGGTTTTAAATCTGCATATGTGAGCGTGATGGTGTCTGTATTAGTGTTTCACCTGCTATCATGAGATGTTTACTTTTGATAAAAGAGATTTGACATCCATAAATGCAATTTATTTGATTCTAATATTTGATTCTAATCAATTGAGAATATACTCATAATCTCTGTGTTATGTGTATTTCCTGTTCAATCACATCATGAACAAAGTCATATTTTGTGCACAACTTTGCAATATATATTTATGTATAAAATCTGATTTGAATTGTCTCTTTCCAACTATATGTTCTAATATATATACCACATGTAGTTTTACATTTAGTATTTTCGTTTTGAATCCTACTTTTCTTTGACTTGTATACATCATTTTTCATGTTGACTTTCAGCGACGGGTGGAGTCGAGTCGTTTTACTCGGGTAGGAAAAAAACACCTTTAAAAATAACTACAGAGAATTTTATAAATAATTTGTTTTTTTGTGTTTAAAAGGTAATATATGATCATATGTATATATATATTTACTCTGAAAGGCTTAAGAAAATCATGATATAGCCCCTGAAATACCCAGACTACCCTGGTTTCCTGCCATCTCCAATTTACCACATTTCAAATGTAGTAAACTGAGTTTTTGTTATAGTGGAATCTCTTTGTATTTTTGAAGTGGCGATGTATGAGCTCAAAGGCATTTTAGATAATATGCTCGCAGAATACAGTTAATAAAAACACATATGATCTGTGGAATTAATATTATTCTGTTTTTGAAATGACTTGAAACATTAATAGTAGGACTTGTGACTCGACTTGAGTGCTTTTGACTTTGGATTTGACTCGGACTTGCAAAACAATGACTTGGTCCCACCTCTGCCTGGAAGTAAAACAACTCGATCTGTGAGGCACCGCCTTTCGCTCCTTGAGGGTGCCGCCCATTTCATGACGTCACCCTAGAGCCTCCGTGTTTTTTCATTTAAAGGTCCCTTTAAAGAAAAAAAATCTAATTTTTAACATTTTTTACTTATTTAGTGTAGTGTTACTAAGACAGGGGTGGGAAAAGTACGGCCCGGGGGCCATATGCGGCCCATCAAACTATTTAATCTGGGGCGCCAAGCAGGAAGAAATTTGATTGATAATCTTTATTTCCTTTTTTTCCTCTTATTACTTTCCCTATTGCACACTATGAACACATTGACCTTTGTTTAGGTGCAGGAAGTTATTCTGTATTTATCTGGTGTTAGAAGATTTGTCATTTTTGTGTGTTTTCTGAGTCGGATAGTCATATTTCGGATTATTCTGACTCCGCATGAACCACCGATTTCTATAAGTGTCCATTTTTCCCTGAGGAACATCAAACTGTTGGTGAAATTGCTACTTAAATGAGAACTTAAATTAAAGTTTTGAAATAAAATCACCAAAATGTTCTGTTTTATAGTATATACATATTTGTTTATAATCAAAAATAAAACACGTTTTCATCCAGATTTATTTCTTTCTCGAATAAGATGGATAACCAAAATACTCTGTTCTTGACCCACAAACCAAAAAAGTTTTCCCACCCCTCTCTGAGGTCCAGCGGAGCACAGACAGCGATGGACACACCAGATCTCACTCTGAATGACTTCAAGTCTCATAGTTTACACATCTGGATTTAATCCAGGATGAAGCCTTTTATGGCTTCTCTGTTTTCATCTGATCTCACCTCCCCAGCCCATCTCTCCAGGCTCGTAACCTTCAGTCATCTACATGCATTAGACTTTATCTTTGAAGAGAAGCACGATATCGATCACCAGAGCTCTCTGCTGCTAGATGAATTTATGGGAAGCAATGAAAGCTCTCACCTTGTCAGGTTTCTGATGTTGGGAGAGGAGGAAACACATAACCTACTCAATAAAAATGAATAATTGATGCAAGAAGCAATGATTGATTAGTTTGGGATTCCTTTTTGCTGACTTGTTTACTGGTGTAAAGAGTTTTAATGGCTTTGGTTAAACCAGCATGTTGCTATGCTGAGTGTTTCAAAGTAACATTCACACAGTTAAACTGACAAAAAAAGCAGCCTGTATCCATCATAATGGACTAATCAAAGTATTCAGCTTTTGTGAAGCATTTGTAAAATGAACAAAATCATTAACATAAAATAGTATGTCATCAGCATATAATTGCTTTTTGATAAATACCATATTTTCCGGAGTATGAGTTGCATAGCAAAAAATTTATAATCAAGAAGAAGAAAAGCATATATAAGTCACTCTGGAGTATTAGTCACACTTTTGGGAGAAAAGTTGTTTCAGAACCAAGTCAAGAATAGCTAAAAAAAAAAAAATACAACAATACGAATCTTTTGATCTGTTTAATAAAAATTTTAATGTTTAAGAGGAAACCAATCAGATACCCTACCATATTTTGGACGACACTTCTTCTGCCGCTGTCAGTAGCAAATACTTACACTTAGATGGAGCGCCTTCTAGTGGTTGTTACAGGAAACAACCACTAAAGGTCAGCTGGTGTTTACTGGGTAAATAACAAATATATTTGCCTATTTGTGTCTAAAAACCCCAAATCACAAATAAGTCACTCCTGAGTATAAGTAGCACCCCTGATTAATTATGAAAAAACTGTGACTTATACTCCAGAAAATACGGTAATCAGGGGTCTGCGACCTGCAGCTCCAGATCCACATGTGGCTCTTTTATGTCTCCATTGTGGCTCCTTGGCCAAAAATAATTCAGCTGATCCAGCCATGTCGACCGCCGGAGTCAAGAGCTCCCTGCTAATGACTGCCCTAGCCAGAACTACCTAAAGAAAACAAATAAGCAAAGCCTGGAAATTAAGACTACCAAGATCCAACCCCAAACTAAAATAACAAAACCCAGCAGTGTAAGACGGAAAAAGAACAAAAAATAAATAAATACAAGAAAAATGAAATAGAATTTTATTTTAAAGTAAGGATTACTTAATTAGAATTCATTTAATTTAGATTAGATAAATTCATAAACTAATGGCTGAGGCGCACATAGATGATAAACTATGTAGGTTTTTACATTCCTGTTGATCTGAAGACGTCTTGTTTGCTCAATGCTCAACTTTTGTAAATAGTTTGATCTTTTATGAGTTAAAAGCACACATTATCTTATGCTGCACAGTACTGGTTACTAGCTGCTCAGAGCTGCACTGAGATGATCCTGTTTGGGACAGAGCCTCTTTTATTTTGAAAATAAGTTGGAAAAAAATCACATTTTGAGAGATCCTAGGTTCTTTTTATATATTTGCATTTGTTTGTGCCAAAAAAAGACATAATTCATATTTATTATTTAAAAAAAAGAAGGTCATTAATGCTAATCTAAATTTCCTAAAGGCTAAAGTAAGACTATGCGGCTCCTTCTAGGTTTTGATCGGTAGAAACAAACCCAATGGCTCTTTTACTGTTGCCGACCCCTGGATTATGGATCAGTTGAATGAAAATAATAGATGTTTTTCTGTTGAAAACTTTCAATCTTTTTATTAACTTAAAGTTTATAAGGAAAAAACAACATAGTTGATCAATCCATCAGGTTCCAGTGTCATCACTTTACATCCAGCAGGTGTCAAGTCGGCTTCAGGCTGGTCAACGTGTCGCCAAGTCTAAATGTTTTCCCACCCTATCACCATGCAGCACTTGTACAAGCGCATGACAAAGAATGAGATGGTGTCCGATTAGGCTCTAATTATAAACGTTTTTCTCACGACAAAGAGCTAAGACAGGGGTCTCAAACTCGCGGCCCGCGGGCAATCTGCGGCCCGCGGGATGATAATTTGCGGCCCCCGTCTTCCTATGAAAGATTACTGTTAGTGCGGCCCGCAAGCCTGATATGAATGACAGTTGTTGTGGCCAGAGCTGAACGAACCAATCACGGTAAGGTATATGGTTCTGGAGGGCGGGACATCGGCGGGCTGTCCAGAGCCTCCTCACTCTTTAATTCCTTCCTCCAGTCAGCTGGGCGGAGGAGGAGCCATGAAGCTGCTGGAAGTGCTTTCTCATTGAACGGGAATCGCGGGCCCCGCTCCTCTTTCGCCACGTGACAACACGTGATACACAGCCAGCCGCTTGTCAAAAAGCGTGTTTCTGACGGCGACGGTCTGATTTGTCTGCACGCATCAAATATCAGACGGACAAATCAGACCCTCGCGAGCGCTTTTTCCTCCTCCACGAAAAGAAAAGGTCCTCGCGAGAGAGACTGACTACTTCCGCATGCTTGCCCGCGAGCGAGCGGAATCACCGGAGCAGCGCGGTCACGCACGCAGCAGGAGGGAGGAGATTCTTCTTCTATGGTGTTTTTACCGTTCATTAGCGCTGCTGCGACTGTGCGTGAAATATTGAACCGGGTTGAAGACTCAGCGCGTGCCTGATTTGTGCGCAGAGCTTGAGACCAGATTTAAAAACTTGCGTAGCAACGCGCGCTCCAACCTTTCAGTGAGCGCGCTGCTCTCAGCTCAGAAATGAAGGAGGTTCTGTAAATACAGACGTTTGAAACTGAATAAAAATAGTTTTCTCTTGTCTAGTGTTTCTCAGGTATTTTCTCTTAGACACCCCCCCCCACACACACACACACAACTTTCAGCTGAAAACATCATTAGTATCAATAAATTTACTGAAGTTAAACGTATATCTCCTCAAAATATCATACTTTTATTATCATTAAAGAATAATAATAATAAAAACTTCTAAATAATAAGTTTTATTAATTGTTCTCTTTCTTTTTTTTTTTAAGAATACTTCCAAAACTTCCAGACAAAGTAAAAACAATCTTTCCTTTTTTCCCTCCACAGTAGTGCTAGGATTCTGTCTTTTCTCAGAGATTCAGTTCTTTCGCATTGGTTCACTGTAAATTGATTTTTAGGTTGTTTTTGCTATATTTAATTTATCATCAACTACTATGTAGTTGATGCACAATATCCATCACTAATGTAAACATGTTTTTATTTGCATTCCCCCCAGGGGGCGCGCCCCACCATTTGAGAAACACTGTCAGTCAATGTGGTTTCTGCAGTCGTCTGTGTCGGCTATATGGTCATTGTTATTATTTTAATTATTAATGATTGATTTTCTGATTCATTTTTTAAAACTAATTCATTCATCCATTCATTCATTCATTCATTCATTCATTATTTTGTGTTAAAAATAAAGATATTTAAGAACATTGGAATGTTTTATCAGCGATTTTTCCTGATGCGGCCCGGCCTCACCCAGACTCCGCCTCCAGCGGCCCCCGGCTGAATTGAGTTTGAGACCCCTGAGCTAAGACCTGCACGAACACGTTTTTTAAACCAGTTAGAGGGACGAGGACACATCCAAACATCTTCTCACCTTCCGCAGTGATGCATCGGAGTAAAGTTGTCATTAACAAGCAATTCACATTGGGTGTTAAAAAGTGATTAATGTTAAATAGAGCAGAAAGATGTCTGTCTACAAACTGGTTCAACACGTTCGTTCGTGGTCATGGTTTTTCTGCACCATGAAATGTTGGGATGGGGAATTTTATTCATCTTCTTTTTTTGCTTCTTTGATTCTATAGCAAGAAAACCAAAAACTTGTAACCTCTTCAGTTCTGTCGTGACATCATGGACAGTTGGAGGCTGACTCCACTCTAAGCCCAGATTTGAAAAATGTTTTTGAAAAAGGGGCGGGGCTAGGGGATGCAGGCTGAACAGAGGAGGTGTGATCTGGCAATGTGATTGACAGTGACACTGAGTTTAGCTTGAGGTAACTAAACAATCATTTTAATTATACTTTTGATAAAAATAATCATTTAAAAAAATCATAACATTTAGGAGGCCAAAGCAAGATGCCTCCCCATGCCACAGCACCATGGGGCGTCCTCCGCCACTCTCGATGTGGTGGGGCGACTTCCACAACTCTCTGCATCTTGAGGCGTCCTCGGCCACTCTCGGCGTCCTCGGCCACTCTCGGTGCCCCGGGACAACCTTCACTGAGCACTCTCAGTGTTGCCTGGTGACCTCCACTTATCTCCGCATCACGGGGCGTTCTCTGGCACTCTCTGCGGAGTGACCTCCACCGCTGTTGACATCAACATTGCGGAGAAAGATCCACTGTTCTTGGTGTTGCGGGGCGTCCTCTGCCACTCTTGGTGTTGCGGGGCAACCCCCACTGCTCTAGGTGTTGCGGGACAACCTACGCCACTCTCAGCATCATGGGGCGACCTCCGCCACTCTTGGCGTCGCGGGGTGACCTCCACTACTCTCTCCATTGCGGGGCGACCTCTGGCCCTCTCTGTGTCGCGGGGCGACCTCTGCCACTCTCTGTGTCGCTGGGCGCCCTCCACCACTCTCTGCATTGCGGGGCAACCTGCACCTCTCTAGGCGTTGCAGGGCGACCTCCGCCACTCTTGGTGTCAGCACCCCAGAGTGAGCTCTGCCATTTTCAGCGCTTCAGGACAACCTCGAACGGTCATGTGATGAGTTTCAACTCTCGAGTGTGTCGAGTGTTCAAAGACGATCGGGGCTTTTATACTAGAGCTTAGAGCATGATGATGTGAAACTTTTGGGACTCAAAGCAGTAAACCAATCACAAAATGTAGCTGTAATACCTCGTTTTAACCTGTATCGAGCAGCACATTGACAGTTTTAAACCACAATTTCAGGAATTAAACACATTTATTATAAATTATAAAGAAATTGGCAAGGACCAACAGACAGTCTTTTATTTCCAAGTCCCATTTATAGAGGTCAACAACCCAAAAAAAGTCTATTTCAGGTTTGGTTACCCTTTAAAACAAATCGTCACCCTCTCCCCCCTTCACAGTTGCAAACAGGGGATTCCCTTTATTTGTAGGAGACGTTCGCATTAAACTCCAATTAGCGGTGCAGCGATGACTGAGTCTGAGTGTGGGCTGTGTGATGGAGATCCACCGGGGGTGTCATGGAAGTAGGAGAACACTGGTAAATTGGTCTGGGAGCAGTGGATTTTAAAGAGCAGGGGGACATGGTGGGCGCAGAGAATCTCTCCCGCGGCCCTTTTAGCTCATATCGGATGTCATCACCGCATGCCAGAGTTTATATAGCATCAGGCAACAAGTTGTGAGGAAATATGATCCTTTTCGAGGCGACTGCTTGGCTTTCCTCACACCCAGGCAGCCCTGTGGCCAGCCACCAAGCCACAGCTTCTCCTCCACTCGGGGTGTGTATTACCTCCTCAACGGTGCTAAACTATCCCTCCTTCACCTCTTGCCCTCAGTGTGAAGTCTGTCCAGCAATTCTCTGGTTTCACAGACACCGCTGGTACGGCTTCCTGACGACAGCCTTGTCGGCGGTGCATGAAGCAGAGAGCGGATCATCTGACGTGAGCCGCTCCCTGGTTCTGATGTGTATGGAATGGCCTCCAGGGAATTAGAGGCAGCATCACCACTTTTATAGAACCAACACCATAATTACACAATATTTACTTGGATTGTATGACAGCACACACCGAGGGAGCTTCTCATCTGAGTCCTTCAATGTTTAAAGCACATGTGTCAAAGTCAAGGCCCGGGGGCCGGATCCGGCCCTCCAGATCATTTTATTTTATTGTTATTAATGGCTCGATGTTATCTTGCGCTTATTTCTAACTTGTATCATTTTGACAAAATATATTTTTATGGTGAGTAAAATATTTAAAGTTATTTGAGGTTTAAGTTGATTTATTCTGGAATAATATTCCTGCCTTTTTGTTATTCAGAATTATGTTAAAAAGTTGTAGTTGTTTAAGATTTAAAAATGGGCTGCTAACGTTTTGGACTATTTTGGCATTTACTAAGATTTTTTTAAGCTATTTTGGAGCTTTGGTAATTTTTCAGCTAAATGCTAGCTGTTTTTGATAATTTATGCTTTTTTGGCTAATCTGGCTTTCAGCTTCACTGTTTTCAGCTATTAGCTTCAGCGTGTTTAGCTATTAGCTTCAGCGTTTTTAGTTATCAGCTTCAGTGTTTTCAGCTATCAGCTTCACTGTTTTCAGCTATTAGTTTCACTGTTTTCAGCTATTAGTTTCAGCGTTTTTAGTCGTCAGCTTCACTGTTTTCAGCTATTGGCTTCACTGTTTTCAGCTACTAGCTTCACTGTTTTCAGCTATCAGCTTCAGCGTTTTTAGTTATCAGCTTCAGTGTTCTCAGCTATCAGCTTCAGTGTTTTCAGCTATCAGCTTCACTGTTTTCAGCTATTAGTTTCACTGTTTTCAGCTATTAGTTTCAGCGTTTTTAGTCATCAGCTTCAGTGTTTTCAGCTATCGGCTTCACTGTTTTCAGCTATTAGCTTCACTGTTTTCAGCTATCAGCTTCAGCGTTTTTAGTTATCAGCTTCAGAGTTTTTTTAGCTATCAGCTTCACTGTTTTCAGCTATCAGCTTCAGTGTTTTCAGCTATCAGCTTCACTGTTTTCAGCTATTAGTTTCACTGTTTTCAGCTATTAGTTTCAGCGTTTTTAGTCGTCAGCTTCACTGTTTTCAGCTATTGGCTTCACTGTTTTCAGCTACTAGCTTCACTGTTTTCAGCTATCAGCTTCAGCGTTTTTAGTTATCAGCTTCAGTGTTCTCAGCTATCAGCTTCAGTGTTTTCAGCTATCAGCTTCACTGTTTTCAGCTATTAGTTTCACTGTTTTCAGCTATTAGTTTCAGCGTTTTTAGTCATCAGCTTCAGTGTTTTCAGCTATCGGCTTCACTGTTTTCAGCTATCGGCTTCACTGTTTTCAGCTATCGGCTTCACTGTTTTCAGCTATCGGCTTCACTGTTTTCAGCTATCAGCTTCAGTGTTTTCAGCTATCAGCTTCACTGTTTTCAGCTACTAGCTTCACTGTTTTCAGCTATTAGCTTCAGCGTTTTTAGTTGTCAGCTTCAGTGTTTTCAGCTATCAGCTTCAATGTTTTCAGCTATCAGCTTCAGTGTTTTTCAGTTATCAGCTTCAGCGTTTTTAGCTATTTATTTCAGCACCTTCAGCTATCGTCACTAGCATCTTCAGCGGTCAAATTCAGCTTACAGCATTTACACAAGCATTATTACTAGTTAATGCTACATATGTAGTTCATGATTATGTTAAAAAGTTACGGTTTTAAAATTTCTAAAAATTAATTTTAGAGTGTTTTGTAATTGTTTTTTCTGTTTGGCCCGTGCTGTGACCTCAGGTGTGTTTTGGCCCCTTGTGCGATTAAGTTAGATCAAAATTGTCAAAGGAAATTATTCAAGATAATGTGAGGTATCAGAACATGCTATTTCTTTTTTAAATTAATAGATTATGGACATTTAATTTTGTTTTTTTCATTTAAGTTGAGGAAAAATCATTCATGGAGTGTTATGAGCTCTTGTGTCGCCACGGGCAACTTGGCATAAACAAACAGAAACAATACGTTTAAAGTGATCAAGATAAATGCAAGTCAGAACAAAAGAGACTGCTGAGGGCTTCATCATCTGAAAACACAGGATTTTAAGATGTCAGAAGTGATTAAAGTGAACCATCTCGGTGAATAGGGGAGCGTTCGTGGTGATGCACAACTTCCATTGAGCACTTCTTGAAAGGCTTTGTTGATCCATGCAGAATACTCTCTCTCTGAAGCTAGTTTCGTTAGGAAATGGGTAAAATTCTCATGGTGCTTCGCTGTATATGAGCTCATGTGAATTGTTTTGCTTTTGTTTCTTAGTGAGGCATGCCCTGATAGTGAGAGATGGATGAGATCTTTCTTTCATGCAGGAATGAGTCTCCTTCACTCTGAGAAATGGCCCTCATCATTCTTGGGAAACGTAATGAGTTGCATTCATGGTTTCCTTATATTTAAGCAAATATAAAGTCTGACAAATCTCAGATGTTATTAGGTTAAAAGTGTTGGAAAAAAATACTGTGGAATTGTTTCAACCAGTAGGTGTGAACTCCTTAAGGGCAAGAACCAGACATGGTTGTTGGTGCCAGACTGTCATTTTCTCCTCCGACCACCAGAGGGAGCTCTCCCCAGAATATCAACCCTTCCTCCGTCATTTTCCAGTTCCGGTTCAATCAGCTGTTTCCAATCTTTTCATCATCTGGACTGTTTATATTCTTCCCACCCACTATCATCCGTGCGTAGTCTCGTATAGTTACCTTCCACTTACAGATTAAGCATTCCGATTCCGATCGCCTTCTCCTGTTTTTGACCTCTAGCCTGTTTCTTTCGCTCTCCGCCTCGTCCCTACGTTTTGACCCTGGCCCGTCTTTGACTCTGCTCTTCGTCCTCCTGTTTTGGCGCTTATATTAAACTGTTGCAAATGGATCCACACGCCGCCTCTGCCTCGTCCTTACACAGGTATCCGGACACACTTTGGACACCTTATTACCAATTGAGCATGGTTACAACACTACAGTATATCTGAGTGTTAATTAAAAAAACTTTTACTTAAAAACTCTCAAACTGGAAACGTGCTTGTACAGAAAATGTATCATATTTTCTTCTCATCTGTTATGTTCTGTTCGTGTTTTCTCCAAATTAGTCTGTTACACATGGATGACTTTCATATGTCAGTATGACAAGAAACTGATTTTTTTTTTTTTTTTTTTTAAGCTGTGTTTGATTTACCAAAAGACTTTTGGCTGTTTAGGAGCCAAGAGAGTAATAACAGACTAATCAATCCAGGCGATCCGCCTCATGGAGAATTAAAAAAGTTTACAGAGTGTTTCAGTCCCCATGCAACACACACATAGTTCTGCTCAATGGTTTGGCCAACATACATGTGCTGCTTTGAAGATTTTAATAAAGTTAAGATGGAGAGATTGAAAGTCTTTTCTGAAACTTTTTTTTTATAAACTCCTTAATATTTGCCTTTAGACTTTAGCTGGTATTTAATCAGATCCATTCGTCAATCTGCTGGTGAAATATCTCCTTCAGTACAACAAGCTATGAGACTAATCAGAACTGAAAAGCAAATATTGGAGTTTCTCTTTAAATTTGACCCAAGTTTTCTCCTAAAGTGGCAGATTCAGAGAAATCTTGTTGAATGAAATGACGTTTCTGTATTTTAATCTTGAGTTAAAACTTTGGCTGTGAAAGTTGAATAATAAAGCATAATTAATTCATTAATATCTATTAATGGTCTCAGGCGTCCTCCAGAGCAGCTGTGAGGTCAGCGTAATAAAACTCCATCTAAAATAAACGTACATTTTTTTTACATTCTGTGATTAATATTTTTTTAAATTAAAGAGATAATATGGCATTTATTTGTAGTTTTTGGACAAAAGCGATCTTTTATTATAATAAATAAGGCGAAGAACGAAAGTCTGATGGTTGTAATGCAGCAGCGTGGATGTTTTTTGTATTTTCATTCAAAAACATGTTGATTAGTTTGTTAACAATTTTTCTTCTAGTTGTTTTTCTAAATTTACACATAAAACTTTTATTCTGGTGTAAAAACAGTTTCCACAGCAAAATGAATCCTATTTTTCCAGATGGAATTCTTTGTTTTTACAGGATTTTATGTCTAATGTGTGAATGGAACATGGAAAAATGATAAAATAAAGGTAGTATTACATAGGTGTGGCTGTGCTGATTAAAATGATACAAAGTAAACAAGCGGGCAGTCTTTTAAATTAAAAATGCAAAAAAATTAAAATATAGACAGAAACTGAGTTTAGACCCTTAAAATGTTAAAAATAAACGTTATAAATTTACATTTTTACATGTGATTTCATATGAGTATTTTCAGATAATAAGTGGCTGGCAAATACTGTAACATAAAACAAGAAACTCAATGGCGATTAATCGCGATTAATTTGCGATTAATTTATAATTTTTTAAAAATTGATTCCCGGCCCTATTAAAACGTAACAATTTTTAAAATCAGGATTGTATACTGTAAGCTAAAGATTTCTGGGAAAAATGAGTATTGCTTGGCCTTTATTATGAACTTCACAGAATTTAGTGCTAAATCTAAAAAAAAAAAAAAAAAATTAACTTATAACCAAACGGGAGTTTTGTTCTGTTAAGGATATGAACACATTTCAATATAAAATATACATGAATTAATACTAAAATAAAGACAGAAAGTTAACACAAAGACAGGTATGTAAACATACAAACAGTTGCGGTAACCTTGACGACAGATGCCAGAATTGGATCCATGGGGGGTCATGCGTAACAACATAGCGTGTCTTCTCCTCCCTGAACATTACGTCTGTGTCTGGATTCCACCCAACTCCCAAACAGATAAGAAGTCTGAGGAAATGAAAACAAGAATGCGAGGTCAGATCCTCCACCTCGCTTCACTGAGCTTGATCTGAATGGCCTTCGATAAGGCCCGCCCATTATTCCAGCAGAGAGCTGGACCCCGTTTACCAAACAGAAAACTGATCGGGACGGAAAAATGATCCCAGCAGTTTTTACAAATTTACACACGACAAGTAATTTAGTTGCATTTAAGTTTTCTTAATTTCTGTAAAAACAGCAAAAGCGTATCAGCATGACTTTGACCAACTCCGTCAACATGAAAGAGCCTCGCGTGAAAACTATATCTGGGCGCTCCAAATGTTATCCCGAAGATCTCAGTCAAATACCCTCATCCTCTCGGCGCAGCAACAAAGGGATGCTCTGCTGATAATCTGTATTTCGTGCACTGAGAGTGAAAGGGAGCGGGAAGCTCTCAGCGAGTTGAAAGCAGCAGGAGCATCTTTAGCAGCTGTTAGACAATGTTTTTTTCAGAGGGGGCGAGTGGCTGTTTGTGATGAGAGATAAGAAAGGCAGATCAGAAGGAAAAAAAAAGGGCAAAAACGGTAAACAACTCCCGTGCAGAAAATAGCGTGCAAAGCGCTGGCAAAACAGAAACGGCACGGCATTCATGGCGGTTGCAGTCCAGACGGAAAGTGACATGATGGGAATCAGAATCGTGAACGCCACGAGAGCCGGTGGAGCAAAACTAAAACTATGCTTTGTACCATTATTTGTTTTAGATTTTGGATAAACGGCTGATTTACAAACTGTCAAACATATTCACTAAAGGAAACCGGAATAGTCACATTGGTTACATATGATTTGTTTTTTTATTTAAAAACACTTCACTGGTACAGTGAGGAGCAGTACACTTTTTGTGGAGTTATAATAAGTACCGTATTTTCCGGAGTATAAGTAGCTTTTTTTTTTTAGCCAGAAGTGCGACTTATACTCAGGAACAGTTTATTTGTCTGTTTTTTAAAACATAACTAGGCTCAAATATTCATTTTTTTCCACTAGCAACCGGTTGCACTTTAGTGGTTGTTTCCACCAGCAACCACAAGAGGGTGCTGTATTTTCTTCTGACAGTGCCAGAAGAAGAAATGTCGTCCAAAATAAACATGGAGAAGAATCGGATTGTTTTCCTCTTAAATTTTGATATTTTTCTCATTTGCATCAAAGCATTATTATTCTTGTGCGACTTTTATATATGATTTTCTTCTTGTTGAGAAGTTTTTTTTTGCTGCGATTTATACTCCGGTGAGACTTAATCTCAAGAAAATACTGTATCTTTATGGATCTTTATTCATCAGTTCATATTTAGATTAACAAAACATTCTGGAATTAATCTGTTTTTTTATTGTTAGAACTTGTGAAAAATAAAATAAGTTAAAGTTTAAGGATACATTCACACTGAACGCGGTTGATCAAGTTTCAATGTTAAGTCAATGTAAAGATGCGATCTGCTGCTGAAAATTTCCCAGAAGTCTCTGCAAAAAGCTAGGGTGCATCAATGCTCACTAAGATTGGTGGCGCTTGCCAACATGCTACAGTGGAGCTCGCTAGCATGCTACCATGGAGCTTGCTAGCATGCTACCATGGAGCTTGCTAGCATGCTACCATGGAGCTTGCTAGCATGCTACAGTGGAGCTCGCTAACTAGTTACAGTAGAGCTCGTTAGCATGCTACAATGGGGCTTGCTAGCATGCTACAATGGGGCTTGCTAAAATGGTACAGTGGAGCTCACTAGCATGCTACAGTGGAGCTTGCCAACATGCTACAGTGGAGCTCGCTAGCATGCTACCATGAAGCTTGCTAGCATGCTACAGTGGAGCTCGGTAACATGCTACAGTGGAGCTCACTAGCATGCTACAATGAAGCTCGCTAACATGTTACAGTAGAGCTCGCTCACATGCTACAGTGGAGCTCACTAGCATGCTACAGTGGAGCTCACTAACATGCTACAGTGGAGCTCACTAGCATGCTACAGTGGAGCTCACTAACATGCTACAGTGGAGCTCACTAGCATGCTACAGTGGAGCTCACTAACATGCTACAGTGGAGCTCACTAGCATGCTACAGTGGAGCTCGCTAACATGTTACAGTAGAGCTCGCTAGCATGCTACAATGCTGCTTGCTAAAATGGTACAGTGGAGCTCACTAGCATGCTACAGTGGAGCTCACTAGCATGCTACAATGGAGCTCGCTCACATGCTACAGTGGAGCTCGCTCGCATGCTGCAGTGGAGCTCGCTAGCATGCTACAGTGGAGCTCGCTAGCATGCTGCAGTGGAGCTTGCTAGCATGCTGCAGTGGAGCTCACTAGCATGCTACCATGGCGCTTGTTAGCATGCTACACTGGAGCTCGCTAGCGACCATACGACCATACACAAAGAGTGCTGGATACACCAGGGCAGTAACATGGTCACCACAGAACCTGTGGGCAAACCCAATTGGGACCCACATTTTCTGCCCACTTTAAAACCATATGGGGTCCACTTGGCCTCTCTGCCGGGGTAAATGTACCAATTTACAGAAAACCTCTTTACAGGTACAGATGTTGGAATTACTCCCAATTGGTTTTTGTTTTTTTGGGCTTCTCTTCTGTGTGTTGTCGCTTTTCAATAGTTGCATCAGGGCCTTCTTTGCCATTCAAGGAACTGAGAGTCAGACTGTTCATATCCCACCTTTTGTTGCAGTTGATGGAGAATCTCCTCTAGGATAATGTCAGGTAGGTTCAGGAGCCATAAGGCCGAGACGGGGGCAGAACCTGTGTTAGTATGAGAATCTGATTCTGAATAGATTGAGGGCTGAGACAGAGACACACAAAGTCTGTGAGTAAATGTTTGTACTTTACTGTACAGATTGAAGAAAAGCTGCAGCAAAAGTATCAAACTCATCAGACTGGTATCATTATCCAGTCTTGGGTTCCAAAGTGTCAATACTCATCTAAACTATATAGCCTTAAGGGATTGGGGATCAGTGAAAGAATTTGGAAAGTCTGCGAAGATACCGGAGGCAGGAGCTCATAAACCAGTACAGAGTTTGGCAGATCAGAGATGTGACGGTAGTTTTCCAAAAACTTCATCCAACAGAATGTAGATGTAGATCTTGAGAATCAAGATCACACATAAGCACTTCACAACCCTTACCAGAGGAAAAACAGATCCAAGACGGAGAAGAAAAATGTTGCAAATGAAAGGAAGACCTCAGAGGAGACGGAGGAAGACATCACTTGAAGAATGGCGTCGGGGTCGTGGGAAGTTTCCATCATCACACAGAAGATATTTCTGAACTTGAAAGCTGTTTTCAGACACAAGTTACAATGAACAGATGAAAATGCTAAAACATCCCAGAGTTTATGAAGAAATATTCCTGACTGGAGGATTGTTGACTTGTGTGGTACTCCGAGGAGAAACAGCCTGACTTTAACTGAAACAGGAGTGTCACTGCTTTTGTGGAGGAAATTTATTCTGACCAGGAGCACATAACTCTGACTCCCTTTTTACGCTTCTTTTCCATAAATTACAAACAGTAATTTATCCTTGCAGTAAAAAACAAAAAAAGGTTTATCTGATGACAAGGAAAGAAAGTAAGAAAAAAGATATTTGATGTCAATGCAGAAGAGAAGCAACAGTATGATCAAAGTCTGAAAAGGGAAATTGCTCACACAGTTTTAACCAAACTATATGCTTTTATTTAATATTGGAGCCAAAATCCTCGTATATATACACTGTTCTTGGCCAAAAAAGCAGATTCTGATGATGGAACACATTTGCTAAGAAAATTAAGCTTTAAAATGCATTATCATTGTGAATCAGGAGCAGATGAAAAAATGCAGTTTTAACTACAATCAGTGGGCCACAAGCTGCCAGCTCCGCTCCATTTCTAATGCATTCACTTGGAGACATTTTCCTCATCTGAGCTAACATCTGACTCGAAACTGAATTGCTCCTATATATCACCATTTTAGTTGCACCGCTAATGTTAGCTTGGGGTTGTGAGAGGCTGTAAGGTAGAGGGACAGAGTGTAAACCAAGGGTTTCCAACTCAACTGTACAAGGGGCCAAAACACACCTTAGGTTGAACAGGATAAACATTCACTGAACACTCTAAAACTACATTTTTTAAACTTTAAAACTGTAACTTTTTAACATAATTATAAACTAGATATATAGCATTACCTGCAATAATGCTAGTGTAAATGCTGTAAGCTGAATTTACCGCTGAAGATGCTAGTGCTGACAGCTGAAAAATACTGAGACTGATAGCTAAAAATGCTGAAGCTGATAGCTGACGATACTGAAACTGATAGCCACCTAAAATATTAGCTATATGCCAAATTAGCCTAAAAAACTTTAAAAAATCCCAAAAAACTTAAGTTAGCCAAAACAGCTAGCATGTAGCTGAAACAGCTAAATTTCAAAAAGCCTAAATTAGCTAAAACATAAACCTAATTCCAAAACAGCCAATAAAACTTTTTTTTAAAAATCGAAATTAGCCAAAGCAGCTAGCATGTAGCTGAAATATTAGCTAAACTCAAAAAGCTAGCAGAATACCAATTTTTAAAAGCATAACTTGTCAACATAATTCTGAATAATGAAAAGGCAGGAATATTATTCCAGAATAAATCTCCTTAAACCTTAAATAACTTTTAATATTTTACTTTACATAAAAATCTATTTTATCAAAATTATACAAGTCAGCAATAATAAGCACAAAATAACATCAGGCAATGAATAACAATAAAATAAAATGATCTGAAGGGGCCGGATAGAATTACCCCCGGGCCTTGACTTTGACACGTGGTGTAAACAAATGGATATTAGGAAATGAGTTCTGGCTAACTCAGCGCTAAAAGTCCCACCCACAACTCAGAGGTGAATATCTACAGGTCTACAGAAACTATGTATTAGAAAACAACAGGTTTTTGGATTTTGGCTAAAGACACCATATTAATGATTTAAGGAACACTGTGAATGATTTTAAAATAGAGCAAATGACGACTGGAGTGAAATTATTTGTCACTTTTATACCAACTCGACCCACTTTGTGTAAATAGCTACATACAATTTTACTTAACAATTTTTGGAAACTGGTAGTTTTAGACTCAAAATGAGAGATTTGTGGCAGGAATTTATTAACTGTGTGGTAAATAATTTAAACATGACAAAATGTGATACAAATGGGAAAAAATAAAAATGCTTTAATGTAATTGCCATGAAAACCAGACACTTAAGTACACTGAGAGCCATTTAACAGAAATGCCGTCAGCTGTACATTATTGACAACTTGACCTTTATGTGACTGCACATGGCAAAAACCACATAATTAAAATAAATAAAGCAACCAAAAAAGGCAAAATCTTCAGGTGGAGAATTTGACAATGTGTCAAGTTTTAAAGTCCTTTTCAGTGTGTTAGACCCTCCTGTTACTCATTGATAATCATTCAGACAGTTATATTGGATTTTTTTCTGCATTCTGTTTGAGCTTCAGCCTCTAATCTTACATAGTCAGTTTCCTGCCAGAATAGTGACATTTGTTTATTTAAATTATTAAGTGCCTAATGTTAACAGTACACCACCACAATGAATACACATGAACCAGCCATGGCTGTAATAACTCATAGACACTCTGGAAACTGTTTAATTCATCTAAGTCAAGATAAGAATGTGTTTGTACCGTGTAAGCCAGGTGTGTCAAACTCAATCGCACAAGGGGCCAAAATCCAAAATAGGACTTAGGTCAAACAGAATAAACAGTCATTGAACACTCTGAAACTATTTAAAAAAAAAATTAAAACAGTAACCTTTAAACATAATTATGAACTAGATACATCGCATTACCTGTGATAATGCTAGTGTGAGTAAGCTGAATTTGGCCACTGAAGAAGCTGAAATTGATAAAAACTCTGAGGCTGATAGCCAAAAATATTAGCTAAATGCCAAATTAGCCTAAAAAACTTTAGTTAGCCAAAACAGCTAGCATGTAGCTGAAAAATAGCTAAATTTCAAAATAACCTAAAAAGCCGAAATTAACCAAAACAACCAGCGTGTGAGTATTAGCCAAACTCCAAAACAGCCTTAAAAAAACTTTAGAAGAAATTTTAAATTTGCCAAAACAGCTAGCATGTAGCTGAAACATTAGCTAAACTCCAAAATGGACCAAAAAAAAAAACAGGAAAAAGCCAAAATTAGCCAAAACAACTAACATTTAGCTTAAATGTAGCCCAAAACAGATACCATATAGCGAAAATATTAACTAAACTCTAAAAGAGCCTAAAATAACGAAAAAGAAAAACCTAAATTTGCCAGAACAGCTAACGTGTCCTTGAAATATTAGCTAAACTCTAAAACAGCCTAAAACAACAAAAAAGAAAAGCCTAAATTAGTCAAAACAGCTAGCATGTCGCTGGAATATTAGCAAAACTCTAAAACACCCTAAAAAACGTAAAAAGAAAAGCCTAAATTAGCCCAAACCACTATCATGTAGCTGAAATTTTAGCTAAACTCCGAAACAGCCTAAAAATCTTTAAAAAATAGACAAAATAAGCCAAATAGCTAGTGTTAGTTAACCCCCAAAATAGCCTAAAAAAATCTTAGTTATGCCAAAATAGTCCTAAAAGCTTGTAGAATGCCATTTTTTTTTAACTTTAAAATTGTAACTTTTTAACATAATTATGAATAATAAAAGGGCATGAATATTGTTACAGTATTCCAGAATAAATCAACTTAAACCTTAAAAAACTCAAACTCAATATGTTACTCTGACTCCCAGGCACGTGGTGTAAGCCATAATTAAGGAAATTATGTTAAATAAATATATTTGGACAGAGGAACCTTATAGTACTACAAATATTCACCCTGTGGCTCTGTCCCATTGGCTGCAGATTCTCATTCATTTTAACAAATGGGGCAAAGACAGTGGTGGCATTGTGTCAGTATTAGTTCTGGCGAGAAACATTGTGTAGAAAATACCACATTTTGTAATAATAAAGAGCCACTCAAGAGTAACATTAGCTTGAGTTGTTCAGTTTTCTTGGCTCCAACTAAAAGTTGCTGAAATGTTTACCAAACCCAATCAAAAGAGAATCCCGACGTTGAGTCCAAGTTTGGTTTTCAATAAAAGATGAAAGATTCAACATGTCATTTGCAAAAGCAGCAGCGCGAACCCACAACGTTGTGTGCGTCTCCTCATTGCATGTCTGACTGTCTGCTGGCGTTGGCCCCACTGTTGTTTCTCTTCAGACTCACGCTCTGAAGATAAGACCAGGAGAGCAGTGGAGATAACGCCAAAGCCCAGACATGCGCCTTCTTTAATCCCCGGGGAGCCAACCCTCTGATAGTCTCATTCCAAACCTGATTTAGTGACTCTGACACCACATAATTACGTTGTACGCAGAGATAATCGCAATCTGTATCAATGAGCAATTAGTGCAGACACGGGCTGAATGTTCTCCAGGGGATGGTACAACCCGGCCGAGGGACGAGGGAGGATGTTTACTATTACAGCCGGCCCTAAACAGCCCCTTCACAAAAAGTTGAGCCGCAGCTTTTCTCTTATCTTGCATCTGGAAGGCTATTGAATACCTAAACGAAAGGTTCAATGGGCTTTCAGTGGCTGCATCCTCCTCTCAGTTAGTCTTTGAACATCCTGCATCTGTTCACTCCAAACAAAAGATAAGTTTGGACAGTTTGCTCAAATGCTTGCTCTGGAAAAAGTGTGCAAACATGTTCTCTCTGAGATGGGTCTGCTTGTGTAATTACTGCCATATCAGCTGAAAGAGCTCAGACCAATCACAGCTAAATGTAAATCCAGCAGTGCACAGTAAACAAAACGTCCAAATTTATGACACTAGAGGTAAATACGAGGACCGGGCCAGCTTGAGGATTCCAAAAAATCATCCATTTCTAAAGAAGTTTGGACATTTTCTTGTGCAGATCTCACTTTGTGTGTAGGAAGTGATGTCAGAGTAAATAATGCTCCAGTTCTTCTACAGCACGTGTCAAAGTCAAGGCCCGGGGGCCGGATCCGGCCCTCCGGGTAATTCTATCCGGCCCTCCAGATCATTTGATTTTATTGCTTATTCATGGCCTGATGTTATTTTGTGCTTATTGTTGGTAACTATTATAATTTTGATAAAATATATTTTTATGGAAAGTAAAATATTGAAAGTTATTTAAGGTTTAAGGTGATTCGTTCTGGATAATATTCCTGCCTTTTTATTACTCAGAATTATGTTGACAAGTTATGCTTTTAAAAATTGGTATTCTGCTAGCTACATGCTAGCTGCTTTGGCTAATTTAGGATTTTTTCTTGTTTTTTGGCTATTTTGGAGTTTAGCTAAAATTTCAGCTGCATGCTGTTTTGGCTAATTTAGGATTGTTTCATTCTTTTAGGCTATATTGAAGTTTAGCTAATATTTTAGCTAAATGCTATCTGTTTGGCTAATTTAAGCTTTTTTCAGGTTTTTAGGCTATTTTGAAATTTAGCTATTTTTTCAGGTGGATGCTAGCTGTTTTTTTTTTTTTTCAGGGTATTTTGGCATTTAACTAATATTTAAGCTAGCTATCAGCTTCAGCATTTTCAGCTATTAGCTATAGTGATTTCAGCTATCAATTTCAGCATCTTCAGCAGCCAAATTCAGCTTACAGCATTCACATTAGCATTATCGCTAGTAATGTTATATATCTAGTTCATAATTATTTTTGAAAAGTTGGTTATAAAGTTTTTAAAGTTTCGTTTTAGAGTGTTCAATAAATGTTTATCCTGTTTATCCACAACCTAAGTTGTGTTTTGGATTTTGTCCCTTTGAGCGATCGAGTTTGACGCTCCTGTTCTGGAAGCTTCCGAGCGTTTAGCGTCTCCAACAGCCGCAGCTCTCCTGAATTCCTTCTTACTTGACAGCACTAAGTTCACATGCACATTGTTACTCCTTATTGTCCAGTTCTCCCACTCCTGAACCTTTGGTGTCCTTGGATTCCACCCTCCATTTACTTATTGAGGGAACAGACACGACCCTCTAAGTCTATTTCCTGCAGGGGTCAAAGGTCAAGTATTTCTAAAGACGTGTACACAGATGTGGCCAACTTCTGATCAGGCGAGCAGAAAATGTGCTGGAGGCTGAATGAAGAAATCCTTACTTCCTCACATTACAAAACATAACATTAAATAATAATTTATTTGTTATTAAAAAAATAGAGAAAATACAACATCTTCAACTCTAAAATAGGTTTTATCCTCACGAAGGTTTCTGGCAAATATTGGTTTAAATGACTTAAACCCCTAAATTAAATTTAAAGTTGTAGTTTTTCTTAAAAAAAATAAAATCATCTTATGTCTGTCTTAGTCAAATTTAACTCATTACTTTAAAGCCCGAACTATGGTAAAGTAAACATCAATTAAAATAAATGGATTGTCAGTTTAATAAAATGATTTAGCAGTTTCTGTTTCAAAACAATTTCCTGTTTTTTAAAATATGAAAAATAGTATTTGCATAGTTTTTGTTGTAATATTGTTTAATTATATTCATAAAATGTTGTTTTGCTTAATTATTAATTATATAAAAACTAGTTTTCATTAGCAAACAAAAGTTTTTAAATAAACCTGAATTAGGGTTTAGCTAAAAAGTAAAGATGATTTGAAATAAATTGTTTGTCACTTTAAAAAATATATATATTTTAAATAAATATATTTTAATGCAAGTTATTATGATAATTTTGTGTAATATTGTTTAATGTTATTTATAAAACTTTGTTTTGTTTAATTACTAATTACATGAAAACTGGTTTTCATTAACAAAAAAATGGACAAATCTGAATCTTGTTTTGCTTCATTTTTTTCTATTGCTCAACATTCCATTCACTACAATCCATTTCCTCACATTCCGTTACTGAAAAATATCCTGATAATGAATTTCCTTCAGCTTTTAGACTCAGACATCCCTGTGAAGTTCTTTTGTCATGCGGCTTCATGTGCTAAAGTTGAAGAGGGAATATGACGACACGTTTTTCCCAGGAGTCTTAGTGTTTTTACTTCATCTCCTGCTCCTCGGCAGCCGGGAAGAAATAACCTTCTCAAGTCAAACGCTTTATGCAATCGTGCTCAAGGATGAGATCGTCATAACTCAGCCCAGTAAAAAGTCAAAGTTCAAGAGAATCGTTATTCATTTTCATAGAAAACTCCAGGGTCATTTAATCATTTTGCTGGAAGTGTTTTGCACTTAAAATGAAAAAAAAAATGAATAGTGACCCAAAAAGTCTGTAATTCTTTGGTCCTCTCGCAACCAAAATATTTTTTCATCTGTCTTCTGGGGTGGCCGTGGTGCAGAGGTGGAGCGGTTGACCTATGGATCGGAACATCAAAGGTTCAGTTTCCGCCTTGCCCACCCGTGTGTCAAAGCGTCCTTGGGCAAGGCACTGAACTCCACATTACACCTGGTGGTGATAAGTTGGTGGCTTAAGCAGAAAGGGGCCATCAGTGTGTGAGAGACTGCGACTATGAAGCGCTTTGGGCCTTTAAGGCAGGGGTCCCCAAACTTTTTCATGTGGGGGGCCACATAATTGTTTTCTTCTCTGATGGGGGGCCGGCGCTGGTTAGTAGGCTAACAGAAAAAGTCTAACAATCACAGCCTAAATGTAAAGATTTATGGTTTTCCTGAAAGCCACACACAGCCAAATTTTCTTTCTTTATTTATTTTTTTATAGATAGAAATAGAAAAAAAGTAGAAAAAAAAGTAGAAAAAAAAACACGGTCAAATTTTAAAGAATTCATTTCTGTAATCCTCACAGAAAGAAATAATCCTGCAACATTTTAAGAATTAGATACAATCTACAACAGATTGATAGCTGAATGTGCTGAAATTGATGGCTAAAAACACTGAAGCTGATAGCTAGCTATAATATAAGCGAATTGCTAAATTAGTCGAAAAAACTCAAAAAATTCTAAATTAGCCAAAATCAGTTAGCATATTGCTCAAATATTAGCTAAATGCCAAATTAGCCTAAAAAACTGGGAAATGTCTAATTTAGCTAAAACAACTAGCTGGAATTTTAGCTTAATGCCAAATTAGGTTATAAAAAACTAAAAAACATGTCTAAAATAGCCAAAACAGTCTGCATGATGCTAAAATATTAGCTACACTTAAAATTAGCCAATAAAACAGAAAAAGCCTAAATTAGACAAAACAGCTAGCATGTAGCTGAAATATTAGTTAAATGCGGAATTAGCCAAAAAACTGAAAACAGGTCTAATTTAGCCAAAACAGTGTGGGGGGCCGGGCCAAATGTGGAGGAGAGCCGGATCCGGCCCAGGGGCCGTAGTTTGGGGATCCCTGCTTTAAGGAAGGAACTAAAGTGCTATGTAAGCATACACCATTTATCATGTTCAGCCACTCAAACATCATGTGAAGGCTTTATCTCTGACATATTTTGTATTTGCAAAAAACAAAAAAAAAAAATCAAACAGCCCTGAAGGATCTGTGAGAAATTTTACTTTTGAGTTTTGCAAAATTCAGTAGAATATCGTGATACTTTATTTAACGATACTTGTATCGATTTAAAATACTGCCAAGGTGATGTTTGATTAATTATTCAAAAGTGATCATGTCGTTCAGGCTAACATTTGTTTTCCATTTTCAAAATTACTAAAAGAAAAGCAACACAAATTTGCTTGGATAAAAGAGTTTTGTTAATGAGAAGCAGTTGCTGAGCTTAATGTTCTGATCATTGAATAATATGAATTTTACCAAATTTTATTAAAAATATATTAATATTCAGATCATTCTTAAGTCATAGTAAAAAAATCTTTTGTCTGGAACTGTCTTAGGATATATCGGGATACATATCGTATCGTGACATGTGTTACATATTACAAGACATTACGATAATATCGTGATACATATTGTATCGTGATACTCTTGTAAATACACACTCCCACTACAAGCTTTCATTTAAACATGTCAATTTTGCATGTCATATCAATTTTAAGGACTTGCAATTTTGCAGTAAAATTGTTGAACGACAAATACAATTATAATTATGTACATTTTGCATTCCATTATACGGATATATGAAAACATACACAGTTAGGTTATAGTATGTAAATTAGGGCTTGGTTGATAAAATTGATTAATCGATTTAAGCTTAATAGATCAATAATTCATAAAAATAGAAATCGATTTAGCACATAAAGCTAAAATCTGTTAGCTTGATGTTAACGTTTAATGTAATTCCCCATAGGACAGCTAATGCTAATGCTCGGTCGACGTAAACATGCATTGCTGACTAAATTAACATCTTTATAAACTCACACATATCAGTTTTGCAAACTCTTTTGAGGAAATAGTCTTTAAAGTAACCATTCTAAAACATCATTTTTGCGTGATCGCCACCTAGTGGCCAAAGTGAAACTTCCTCCAGGAGAAGCAGAACAATGTTTACAATGTTAATGATCTGAACATTTTTGTTAGAATGTTTAAACTAAAATTGAATTGAGTGGATTGAAAGAATAAAAAAAAATCGGAATTGAATCGAATTGTTTCTGGAAATTATTATTGATACCCATCACTAATGCAAATACATTAATGTTTTTTAACTGTAAAGTAGTATTTAAAGGAATAAATTTAAAGTTAAAAACACTTTTCTATTTCTTGTGCGGGTTTAGCATATAGATGGTCGATCTTTGGGTTCAACAAGCCCAGACTGGCCCACAGCTTTTCCCTGCAGGTTGACGGTCAGCCTGTCATTTCCAGGTTATCAAGAACTCAGCTGTCTTTGACCTGTGACCTCCCGCCGCGGGATGAGACTCTGATGACACGGCGACAGCTGTGGCTGCTATTCCATCGGCTCACAGACTGTGTGAATGGAGCAGTTGGTTTGAAGTGCGAGGGGTGAGCACGGACAGTATGTGAAGGACTCTGTAATTAGACACTCGCGGCGCAAAACGGGGAGATGTAAGTAGAGCTGTAAACACTTCCGACGAAAATCCCAGTCCTTTAGACTCCTGAGCGTGCGCAAGGTTCCTTCAGAGTCTAAGAATTCATCCTGCAGATTTTAATTTCTACTCTTTCTCAAAAAGGACTTCTATTCATCCGCTATGAGTGAAAGGGTATTTGTATCATGCGTGTGCAGATTTATGTTGGTGCGCCACTCAGGCTGATTCATTCTGACACGCCAGGACAGTTCTCATGCAGCGGTGATATACTTCCCCACACGTGTGCAGGTGAATGAACAGCATTTCAATCGGCCCCCAAAAAGAATTTATGTGGCGCAAAACCTTTGAAGTTTTCCTGTCCTAATATTTCTCGGAGGAATTGAAATGGATTTATTTCAAAGTCACATGTCAGTGACTGTTTTTATTTTGTGCAAAATGTAAATATTTTTTGTTTGTAAAATTGTCCTGGTAATTGAATGTCATTTCTAAGCATAAATAATAATTTGTCTTATCAGTTTAAAAAGTGAACAATATAGCATTAATTGATATATTAATTAATTAATTAAAACATGCAAAAAAAAACATACAAACAAAAAATGTTTAATCAGGAAAAAAATGTTTTTTTGTTAAATTAATGATCTTTTTTATGTAATACATAGAATGTAATAATTGAATGATAATAAGATTTAATGTGAATACCAATAAATTGCGTTTCACGTGTTTGGATGATTTGTAAAATATTTCAAATAAGCACAAATGTGCTTATTTTGAATTTGATTCGTCTTCTTCGTGAACAGACAGGATCTTTGAGGCTGTAGAGGGTTCACTCTCATAAAAATCTTTAGTGAGTCACCGTCTTCAAACCTTTTTTTCCACAAATCAACACCCATCTGGTCCTCATTAAACACATACAGTTAACTTAGTATATTCACATTAAATGATGCAAAAAAACACATGACTTTTTGTTGTTTGCTGAAAAATATCTACAGGAATTTGCAAGTTTTTTTTGCAAAACTGACATGAAATAATAGTGTTGCCATTTCCATTGTCTGTCCGGACTCGTCTGTCGTGGTCGTGCAGGAGTCTGAAGGCTCCGTGCAGTGGGGTAACTGCAGTAGACATCAACTCTCTGCCCTTTTGCAAGCTCATTATCAGATTTGCCCTTTAGGTGGATTTGGTGTATAGAGACAACTTTGTTCTTAAAGGTGAAGGAAGAGACTTTAACCGAGTAATCCCATTAATCCATTGCTCACTAACAATTCTGTAACAACAAGGCCTCAGACTGAAAACCACATCATTTGTGATCTTGTTACATAAAAAAAATAGGTTTAAAGCTTCAATTATAATTTTAAGACTTTGTTGGAAATAGTATATACACAGCAAAACAGTTATTTGAAATTAAAAATGATCCTACCATTGGCAGAATTAAAGGAGCAAAAAAAAATTGAGTTTAGGTAATAAAATCACTGCAGCTGTTTGGACAAAATGTGACTTTTTTAAAGTTATTTACGAAAATTTGGTGTTTAGCTAACAATTAGCCATCGTGCTGTTTTGTCAAAATTAGACTTTTTCAAAGTTATTTAAGCAAATTTGAAGTTTAGCTAATAATTTAGCATTATGCTAGCTATTCTGTCAAAATTAGAATTTTTAAAATTTCTTTTGGAAAATCTTGAGTTTGTCTAATTTTTAAGCATTATATAAGCTATTTTTTTTTTTTTGAGAAATTGTTCCAGTTTTTCAGGCTAATTCAGAGTTTAGCTAATATTTTAGCATTATGCTAGCTATTTTGTCAAAATTAGACCTTTTCAAAGTTCTTCAGACACATTTTGAATTTAGCTAATGTTTAATCATTATGCCAACCTTTGTAGCAAAATTAGACATTTTTCCCGTTTTTTAGACTAGTTTGGAAATTAGCTAATATTTTAGCATTATGCTAGCTATTCTGTCAAAATTAGAATTTCTTTTGGAAAATCTTGAGTTTGTCTAATTTTTAAGCATTATACAAGCTATTTTTTTATGAGAAATTGTTCCAGTATTTTAGGCTAATTCAGAGTTTAGCTAATATTTTAGCATTATGCTAGCTATTTTGTCAAAATTAGACCTTTTCAAAGTTCTTCAGACACATTTTGAATTTAGCTAATGTTTAATCATTATGCCAACCTTTGTAGCAAAATTAGACATTTTTCCCGTTTTTAGACTATTTTGGAAATTAGCTAATATTTTAGCATTATGCTAGCTATTCTGTCAAAATTAGAATTTCTTTTGGAAAATCTTGAGTTTGTCTAATTTTTAAGCATTATATAAGCTATTTTTTTTTTTGAGAAATTGTTCCAGTTTTTCAGGCTAATTCAGAGTTTAGCTAATATTTTAGCATTATGCTAGCTATTTTGTCAAAATTAGACCTTTTCAAAGTTCTTCAGACACATTTTGAATTTAGCTAATGTTTAATCATTATGCCAACCTTTGTAGCAAAATTAGACATTTTTCCCGTTTTTTAGACTATTTTGGAAATTAGCTAATATTTTAGCATTATGCTAGCTATTCTGTCAAAATTAGAATTTCTTTTGGAAAATCTTGAGTTTGTCTAATTTTTAAGCATTATACAAGCTATTTTTTTATGAGAAATTGTTCCAGTATTTTAGGCTAATTCAGAGTTTAGCTAATATTTTAGCATTATGCTAGCTATTTTGTCAAAATTAGACCTTTTCAAAGTTCTTCGGACAAATTTTGAATTTAGCTAATGTTTAATCATTATGCCAACCGTTGTAGCAAAATTTGACATTTTTCCCGTTTTTTAAACTATTTTGGAAATTAGCTAATGTTTTAGCATTATGCTAGCTATTTTGTCAAAATTAGACTTTTTAAAGTTATTTAAGCAAATTTGAAGTTTATCTAATAATTTAGCATTATGATAGCTATTTTGTCCAAATTAAACTTTTTAAAGTTCTTTTGGAAAATCTTGAGTTTGGCTAATATTCAAGCATTATACAAGCTATTTCTTTTTCTTTAATGAGAAATTGTTCCATCTTTTTTTGGCTAATTCAGAGTTTAACTAATATTTTAGCACTATGCTAGCTGTTTTGTCAACATTTGACTATTTCAAAGTTTTTCGGGCAATTTCGAGTTACGCTAATAGCATTATGTTAGCTGTTTTGGCCAAATGAGACTTTTTCCATTTCTTTTCTTTTTTGGCTAACTTGGCTTTTAGCTAATATTTTGGCAGCTTCAGCGTTTTTTTCTTCAGCTTTGGCATCTTTCGCAGCGACATTCAGATTACAGCTTTCACACTGGCATCATCACAGGTAATGCTATATATCTTGTTATATTCATTGCTGGTGCTTCTTTTCACACCAAACTTTTTTCTTTCACTGGGTTTTCTGGTATTTTACTTCGATACAGTTCTCAGTGAACAACCAGCTGGTTTGGCAATGACTTTTAGTGGCTTTACTATGATAGCATAGCTTACTGACCCGGACTGAGAGGCTCAGGAAACCTTTGCTGATGTTTTGAGTTCTGTCATTAATTATAGTTTGACATATTGTCTGATAAACTGAGTTGTGGATTTCATAACTAAGTCAATATCACTTCTTTAATCAATTGGATTTTTTTTTTCCCCACGGAAGGACATGTTTTTAGAAGTGCTTGAATAAAAATGGTTTCAAGAAAAAATTAAATATTTTGCTGAAAGCAGCTGAACTGGAAACCGCAGAGATGGAAATAAAACATTTTTGTTTCTTTTAACAGAAATAAAACTTTAAGTTGTTCAACAGATGGCAATACAGATTTCCATAGTTTTTGCTCATTATTTAGAGCTTTTGGTGTCTCAGATATTATTGACAGAAAAACTTAAATGTGCCATTTGCCTCGACGGACCATCGAGGATGTGGAAATCTCAGTGACGAACGGTTTTCCTTTCTCAGGCTACCTGCAGTCTGCCTGACCGTCTACGGCGCTGATGGACTTCCTGTAAAGTGCAAAGGGCAAAGAGTTTATTGAGCCTGAACCCGGTGGGTGTCTGCCTGACGGAAAAGGGAAAGTCCATCCCACACTTCCGTTGAAACACATGGCCCCTCCATTTCAGTTTTTTTTCTTTTCAAGCAAAAGGAGATATGGTTTTTTAGCCGTGCGGCCGCTGCACCTGGGGTTGGTCATCTTCGTCGAGAGAGGGAATCTTCTTCACAGATGGCAGAGCTGATGTGGGGAGTGGGCGGTCTCCTCAAAGGTATTTTTACATGACCCGGCTTCCCATCTTGAGAAAAAGTGTCAATATATTCTGAATGAAGATACTCTCGATGCGGAAACATTCATTTGCATTTCTTACCGCATTTAGAATCTTCCTTTAAGTGAGTTTATTCACACATTTTGAATGGAGAAGTCAGTTTAAGCTTTCATCCCAGACTGGAAGTCTCTTTCCTGCTGCGTTTTATCTTCTTTTCTTTGTTTCTCTGAAATGATGAGTGGGGTTTGTTACCGTTTCATCTGATGTCAAAATCACCCAGAAGAATTTGGTTGCGTGTTTATAGTTGTGGATTGAAAAAGCTGACGGAGAGAGCCACGAAACCATCAGGAGACGCCGTGCACACACACTCTGATGTGTGTTGTTTTTTGTGCAGCAACGTTTTCAAATTATATCAGCTCATCCCACGTCTCACAGGAGACCTTTTCCAGATAAAGCAATCAGAGAGGATACTTTATCCTCTATGAGATTAGTCTGGATAAAAATGGAACATAAGCATACATGTAACCATAGTCCAAATTTTTTTTTTAAAGATTTGTTGTCCTATTGACGCCTTTTGATACATTTACTGCTTCTGCTTGAAACCAACTTGAATTTCACAAAAAAAAAAGGCATCAAGGGGTCAAAGCAAAACTTTTAGGGGTGCAACATTAACTCGACCCAGTTAATGGATCAATTCATATACTAAGTTTAGATTTAACTATGTTTCTAAAGCACTTTTTCTGCTAAAAAGCACTTCAAAGTGCTTTACATAATAAAAGAATATTAGTAAATAATAATATTAATAACACATTTTATTTAAAGCGACTTTTTAGCCACTCAAGGACACGCTACAGTACAAAAAACATACAATCAACAAGAATAAATACACATTAATAACAGAAGCACAATAAAATGAACAGGAAGTATTGAAAAAATAGATAAATAAAAACCCAACACACATCTCACAAATACATTAAAAATAAACGAAATCAATTATTCATAAAATTAACATTTGGACATGTTCAAACTAATTAAAAGCTTTACTAAAAAGAGTTTTTTATTAAGAACCTCCACAAAGGCTGAAGCTTTCACATCCTCAGACAAGGTCTCATATGTGGCCTCATACGGGGTTCTTGTTCTGACTTTTGGGACCACCGGCAGACCAGCTCCGGGACGGTCATAAACTCTCAGTAAATCTGATTCAAATGGAGGTCTGATTCTATTTAAGCTTTAATGAACTAAAAAAAGAACCTCAGAATCGATAGAAATCAGAACGGCATTGCAATAATCTATGATGTTATGATAGCGTGTAACACTTTATAATAACTTCACACTATGAAGCATTACTTGAGTATTAGTTAACACTTAATTAACTAATTATAAAGCCTCACTCCTACTTTATTAAGGACTAGCAAGTAGCTTATTTGTGTTGCTAATGACACTTTATTCTTGATTTAAAATGATTACTGTAATGTGTTAATTAATGGTTTGTTGAGACTTTATTCATTAACAATTAAACATTAAAAATTTTGTATTAAATGATTTATAAACCACTTATCGAGAGGTGGTTCTTCAAGTTAACTCACAAAGTGTTAATCAATGATTTTAAAAACTTTGTAAATGTATAATTATAAATCCACATTTTTAGACATTTACTGTTTATCTGTTAATAAATCATTTATAAACAAATTCCTGTTGTAACTCAAGATGAATTCATGTAGTTATAAAACATTTAGTACTTGTTAATTAACTTTGTGACCTATTCTAAAGTGAGGACTTTTTAAGTCTTATAGAGTCTTTACTCTTTAATTTCCCTGCGGGCATGTCCCAAATGGATTAATAAAGTTGTCTATCTATCATGAGACGTAACGGTTTTGTTAACTTCTACACAGAAATATTTAGCATACAATTGAAACATAATAAGCTACACTTAAGAAAAAATAACTATAAACATTTTCCAGTTAAATAAATAAATAAGATTGGATCATAAGTGTCAAAATTGTACAAATAAATTGCACAGCAGAATCTGAAATTTGTCATTTAGATTGATCTTTGGCCTCAGACTCACATTATCACTCAAGTCTTGTAAAGACATGTGACCACACAGTGTGGTAGAATGTTCTAATAATTTGTATTATTTTGATGTGGAAAACTTTATGACACTAAAATGTGTTTAGATTTGACATTAATTCTTGTTTATTTGTGCACATATTTAATTTACACTTGATTATCTTGAAGAAATACAAATAATCAATAAAATATTAGTAGATCATTTTTCATTAAAAACAATAAAAATGAGTATTGCAGATCAGAAAGATAAATAAATACAGATTGTTGTTGGAGTGAGTCGTTGACAAGACGGATCCCAGGTCATTTGTGATGTGCCGATGTGCACGGAGGCCGATCCTCGACAGACAGACTCGACCGCAAATATCACTTGTAGGTCGCCTCGCTGCCCCCGGCTTTTTGTAACTGAGCTCGCTGTAGAACAGGGGTGTCAAACTCAATCGCACAGGGGGCCAAAATCCAAAACACACCTTCGGTTGCTGGCCGAACAGGAAAAACATTTATTGAAAAATGTTTAAAACGTTAAAACCGTAACTTTTTAACATAATTATATAGCGTTACCTGCGATAATGTTAGTGTGAATGCTTTAAGCTGAATTTGTCCACTGAAGACGCTAGTGCTGATAGCTGAAAATGCTGAAATTGATAGCTAAATATGCTGAAGCTGGTAGCCAACTAAAATATTAGCTAAACTCCAAAATAGCCTGAAAGGCTAAAAAGAAAGAAAGAAAGAAAAAAAACTTAGGTTGGTCAAAACAGCTAGCATACAGCTGAAAAATAGCTAAACTTCAAAATAGCATAAAAAACTGAAAAAAGCTTAAATTAGCAAAAATATTTAGCATGTATCTGAAATATTAGCTAACTTCAAAACAGCCTAAAAAATCTTAGTCAATGTCAAAATAGTCCAAAAAGTTGCCAGAATGCCTATTTTTAAAACTTTAAAGCTTTAACTTTTAAACATAATTATGAATAATAAAAATGCAGAACTATTATAAATCAATTTAAACATTAAATGCCCTTCAGTATTTTACTTTACATAAAAATATAGTTTGTAAAAATGTAAAAAGTTACAAATAAGTGCAACATAACATAAATAAATTGATCTGGAGGGCCGGATAGAATTAATTCAATTTTTTCAATAGAAAAATCATTAATATAAATTAATTGTCAAAACTTAAAATATGTGCAGATTATTATCACCAGAATGGTCATTAACATGAATCACACTTTAGTAAATTTAATAAGTGAGGTGACATGATCCACATCTTCTCATATCTCTGTCTTCTTGTTTTGGAGACCAAAACATTCACAAAGGACCTGCATACGTTCACAACTCCAAATAACCTTTTCTTCATGGTTCCAAACTTATTTGGTTGCATTTCTTTTTTAAATAAACAATTTCAGCGTAGTATTACAATTGTGAAGCATTGTTCGAGTATTTCTGTTGAATTAAAGAAGAGTCTCAGAGTCGTTGCTTGTTGATAAGGAAGTATTTCCTGAAGGTTTCAGGACTCTGCAGTGAAAATCCTATTTTAGCATTTTAGCATGAGCCATCTGCCTTATCTCCACTGTTAATTGGTTGCAGGCTGACTCCTCTACACAGTCTTCCACCTTTCCACGTCTCAGGACATGTGGTTTTATGATTTATGAGGGCTCACACGTCAAGTTCAGGGAAGAAATATTACTCATTTCTTTTGTTTATAATAGAAAACGACTTAAAACATCAACTTTCAACAAGATAACTTCTATTTGTGTATACGCTCTGGTGTGTTTATTTTTCCTAAGGGGGTTTAGGGAGCCTTTCTCTTTGGTACGGGGAGTCGTTTGGACCAAAATTTAGCCTCAATAACCCATGAACCTGCTTTACATTAGTTGATCCATCCTAATGATACCTGGCTGGTTTGTAAACACACACACACGCTTGCACATGTCCTCATTAGTGAGCTCGGTCTCCATGGAAACACTAAACAGATGGCAATATTTTAAAGGAGGTAGGTTTGAAGAATTGACAATCGAGCGTTCCACAAGTACATCTTAGACGAGCGTTTGTGTGTGTGTGTGTCCACGGGGGGGGGGGGTGTGTGTGTGTGCACAGAGCTGTGTTTCCTGTGTTGGCTGTGAAGCTCAGGACTCTTGCTGTGAGAGCATTCAGGCTTAACTGTGTCTGGAAAGGCAAGATGGTGCCAGGTCACAGTGACAGGACGTGTCAGCTGCCTGAAGCCTCCCATGCTAGAGGTTGCTCAGTCCTTCACAATATTTAATCAGCTCTCAACTCTGTATTGTTTCATACCAAAGCTGGAAAGCTTTCTGGAGGACTTGTAGAGTCGTAAATGCTAAATCCATTCTAAAATGTAATAATATTTTTAAAATTATTTCCTTGTTGTAGACATATTGCTTATTTTTTGACACCAGAAGAATAAAGTTAAAATGTTAGTTTTTTTTTTAATTTCTGTGAACTTCCATGCAGAATCACGACTGTATTCAGGTCATTTTAAAAACAGGATTACCTCCTCTCTGCTTGCTCAGGAGGTAAGCTGGTGACTTTAGCGAACGCCAGCTGGTAAAAATGCCAGAAGCAGAGGTTCACAGCTAGAAATAAAGAAATGTTTGACAATAATGGAATTAGCTGACGTCTTTGTAAATGACCACATGGATGAGTCCATTATTTCACCCCACCTGCATCACAGGGAGGTGGTCTGGTAGAATAGAAGGAAGAACAACCTTGCTTGACTGGTGGTGCTCAATTCAAAATGCAGGAGACCAGGATTCTAGTAAAAACCCAAAACTTTGATTAATAAATTTAAGCTCTTTAAACTTGGCGCACACGTGTGGACTTCCTATTTTGAGTTATCATATTAGTTAATTCTGTCTAACCTAGGCCATGTGACTACATGTGTAGAGCCCAAATATTATCTCAGGTCTTAAGAGGCTAAAAATGATAAACAACACAACAGTACTATAGTACTGAACTGGTTCAAAAAGTACTTGAATATTTTGTGTCAACCGCTAACTTCGCATCTGAGCCAACATAAATTACATCTGGAGTTCCCCAAGGCTCCATCCTGGGACCACTTCTATTTTTCATCTACATGCTCCCACTGGCCCAGGTTATAAGGAACAACACTGGTTACCATAGCTATGCAGATGACACACAGATATATATTACACTGACACCAGGTAAATGCGTTGAGGACATTAATGACTGGATGTGTCACAACTTACTTCACCTAAACCAAAACAAAACTGAGGTTATTGTCTTTGGGGCTAAAGAGAAAAGGGTTGGACATCACTACAGAGCTTCAATCTATTCATCTAAAAACTCCCAACCAGTCCGGAAACTTGGCCAGTATGTACAAGCCAGAGCTCTCCCGTCATCTGGATCCAGTCTTTTACCAGTTCTTAGAGTCAGAACTAAACATGGAGAAGCTGCATTCAGCGTCTATGCTCCACAGATCTGGAACAGATTTCCACAAAACCCTAGATCAGTTGAAACAAAAGACCCACCTGTTCTTATTTGCATTTGAATAGAATGTATTCAAAAGTTTACATCTAAGCTTGTTTTAAATTCAGTTATTTTTACTTTCTCCTTGCAAGAACTTTGTCCTTGCAAGATGGCAATACTTATCCCAACAAAGCAGAGTGCATCAGAAACTTTGCCCAGACTTATAGACGGGAGAGGATGGAAGGAGCTGCCAGCAGTCCTGACCTCAACATCATTGAACACTTGAGAGATTAGCTTGGGCGTGCGGTTTGCGCCAAAGTGGCTCACGATGGGTGACTTGCCACCAAAGCTGATTAAAGAATGGGATGCCATCCCAGAGAAGTGTGTGACCAACATGAGGAGGAGCTGCTGGGCTCTTGTTGCTATACATGGTTCTTCTACAAGCTACTTAGGCACATGTTTGCTAAATAAAATTACTCTTAAATCACCAAAATGCCTTCAGTCGTCAATCAAACAATCCACCAAACATCAAGCTCCACTTTAAATCAGTTTATTTGGTTTCAGATGAGGATTTGTCAAACTTTATTAGCACAATCTTAGATGGTTACGTTTAAGCCATCAAAGATCAGCAGGCCTTTCAGCAGTGAAAGATGTGGTGCTGAAAATGCTTGTCTCAAGAAATTAATAAAATACAAATTATTTAATGCTTTTCATTCAAATATCATGGAGCACGGTTATTTGGAAAATTGTCTACTGTCATTTTAAAAAAGATAGTTAAAAGTGGATATCAATCTAATATATATATACTAGGATTGCAGGATGCTAGCGATGGATGGACAACCCAGAAACAACTGGAATACCGTCTCATTCCGATCAGGAAGACTTTTTTTTTTTTTATTAATGACAGCGACGTAGATGATGATAATAGGAAAACTAGACAAAATGACATATTGTACAACATCTCTCTGAGAAACTGAAGATTGTTGATTCTGAAGAAGCACATGGACAGATAGGTAAACAGAGGATGGCGATGGTGTAACTTTCTTGTCTCTCCCTTAGACAACAAAGGACAAGAAAGTTTCTCATCCTCATGAAAGACTCAGAGGAAGTCTGCCTGATTTGTAGTTCTCAAAAAGTTTGAGGAAGAATGCCAATAGAAATGTCCAAACATCAAATCCATTTGATGTTTGGACGAAAGCCTAGCATCGCCTCCACTTCCTGAAGCTGAAACAAGCGTCACCACCCCCATCCCATCCTCTGGGTCTCTAAAGTAAGTCCTCGGGATCAGACAGGCAGGAGCTGAACACGAGCGTGGGAGCATCAAAGAAGAGAGTAGAGATGTCAGAATCCAGACGAGGGTCAGGGCAAGCGGCAGGCAATCGAGAAGAGCTTGATGCTAACGCTGTATGGAATTTCCCATTGGATGGCTAATGCTAACGCTCAGTCAACCTAAACCGGGGTCGGCAACCTTTGACCGTAAAAGAGCAATTTGGGCTCGTTTTCTACTGATCAAAACCCAGAAAGAGTCTTACTGTAGCCTTTAAGGAATTTGGATTTGCATTCATGATCTTGTGATTTATAATAACATATATGAATTACGTCAATTTTTTGGCTCAAATTAAAGAAAAAATATAAAAAGAACTTAGCATCTTTAAAAAAATATATATATATATATTTTTTTTTACGTTTGACAGAAGCTCAAATAAATTATTTTCAAAATAAAAAATGCTCTGTGCCAAACAGGATAATCTCAGTGCAGCACTGAAAAGCTTGTAACCAATGTTGTGCAGCACAAAATATGTTTTTAACTCATAAAAAATCTTTTTTTTTTTTTTTTTTTTTTTTTTTACCAAAGTTTTGCTTTGCATATAAAATCTGTGTATTCTGGAGTTAGCCTTGAGCAAACAAGACGTCTTCAGATCAACAGGGATGTAAAAACCTGCGTTTATCATTTATGAGTTCCTCAGCCATTAATTTATACATTTAACCAATCTAAATTAAATAAATGCTAATTAATTAATCCTTACTTTAAAAAATGCTATTTTATGTTTTCATTTATTTGTCTTTTGTTCTTTTTCCCCTCTTTGTCCTCAGCAGTCTTACACTGCTGGGTTTTGTTATTTTAGTTTGGACCTTGGTAGTCTTAGTTTGTGGGTTTTGTTTATTAGTTTTCTTTAGGTAGTTTTAGTTAGGAAGCCTTAGCAGGAGCTGCTGACTCAGACGGTCAACATGGCTGGATCAGCAGTCTCCCGGACTTATTTAATGTTTGAACAAGGAGCCACCATGGAGAGATAAAAGAGCCACATGTAGATCTGGAGCTGCAGGTTGCAGACCCCTTTATAAACTATCTTTATAAACTCACAGGCATGGATTTTCCTAAATTTTTCATAGGATTTTTTTTAAAGTAACAATTTGTGGTCTAAAATACAGTTTTTTTGCTCATACTATCTTCTTCTTCTGGAATAAGGTGTAATGCTAAAGTACGATCGCCACCTAGTGGTGAAACTGAAACGCCCTCCAGGAGAAGCAGAACAATCTTTAACAATGTTAATGTTAAAACCAAGTGCAGCTGTGTCTGCTGCTCACCGCTCCCCCAGGGGATGAGTCAAATGTGGAGAGCAAATTTCACACACCAAGGTTTGTGGAAACTAAACGGACTTTCACTAATACTACATTTTACACTATGAGAACTGTTTCGGATTAATGTAAATATATTCAAAACAGTAGAATAATTAATGTATTTTTAAACAAATGTCTATAAATGTGTAAACTGTATAAACTCAAAATTTCTGTCACTTATGGACCCAAGTAATTACTTTTTGTTGCATAATTTAAAGTTGTGTTTGCACAAGTCACTCTTTTGTTTTTGAGGAATGATAATAAAATCACACCTGCAGCATCGTCCTGAACGCAAAATTGACAACTTGAACTGATTCATGATCAAGGACAGATTTGATCTTTTACTCGGACTGGAAGGAGCAGGAAAACCCACAGGAACTGGCGCTGAAGTGGAGACGCAAGAGCAACGTAAATACTGGGAACCAGGTGAGCAGCACAAGCTTGATTGCACAGCAGGAGGAGAAACTGGGGAGACAAAAAGGAGTGCGAGCTGCATGGTGAGGAGGCACAAGACGTACGTTTGTGCATTCTGGCTGGACTTGTTGAAAGCCTTGAACCCCAGGGTGTAGTACAGTTTACATCACCATGGCAGCAGAACTCTGGGGAGGAAATAATGAAGCATGTGCAGTACATGCAGTTGTTGCCAGAGGAGAGACCTCATCACACCGCATGGGCCCACATGCACCGACGTGCATATGGCTTACAGCCGACATACATGTTGGGAGGAACTGTTAAACATCAGTTTGTCAGCAGCTTTCTCTCCGTGGTGGGCTGTCAGACACGCAAAAGGTCTTTTTCCCTTCCCTTCCTATAGCTCATAGCATGCACTGCAGGTGAGTGTTGGGCTTAAGCCTCATTAATATTAAACGCTGAGCTCAGCAGCATGCAGTGAGCACAGCTGTGCGAGAAAGACTCATTGTGGTTGAAATGGAAGATTCCCCCAGCAAGTGTGAGTGAAATGATGAATGTGTAACAACTCAAGAAACTACTAAAAGCAAAAATAGGAAAGGTTTGGAATAATCTGTTCAATTTTACAAGAAAGTGTGCGATGTAGCAAAGCAGAAACTGAGAGTCATGTAGTAAAGGTCAGCAGAAAAGCACCATCTTCCAATCTCCCTTTGCCTTCCAAGAGCGCCAAACGTACAGACCAGGGCTCTGCTCTGTGTCAAACTCAATCGTATAAGGGGCCAAAATCCAAAACATGCCTCGGTGACGGGCCGAACAGGATAAACATTTATTGAGCGCTCTAAAACTAATTTTTTTAAACAATTAACCCCTAAGTTTTTAACAGTATTATGTACAAGATATATAAGAGGCTGAAATTGATAGCTAAATACACTGAAGCTGATGATTGAAAATGCTGAAATTGATAGCTGAAATCCCTGAAGCTAATAGTTTAAGACACTGAAGCTGATATCTAGCTAAAATGTCAGGTAAATGCCAAACTGGTCTGAAAAAACCCCCAAAAACCTTATTTTAGTGAAAACAGCTAGCATGAAGCTGAAAAAAATAGATGAACGTCAATATAGCCTAAAAAAAACTGAAAAATGGTTAAATAAGCTAAAACAGCTAGCATGAAGCTGAAAAAAATCGATGAACTCCAAAACAGCCTAAAAAAGGAAATTAGCCAAAACAGCTAGCATGTAGCTGAAATATTGGCTAAACTCCAAAACAGCTTAAAAAACAAAAGAAACAAAAGTCAAAATTAGCCAAAACAGCTAGCATGTAGCTGAAATATTAGCTAAATTCCAAAACAGCTTAAAAAACTAAAACAAAATTCTAGATTAGCCAAAACAGCTAGCGTGTAGCTGAAATATTAGCTAAACTCCAAAACATCTTAAAAAAACTAAAGAAACAAAAGTCTAAATTAGCCAAAACAGCTAGCATGTAGATGAAATATTAGACAAACTCCAAAACACCCCAAGGAATTTTAGTAAATCCCAAAATAGTCCAAAAAGCTAGCAGAATGTCAAATTTTATTATTCTTTGATTCCGTAACCTTTTAACAAAATTATGAATATTAAAAGGCATCATTTTTATTCCAGAATAAATTCACTTAAATATTAAATAACTTTCAATATTTGACTCTTATTAAAAATAGAGTTTGTCAAAATTATACCAATCATAAATGGGTGCAAGATAACATCGGACCATTAAAAAGAACAAAATAATCTGGAGGGCCGGACATAATTACCTGGAGGGCCGGATCCGGCCCCCGAGCTTTGACTTTGACACGTCTGCTCTGGAGCCACATGCAGTTCTTTAATCGCTTGATTTAGGCTCTTTAGCTTTGCAAAAAAAGCCACCAATAGTTAGCCAGACTTTATATTTCAAAAGTTGAAACCATGCAATATATGACACAAGTCATTCAGTCCCGTCAATTTTATAGAAAATGTAGCATTTTTGCTCAGACCAAAAAACAGTTTAGCATAATCTCTGCTTAAAATCACAACACTAACTGTTACAAACATTATGCTCAAAGACATCAACAAAATGACAGAAAAAGTGCAGCTTTCTTCAGTTTCTTCCCATGAGTGAACTGTAAAGGAATGGCCAACTCTCACCTGACGCTCTATGCTAACGAGATGTGACACTAAACATGTGGCTGATTTCCGTCATGACCCCAGCAGTCGCTCTGCATTAGGAGGGATGACAGACGATTAGGTGAGAGGCAGAAAGTGCTGCACTGTCTTTCTGAGTGACAGTCAAACATGGGAAGGAAAGCGCTGGAGCCTGATTACTTGATTGCTTATTCTCCGTGGCACATTTGAAAACATGCAGGCGCCTCAGCAATATTTAATGCAAATATGATGAAAATGGGGCTGGATGCCGTTAAGCATCCATTAACACTAGAACAAAATCTGAATGTGGGAATATTTGGTTAAAAAATGCAAACTTTTCACTTTCCTCAGCCTCACACCAAATCATCTCCAGAAATTTCCATATCTAACGATAATTTCTTGAATAGAAAAGCTTTTCACATGCGCGCCCCCCCCCCATCATCCCTTTACTCCCTCCTCCTAATGGCATGTAGTTCAGAGAGAGCTTCACGTTGGGTTTGTCCCCTGCTGTTTTCAAGCAGTCATTAGCAGACGTATTGTTGGAGCTGGTGCTTTTAGTTCAACCTCTCTTCATAATTGCTTGTTGGATGGAAGTCATTACGTCTCCGGAGGCATCTCATCTCTGCGTCTTAATTCGAGCCATGTCACACTAATGAACCACAACTAATTAATTACCATGTTTTACTCAAATGAACATGCCTGAGCATTTAGAAGCGAAAAAGGAAAGGCAAATTGAATGTGCCACTAAAATTTCCCAAATATATCACTTTACATTCCACATGGGAGTGAGGGGTCATGGCGGAGCCCACTGTGCCCTGGGTCCTCTCTATGAGGGAAGCCGAGTTACGATGTAATGTTACAAAGCATCTCATGTTGCAACAAAGTCTAAAAGTTCATCAGTCTGAAAGAAAAATGGGTAAATTCTGTAAAGATCGACTCCTATGAAAATTCGGCTTTTGGTATGTGTATATGTATGTGTATATGTATGTGTGTGTATATGTATGTATGTGTGTATATATATATATATATATATATATATATATATATATATATATATATATATATATATATATATATATATATATATATATACACACCCTATCGCGGAGGACCATGCCGCTCTGCGCCTACACATATATATGTGATATACAGTAAATATATATATATAGAGGTGTATATGTATGTATGTATGTGTAAATGTATATATGTATATATATATACATATATATATGTATATGTATGTATATATATATATATATATATGTATATATATATGTGTATATATATATATATATATATATATATATATATATGTTGTGTATATTTATGTATGTATGTGTAAATGTATATATGTGTATATATGTATGTACATATATATATATATGTATATGTATATATAAATTATACCGCGAAATTGAAAAATTATACCGCGAAATTGAATGCTGAACATTTTTGGTAAAAATGTTTAGTGAAATTATGTTTAAATTATCAGGATTGTAGCAGCTCCCTATGTTTAGTATAAAGGGGGTAGCCATTATAAGCTTGGCTTCTGTCTACTCCCTTTCAGACTTTCCATGATCTTATGTTTTGTTTGCTTTTGTTATTGTTGAATTGAAACTGTTACACAATGCCTGGAAATGTCTGGAAAAATAAATAAATCTGAATCTGAAATCTATATATATATATATATATATATATATATATATATATATATATATATAGGGGATCACACCAGGTGCGGAGCGGCACGGTCCTCCGCGAAAGCCTCGCGCTGATCATTTTGGCGTCTGGTCTATTTTTTGTGCGATCTGTCCCGCGAGCATCTGTGTCAATTCCAGGTGTGACATTGCGGGGAGAGCTTCATGTCCAGTGTAAGCTTAGCATAAACTGGCAGGAGAGACTGTAAACAAAGGGCTGATGGGTAATGATTCAACACTTCCCCAACTCAATGGCTATGTACGTTCCCACCCAAATCCCTAACTACTAAAAAACTGCAGTGCGGGACTTTATTGCCCTGGATTTTGAAAGTACTTACTACTTCTCTATTGTTTTTTCTAAATGGTGGATATGATGTCACCAATTTCACAAAGTGAAATTTAACCAATACAAACATTTCACGACATCTATTTATGACTCAACTGTTCTGAGGATAAAAACATGGATCGTTTATTAAAAAATTACATTTAGACACATTTATTTTATTTTTTTGAAAAAATAGTTTGACCCTAATGCATTGTGGTCTATATTCGCTAATGTAGTGAGCATCGATGCATGCTGGTTTTTCACAAAGACTTTGGGGACATTTTTAGATTCAGACAGCACTACAAAATGAGGAACACACTATATAGTGACTAGTGGAACAATTTTGACATAGCCATAGACAAATTTTATGAACTTCTACTGCTCTTGTTATAAAACTGTTTTTGCAAGAACTCAAATGGAGCTCCAGACCAGTTGAAACCAGTTAGGAGGTGCTAGGACCTAATCAGTACTTTTCTACTGAGAAACAAAGCCACAAATTATCTTGCTGGCAGGAGCAGTGGTACGGACACAAATTACTCAAAAGGTAGATTTTGTGAAGATGACCATATAAGGCATTAAGGGCTATAAGGAACTTCTCCTGTCCCGCCAGACATTGGACTGAGACAACACAGTTGTGTATATCTGTTGTGTGCGTCCTACTTAGCATTGTCTGTCAAGGTGACAATCCAGAGTACTCTGTGACTCTGATCCAACTTTTAGAAAAGAAAAAATTCCAATGGAGATTTACTTTTTCAATAACAAACATGCAGAGGTTAGCATAGGCTTCCTCACACTCGGCAGAAACTGTCCTAAAAAAAAAATAGGCTTTTTTTCTCTTTGCCTAAAAATGGCATAGTTACAATTAAAAGACCACCGGGAACGATTTTCCAACAGATCAAAAGAGGATCGGGGCGGAGTGTAAAACCAATTTATGCCTCATTTGATTTTGAAAGTCTTTTATAATAAAGTTAGACAATAGCTTTTTTTTGTTTTACTTTTTTTATAATGAAATGCAGAAGAATCTTGATTTTGTTTTTTTCTAAATTAAAATGAATCAATAAATAAAACCGCAATAGTGTGAGAAGAAATTCAGTTGCGTAAGAAAATCAAAGCTTTGTGGAATTTTTGTTTGATTGTTTTCTGTTCCTTTTTAAATGTGGCGAACCCTTTTTGGAGCTGCCAAACTTCCAGACTGCAGATCCCAACTCTGTTTACCAATGTTTTAATGCTTTCATCCTATTAGCCAGGATGCATGTAGCATGACACACTGCATGCTGGTCAACCTCCAGCATGGATTAAATGTGAGCTGGTGCATATATCTGTAGTGGCTGTCACAAATAAAAGTGCCAATGTGCGTTATTAAACACTGATGCATGTCTTTGCAACCCCCCCCAGATCCCTAAATAGCCCCAAATTATTTCATCTTTTGCCAAAACGTCCTTTTGATTTTACTAGCCTCAGATAGACATAATTCAGATGTACTTCCTATGACATCAACTAGCGTCAGACGGATTGTTTGGAATCCATGACTCCTCTGAGCGATCCCCGTCCTGTCTTGACAAGAACGCTTCCCCGAGTGGGGCAGCCGTACCCCCCCTCCCGGGCACCGTGCCACCAGTCTATTGCTGGACACATGAACTCTTGGGAATGTTGGGATAGACAGTGGGTCAGTGTGATAACAGCATACAATCATTTTCACTGACAAAACAAACTAAGAGAGAGGAAAGAAGAAGAAAACAAGAATCTTTAAAAACCTTCTAAGGGAGATTATATTTATAGTCATTTGTTCTGGGCAAGTTGTAAAAAATATAAAGTATTTATGTAGATTAATATTAATTTCTGGTTAAGGTTTAATTGGATTAACACAGGTCAGCTATGTACTAAAATAACATTTTTAATTTTTTTTTAAGAAGCACAGATCAGTTGGCCAAATACCCAGAATTCAGTTGTATTGTTTGCACCGCCATACTGTGTCATGCAAGTGATGTTGTGATAATATCCCATTGTGGAAATATAGAGAGTGATGGACATAAATTTTAAACTCACTGTTGTTGTATTGTTATTAATATTAGAACAGCAGTTTTTTCATTTTTAGCTGAGGTACCAATACTTAAAGAAGCTAGTATTGATGGTTTCTTAATTGTTGTCAATGATGATTTTAAATTTGGTTGAAAAATGGGGCGGGGGAAAACTTTTCGCTGGGGGAGTGGTCATCTGCCCCCCTTACCTTTGCCTGTTGTGTGTTTAGGTGTTCGCTACAACTTGTTGCTTGCAGCAGAAAAAACTGCGTATGATCATGTTTGATCTACTGGGTTACCGGATGGTCTACAACCTTGATTTTTTCATTCAGGTCTCCTGCAAGCCCTGTACAGGTCTGCTCATTTTTTTTTCCCACAGACCACCTATATCCACCCATAAGGGCAGTTGGGACTAAGCTTAACTGGGAAATTTCCGGCGACAGCAAAATAGCACAAGTTCTTCGAACTACACAATTAACACAATACCCGTGGACTCTGAAGCTGAGAAAAGGGAGTTTCAGCACCAATAATTCCAATTTCAACATGTTTTGTAAATGGAACCCAATTAGTGTCTTAAAAATAAGGCTGGGTATCGGTTATAATTTCCAGAAATGATACGATTCGATTCACGAGAGCTTGAATCGATTCGATTCCGATTGTTTTCGATTCTTTAATTGAATTCAAATGTAAGTTTACACATTTATACATATTTAAAAAATACATTAAAAATCTATTATGTAATTTGAATATATTTATATTAATCTGATACAGTTCAAATATTGTAAAATGTATCAGTGAAAAAATGAGATTGTTAATATTATACAGTGTTACATGGATTCTCTAAAGGAGAAGTTCTAACAAAAATGTTCAGATCATTAACATTGTAAACATTGTTCTGCTTCTCCTGGAGGGTGTTTCAATTTGGCCACTAGATGGCAATCGCGCTATAGAAGTGCATCTTATCCAAGAAGAAGAAAGCAGTATGAGGGAATAAAAGAAGTTTTAGACCACAAATTGTTACTTTTAAAATTATTTCCTTAAATGAGTTTGGAAAATGAATGCTTGTGAGTGATTAAAGATGTTTTATTTTGGTCAGCCGAGCGTTAGCATCAGCCGTCCTATGGGAAATTCTATTGAACGTTAGCATAAAGCAAGCGGACTTTAGCTTTATGTGCTAAATCGATTTATATCTTTTGTGAATCGATTATTGATCTAGTAAGCTTAAATCAATTCAATTTGATTAATCAATTTTTTTCAACCCATCCCTATTTAAAAATGCATTTCCATAGACGTTTCATTGGAAATAGCTGCTTAAACGCAAGTTTCTGATGGCGGTGTGATCGTAGCTTCAGAGCTAGCCCTCAATTAACACCAGAGCTCCAGTGTTTATGTTCTTTTATTTTTTATAACTTCTCAATTGTTTAAATGATCAACGTAATTACAGTACATCTTGGCAGGTCCAAGTCTTAAGTCCTAAAGCTAACAGTAAAAAAGTGAATGTTTAGGGACACAAACAGTGTTTCTACACAACCATAAAGGGAAACAAAAAGAAGGGATAGATAAAAATGAAAGTAAGCACTTTCTGCTTTCTTATTTAAATTAAAACAAAAGTTTAATTATTGTTAGATTAGTTTAGTGTTGTAGTTATTGGGGATTGTGCTAAATCATATTAATACGGATGTTTATCACCTAACAATATGGCTTATTTTCATTTATTTTCTCTATATCTTCACTTATTAGAAAGAGTGAGACTGTCTTATATTGAAAGTTATAACTTAAAATGAAAAAAGATTGTGGATCTCAAAGAGCCAAAGTTGTGAACCCAAAAATCCCAACAGAAAATGGAAATCTCAGAGGTTTAATTCCATCCTTTAAACAAATAAACTGTGACATTTAGATACAAAAGAAAGCAAACAACTGACTTTTTTGACAAATGCATTTGCTCACACAAACACACCTTTTAGGTTCAACTCTCATGGGTGAGTCGGTCCATTTATTCTGAATGTGACCCTTCAGGCTGTAAAAATGCATTGGAGAAAAGAACCAAAAGCTCTGCCGGCACTCACCTTTAAACACAGCAGGTGTTAGTGTTTTCCTTTAAATCAGATGTGCGTGTTCGATGCCTGGATTAGCGAGCCAGAGGTGAGCGGCTTGAGGAAGGCTCGAGGCGCACACACAAGAAACTGCAGCAACCTCTCAGGGGTTACACCAAAAGCGACGGAGACTGAGCTAATCTGCCCGGAAGATGACTGACATCTCCCTGTCCATCAAAGTGTGACCTGGGGCATACTTTTAATGAGATCCATTCCACATGACAGGCGCCACATCTCCCTGTGGTGTCTCTCTGATCTCCTCCTCTGTTCCAATCAGTTTGCTGTCTACATGTGTTGCTGTTTTATTTGTATTTGTTTCTTTTGTGTATTTAGGGCAAGCTGCCTGCTGGTGTGTTTAAATGTCTCAGAAAAGGGAATGATGTCGAGACTTTTGAGGAAAAAAAAAACAAGCATAATTTACGTATATTGTCAAATAGGCCTATACGAGTAAAAATAATCACTCATAAAGCCACTAGCACTACCCAGATGTGGTTCTGTTTAAATCACAACATCAACTCAAGTTTTTTTCTTCTTTAATGTTTGAATTTTATTTAAAAAGTGAGCTCATCTGCTGTAAACAGCCACGTGGAGCACTTCCACGTGTAACCAGTGAAGAGAGGACCTATACGCAGACTAACTAAAGGCAGAAGGTGAGGAAGTAAATAAAGTCCCTGCTCAGTAAAAGACTCCTGATGTTTTAGTGGGTTGTTGGGGAGAGGCCTACTCACAACGAGAAAGGAAGTCACACAAAACTGACTACAACTGTAGAAAGATAGAAGATAAAAAATATTATCGGCAATGTTGTGAGCTGAATGTTGCTGCTGAATTAGCTTGAGCTAATAGCTGAAAACACTGAAGCTGAAAGCTTGTCAAATTATAAGCTAAATGTCAAATTAACCAAAAAACTGGAAAACTATCTGATTTTGCCAAAACAGCTAGCCTAATGCTAAACTATTAGCCTACAAACTAGAAAAAATGTATAAATTAGCTAAAAATAGCTAGCATGTTGCTAAAATAAAAGCAAATTTACCATTAAAAAACCCAGTAGTTGATGAATATTTTAAAGTGTGAATGGTGTCTTCTGCTAAAACTATATGCAGAATTTCATTTTTTTTTTGTATTATGAATTCCAAAAGTACAAGCAGTAATTTCCTGAATAAGCTGAACTTTATAATATCAAGATTGTTATTATCGCTGAAAGTGCTAGCTTTTTTTTTTTTTGGACTAATTTGGCATACTGAGGTTTTTTTATGATAATTTGGAGTTAAGCTAATATTTTAGTGACATGCTAATGTTTTTGGTTAAATTTTTATCCACTGAGATTTTAATTGGATCATTTAGAATTTAGCTTCTATATTAGCAACAGGCTAACATTAGTTTACTGAGGAATTTTAGGCTATTTTGGAATTTAGTTGGTCTTTAAGCAACGAGCTAGCTTGTTTTTGCTAACTAAGTATCTACTACGTTTTTTTGAGCTAATTTGGAGTTTAGCTCATATTTAAGCAACACACTAAATATTTTTGCAAAATTGGCATGTATTAGGGATTTTTAAGCAATTTTACTATAATTCTTTTCAGATATTTTTCTTTCAAAGTTCTTTTACTAAATTTTCAGTCTTTTAGAAAATTTAACATTTTGCAAATAACTTTTGTATTTAAATTGCTTTACTTTTCAGCAGAAAGCTTGCGCAACTACTTTCAGCAAAAAGCCTACACACGAGCATTATCGCAACTTTTCTAATTTATTACTGGAAAAAGTCACAATAAACGGTCAAGTGCATTTTAGGAATTTTAACATTTAAGAAAGAGACAACCTGCAATTTACACCTTGAATCAGCGGGAAAAAAAAAAAAAAAAACTTCATGTTGAATTTACTTCAGGACCAGGTCAAATGAAAGACTGTGCTTTTTATGTTTTATTCTATGATATATAAAATATAACTAAGCTAGACTTTTCTTTATTCAAATTGTTGTGAATCAGGAGCAGACAAAAAGATGCATTCGGCAGGCCACGAGCTCCTTGTTTCCTTCATTCCAGCGCATCTCCTTGCGGACAAACAGATTCATGCACGTCTTTGTTTTCTTCATCTGAGCTGGAATCTGGACCGGCTGGATGCCTCCAGTATTGTTCGTCAATGGAGGTTGGAGATGTGAGGGACTGTAAGCTAGTGGGAAAGTATGTAAACAAAGGGATCATGGGAAATAAGTTCAGGCTCACTTTCCACCCCACAAATCAGAGGGGAGTTTCTGATGAACTCCTGCCGCTCTGCAGAAACTATGTCCTTAAAATTTACGGTACATGTTTTCTTTTGTTTTGTTTTTTGTATTTTGGCTAAAAACAGTATAATCAAAGTGGAAAAAAAGACAAAAACGACAGTGGGAATGCTTTTACAATAGCATAGTTTTGAGCCATAATTCAAACTATTCCGCAATTCTCAATTGACAATTACTTTTTGTAGAATCAACTCAAATTGTAATTCTAATTGCAAAATGCATCTTCAAAATGAAAGGTCAAATTGAATATTGAATTGTAAACTGAAAAACACCCATGACAATTTACACTGCAATGGATTTTGGTTTTTTTTAATCAATATTTTATTTTAAAATGGTCATATTGAATAGTAATTTTTCCTTTTGGATTGTAAATTGCAAAATGCATTTTCAGTTAGCATAATACATTTTCTAGTTGACTTTTCAATTGAGAAATACATAATACTTTGTACTATGGCTCAAAAAAACTTTCAGAGTGGAATTTTTTTTTTTAAACCTATGAAAATACAAAGTTACAAAATTCATGTGATTTTATGATTGGAAAAGATTTTAATCACGGGAAAGTTAAGTTTAAATGTGGATTAATTTAAAACATTAACATGAACTGCAGATTTTCCCCCAAAGTACTTTATCTTACATGTTTAAATCACTTAAAGCACAGATGGTTCTGTTTTCCTTAAATTCATGTTGAATAAACTCAAGTCTTGTTTACACTGAATAGTATGGTTTTCTTATGGTACGGTCCGGTTTCGAATGGTCCATGCAGCTCAGGAGTGTTTCCACTCTAAGTTTGACCGTCACGGTGCATGCGGGGTGAAGCTAACAACAACAATGGAAGTCATCCAGCAGCTCGTTTTTCTTTTTTTCCTGCTTGGCTTTTGGTGCTTCGTACATACAAAGCATTTCGTTTTTTTTTTTGAAGAGAACTTTCTTTCAATCAATGGGTTTCACCAGTAGCCAATTGGTCACTTCCATTTTTCTATGGACCTTCAACCAACGAGGCCAAAAGAGGGTACGGTTCAGTCCTGCCTAATGGGTCAGTCTTGCAATGGAAAACCTAAAATACCACACTGGACCGTACAGTTAAGATGACTTCATTTTTATCTGTTTAAATTTGATCTTGGCTCAAAAATGTGTGTTACATTTGTGAGGTCTATATCCGCAGTGAATCTGTCAGCTATGCTTAATGTGCTGCTTATATATTTAAAAACCTGCATCTGTCACACGGACAGAGGAAAACCGCTGGAGTCTGCTCACGTCCTGATCTGATTTGTAGCAGAAACCGGGCTTGCTGGGAGGTTGTGTAACCTCTGTTCCTTACAGTGAAGAAAGATCATTGGGTTTACATCCGCAGAGAAAGAAACGATGAATGGGCGAGCATTTATTTGCACAAGAGGAAAAACACATGGGCTACGTGCTGTCGGCTGATCCGGCGTTGCTCAATCTATACAGTAACGATCACACGGCTCGAAAGCTGCCGTCCATGTGGTCCGTCGTAATGAAACGAGCACGTCTACGCTTGTGAGCTGTCAGCAACAAAGGAAATAGAACCTTCATCCCACAAATGACAACTATGTACACACAGCAAACAAATGAAGCCCAGAGCTTTTCATCACGGACGACACTTGCAGTAAATCTAAAAATTCAAAGATAAACTATCTGGCTGGGATTATTCTCATTCCCAGCCAGCAAGGTTAAGTGGGCCCCATATGGTTTAAATGTGGTCCCTGACTGGGTGTCTGTGGTGCCCCGCCCGTGTTTACCCACATTGACTTAGGTGGGGACTCAGTGGGTTAGCTCACTACGTTAGCGGCCACCCGGTGGACAGTATAGCCTTCTGGCATTCTGTAGCATACTAGCGAGCGCCGCTGTAGCGAGCTCTGCTGTAGTGAGCACAACAATATCGTGCTAGCGAGCTCCACTGTGTAGCAAGCGAGTGAGCTCTTCTGTAGCAAGCTAGCGACCTCCACCTTAGCATGCTAGTGAGCTCCACTGAAACATCCTAGCGAACTCCTCTACAGCAAGATAGCGAGCTCTGTTGCATTGAGCTTCTGCTGTAGTGAGCTCCCCTGTAGCATGCTAGTGAGCTTCTCCACAGCGAACAAGCAAGCTCCATTTTAGCATGCTAGCAAGCTCAGCTGTATTGAGCTAGCGAGCTCCAATATGGCATGCTAGCGAGCTCTTCTGTAATGAGCGTCTGCTGTAGTGAGCTAGTGAGCCCCCCTGTAGCATGCTAGTGAGCTTCTCTACAGCAAACGAGCGAGCTCCGTTTTAAAATGCTAGCAAGCTCTGCTGAATTGAGCTAGCGAGCTCAGCTGTTGTGAGCTTGCAAGCTCTTTTGTATCGAGTTTGCAAGCTCCACCGAAGCGAGCTTAACTCCAGCATGCTAGCAAGCTCTTCTACAGCGAGCAAGCAAGCTCCATTTTAGCATGCTAGCGAGCTCAGCTGTATTAAGCTAGTGAGCTGTCTTGTATCAATCAAGCGAGCTCTTCTGTTATGAGCTTCGGCTGTAGTGAGCTAGTGAGCTCCCCTGCAGCATGCTAGTGAGCTTCTCTACAGCAAGCAAGCGAACTCCGTTTTAGCATGCTAGCAAGCTCTGCTGAATTGAGCTAGTGAGTTCAACTGAATTGCGCTAGCGAGCTCTGCTGTTGTGAGCTTGCAAGCTCCTTTGTATTGAGTTGGCGCCACCGAAGCGAGCTTAACTCCAGCATTCTAGCAAGCTCCTCTACCGCGAGCAAGCAACCTCCATTTTAGCATGCTAGCGAGCTCAGCTGTATTAAGCTAGGGACCTCCGCTGTAACAAGCTAACGAGCTCAGCTGTATTGAGCTAGCGAGCTCCATTGTAGCAAGCTAGGTAAGCAAAGTGAGCTAGCCCACAGAGTCTCCACTTAATGTGGACAAACACAGGTGGGGCCCGCACAGAAACTGCAGACAAACCCATTTGGGGCCCACATTTTCTGCCCGCTTTGAACCATGTGGGGCCCACTTGTCTTTGCTGGCTGGGTTGAGCGAACAACTGGACTTTATGTTGGCTACAAAATGCAGGAACAACTGGTTCAACCAGGGTGGCTCTGCTGCTTTTGAAAAAATTAGGAGCCAGATGTTCCCGACACGGACAGCTGTGCGTGGCTGGAAAGAGTCCCGACTGACAGACCACATAATCCTATGACAATACAGTAATTTGAAAAAGTAACTTTTATTTTATTATTTCCAAGCAAATGATGTATCTACTGTATGTTTCTCAGAAGCTTTTCAGAAGAACAAAAACAGGATTTCAATTCAAAATGCTAATCTGAAAGCAGAGCTGCAAAAAGAGATTTTTTTTTGCGGGGAAACTGAGGGACCAGCGGGTAACTTGAGTGTTAGCAGGAGGGGAGCTCTGATGGGAAAGCAGACGGTGATAAGACTCAGTGTCTCTCCTCTGGGATTGATCAGAGAGCCACTGACAGTTGTGACATCCCTCCAACAACATTTCCACAGTTAATTAAATCGCACACTAAGCCACAGAGAAACAGATAGTTTAGAGCACGCTCTTGATCTCCCATGCTGTCTCCAGACAACAGCGTGCAGGATCACATACAACACAACTGGTGCTGAATATTCCAGGAACAGATGTCCGCACAGATTAACTCTCTTTCAGCAGAAGAGCTGGAAATTTTTGAATCAAGTCCACAATGAATTCAAACACACAGAGGTAGAAAAAGGATCTCGGTATTGCAGGAAGAGTCGAGGGGTCTTACAGACGCACTCCAAGGAAAATTATTGTGTATGTTCTTGTGGTATTATTTTAATGATGGAGGTTATTTTTTAAGAATATTAAACCTAAATTTGCATTTATGAGTATTCGTGAATCAGGAGCTCATTAAAATAGTAGATGACTAGATCCATGAGTTGACATCTGGATCTAAACTGTACAGATGGATAATATGTTGTACCGGTAATGTTAGGTTTGGGGCTCAATCATAGGTGAATTTCTAATTAAATACTGCCGCTCTGCAGAAACTATGTCCTAGAAAACGACATAAGTTTTTGATTTTGTCCCCAAAAAAAAGATAATCGTAATTTAACTAACTATGGAAATGCTTTAAAAATCGATCAAAAGATGATCGGATTGTGACTTTACTTAGCTGCGTTTCCATTGACTTTGAATTGTTGGATTTTCTGTAAGAAATTCTCTTAATGGAAACACCATAGTTTTGAGGAAAAAGAAAATCGCATTTTTTGAAAAACCGTTTTTGCGTTTAGATGAGGTGAGGCAGATCGAAATGGACATTTTTCATAAAACTGTAATGGAAACACCTGCCCTGAGGGTTTCCCTGAACCCCACACAGCGAGCGCCCATGAGAGGTCCCACGGTGTCCCAGCTCATTGTAAGTTGCGTGTCGTACAGAATCGTACAGCTCCTCCATAAAATCACCAAACAAGATTTCCTCAAAATCGCTTGCAGTCTGAGTATGACGCAGACATCTTGCTTTGGCAGACGATGAGCGCGAGTGCCGTGACAGAAACTTGAATGGATCTTGTTGTTGTTTTCAAACAGAAAAAAAAGAGTCCAGCTGCTTACTGGTAAGAATGCTTTTTTAACATTTTTTTTTTAATACCACTCATTGCGACTGTCGGTGAACTAGCCACGATGTGCGTCGAACACTGCTGTGACATAACCCAAATATTCCCTTTTAATGAATCAAATTAAAACAAGATGTTGGGCTGAGTCGAACTGAAGCTTAACAGATCAATAATCAATTTATAAAAATACAGATCGATTTAGCACATAGAGCTAAAGTCGGCTAACTTGATGCTAAAGAGGTTTGCTATAGGACGGTTAATGCTAACGCTAGGCTGACCTAAACATACATTGCTGACTAAATGAAAATTTTTATATATTCGCCGGCATGAATTTTCCAAATTCTTTTAAATATTTTTTTTTTCTAACCATTTGTGGTCTAAAACATCTGTTTTTGCTCATACTTTCTTCCTCTGGAATAAGGTGTAATTCTATAGCACGATCGCCATCTAGTGGCCAAACTGAAACACCCTCCAGGAGAAGCAGAACAATGTTTACAATCTTAATGATCTGAATATTTTTGTTAGAACTTCTCCTTTTGAGAATCATGTAACACTGTGTGATATTAACAGTTTAATTATTTCACTGGTGAATTTTACAGTATATAAACTGTATCATATTAATATAAATATATTCAAAACACATTGTAGATTATTAATGCATTTCTAAAGAAATGTTGAAAGAATTTTTAAAAATCGAATTGAATCTTTTGAAGAAATTATTATCGATACCCAGTCCTAACAATCTAATCTACTGCAGTGCGGTTTGTGTTTATTCGCATTCTTTTGATTGAATGAAAACAGTTCATTTTGAAATTGTGATATTTTGACATTTCTAGAATTTGATAAAGTTTTGTGCATATGTGTAATGGAAATGCAGCTAGTGAAGCTACATACTGAGTTCATTTGTTTTGTTCACACCACACGGTTTAAGGTCGATTTAACAGAGTTTGACTTACTCGCTGCAAGCTGATGATCTTGGCAGGAAGAAGAATCCAAACTATTTAAATGTTTATTTTTATGGTTAAACTTTGGCTTCTTTTTTTTATAAGGCTTTTTTCAGTTCTACAGAGACGTAAGAAGTGCAAAGTTGTTCTCCACCTCTGTCTTCCACGTAAACTGGCATGTCCACACAAACTGTTTGGTCTCCGTCTCTCCTATGTTATTTGGCATTCTGGAGCCACCTGTTTCATGGCCTCATCAGAGCGAGTGATGACAGGAGGGATGAGTGTGGAAGGGGTGGCTTGGAGAAAGGCTGAAAGACAAGGAACTCAGCACCGTCCAGTTAAGAGCCATTTCCAAAGCGGTAAAACTGACACACTTTGTCATTAAATGTTTAAAAACCAAATTCTCAGAAACCTTCAATTCCAGACCCATTGAATTATATATATTGCCTTGTTTTTGAGAAGTAAAAGAAGGAGGGAAAAAAAAAAAAAAAAGTCCCATAAATTCCCGCTTGACCACAGACTGCAGTAAACTGAGTTCAGCTACTTGTACCACCTTTGAGTGGACCGTCGACCGAAAAGCGGAGTCATTTCCTCTCCAAACTGCAGCATCTCCCTCCAGCCTGGGACCTGCGGCTGGAGCTCAGTGAAGAATGACAGTGAGAGGGAGGAAACCCACCACAGCAGCAACGATGCATGGGAAATCTATTACACAACCCCCCCCATGGCCAACCACAGGTGGTGTGGCTGCGGCACCTACGTCCATAAAATCCAGCCAAATATAAAACTGGTGGTGTTGTTTGGTGTATATTTTACATCTGACAAACAAAAGACGAGAAAGAATGAGAGCTAAAACGGTCAAATGTGTTTTTTTTAACTCAAGCTGACAGTCGGGAGGAGAATTCATCATCCGAGTGAAGAAAAAGATTCAGACCCCGTGGAGCCTGTTATGAACAAGTTTTAAATTTATACCAAATCATCCGCCACAGCTGCCCCGTTCCCTCAGTTCCCATGCAGAAGACAGGTACGACGAGGAAAACTCGTCTCTTATGAGGAGCAGCTGTCCCAGTTTTAGCCCCACAAAGCTCCTGCTGAGTCACACTCCGACAAAAGATACAAGCCCGAAAGTCTCAGTCAAACGCTGGAAGATCGAAAGGAAAACTTATTAAAGAACAGAAAAGTTTTCTTAATGTCGTAACTCGGAAAACTAAATCAGAGTTTGGCATCAAATGAAAGATTTTCTTGCAAACTATTCATACAGGCATGTTGAAACATAAAACTCAAATTATGTTTGTAAAAAAAAAAAAAAAAGTCCTACAAAAAAATCCAACTTTTTTACAGTTGGGGTTTAGTGGTTTGAATAGGAATTTTTAAAAGGGAGGATTAATGATTCTCCTGGGAGCAGAAAGAATAACTGACAAATGAAGCCAGATTTACAAAGAGAACACACAATGTGGCTGTCAGAGCCGTTCATCAGAAAACACTAAAAAATCTCCTCTAATATGTTGTAAAGACAGAAAAGTTAGAGGTTTTAGAACTAGGATGTTTTAAAGACCTTTAATGAAATCCGCCTAAAATTTATATATATGTATATATAAATTGTGTATATATACACAGTGTATATATATATATGTATACATACACTGCATATATATATATATATATATATATATATATAAACTGTATATATATGTACGTATATATACAAATATATGTATATATACAAATATATATATACTTGTATATATCTATATATAAATACATACACACACTGTATATATATGTACATCTACATATGTATATATATTTGTATATATACATATATATATATATACTTAAATATATATATATATACATACACTGTGTATATATATATATATATATATCTGCATATGTATATATATATATATATCTGCATATGTGTATATATATATATACATATATATCTGCATATGTATATATATATACATATATATATGCAAATATATATATCTACATATGTATATTTGTATATATATATATATATACATACACTGTATATTTATATGTATATATACATATGTATATATATATATATATATACATATACATATATACATATATATATATATATATTTGTATATATACATATAGCTACCGAGACGGATCACCAACAAAGGGTTGATGGGAAATTGGCGGAGACTAAGTTTGTGTCTAAATCCCCCCCCCCCCCCCCACACACACACACACACACACACACACACACACACACTCACTGTATAGTGCGTTTGCCATTTTCTAGTGCTGTCCGAATCTACTAATTCCAAAAATTAGCGCACTCAAAATTTCCCAGAAGTCTTTCTGAATAGGCAACAGAAAACACTACGAGTACATCAACAAACCAGGGGGTTACAATATGTGTAAATTCCTAAAAGTTACAAAATATGCAGTTCTTTAAAATATTAAATGTTTTCGAAGCCTTCAGATTTATCATGTGTTCTATTGTTTCATAATATGATTTAAGGTTCAGATGAAATAAATAAAAATAGGGTAGTGAATTTGACAATTAAAATTTGTAAATATGGAACTTCCCAAAAAATAAAAAAAAATGGCATAACAAAAATTTAATTATTGGATAAACCAAATACAATACAACAAAATATGAATTCTTATATTAGATTCAGTTTTGTTATTATAAAGTCTTCAACATCAGACCAACATTTTCTGGTGAAAGAATAAATGAAAACTTGTCTCTCTACTCAATCGACAAAAACCACAAGATTCATCTATGTTCATTTTAAATCTCCCCAATGTATCTATAACTGTATAACTTTGATATAAAACTGTATATTAAATTTCTTTTAATTCATTATGAACACGTTTATAGATAGTGGTATTTGCTTTTTCCCAGTTAGAGCGGGATGCTACGATTCACTTTCCCACGATACGGTTCACTGGTGTAACTTATGATTCAGTTTTAAATCCAGACTTGTGGCATCCCCAGTTTTGCTCTGAAACGCGTTGATAATGTGAATATGTTGACTAAAAAAAGCCCACTCACTCAACCTTATTCATAGGATTCAACTGCATTTGTGTTAAAACAGTTCCAGTTTTAAGTCCCTAATTCCAAATTTGTTTTTTTATTTTGTCTGGCAGCTTTGTGATGGAGGTACGACTCTGTGAAGTGCAGAGTTATCTTTTCCCATTTAAATGCTAATGAGCAAACTGCCATACCAGTGGAAGCTTTGCAGAAACAGTGTGAATTTTTAATATCTTATCACACCAAAAGGTAACAGCTCTCCCGGTGAGGTGGAGGGATGATTACATGTTCCCTCATTAAATTCCGTTGATGTGTCCCTCAGAGTGTGGCGAGCGCTGCCGCGCGTGTGTCAAAGCATCTTCGGCTGCACCGCCACCGATGCCGCGGCGCGTGTGGTCAAAGCACGCGCGTGCGTACACATCTGTCCTTGTCACGTGTCTGCACATCTGCATGGCACAGACACTGGGAACAGCTGTTAATTGCCTCCTCATGATGTGCAGGAGTCAGAGGACAGAGGTTGAGGTTGCCGCAGCCCGTTAATAATTACTTTCTGCAAATCACGGAGTCACTGGAAGGAAAAATGGCGAGTAGAAAAATTAATTGAATGCAACAGCAGTCATACACAATGACCTTTAGGCTCCTTTTCTGTCTGAATTTATATTATATGGTTTAATCTGATGTTATGACAACCAAATGAATATCACTGCAAAAAGTAAAATAAGTGAGATGAACTCTCGTAAAACGAGAATATACCTGCTTATTTTTTAATGGTAAGACAATTCTTCTCACTTAGTAGATTTTATGCCAGATAATTTCCCTTATTTTAAGAGTTTTGGTACTTAAAATGTTATTTCCGATCATGAGTTAAAAACACGCTTGAAACTAGAATCTCAATTATTACAGCAGTAACATTATCTTCATTTAAGGGTGTGACATTTGACTAAGATCAATGCAGGAATTTTGCTTTAATTCAAGAATTTCAAGTAAATTATAATACACAGTGAGAAAAGAATACCATTTACCATTTTTTCGAAGAATAGAAAAGTACTATTGTTTATAGTATATTTGGCTGGATTCAAGAAACAGATCCTAGTGTATTCATAATGCCAAGATAACCTCAGAAAATTCTTAGTTAAAGAATAATTTTGAACATTTTGAGAAAATTAATTCTAAAAATTATATTCGTCAAAATGAGCTTGATATTAGTAAAAAAAATATATACTAATTTAAAGATATTTTTGGTTCCTGAGGCTAGATATTTTTACTTGTTTTGAAAAGTCTTGAGAAACCAAATTTTCTTGCTCTAGTGGCAGATCATTTGTCTTATTTTAAGCAATATGTACCTTATTTTTATAAATTTTTTCTTGTTTTATAAGCAGACTTTTTGCAGCGTTCTTAAATGTTTTGAAAAATAACTATAACTAAAATGTTTTTTTTCTCATTTACACATGTTCATCTCTTTTTCTTCTGCTTTTTCTGTCAAGAAATTTACTGATGAAGTTGCTTTTCTTGTGTGTGACTTCAGAGCAAAAGGAAATTTCTGAGAGTTGCTTTTCCCGTTAATTTGATCAACTGTTGTTTTTAGTTGCTCCCTTATCTTTCCTTTTTTACTCAGATAGTTGATGTGGAAAACAAACACTGGAAAAACTGAAAAGAATCACAGAATTTCGTGAGCGCTCCTCAAAGCCCAGAATTCAGTAATGGCTTTTTTCCTCTTGTCTCACGCAAGCGACAGATGGTGAGGCCACCAGAGGCCTGAAGATGGGAATAGTGTTGTTGATTAAAAAGAAATACGGAAACAACATGCAGCTGTTGGCTGTGAAACAGACGAAGAAAGACAAAGAAATGGGAAAAGAAAGAAAAAAGAAATGGGAACGACAAAAAAAAAAAAGATAACAAGAACAGAGTCAGACCTGGCTGGTTCACACGCATGTCTGCTGGAGGTCATTTCTGCTCTTGTCAAGCGTACACAAAGGGTTTCACTTGTTTATTCTCATTTGTTCTTGTGGATAGTTGTGGTGCAGATTTGCATGAGAGCGAGCTTTTATTTGGATTACTGCTTTTTTGTGTTTGTTCAAGAGAACCTGATTATTTTGAGTGATCACTGAAGAAATAAAAAAAAAAAAACGAAAATATTCTGTCTTCACCTGTTGGTTTATCTGTTTTGGGGAAAAAGTCTTGTTGATGAAAATGATTATGTTTTTGTCTCTGAGATTCAGATTTATTTAATTTAATTCCTAAGAAGATAACAAATTGTTTTTTTCAGGTTTTGTTACATGCATTTCTGGGAGCCTAAATTATTATGTCTCATAATTCGGATGTCACTTTCGCTCGATGACGTCACCAATACTTGCCTGTCAGCTAGCGTTAGCGTGGAGCTTCCAGCGCTTGAATATACATAACAACAGCGGGTTTATAACTTTAAAAAGGTCATGGTACAACATAAAGTCTTTACTTAGATTTAAATGTAAACTGTTTTGCTTCAGAGCGCACCCACGTGATGAAAAGTGCTTCTCCTCTGCGGGACAGCGTGACTGAAGGCTCTGTATCCCGCCGCCGCTTGGAGGTTGGGATCTTAAAAAAATATATATTTCGGACACCAGTTGCACTGCAAATAAATAAATGGAGGGGTAGGGAAGAGGGAAGAATTCATATAGATATATCAATACGCTAGGTTCACACTGGCCGCGGAAACGCCGCGGAGCGGAGAGCGCGGCATCCGCTCTCTCCTGCAATTCACACCAGATGCACATTTTTCTGCGATGGTTGTCAGGTACATCTGCTAGAGTTCCAACTGCTCGCTGGGTCTCTTGTTTTTTGTTTTTATATAACCCAGCCCCACCCCCGGCTTCGGATTGGGCCCACTACTAATACTGTGTGTCTGGTGTTTTTTTTCTGTGTGTTGTGATTGTATGTTTATTTTCATCTCAAAAGTTTGTTTAGATGAAAAAACATGATCATATGTGTCAATCATTGTTTTTTATTGTGAAAAATTTGTTTTTTTTTTTTTAAATAAACAGAATTTTCTCATATCTCTTAATGTAACTTCCTGCCAGAATTGATGCGGCTTGCACACAAAAACGGAAAAACGATCCGCTGCGCGGCGCAAGCCTTCCACGGAGGGCCGCGGCACTCCACGCCTAGTGTTAGTCACACCATTGGTTAACAAGGGCGCCAAATGTAAGCGGCCTCCGTTCCGCGTTAATGTACATTGTAAACCAGGCATTACTCAATGTTTTCTGCCCTGTAGTTCATCATCCTTCCACTGGGGACAGTAGAAGGTCTTTTCCTTCTCATTTCAAAATGGCCACCTTCCATCGAATCACATGAACAGTTTTGGCGGGAAAAAGTTTTGATAAGTTTCACCACTTTGTAGTGAAATTAACTTAACTATTGTTATTCATTGTTTTAATAACTATTTGCTATAATGAGATATTTTAAAATGTGTTTAAATTAACGTATTAGTCATGTTTATATATAAGAATTAAAAATATGTATATATATTATATATATATATGTATATATATATATATATATATATATATAATATATATATATATATATATATATATATATATATGTATAGTATATATGTATAGTATATATGTATATGTATGAATTCATATTAATTAAATGTATGAATTAAATTTGAGACAGTAGGTTCATATGGTGCTTTTTCCCCAAACATTCATGTCAATATATTTGCATCATAGACTATCTTTGTTGTGAGCAAAAACTTACCAAATCACCCAACATGTCATAATTGATACATTCTATGTCTTAAAAAATACACATACAAATATTTTTGTGGACTTTAATAAAGTGTTTTGAAAAACCTCTTAATTAAATTTTTTTTTTTGGTTGAATCTGCTATGTATCGTGGGTTTTATAGGGTTAAAGCAACAATAAGAAAACTTGAGTTATATGTTTACAGTTTAGTTCAGAGGGGATGTGAAAATAAAAAAACAATATTAAAAAACTGCAGGTTATCTTAAAGAAAACTTCTGAACCAATATAAAAACCTATTTGGTCTTCTGTGAAAATATTTTAACATTACTGTGATAAAAATGTAAAAAAAAAAAAAAAAATCCACAACATTTAATGACCACACAATTTGCATATAACTTGAGAGTTATTTAAGGTCATTTGATCCACGTCCTCAGGACTCCTTGACACATAAGCTACTGTATCTATCATTTGTGGTATAATAAGCATGTATGACGAGTGTCAGCAGCATTGGGTGCTGACGGAATAAGAAGCAAAATAAGCCAGTGTGATCGAGCCGGGGATCAAGTGAGATTAAGAGATTTAAGGCTCCATTTGCACATGAATATCTGATTCGGATCTCAGCCGGTGATCCTCTGTCGGGTCGCCAAGGTGTTGGAGGAAGTCTTCCCTATCTGCATCTGGCCACTTTCCTTCCCCTCATTTGTTTTATGAATTTATAGTCCTTAGAGTCCAAACGGCACACATTCACACAGCCTACCTACTGCTGTGCCACAGCACTGCCAAGACAAGCATTTTTTTCTTGCTTAATCTGTACAGACCACTGAGCGCTGGCCCCAGGCAGTAAATATTAATCAGCAACTGGCAATCACAGCCCATTAAAGTTGAGAAATATCCTGACCTGATTGGGATTCTGCAGTGGTCTTGTAAAACAAGCTTCCTGCGGTCCGTCAAAGATACATCATCCAAAACATCTCCAGTGTTCAGACCTCACAAATTCCCACAATTCCTGTCTTACACTTGGTTTGGGTTTCCATCATTCTGCAATCAGTTATACGGGAAAGCTGGATGTAAACGGTCTTAGCATGGGAACTCCACATTTGAATCCATCTTCATAGCGCGTGTCAAAGTCATGGCCCGGGGGCTGGATCCGGCCCTACGGGCTCATTTCTAACTTGTATAATTTTGACAAATATATATATTTTGGAGGGTAAAATATTGAATGTTATTTAAGGTTTAAGTTGATTTATTCTGACATAATATTCCTGCATTTTTATTATTCATAGTTATGTTAAAAAGTTACGGTTTTAAAGTCTAAAAAGTTGGAATTCTGCTAGGTTTTTGGAGTATTTTGGTATTTAATCTTAGTTAATATTTTAGTGCTAGCTGTTTTGGTTAATTTGGGCTCTTTATTTAGTTTTTTAGGCTGCTTTGGAATTTAGTTCACAACATGCTAGATGTTTTGGCTAATTTAGGCTCTTTTTTTTTGTTTTTTAGGCTGTTTTAAAGTTTAGCTAACATTTCGGCTACATGCTAGCTGTTTTGGCAAATTTAAGTTCTTTTTTGTTTTTTAGACTGTTTTGGAGTTTAGTTAATATTTTAGCTATGGGGTTAATTTGTGCTCTTTTTTTTTTGTTTTTTAGGCTGTTTTGGAGTTTAGCTCACATTTCAGCTACATGCTAGCAGTTTTGGCTAATTTAAGTTCTTTTTTTGGTTTGTTAGACTGTTTTGGAGTTAAGCTATTTGTTTCAGCCACATGCTAGCTGTTTATGCTAGCCTACGTTTTTTGTTTGTCATTTTGGCTAATTTGGCATTTAGCTGGCTATCAGCTTTTAAGCTATAAACTTAGTTTCAGTGCTTTTAGATATCAATTTTAGCATCTTCAGCTATCAGGACTAGCGTCTTTAGCGTCCATATTCAGTTAACAGCATTTACCCATCATCACAGGTAATGCTATATATCTAGTTCATAATTATGTTAAAAAGTTATGGCTTTAAAATGTTAAAAAATGGCATTCTGCTAGCTTTATGGAATACTTTTGTATTTACTAAAGATTTTTTAGGCCGTTTTGGAGTTTAGTTAATATTTTAGCTACGGGATTAATTTGGGCTCTTTTTTTGTTTTTAGGCTGTTTTGGAGTTTAGCTAACATTCCAGCTACATGCTAGCTGTTAATGCTAACCTGAGTTTTTTGTTTATTTGTCTTTTTAGCTAATTTGGCATTTAGCTGGCAATCAGCTTCAGCGTTTTAAGCTATAAACTTCAACATTTTTCATCTATCAGCTTCAATGTTTTTGGCTATCAGTTTCTTCATTATCTTTGTTATAAGTTATCTTCAGCTATCAGGACTAGCGACTTCAGCGGCCAAATTCAGTTTACAGCATTTACACTAGCATTATCGCAGGTAATGCTATATATCTAGCTCATAATTATGTTAAAAAGTTTTGGTTTTAATTTTTATTTTTAATTTGCATCCTGCTAGCTTTTTGGACTACTTTTGTATTTACAATGGATTTTTTAGGCTGTTTTGGAGTTTAGTTAATATTGTACCTACGTGTTAGCTGTTTTGGCTAATTTAGACTCTCTTTTTTTAGTTTCTTTGGGGGCTTTTTTAGAGTTTAGCTAATATTTCTGCTTCTGTTTTTTAGTCTGTTTTGGAGTTATAACCTTTAACATTTTCATCTATCAGTTTCAGTGCTTGTAGCTATCAATTTTAGCATCTTCACGGCATGTGCCCTTCTTTTTGAAACATTTGCTTTAATGTTCAATAAATGTTTGTCTTGTTTGGCCGGAACCCAAGTTGTTTTGGATTTTGGCCCCTTGTGTGATTGAGTTTGACCCCCCCTGTCATGGCATGTCTGTATTTTGTCAATGAAGATAAATGGTAAAGCAGAGTCTGCAGGTTTGACATCAGATTCATTGACAGGAATTTGAACTGCTGTTCAACTTTTTATAAAAAAAAATACTACATGTAACATGATGCATTCAAGCTTTAAGAAATGCGTTGGAAAAAACCAAACCTCTTCACTTTTTGCATAACAGGAGCTGTCTTCCCAGAGGTGCATAAAAATACAGATAATCAGATTTTGGGGAGGGACGACTCCACGGATGTTAAGGTGGGTTCCCTCCCCCATGGGTGTGTCCAAAAGCCGGGAGACCTCAGCCTATCCACCTGCACAATCCGCTCCTCTGCTCACTTGAGCGCCGCAGCGCACGGCTGAAGCAGCGCGCCTCCGCCGCCTGTCCACAGGAACAACTCCTCTTTGTTTTGTCGCGTCTCCCGGTGGGGAAATACTCAATCGTCTTATGCACGTCAGCCTCCACTTCAACTTAAATCAGGACAAGTTGATTGAGGACTCCTGAGCTGCGTTTTGGTGGTGGGATATTTGCGTAAAAAGCGCTTTCGCGGATACGCCTGCGGACACTGGAACTCACAGTCTGGGTGGATATTTTCACAGGAGCGCAAAATTCACTGGAAGTGAAGGTGGGTGAAGGTTTGCATGCCAAAGTGTATAATCTGTGTGCAACACAAATGAATAAACTTTAAATATTGCCTCATAATGTGCATTTTAATTGGTTCTAGTGGTATTTTTTAAGTAAAAATACAATTCTGATAATAAAATGTGCACATCACCAATAAAAATATGTTTTAAATTGATGCAGTTTTCAGTCATTTGTGTTGCAGTGGCTCTTAAACTAAATAATCCTAATCCTGCAACGATAAATGAGTCAAATCTCAGGTGTGTTTCTCCATTCGTGTTGCTGCTCACGCGCTGAGGCTCAATGTGGAACTTGATCTTAAACCCTCAGACTGACAATTTGACCACAAAACTCTGATCCACGTTTACAAGCAGATCCATGGGCCTGGGTGCAGGATCAGAGCTGCTAATAGTCTTTTATAGTTTCCAACCCATTAAACGGCCTTTTATTGTTGTAAGTTCCAGACCGGCGCTGGTCCTGTGCCAGCTGGGAGCGTTTTCCAGATCCTTTTATGAAGATATTATCTTTTTTTTTTTTTTTTTTTGGTGGATTACAAACATGCTGATGCGCTTTGGGATTTAATCAGCGAGCGCGCAGCCGCTGCGCGCCAGGCGGAGCGGCTCTGCAGCCAAGAATTGGCCAAAAAAATAAATAAATAAATTGCCCCTCGCCTTGAAAAAAGAAAAAACTCCAGTGATTCCTAAAGTATTCCCCCTTTCACAATCACGTCTTATTTCAGAAGTGGGGTGTGTGTGAGGGGGGGTCTTTTGGCAGCTGGAGGAAGACTCTTTTACAGTTCCCAATTTGACGCACGCTGAAGCAAATGCTGGAGAGAACAATTGTGGGCGTTTAGGAAAGAGAGATTCAGCACAAAATCCACAAACTATTGTGAAGGGAGGAAAAAAAAAAAAAAAAGAACTTCAGAGTCTCTCCAATCTCCTGCAGGATCAAGGTAGAATCTGTGCACAGCTGGTTGGAATGAACAGGTCAGGACTCCCAAATCTATTTTTCTTTCCTTGTAAAAGACAAAAGCCTGATGAAAAAAAGCCTCATGTTTATAATAGTGCTCAACAATCCAAACAGGAGAAGCTTTGAGGAACAGCAGGTGTTTAAATGAACCTGTTTGTAAAGCTGCTTTTCTAAAATCATCCGTCTGTGTTTGCTTAGCGAATTGAACTCTATCATTTCTCCTGCAGGATCTCCTCTCTTCTAACAAACGGAGGGACCATGTTGGAAAAAGTGTCCTTGCTGCTGGCTCTGCTGGCCTCTTCATCTGGGGGGGCGCCTCCCTCCAACGAGCCCCTCTCCGCTCCCAGAATCTTCTTGTCCTTTAAAGGTAATCAAGTTTATGACTCCGTGCTGATCGGATGCAACTCCGTCACTCGCTGGCTTTTGTTTGGGACGTGGAAGCAGGTTAACGGGTGGCACCAGGCTGAATTCGGGCTTTGTGAGGCGCCCTTTTGTCCGGCCAGAACCGCACAGGGAGTGCGATTGTGTGCGCGAGAAGAATGAGATGTGCTTCCGATTGTCTCGACGATGTAGGGCTGGAGGGTTTCTCTTCATCTGAATGCACGGTTGCACTGCAGCGAAAGCCTGTGCGTCCTTGTCTCCCTTCTGAAATCAAGTCAAATTTAACACTTGGCTGGGCACACACTCTGGGGGCAGATCCAGCATGTTATGAATGTTGGCCAGTGCCACATGAAACCCTGTGTGTTGAACTGTTCTGTTAAAATAGGCTCGACCGGTACGGTTTCTGCTGCTTTGTCTATCAGGTGTCAACACAGTGTCTATCATGGATCTGCAGCCTTCACTTTACCTGATGAGAACTTTTTTATGAACCTATAAAGAGTCATCACTTTACTCAACTGCTGGTCAGAATGGAGGCTGCACATTTAAACACCAGAAAATGAATAAATGACTGGAAAAGTCTCATTACCTGCGATAATGCTAGTGTGAATGCTTTTAGTCTCTGAAAATGGTGACGCTATTGAATTTACTTGCTGAAAAGATTTGCTTAAAATGCAAAAAAAAGCTGTTTACAAAATGCTACATTTGCTAAAAGACTGGAAATTTAATTAAACAGTTTTGAAAGAGCACTGAAGTTGACCTAAGTTTCTTAAAAATATGTAGTAAACTTTCTTGAAAATCCTTAATACATGCAAATGTTGCAAAGATTTTTAGCTTTGCTGAGCTAAACTCCAAATTTCCCCAAAAAACCTTAGTGGTTGCTAAATTGGTAAAAAGAAAAAAAAGGGGTTTTTTTTGCTAAAAATGCTAGCTTAACTGTAAAATTTCTTAAAATTTCCCACTAAACCAAATTAGTCACAAACGCTAGCCTGTTGCTAAAATAGAAGCTAAACTCCAAATTTGTATAAAAAGCCTTAACAGATGCCAAATTAGCCAAAGAAGCTAGCACATAGCTTAAAGCCTAAAGCCTACTAGCTAAAATAGCCTAAAATTTCTCACTAAACCAAATTAGTCACAAACGCTAGCCTGTTACTAAAATAGAAATTAAACTCTAAATTAGCCACAAAAAAAAAAAAAACAAGTAGATGCCAAATTAGCCAATAAAGCTAGCACATTGCTTAAATACTAGCTAAACTCCAAAATAGTCTAAAATTAATCTGTAAACCAAATTAGTCAAAAAGTTAGCCTGTTGCTAAAATATTAGCTAAACTCTAAATTAGCTCAATAAACCTTAGTAGATAACACATTAGCCAAAAAAAAATAGCTAGCACATTGCTTAAATACTAGCTGAACTCCAAAATGGCCTTAAATTCCTAAGTACACTAAATTAGTCAAAAATGTTAGCCTGTTTCTAAAATAGAAGCTAAACTCTAAATTAGCCTTAAAAATTTCAGTACAGTGCAAATTAGCCAAAAACGTTAGCATTTTGCTAAAATATTAGTTAAACTACAAAATAGGATAAAAATACCTCAGTGTACCCACTTACCCAGTTGAGCTAGCTTAATGCTAATATAACAGCTCAATGACAATTGTTTTGAAAATCACTATAAAAGATGAAAACATATGAATGAATATTTATATAAAGACTTGTTTCTAATCTAAGAAAAAAATACTACATTTGACGACTTTCTCATTCATGTCCTGAAAAAGCTTAACTTTTATATACCAAGACTGCTGAAAGTGTGATTGAGTTTTACGTGCCAAAAAACTTACGTAAAAGAGCAGGAGAATCACTATAATGTGAAGCATTCACACGATAAGGTTTTCACTCAGAATAATGAAGGACTGTGTTTGTAAAAGCTTCTTTTCACTCATTAGATTTACTCCTAAAAGATTTCACACACCATTGATCTTATTTGCGCTCAGAAAGAGTTAATTTACTTTTTTGTGTCTTTTAATTGAGTGCTTTTGCTTCTAATGAGGTCTGGAGGACACTTAATGCATCCCAGAACTCCTTTAGATCAGTGCAGACTAAACACGCAGCCTATTTGTTCCTTAATTGTACTCATTTAAGGAAATCCTTCATTTTGAAAGTGCTAGTGCGCAGGAAAAGTAGTTATACTGCTGTCATATGTGGGCATCACTTGTAATAACAAAACTTTGCCAACTTTCCTGCATCAGAGGTTATGTGAGGTAGCAGAGGAAGCTTTTTTTTTTTTTTTTGCATCGCTTGACCCAATAGTGTAAATCCATACCACACAAACACCATTGGGTTTTTGCTGAGAAGAGTTTGCTGCATTTGCCAACAATTCCACTCTGCAATGAGACAATTCACTCCTCCTCTTTGCCTTTCAGATGTTTGACATCTATCAAAGCTGCAGAAATTAGACAATATGCACAGCCACATTCATTGTTTTGCAATTTATAAAGCAAAAAAGAAGTATTAGTAAAGTACATATAAAACGTGTTTAAGGAGAGAGAAGGAGAATATTTACAGAAAAATTACTTCAAACAACCTCATGAGAGGACATCCCAAAAAAGTGCATTTCTCAGTGTTCTAAAAAGTTGTAAAAATATTGAATCTATGAATTTGAAAATACCTTAAAAAGATTCGATATTTTGATATTTGAGGCTTAAAATTCTCACATTTCACGTCAACATTTACATTTATTGACCACTAGTGAGCATCGCTGTAGCGAGCTCGCCAGCACCTCTGTTGCATGCTAGTAAGCTAGTGAGCTCCGCTGTAGCATACTAGATAGGTCCTCTGCAGCGAGCTAGCGCGCACTTCTCAAGCAAGCGCGCAAGCTTCGCTGTAGTATGCTAGCAAGCTCCACAGTAGCATGTTAGCGAGCTCCGCTGAATTATGCAATCGAGCTTCGCTGTATGGAGCTAGCCAGCTCCTCTGTAGCATGCTAAGGAGCCAGTGAGCTCCACTGTAGTATGCTAGCAAGCTCTTCTACAGCGAGCTAGCGAGCTCCATCCATTGTATTTAGCTAGCGAGCTCCGCTGTATTTAGCTAGCGAGCTCCGCTGTATTTAGCTAGCGAGCTTGCTAGCTAAATGCTATGGAGGTTCTCTGTAGCATGCTGGTCAGCCAGTGAGCTCCACTGTAGCATGCTAGCGAGCTCTGCTGTAGCATGCTAGCAAGCTCCTCTACTAGCGAGCTTTACTGTATCGAGCAACGAGCTTTGCTATTGCATGCTAGTGAGCTAGCATCATGCTAACGAGCTCCACTGCAGCATGCTAGCGACTCCCACTGTAGCATGCTATCAAGGTTTGCTGTAGCGAGCTCTTCTGAAGCATGCTAGTGAGCTCCATTATAGCATGCTAGCCAGCGCCTCTACAGCGAGCTAGCCACTGCATCGAGCTAGCGAGCTCTGCTGTAGCAAGCTAGGAAGCTCTGGTGTAGCGAGCTAAGACAATTTTGCTGTCCAGCAATTGGGCCCACTTGGCTTTGCTTGCTGGGTAATATCCATTTTCAAAAATTCCATAATTAAGTTGTTCAAATTTTACAAAATGTTCGTTACAGAGGATTACTGAACCTAAACTCACCACTGAAGTAGCCACAGAGCGTAGGATGAGTTATTAACTGATAAGGAGTAAACAGGAGATAAGACCAAAGGAATTTTCACTCATAGAAAATCACCGAACTGGATTAAAAAAAAAAAAAGAAAACCTGAACAATGTCATGCAAAAAAAAATATTTTTTTTGTGTTTTTACTAGTTACAAATATGTGTTTTCTTAAGAATATCTTGTAAACAAAGGTCAACATTTAGTGAAGTATTTACTCTCTGTTAAAGACTGGCTTGTATCAGTCCTATATTTACTTAAACCGAGGTCTATAATCACATGTCATTTCAGCGAGCGGGGCTCTGGGAGGTTGTGACCCTCTAAACACAAGCCAGTCACACCCGGGGTTAACTGCCCCCAAACTGTGGGAGAACGGTACCATATTAGCAAGTAATAGCTTGTTAAGTTAATCCTCGGGCACATTTGAAAGTGTTTAACTTTGTTTTGCTTCAGCCTTTGTAGTGCACAAAACACCTGGGCACCAACCAGGTTAGCTATGGGAAGAAAAGCCAGAAAGAAGCGGCCAGGGAAAATCTTTCGGTTCCTTTGTAGCGCCCCCTCCCTCCCTCCCTCCCTCGGACGCTGTTGTGGTGACATTTAATGGGTCGATGGTTGTCTCGTCTGAACAAAGACTTCAGTATCGGCTCATCTTTCCTGACAGATTTCAGAGTAAAAAAATGTTGGCACGCCCTTGATCTTTTCATCCTTTCAACAATTAGGGGCTACTTCGTTTGAACTCCTTTTAAAACGGTTTCTCCACGAGTGGATTTACTTTTGTTTTCTGGCGTGTTAGATCACCGTTCCTCTAATCTTGGTGGTCCTGCTCTGCTATTTTTATACCTTCTGCTGGAGCAGAGTTTCACGTGATCCCAGATCGTGCCTCTTTCCACCTTTTTGTACTTTTGACAGAGACGGAGCTGAGAGCCGCAGCCAAGCTTCCTCGCAATCAAATCTTGGCAATCAATGAGCCGCTAAAAGCTTATCCTCAGCTTACCTGTCTGCCAGCACATGTGCGTGGACTTCAGGTCTGGCCTCACGAGAGTCTAGACAGTCAGGAAACAGCACTTGTTCGTATAGAGGAGAAAATAAAAAACACCAACGCTGAATTTCCTACTAATTAACCTGCCTTGATCTCCCCTCTGTAAGAATTCCTCGAGATCACATTCAAACTAATCATGAGACATTTCTTTTATTTTTAGAAAATAATTTAAAATAATTTACTAGAAAGAGCCTGCTGTTCAATAGCTTGACCTTCTAGGATTTACGCTTTAAAGGGTCACCAAACACTAAATCAACTTTTTTTGGCTGTTGATCTCTATAAATGGGGCTTTACAAGAGCTGTCTGTCGGTTGTTGCCAAATTTTTGAGAAATTAAAATAAACTTGAAAATATAGTCTGTGTGCTGCCCCCTACAGGTTGAACTGAGGCATTACAGTTCAGTTTTGTGATTGGTGAATTGGTTTAAGTCCCAAAAGTTTGTCGTAGTCATGCTCTGAGCTCCCGTATAAAAGCCCCGCCCATCTTTGATTCGGTCGGTTGTTAGCTTTAGCGTGGCTAGTAGCTGTATTGTCTTGAGTTGTCAAAAATCTACTTCCTTACAAAACTTTCCAGTGGACTTGGAAGTTAGGGATCAGAGTTTGAGTGCAGTTGGCGTTATATCCTGCAAACTCCGTCCTGGTGATGGATTTGCAATGAATATTTCACTCGGGATTGTTTGTTTAATACGTTAGCCTTTATTAGCTACGATGCTAGCAGCATTTTACCACCTTCAGACCTGCAAACCCTCAGCTGTGCCGGCAGTCCCGCTGTCAGGCAATGGAAAATCAGCATCCTGAGCATCGATATATATTACTGGATTTGCCCTTTCCTACTCGCTGCTGTTGACGGAGGCGCCATTGGTACGCATTGAGTCGCGTCATCAAAACGCAGCTGTTGGACATGCCGGCATCAACCACAAAAATCAGGCTAGCTTATTGATTAAATGCCAAATTAGCCTAAAAAACTTTTTTAAAAAAACAGCCAAAACAGCTAGCATGTATCTGAAATATTAGCTAATCTCCAAATTAGCCTAAAAATCTGAAAAAAAATCCTCTATTAGCCAAAATAGCTAGCATGTAGCTGAAATATTAGCTAATCTCCAAATTAGCCTAAAAATCTGAAAAAAATCCTCTATTAGCCAAAATAGCTAGCATGTAGCTGAAATATTAGCTAATCTCAAAATTAGCCTAAAAATCTGAAAAAAATCCTCTATTAGCCAAAATAGCTAGCATGTAGCTGAAATATTAGCTAATCTCCAAATTAGCCTAAAAATCTGAAAAAAAATCCTCTATTAGCCAAAATAGCTAGCATGTAGCTGAAATATTAGCTAATCTCCAAATTAGCCTAAAAATCTGAAAAAAAATCCTCTATTAGCCAAAATAGCTAGCATGTAGCTGAAATATTAGCTAATCTCCAAATTAGCCTAAAAATCTGAAAAAAAATCCTCTATTAGCCAAAATAGCTAGCATGTAGCTGAAATATTAACCAAATCTCCAAAATAGCCTAAAACACTTTAATAAATAAATAGTCCGAAAAGTTAGCAGAATGCCATTATAACTTTCAACTTTACTACACTCCGACTCCATATAATATAAAGTAACGACTAATCAACTATTAAATAAGTCGTCGACTATTTTAAAAGTTGAATAGTCGTCAATTAGTCGACCAATCGTGGCAGTTCTGTCAAAGACGACAGCACATGTATCATCAATGTATCTCGAAATTTGAGGTTCATTTCCTCAATTCAATTTTATTTCTATGGCCCAAAATCACAAAGAAAATTTGCCTCATTGGGCTTCGTGCAGGTAATTTTACATATGCAGAAATTAGTCATGAAATATGAAAAAATAACTAAAAACTAAACAGACTAAATAAACTTCCTTAAAAAATATTACCAAGAAAACGCTTTGCTCTACATTTCTGACAGATGCTTGTTGTAATCAACAGAGTTAACCTCCTTTACAACCAGCACTAATTTTGCATGCGGCTTTGAGTCAACACTTGGTTTGGTTTCTCCAAACCGCTCCGCTTTGACCACAGATGCATAACATGAAACGTAACACAAAGATTTTTTTTTTTTTTTTAGACTATTCCCAGTCCTTCAGTCCCCACAAGGAGAATGCTGCGATGCTTGAACTCTGTGTTTTCATCCACACAATGAATCAGATCTTTTTTTTTTTTTTTTTTTCATTGTTCCCTTTGCTGCGCTGGTGCAATACTTAATTTTTTAAGGACTTTCCCATCTGTTTTGTGTCTTTATAGGATTTTCCCAGAATTCCGAGGCCCATAATAATCACAATAGATCAGTTGGTTTGTCAGTCATTTAAATGGAGGTAGTTAAAAAGTTAAAAAAAACGATTGTCTACCTTTGCAGCAGATTTTCTGCTTATATAAAGAACAGGGGAGCTGTTAGGACATTCAGACTATAGCCGAGAGGGATGGTTTTTTTCTCTGTAAAATAAGTAATCAGACAGAAGACAAACTCTAGGAAACCAGTAGTCTTCATGTTTTGATCATCTGGTAAATCTATTAATCTGTTTGTCGTTGCCTTTTCTTTCCCTCCGTTCACTTGTGCTCATTGAATTTCCTAAATGTTGTTCTTGTAGATTACTCTGCCATGTTAGGCGGCATCACGCTAATATCAATAACACAGTTACACTGATACTTAATATAACCACTTACTGTGCCAATAGGCTTGTGTCGCTGGCGTGAACTGCCTATGGTGCCAAGAGGTGTAAAGCAAATCTCTTTGAGATAGAGAGAAAAAAAAAAAAACATAGTTTTCTTAAATCTGGTAGAAAAAACAATTTAAACGAATTCGTTTCTGTGGTTTTATTTGTATTATTTTAGTTCTTTCACCTGCCTGTGCCGGCTGACTCGCTCCAGATCAAATAGCGCCGCTATAAAGAAGATGACACTTGGTTCCACTCCTTGTTTTTCACAGCTCTTCACAATTCCTCATCAACAAACAATTAAAGCCTTGGTAACGGGGGAGTGTGGGGGGCTTTTACAAATACCCTTTGTTTGTGCTGATGCTGCATGCTTGTACGAGCCTTAAGCATCAGACTCCCTCTTTACTGTGTTGTCTTTGACGTGTAGTAAAATTGTTCCTATTGTTTTTTTTTTTTATTATGATTATGATGTTTTTAGCTAAAATTTTTTTTTAAAACTGTGTCGTTTGGACATACTTTCTGCTGAGTGACCATTAGAAACTCACCTCTGAGTTGTGTGAGATTTGAGTAAGCCCGCCCCCACTTCCCATCATCCATCTGTTTTACACCATTGGTGGGATGCAATGTTTTACCATCAACTTGAACAAAATAATCCAATCGAGAGGAATCACCACAGGACAGGGATCGCATTTTAATAGAGAGAAATCTGGAAACTGTGACGTTTGTGCTAAAGTGCTAGTAGCAACTGGCGGGTAGCATGCTAGTTTGGTTCATCGATGTATGTTTTCATTCATGTTTTAAAACATGGCTGATGTTATTCACACGTATTTACGAGCAACCAGCACAAAAAATGATGTAAATTCATGTTGGCGACATGTAATATTTACAACCAAGATGTTGCTGTGCTAGCAAAGTAGCACCTAGCTAGGCTAAATGTTGTCGCTGGTGGATTTTTTTTTTTTTTTTGAAGTGAAATCGCACATAATTTTCTAAATCCGTGTCGCCAGCGTTGAGATCCATTCTTGGTTGGAGAAAGCCCTGCTAGGAAATGCAGCGCTAATGCTAACTCTGAGCTCTGTGACATAAACACAGCAGAGAGCAGTTGTTATTGAAGGAGCCGAGGGCCAAAACTTTAACCTGCCACAACATCTACAGCTATTCTCACGTGTTTTGATTATTAACAGTTTAGCAGGTGTATTTGATGTTGTCATCCATGTTCTTAAGTTTAAAAAAATGCATCTTTGATTGGCTAAAGATGCCAACTGGAGCCTCATTCTCAAAGTACTATGAAATCGTTGATTTAAAGGTAAATTTTGAATCCAATTGAGATGTATTTACTGCGTATGTAATAAAAAAATTTTGATTTCATTTGAAAATGTAGTAAAAGATGGGTTTTTTTAGCACTTTGAGATGTTTTTAAAAAGTAAAGACTTTTGTTACTAAACTTTGTCAGTGATTCAATCCATTAAACTTTATCAATAACCCTTTTTCTGGACTTGGGTGACGAGCATTAAGGCAAAATAAAAAATATTTAGAAGATGTTAAGTTGACAGCAAAGACCTTTACCTCTGACAGTAGAAAGCACAATTCTTGCTCTATTTATAGATTAATCTTTATAGATAGTGAATATTTAAATATGCCACAAGATCAATCATTTTACAAGCTTTATTTTGTGAAAACAGGTTAAGAAATGAGGAAGCTAGCCCGATTTTTGTGGTTAATATCTGCCTGTCCTGCATTGAAACAGCAGCAGAAAGGGCCAATCCAGTGATCTATATCAATGGTTTACATGCACTCCCACTCACAACCCTAATCTAACATTACAGATGCAACAAAAATGGTGATCATTATCAGAGCCATCCAGCCGATTCCAGCTCAGACGAGGAAAACGAAGACGTTCATGGATCTATTTGTCTGCAGGGAGCTTGTGGCCCGGTGTTGTAACACTTACAGCCTTTAAACCAGGGATCTGCAACCTGCGGCTCCGGAGCCACATGTGGCTCTTTTGTCTCTCCATGGTGGCTCTCTGGCTGAAGAAAAATAAAATAACAGTAAATAAAAAAAAAAAATTGGAGATTAGCTATTATTTTTGCAACATACTAACGTTTTTGGCTAATGTGTTACCTACTGGAGTAATTTAAAATTTTAGCTTCTATTTTAGCAACATGCTAACAATTTTTGGCTAAGTTTTCTGAGAAAGTTTACGCTAATTTGGAGTTTAGCTAATATTTTAGTAAAATGCTAATTTTTTTTATCTACTGACCCTTTTTTTGGATAATTTAGAATTTAGCTTCTATTTTAGCAACGTGCTAACATTTTTGACTAAGTTTTCTGAGGAATTTTAGGTTATTTTGGAGTTCAGCTAGTAATTAAGCAACAAGCTAGCTTTTTTTTTTTGTGGCAGATTTGGCCTCTAATTATTTTTTATGCTAATTTGGAGTTTAGCTAATATTTTAGCAATATGCAAAAAATTTTAGCTAATTTGTTATCTAGTGGGGTTTTGGGCTAATTTTGAGTTTAGCTTTTATTTCAGCAACATGCTAAAAGTTTTGGTTGATTTAATTTACAGAGAAATTTTATGCTAATTTGAAGTTCAGCTAGTAATTAAGCATCAAGCTAGCTTTTTTGCTACTAAAGCTAAAAACAAAAAAAAAGCCCTTTTTGAGAGATGCTAGTTTCTTTTTATATATTTTTTTGCTTTTGTTCGTGCCAAAATTGACATTATTCACATTTATTAACAAAAAAACAAAAAGAAGGTTATGAATGTAAATCCAAATTTCCAAAGGGCTAATGTAAGTCAGTGCGGTCCTTCTAGGTTTTGATCATTAGAAAACGAGCCCAAATGGCTCTTTTACTGTTAAAGGTTGGCGACCTCTGCTTTAAACAAACTGTAGTTTTCATCAGCTCCTGATTCACAACACTTGAATAAAAGAAAAACTTAATCTTAATTTTCTCTATGAATTTCCAGAGAGAAAAAAGCCACAAGAACACATTTTTCTTGGGAGTGGGATTTTAAGGCACTCAAGCCCCCCCAGCAATTACTGCAGTACTTGGATACTTTTTTCTTCCAGAGATGCTGCGGTTGAGAAAAAGGGAGTGGTGGCGGTGTATTCCAGCAACCTCTGCTTCACAGGATCCATGCTGTCAAACTCTGCTTATTCAGGAGAGCAAAACAGAAGGTGACAGCTCCACTGCTAAATATAGTGTCCCTCCTGTCTGTTTATTCCTCTTTTTACTCCCGTCTCCTCCTCTGCCTGCTCATCCTCTCCCTCTGCCTTCACGCCACGCTCGCGTCATCCCTACCTGCCTGTTGACGAGAGGCTGGCAGCACGAGCGGAGGAACGAGAATATGCCTCCCACAGCGGGGCTCTAGCACAGACAAAAGGCAAAATGGGAGAGCGCGGGAGTCTCTAAAGTGGCCAGACTTTCCAGTGAAAGCTTTTACATACCAGCCCAACTAATACACAATAAGTGCAGCGGGATCTCGTACTGGAGGCTTCAATCAAAATAATGCGGCTGCATTATGTTCCCGTCCTCTATGATGTGACTCACAAAGGTTTTTCCGGCAACAGATTGAAAACATTTATCGCTAATTTTAGTATTTTGTCTGAGCCGCGAGCGCTTATTAATGTTGAAACATCCTCCACGGTAATCAAATTCACAGCAGCCAAATTAAACCGCAGTCATGCTGCAATTTATTATTCTTGCAATTTGGAAATCTTGGGTTTGGCATAATTACATGTTTAATTATTTTGACTGAAGCTGAAAAACACACCCTTCTAAATCTGAATGAACTCTGCAGCTGATGAACTGAATGTGAGTGTGAGCTCTTAATGAACAGGTAATAGTTTTAGATTTTAGGTATGATAACAACTGATGAGGACAGAAAACGTAAAAGAAAAAGGTGCTACAACTTTTTTAGGCATATAAATAGTTATGAAAGTACTAAGTTAGTGTGTATTTGATCTTTTTGAGTGAATGCTTAGAAAGGATTTAATTCTCCTGCTCCTTATTTTGACACGTAAAAACTCAATCAGCAATTTTAGTAATCTTGGTATCAAAACATTCAGCTCGTTGAGGACATTACTGCTTGTACTTTTGGTATTCATAAAATGTATAGTTTTTGAAATATTGAGCAAAGTATCACCGGTGAGAAATTAATGAAAAATTGCTCAAATTCTACAAAAACTTTGTGCGCTTCCACATACTTTCAGCTAGAGACACTATTCAAACTTTGAAGGGGCCCAACCAAGAAAATTCTACTTTTTGAGGTTTTAAATTCCTCACTATAAGGAACCCCAAAGTGCCATTTTGATGCGTTCATGCATTTAAGAGTAATCCTAAAAACCTACACAGTCTGCAGCAGCCCCTCCCATACCCGGGAAATCGAGCGGTTGGAAACGTGCTGACGTAAGCACGATGGCAACAGCTCCCTCCAGCAAGAATCTGTGCAGCAAGCTCCGCCCCCAGACTACAACGAAAACACGCCCACCTTCTCCACGGAGCTGTGGCAGAAGATAACTACCTTCCTGTACCAGGAACCGCTCTCAGAGTCATCTTTTGAGGTGGTCTCGGTTTGTTTTCAATCAGACTCTATTGTAGTTCTAACAGAATTCTCTTAAAAACAATGAAATAACACCACAAGGATAAGACACGGAACTCATTAAAATATGGTCGGATGAATTTGGGCTCAATAACATTCATTCTACCAACAATCTCTATGTAACAAACTCTTAGTCGTGGCGTCCCCAGTAACCGTCATGCGGGATTCCTCCGCTGTACCAAAGCTGCAGTAAAACGTGTTGAACCTGGCCTTCATACAGACACTCAAAATCCATCAGAAAAATACAAAGTTTGAATGAGTGAAAAATCCTGGCAAGCATTTGCAAACTGCAGTGCATCCATCTTTCTCTTCTGTTTTTGCCCGCCCACATAGCTGCTGGCCAATGACTGAAGAGATCTTTAGTCACGTTTACAAAGGAGGGAGACAGGCTCAAAAATGACTTTGTGAGATGGGCGGGACCGACAAGGAGTGAAAGGCGGAGCCTCAGAGATCGAGTTGTTTTACTTCCGTGTATTAAAACAGTCTACAAAAAATGGCTAATAATTTGTTTTTTAGTGTTCCGAAGGTAATATATGATCATATATATAGGTATAGTTCACTCTGAAAGGCTTAAGAAAATCACGTTATGGCCCCTTTAAAATGTTCAGCAAGTACTGGAGTTTTAGGGTAATATGGAATTTAGCAACATGCTAGCTGTTTTTGACTGACTTATACTTTTTTTGTTTCATTTTTTTCAGGCTAACTTGGAGTTTTCATATTATTCATAAATGTTCATAATATGCTAGCTGTTTTATCCAAATTACAAATTTTTAAGTTCTTTAGGCTAACTTGGAGTTTGGCTAACATTTTAGCATTATGCTAAATGTTTTGTTAAACTTCAACTTTTTAAAGTTCTTTTGGCTAACTTGGATTTTAGCTAAAATTTTAGCTTTATGCTAGCTGTTTTGTCAAAATGAGACATTTTTCCAGTTTTTTTGGCTGTTTTAGCATTTAGCTAATACTTTGTCAAGCTGTCAGTTTTCAGCTTGAGCATTTCTAGATATCAGTTTCAGCATTTTAAGCTTCTTACACATCTTCAGTGGTCACATTCAGCTCACAGCATTCAACAGTTGCATTATCAGCAGTTAAGGCAAATATTTATGTTATTTTATTGTTTTTTGATCGATTTCCTCTTTCCAAAACAACATTATTCATTGATGTGATACTCCATTATTTTAAGTGTGGTAGCTGTTTCTATTTTTTTGTTTAGATAATCCTCTTTTCAACACTGAACACGCAGATGTTTGTGAGGTCAAAGGACGTGTTACTACAGAGAGCGCTAAATCTCCAAGCCCGAAGTCACGCCTTGAGATTGCATTATTTTTTATAAAAGCTTAACATCATTGCTGCTCGCTTTAATTTAGCAGACAATTGCAATGCTGATAAATTCAGCAGTAATTCCCATGATCTGTTGCAAAGGAGAAACTTTAGGGATTTGTTAGAGGAATTCCACCTGCAACTTTATTTGACTCAACACAAGAAAGCTCAACCGGCCCGGACACAAAAATACAGTTAAAATTAAGAATAATAAGCAGAAAATTGCATTTCTGCATTGAGATTATTGCATGTCAGGTGCACCAACAGTTCCACCCAGAACGCAGAGGCGAATTTCTGATGAACTCCTGCAGAATCCTTGAAAACAAAAACTTTTAAATATTTTATTTCAGCTAAAACAGCATAATCATAAACAAAAGACATTAGATCAAAACATTAACAAGATTATTCAATTTGAATCGATTTAAGATTAATAGATCAATAATCGATTCAAAAAATATTGATCAATCTAGCACAGAAAAGCGTCCACTAGCTTGAAGCTAGCATATAATGGAATTTACCATAGGACGGCTAATGCTAACGCTCGGTTGATGTAAATATACATTGCTGACTAAATGAACCGCTTTATGTACTCACAGACATGAATTTTCCAAACTCTTTTAAATAAATATTTTTCAAAGTAACCTAAAACTGTTTTTTTTTATCATTCTTCTTGAAAAAAGTGTATTGCTATAGTGTGATCGCCACCTAGTGGCCAAACTGAAGAGAAGCAGAACAATGTTCACAATGTTAATGATCTGGACATTTTTGTTAGAACTTCTCCTTTAGAGAGTATATGTAACACTGTATGATGTTAACAGTCTTATTATTATCAGGGTTGAAATAAGCGGGAAAAAAATCAATCGATTCAGGCTATTGTGAATCAAATCGAATAATTTCTGGAGATTATAATTGATACCCATCCCTGCAAAATATGGTCAACTTTTAACTTACAACACAGTAAAGAGGGAGTCTGATTTCATTTGGAGTCTAAGTGGTGATGTTTGGATTGTTGTGTTGATGTGCGTGTCAGTGTGTGGGTGCTAGCATACTAGCAGCTTCGTCTGTGAAGACCTGCTGTCTGTGACATTGCTTTAGTTCGGTTGCCATGGCAGCCCTACCTGTCACTCCTCTCAGACTGAAACCAGCTCAAATGATTCTCCCTCCGCAGAGAGAGGGCGGGCGGGCGAGCGGGCGGGCGGGATGCAATCACAGCTTTGTGCTTATTTCCCCAGGTGGTTGCTGTCTCCTCTCCCAACAGGAAATCCTAAAGCAAAGCAGTTTTTAAAGCTTAGCTAAGACAAATGGGAAAAATAAAAGTGTTGATACAGCAGACGCTGGGAAAGCGTAGTTGAATCTGGAAGGAAGAGTGAGGCTGATAGGGACGGGATCATGTGTGATCAAGCTGATTGATGATTTCGATTGGTGTTCTGATGGACGTTTCTCCAGATGTGGGGTGGAGGAGGTTGCGGTTCAGACGAAAAATGAAGGAGACTGCAGGTCAAGGGCATTTCTCCTGGTGTTTACCTTCTGGGCCATCATTCATTTTCATTTGTCTGTCAGGGCTGGGGTCTTGTTACCGCTTTGCCGCTGACCTCTGCTGGAGTGGACATTGGGGACATTTCTCAGGTTCTTTTCTGTTTTACTGACCTACACGATTAGGACTGCAGACATATGGACTCTGACATACGTTGGGTTTTCCAGCTAAAGGTCATTTATTACAAGCTAAAAACTGTGATCTTAAAAAGGACTCATGATGATTAGAGCTTGACATATGAGCTTTTTAACATAGATTTTTATAGTTTTGAAAATGGAAGGAACATTTGACCCTCTTTTGGGGTTACACTGTTCCCTCTTTTATTGGAGGGTGTAAAACTAACTCATGATGGATTAAATCCAAGAATTAGGGAAAATAGTTCTTTAAAGTCGGGCTAGATATCGCCAATAATCTCCTGAAACAATTTTTAAAATGATTTTGACCCACTGAAGTCACTTTGATTCAATTCAATTTTGAGTTTAGACGGTTTACACACCCAGTTGTTTAAACATGAATAGTCTATATATGTTTTAAAGACTTTCATATTAATGTGATACAGTTCACATATTGTTAAATGAATCAATGAAGTTATGACACTGTTAAAACCATATGTGGATTCTCAAACAGAGAAGCTCCAACCATTGTTCTTCTTCTCCTGGAGGGCGTTTCAGTTTGGCCACTAGGTGGCGATCCCACTATAGCATTACGCCTAATTCCAGTAGAAGAAGAAAATATGAGCAAAAAATGGTTTTAGGCTACAAATTGCTATTTTTAACGTTTTTCTTGAAAGAATTTGGAAATAGATGTTCATTTAGTCAGCAATGTATGTTCAGGTTGACCGAGCGTTAGCATTAGGCGTCTAATGGGAAATGCCATTATATGCTAGCATCAAGCTAGTGGACTTTTGCTTTATGTGCTACATCGATCAGAAATATTTTAAATCGATTATTGATCTATTAAGCTTGTTAATCAGAGGTCTTTTAATTATGGTTATGAAATTTTTGCAAAAATAAAATTTCAAAAACCTATAGCTTTCAAGGTTTCTGCAGGGGTTCATCAGAAATTCGCCTCTGAGTTAGGGGAGGAACTGAATATATTTTGAAGACTTTCATCTGATACAGCTCACATACTGCAATTAGTGAAATTCTAATAAGATTGTTAATATTATACAGTTTCACGTGGTTTCTCAAAAGGAGAAGTTTTAACAAAATTGTTCAGATCATTAACATTCTAAACATTGTTCTGCTTCCCCTTGAGGGCGTTTCAGTTTGGCCACTAGGTGGCGATCATGCTATAGCATTACGCGTTATTCCAGTAGAGGAAGAAAATATAAGCAAAAATGGTTTTATACCACTAATAGTTACTTTAAGAAAATGCTTAAAAGAGTTTGGAAAATTCATGCCTGTGAGTTTATAAAGATGTTCATGTAGTCACTAATGTATGTTTATGTCGATTGAGTGTTAGCATTAGCCGTCCTACGGGAAATCCTGTTACACGTTGGCATCATCTTTTATGGTGTACTATGTAGTTAATGTTTTTTAGTAACTTCTATAATTTTTTGTATATTGTTCTTAACCTATGTGTTTGTGACATTTTAACTTTTTAAAGTAGTTTTATTGATTATTGTATTTTTTTGTATACTGTTCTTAACTTGTGTATTTTCTGACATTGCACTGTTTTAATGTAGTTTAACTGATTGGACGATGTGTCCAGAATAAATTCTATTTATCTATCACTAAGCTAGTCCATCAAGTCCAAAAAAGCAAAAAGCAAAAATTGCACTAAAAACAAAATCTGTGAATTCATGAAAAGGTAAACCGGTAAAGAAAAAAAAACAAAACTAAACTAAACATTGGCAAGTCTTGCTCAAATTAATCTTTGTAGGGCCAAACTGGGATTGTTATATTATCAAACTGACAGGATGAGGATTGTATAGAGCAGGAGTGGGCAAAGTTTTTGATTTGTGGGCCAGAAAGAGTTCTAAAATTTGTCATAAGGGCCGGACAAGGAGCAGATGGAAGGAGTGATTTGGTAATGGACCTCATAAACTAAAAATATAATATGGAATTTAGAGAAAAACATGCTTTAATTTGGATTAAAATTCACATACATTAATTTAGAAACAGAAAATTTGGCAATTTTAATTTATAAATTTAGATTTTTGGGTTGATGTTCTTCAGAGGAAAATGTGAACTCAAAGAAATCAGAAAAATCACCTTCTGACTCAGAAAAAAAGCCACACGAACGCCAGAGAAACAACACCATTCATGAGAAGAAACCAGAAATACAATGAAAATAAAACAATTAGGGTTTCTGATTCAATGTATTTTAATTTGGAGGGCCAGATTAAGTATCTTAAGGGGCCGCATGTGGCCCCCGGGCCGTAGTTTGCCCACCCCTGGTATAGAGTATCGGTCTTCAAGTCTATGCAAGAAAAAAAAAAGGGTTGGACTAACAAAAACTGCCCCATATAGGCCAAACTTAAGAATCTAGTTACAGATTGTAGTTCTCAGACTTGTATCAGAATCCAAGCATAAGGCAACAAAAGTGACTAAATGTCCTTATACTAGCAAACTACTGTATAAAGTGCCAAACAGTCTCAATGCTAATTGTTTTTAAACCTATTTTGTCCCAGTTCAGACATTCAGGATGTCCATACTGAGTGGCAGATTCTCTCTGGGACTAGCAGAGAAAAGAAGATTGTCTGGGAGGTGATCTGAGATGAGGGAAGCGTGAGGGGAGCAATAGAGCAGAATCAGATGGAGCTCTGAGAGCACTAATGGACTACAGGGCATCAGTGTCAGGTTTGCTATCTCAGCCAGAGTGTGGATAAATGAAGGGATTTGAGAATGAAAAGGAGGAGAGGAGTGTGGGTGCACAAAGGCACGCTCAAGACAAATTGCGTATCTGCTTCGCATTAGCGGGGTGTAAACGTTGGACGGGGAAGGTTCATTTCGACTGGCGACTGCTCTGACAGACTCCGCCGGTCAGTTTGGTGTCACTTCCTGGCAGTACTACTGTTGAAGTAGGGCTGCCACGACTAGTCAACTAATCGACGACTAGCAACAACCCATTATTCTTGGGCTATGTTTACATCTTTTTTTACATCAAGACTTATAAAAAAATGTGTAATTTACCTAACATTTTAACAACATGCTAACGTTAATGGCTAATGTGTTATCTACAGGGGTGTTTTAGGCTAATTTAGCATTTAACTTCTATTTAAGCAACATGCTAACGTTTTTGGCTAATTTTGCATTTTATGAGGTACTTTTACGCTAATTTGCATTTTAACTTCTATTTTAGCAACATGCTAACGTTTTTAACTAATTTGTTAACTACTTGGGTTTTTATGCTAATTTACAATTTAGCTTCTTTTTTTAGCATTATAATGTTTTGGACTAATTTGCTATCTACTGGGTTTTTTATGCTAATTTAGAGTTTAGCCTAAATTTTTGCAACATTCTAACGTTTTTAGCTATTTTGTTATCTACTGGGGTTTTTTTATGCTACTTTAGAGTTTAGCTTCTTTTAAAGCAACAGGCTAGCGTTTTTAGCTAAATTGCTATCTTCTGGGTTTTTATGCTAATTTAGAGTTTAGCTTATTTTTTTAGCAACATGCAAACATTTTTTGCTAATTTGTTATCTACTGGGGTTTTTTATGGTTATTCAGAGTTTGGCTTCTGTTTACGCAACAGGCTAACATTTTTAGCTAATTTGTTACCTACCTGGATTTTTTATGGTAAATTAGAGTTTAGCCTCTTTTTTTAGCAATAAGATCATGTTTTTGACCAATTTGTAATCTACAGGGGTTTCCTAATGCTAATTTAGAGTTCAGCTTCTATTTTATCAACAGGCTAACGTTTGTGACTAATTTAGTTTACTAAGGAATTTTAGGCTATTTTGGAGCTTAGCTCGAATTGTAAGCATTGAGCTAGCTTTTTTGGCTAATTTGACGTCTTCTAAGGTTTTTTGGGCTAATTTGGAGTCTAGCTCATATATAAGCAACACATTAATTATTTTGAAAAATTGGCATGTATTGGGGATTTTTAAGCAATTTTATTACAAATTTAGGTCAACTTCAGCGCTCTTTTATAGTTCTTTAGTGAAATTTGAAGTCTTTCAGCAAATTTAACATCTTGCAAATAGATTTTGCATTTCCAGCAAATACTTTCTGCAACTGCAGTGAATTGCGTCACCATTTTCAGCAAAACGCTTCAGCGTCTTCAGCGACTACTTTCAGCAAAAAGCTTTCACACTAGCATTATTGCAGGTAATGTTACTTTTCTAGTTTTTCGTTAGTTTTTAAGCTAATTATAGTTAAGATGTGTGTTTTACATGCACTTTGCACAATACACGATTGGTCGACTAAACTGAAAAAATAATCGTGATTAGTTAGATTAGTTACTTTGGTCATAGTAATTGTGTATGGCTTAAAATCCTCGTTTTTGGAAATACATAGCTAACATGCAGATTTATTGAATTTTACTGACTGTTTAGTGAAAGTTTTGCACTTTATAAGTTTAGCAATCATTCATGGGAGAACGGCTTCAATGAAAGAGTTCAAGGCTGTTGGAAGTTGCTTCATGATCTTTTTCAGGTGCTAGAGACTCGGCTGGAAGAGGACCAAGAATCTGTCTCTGAGGCCTGTGGCTGAGTCTGGCCATGATGTTGTGGGAGGCTTTAGTGGTTGTGCCTCACTGTTGGATTAAAAAAGAGGCAGCATTCATTCTTCTCCTCCTGCTGCTGTCAGGGATGTAGTTCATCACTTTGGTAGAAAAAAAAAAAAAGAAGTCATCAGCATGAAGGATAACTGCTGAAAGCCCAGCCTCAGTCAGATGCTAACTTTATTACCAAACCCACCTTCAAAGTTTGAGACGTGACGCCTGGCGAGCATCATCCTTGTCAGATTGATTCGGTCACGTCAGACTTACGTTAACACATTTCCAGTTGCTGCTGTGGCTTCAAGCCGAAAGCGTCTGGAGGTCAGATCCTCTCCAATCCGTCTTGTTCCAGAATCCCGGCGTACAAAATCGGAGCAAAATGTGGGTTTTGGACCTTGTTTCTGGGTTAGCACACCGATGGGTTTCCTAATAATTGTGTAGGGTAGGAGATGGCCTCTCAGTGCTGATCTTTGTGGGGGTTTGCATTGACGTGATGCCAAGATTTTTTCCATGCCGGCCCTGTTTCACGCCCCTCTGCGCCCGGGCTTTGTCCGGCCGCCCTGTTCTCAGGAAGCCTCCACTAGGTGTCTTTCACGGTATGTTGGCCATGCTGTCCGTGGTATTTTTGTCATATGTTTGGGTCTGTGCTCCTGCATAAATGAATGCGAAAGGAGAGTTAGGGGCCTCCAGTGTTGCTGCTGTTTTGTTGTTGTTGTTGTTGGTGGTGGTGGTGTCAACGCCTCACTCATCCCTATGAATGGACTGCTGGACTCAATGGGATGGGGGCGTTTCGATAGGTTGTGTCCATCATTCATTTACTTCACTCGTGTCCCCAGGGACGCTAGGGGGGGGCATTAATGCTCAGCACAGATCTGTCCTTCTCCTCCCTCTGTTCCCTCTCTAACCAGCCCTCATCATTTTCTTTTTCCACCTCCTAGCATAATTGGGGGGAATGGTCATTACTCAGTGCCTGGCCGTGATTCTGGCCTTTCTGTCCAGACTTTGTGTTTCACTGCATTATATTTAGATGGACGACCCCATACAGCCTTTTAAAGAGCTTCAAAAAAAGGAAGTACTTCCTGACACGTTTTTTTTTTTTTTCCTGATAGATCGACTTTTAATGTGGTCGATTCAGCAGAGATTCAGAGAGAGGGAACACAAAATGACACTGGGAAGATCTCCAATCCAACTAATGCTTTGTTCCGGTGTAATCGCCTTAAGAAACTATAAGATGCTTTGAATTCACTAGTCTCTGGCTTAGATTATCCCTGTGTCATTAGTAAACAGGATTGGCAGATTGTGTGAAATTTACTTTTTCCATACTCTGACCGGATCACAAAAGGCATCTGTGCGTAATTAATTAGACTCAAATAACTGCATTACAATATAAGTCCATTCACGACACAAAATGAGAAGACTTACTAATCCAAACTGCTAGCTGTAACTTTGAACTTAAAGGATAAATGCGGTTTTCTAAGCAATTGAGTTTGAGTTTATCACCAAAAAATGTATTTAAAAAAATGCAGCGAATAAGTGCTACCACAAACGGTTATTTTAGTAGTCGACTAATCACTGACAATTTTTTCAGATTAGTCGACTAATTGGGTCAGGTGTAAACTGGACTTAAAGTACACGTCTTAACCATCATTAGCTTTAAACTAACTAAAAACTAGATATATAGCATTACCTTTGTTAATGCTAGCGTGAATGCTGTAAGGTGAATTTGACTGCTGAAGATGCTAGTGTTGATAGTTGAAAAAGCTGAAATTGATAGCTGAAAACGCTGAAGCTGATAGCAGAAAATGCTGAAATTGATAGCTGAAAACACTGAAGCTGATAGCAGAAAACGCTGAAGCTGATAGCTGAAAATGCTGAAGCTGATAGCTGAAAACACTGAAGCTGATAGCAGAAAATGCTGAAATTGATAGCTGAAAACACTGAAGCTGATAGCAGAAAACGCTGAAGCTGATAGCTGAAAATGCTGAAGGTGATAGCTGAAAACGCTGAAGCTGATAGCAGAAAATGCTGAAATTGATAGCTGAAAACACTGAAGCTGATAGCAGAAAACGCTGAAGCTGATAGCTGAAAATGCTGAAGCTGATAGCTGAAAACACTGAAGGTGATAGCTGAAAATGCTGAAGCTGATAGCTGAAAACACTGAAGGTGATAGCTGAAAACGCTGAAGCTGATAGCTGAAAATGCTGAAGGTGATAGCTGAAAATGCTGAAGCTGATAGCTGAAAACACTGAAGCTGATAGCAGAAAACGCTGAAGCTGATGGCTGAAAATGCTGAAGCTGATAGCTGAAAACACTGAAGGTGATAGCTGAAAACGCTGAAGCTGATAGCTGAAAATGCTGAAGGTGATAGCTGAAAACGCTGAAGCTGATAGCTGAAAATGCTGAAGCTGATAGTTGAAAACACTGAAGCTAATAGCTGAAAATGCTGAAGCTGATAGCCAGCTAAAGTATAAGTTAAATGCCAAATTAGCTTAAAAATGAAAAAAAAAAACTTAGATTAGCCAAAACAACTAGCATGTAGCTTAATAATAGCTAAACTTCAAAATAGCCTAAAAAATAAGAAAGCCTCAATTAGCCAAAACAGCTAGCATGTAGCTATAATATTAGCTGAACTCCAAAATAGCCTAAAAAACAAATGAAAGCCTTAATTAGCCAAAAAAGCTAGCATGTAGCTGAAATATTAGCTAAACTCCAAAATAGCCTAATAAACCTTAATAAATGTCAAAACACAAAAAATCCAGCATAATGCTATTATAACTATCAAATTTACTACACTCTGATTTAATATTGTATAAAGTAACGACTAATCAACTATTAAATTAGTCGTTAACTATTTCAATAGTTGATTAGTCGACTAATCGTTGCAGCCCTACAGCATATTCAGACCCCGATACTTGGGTTTTCACAGGAACCATAAACGTAGACCACATCAGTCTAGTTCAGAGGTCTTCACATTGGCGTCTTGCCACTCAAAGGATAGACTTTGAGTTTGTTTTCACGTTTTTTTTCCTTGTTTTTAGTCGAAACACACTTAAGTAGACCCTGGTCCTGAACAGGAACTGCTCTCTGACCCATATTTTTAAGCAGTTTCGCTTCATTTCCAAGTGGACTAAACTCTGAGTTTCCTCAGTCTGAATAGGCTCCACGCTCAGAGCTGAACTGGACCAAAACGGCCACCGTGGCTGGTCATTACTGTGTGTAAACAGAATAGAAACGTAGCAACCGATGAGCCAAGCCCTATGAGACATTGTAACTCATTGAAATGTGTTCAGATGAATCCAGGCTCATTAAAAACTACTTTGATCGTGATACATATTCCTTGTCACATTTTTTTTTTTAGACAATCTGTACGCCATTAACACTTATCAGCAATTTCTCATTTACAATGACGACTTGCAGCAACAAAACAAAAACAGAATGAGTTCAATTTAAGTTGCATACAAATATAACACAACATCTTCCCACATCAACATTTACAATAAAAAGTCCACAGGAGGCGCTAAGTTAATGTTTACAATTCAAACATGTTGTACCTGACTTTGATACAGACCAACAAAGATTCAGGACTCATTCCAGAGCTAATCCAGTCTTTTGTCAGTTCCTAAAGTGAAGCAGTGGTTTTGAACTCAGCATTGTTAAACTACACATCTTCTGCAAGTTTGTCCAATTTTATTCAAAATGAACATCTATCCATTTACACAACTGCCTCAGGTTAGACTTAACAGACTTATTTTCATTCCCCTATGCTTTTATGAGATCAACTGCTGTAGTCTCAGAACTCAGAGTAACTAGTGGTAGTACAGAAATGTCAAGGCACAATTTAAGGGATTGTTAGGTGTATTTTGGTAATCCTACACCATTGTACTTCTTATACAATACACACCAAACAGATTGAACGGTATAGAGTTTCTGTATATTCACTATGCTGGACTTTTCTGTTCTTGAATGCCAGGGCTAAAGGAAAGGAAAGAAAAACAGAATAGATGCCATTGGTTGGCCTTTGGGAAATAAAAAAAGACAGTATTTCTAGAAGTCATTCCTGTTTCTCGAGGTATATATATATATAAATATTTTTTTTCTTTATTGACTAATAAATCATCATTAATAATGAAAGATACAGAAAAATCAAAAGTAAAGACTCAGCAAAAACACAGTAATAAAAGGTCCACTCGTTTTCTCCTATCATCCTGTAACAATTACTAATGGGAACAATTTCTAAGCTCTTGAGATCATCACAGCCACACTGCTATAAAAGTTACGTAACAAAGGTTAACTACAAAAAAATGTCTAGAGAACATATTGGATGTTCAGATCTGTGAACAGACAGTAAAGATGGAAGAGGGGCAGGATGTTTTGATACAAATCAAAACTAGAAAAGTTTCATTATCTGCAATAATGCTAGTGTAAATGCTTTTTGCTGAAAGTAGTTTCTAAAGATGCTGAAGCTTTTTGCTGAAAATGGTGACGCAATTTACTTTAAAATGCTGAAGGGATTTGCTGAAAATCCAAGTTATTTTCCCAAAAATCTTAAATTTGCTAAAATACTGAAAATTTTGTGAAGTTGACCTAAATTTCTGAAAGTTTTGTAGTAAAATTGCTTAAAAATATTTTTAAAAAAAATATTTAGTATGTTGCTAAAATATGAGCTAGACTCCAAAATAAAATAGTCCCTTCTACCTTTTTGCATAGTAGCTGCAAAATTCAAGTTAAGTAACTGGATGGTGGAGATAAAAATGTGCAACAACATAACAGGTGAACTGCTAAAAAAGGTGGAATCAACATTCCTTATCTGTGTACCTGCATAGAGGATCTGACCGAACTTTCCTGCCAAATGCCAAAGCCAACATACCGGAAAAAACTGTGTTTCTGCATGCAGGTTCACTCTGGTCAGTGATAAAATGTGTTGAAGAAGGGGGTGGTAGCGCCTCTGAATGCTGCCCCGTTTTTAATTTGAAACACTCCCTAAAGGTTAAAATAATAAATACTTCAATTAAATAGTTGTTGCACCATGAGTAGATAAGTAAGGGCTGTAGATCAACGATTCACAAATCGATCTAAATATGTTTGAATTCAACTTTAACAACATGTGTGTGTATTTGTACTGCACAAATGAAAATTATGACAATATGTATTTAATCACAATCGTGAACAGGAAATCAGATTAAATAAAAGATAACAAATAAAAAACATATATTTTGAAAGAAGGAACTATTTATCGCTTTAATGTCACAGAAAAGTTTTTCTGTCAACTTCCTGGTTAACAAAACATAAATGTCTCTGTCGCTTTTTGAAATTTTACAATGAATCCTGAAAATGTTTTCTAGTTTTTCTATTCTCAAGGTTTAGCTGACAATAGAAGACAGTAAATAAAAATAAATAAATAAAAAACTTTACTAAACTGACTGCATTTTTTTCCAACATGCATGTTCTATAAACTAATTTTTTTCACCTTTAGACAAAATTGTTCACATGATTTTAAAAATATTCACAAATTCATCGTTTTTTAGGACATTTTTAAAATTCTAATCTGATTATTTGTCATTTTTATAAATTTAAACAATTTTTAGAGCTTATTTCCATAAACTGAAACTTTTTTTCTTTAAATCAATGTGATAAACACTCTGTGTCTTTATTTAGAAAATGAGAAGTATCATCAAAACTTTACTTTGAAGTTTTATGTACTTCTGGTTAGATTTATGTCCCTCAATTCTGCACCTAAATCTGAATTTTTGGGTGATAATTACATTCTCTAAAGAGTATTTTTACTATACTTTACTAGATTTATAAAAATCGCCAAGCGTTTCAAATATTCTCGCTTGAATTTAAATATCTATCCAAATATTTAAATACTCATTACCTCCCTACTATTGGAACATGGATCTTTAAAAAATAGTCTGTTTATATCTCCTTTGTGTTTAAATTCTAATTGCTTCTTAAAGGTAAAGTTTGTGTTTTCTGCAGATTTACCAAAATATACTTAAACTTTTTGATACACTTTCATAAATAACGTCTAAATAAATGTAGTTCGCAAATGCAAAGTTGTTGTTTTCTTAGTTTTGGCATACTATAGGAGTAAAAAAAAAAAACAGCTTTAGTATGTTTATAAGAAAGCATATTAATATGAATCTGACCTGAAGTGCTGCCAATCACACATATTCTCCTCTCAGCCTGTAGACACACATCGTCTGCCCTTTGACCTTTATAGTCAAGGGTGACAGAAAGGCCACAAGGTCACAAAGTAGGATGTCCCAGCTGCCTGTCAAACATGAAAGAAGTCAAATTAACAGAGGTTGATGTTTCCAAAGATAAGAATGAGTGCTCCGGTCAGCTTAAGAAGTTTCAAAAGAAGGGTTTTCACAGACAGACGGTAATCGAGAGGTTCGCCGGCCTGACCTTGGGGTTGCTTTTGCTTTAATTGCTCAGAAAGTGAGGCCCACCTTAAACAAGGAGGTCACATCATCCATTGAATGTGTGGCTGCCAACATGTTTCATTGAATGCCAAACATTTTCTCATATTTCGTTTAATCCTTTAACATCATTCTCCTGAGTTGATTTTTAACATTGAGCTCCAGTTGATTTAGAAGCGTTCCGGACGCTTACAAGGTTTAAAGTTTTGTGTAAGACATAGAACAACGATCGGTAGTTTAAAAGTCAACCTCCCCCCCACTTTGACTTCCTGTCTCTTTACCACAACTCCCACAATTCCCAATGCAGTCGTGTTCGTCTTTACGGAAAAATGAAGGCTCCCGGTTCACAGTCTTCACCAGCAGATGCCAAAAACTCTTTTTCACTTACAGTTTTCACTCAGTCAGCTAATTTTCAGCAGTTCGTCTTAACTCACATTTTTTCCCCCTGCAGGTCTCCACAGATTTTCCTAATGAGATTCACTGAGGTGTCCTGTTTGGGCAAGCATTTTTTGGTGGATGCATTAACCCCTTTTACACTCATTCAGCAGAAACTGAGTTTGAAGGTTGGGTATGCACGATATGTGGAAAACTTGCTACGTGCAATATTTGTGATCGATATCACAATGACAATATGACTTGAAATGAATAAACAAAAAGCAAAACAAAAAAAAAAAACTAGATATATGGCATTACCTGTGATAATGCTAGTGTGTGTATACTGTTGAAATGCTGCTGAAAATCAAGATGAAAGCTGAAAATGAAACTAATAGCTAGCTAAAAATGCTGCAGCTGATAGCTGAAAATGCTGAATCCTAAATCTTGCTAAAATACTAGGTAAATGCCAAAATAGCCAAAAAAAACTGGTAACATTTTGCCAAAGCAGCTAGCATATTGTATAATAGTAACTAAACTCTATATTAGGGTAAAAAAATGGAAAAAAATGTCATAATTACCCAGAACAGCTAGCATAATGCTAACATATTAGCTAAATCCAAATTTTCCTAAAAAAAAAAAACTGGAAAAAATGTATAAATTACCCAAAACAGCTAGCATAATGCTAACATATTAGCTAAATCCAAATTTTCCTTAAAAAAATGGAAAAAATGTATAAATTTGCCAAAACAACCAATATATTGTTAAAATATTCACTAAACTCTAAATGAACCTAAAAAACAGAAAAAAAATGTATAAACTTCAAATTATCCTAAAATAACTAGAAAATGTAATTTTGCCAAAACATCAAACACAATGCTAAAATATTAGATCACCTCCAAGTTTGCCTAAAAATAACTGGAAAAATGTCTAATTTTGTCAATATTTTAGCATCTTGCTAAAATTTGAGCTAAACTCCAAACTAACCTAAAAAACTGGACAAATGTCTGAACTCCAAATTATCAAAAAAAAAAAAACAATTTCTAATTTTCCAAAACGCAAACAAACGCAAAGCTAAAATTTTAGCTAAAATCCAAATCAGCCTAGAAAACTGATATAAAAATGTCTAAATTAGTCAAATAGAGCTAGCATGTTGCTAAATTAAAATCTACACTCCAAATTACCCTAAAAACTTTGAAGTTTCTGAATATTTTGCAGCTTCAAGCTGTCACGAGATTGTTTTATCACATGTGTAAAGATTTAAAGACCCACCACAATGAAAATAGTCTTTTTTTTGTGTTTGAACCTGCGTTTCTGGACATTTCCTAGTCAAATTAAGTTGGATCAGAAAAATTCGATGCTAGAAAAACTTGGGGCTAATGCTAATGACGCAGCTACTGACTGGGCGTACCAAAGTCACTCCGCTCCTCCGCCCCCTTGCGTTCATTCATTTTCCTCCCCCGAGCTGACTCAAAACTGTACGGCTGGATTGATCCAATATTGCTCACGTTATCTTTGCGCCGCTAGCTTGGGGCTATAAGGTTCCGCGTGAGGGCGCAGACAGGCCAACAATCCCAACCAACAAACCCGAATCTAACGAGCTCCTGCCATAAAATATGTCTTAAAAAATGACAAAGGCTTTTTTATGAAAGAAATAGTTTAGGTGGAACTCAAAGTAACCATTTATCGCAATTTTTTGTGATACGCGTATCATTTTTTTCAAGTTAAATTTTTAAGCAGAAGTGTAAAAAAAAAACATTTAAATTGTTTTTATAGAGATTGACTTAAAACACATAATAAACTTATTTACTTGAACTAAAACTGTTTTATTTGTTTAGCTGTTTTTTTTTTAGTAGTTTAAGGACTGAGAGGCAGAGTTTTTCTTACAATCATATACCCACTGTCATTTTTGGATGCCTGGCGCCCAGTTTGGCCACTGATTGACTGGATTACTGGAGGAATGTTTGCTAACGAAGATTGTCTCCAAGATGTTGGCAAAAACCACAAAGAGGAACTTTTTGCTCATTTTCGTACCATTTCTGCAAACAATATTAATGTGTAAAATTTTTAGATTCATGAAAACATAAAGTGGCCAAACCAAAATGTGTATTTGAAAAACATTTTGATAGCTACTTTTCAAACAAATAAGAGTATTTGTGGCATTAGAGAACATTTAACAAAAAATTAAAACATCAGGTCGGTTTAAGACTTTCCTTTTTTGTTCGGCATTGTTTGTGGTGATTGATCATATTCCCTGTTGTGTGTGGAACAAGTCCTTAAACTTCAGCGCCTAATCCCTTGACCTCAGCACATGGCACAGCTACAAACCGCAAGATCGCCGAGTATTTTCTGCTTGTCCCTGGCCTGTCATGTGGCATTAACTCCCAGAGGTTGACATTGAATCTGTACTGACACATACCTGGCCTGGGCGACCCCTCTCATTGTTTAGAACTGACACGAGGTTAAGTGGTTGCACGCAGCGGGGGGGGCGCGGGATGATGTTGAGCAAGCAGAAGCAGATGGGCTTTTGGCGCACACCCTTAAAGGTGTTATTGTATGACGATGTCATGGATGTCAGCGAGCTCGGAGCTCAACTTGGAGCCCAAATGAGTGTGTCAGGACCCAAAAATATCATTGTAGACTGTGCATATATATGTGTGTGTGTTAGATATAGTATATTATATTATATATATGTATATATATATATATATATATATATTATATATTATATATATGTGGTAATATACATATATTATAATGTATATGGTGTATATATATGATGTACATATATATTATATATGTATATGTGTGTGTATATATATATATATATATATATGTGTTGTGTATATAATATGTATATATTATATGGTAATTATTATAATATACAATATACATATTAATATATATACACATAATATATGTATGTATATATATATGTATGTATTATATATATATGTATGTATGATTATATATATATGTAATGTATATATGTATGTAATTATATATGTATATGTATGTATGTTATATATGTATGTATATGTGTTAATATATTTTATATATGTATATATAGTATATATATTTCTCAAATATGATATTATATGCATATTATAATATATATATGTATATATATATATATGCATATGTATATATATATGTATATACATATCCATATGTATATATACACATATGTATATATGTATATCTCAGCGGTTCAGGATTCCATGGCGTGTGTTAAAACACCTTTTCTGCATTATCGTACAAATATATAAATATTTAGTCCGTCTTTAGTACTTTATTCTTGCTAATTTTTTCGGTTTAGAACGCTTTTTTGACTAAAGGGGGTCTACATGATCCAAGGGCAGACACGTTGTCACGGTCACACGACAACGCATCACTGATCCTCGACTGCCTCGATTTCAAAGGAAAGCAATAAATGCTGATCGTCAAGATAGTCAGGGGTGTCAAACTCAATCGCACAGGGGGCCAAAATCCAAAACATAACCTAGGTTGTGGGCCTAAAATATAAACATTTATTGAACTTTTTAACATAAATATGAATAATAAAAAGGCAGAAATATTATTCCAGAATTATATATTTTGTCAAAATCATACAAGTTAGGAATGAGCGCAAGATCAGACCATTATAAACGAATAAAATAAAATAATCTGGAGGGCCGGATAGAATTACCTGAAGGGCCAGATCCGGCCCCCGAGGCCTGACAGGTTAAATAAAGCATCAGTTCAAAGTGAATGCTCACCAGCTTTTGAACAAAAGACGAAGAAAAAAAATGTTTTCTTAAAGCAGCAATATAGAGCGTTTGGGATATGTGAGAGAAACTTGTAAAAATAAAAAAAAATTCAGACAAATGAACATTTTTTCTCTCTGGTCTGTTTTTGTTTAAAGGCCACATATTTTCATAATAAAGAAATGCACCTCGTAAAACATTGCAATTAATTGTGATTAATCACAATCTAAAAGTGTGATTAATCAGATAATTGTTTTTAATCAATTCATGACAGCATTAATCAAAAATAAATGTTCTAAATGTATAGTTTTGTGTGATTTCATATTCTGATTATTTGCAGATAAGTGGTCGGCAAATACTGTAATAAATAAGTGCGATTAATCGCGATTAATTAGTACTTTTTGTTATTAATCGCTTCATGACCAAAATGTAGTTTTTAAAGTAAAAGTTTTCCTTCTTGCACATTAGGAAGAGTGGATTACCTCATTACACATGGAAGTCGTCAAACCCCTTAACTCAAGCAGCAGAATGACCTGCTTATGAGAAAAAAACGAACCCTGATAGTTAAAGCAAAAATATATCATCACCACACGGGGTTCCCACATCTCCCCTCCCTCTCCACCTGCGGCATGCTTGGTGCCAAAGAAAGGAGTGGAGCAATCAACAGAAAACACCATTTGTTATCTCAGCGGACTGGTATGCAGACAGAGGCTGGTGGATCCTGACAGGATCAGACAAGCCAAAAGGAAAGGTGTCAAAGGAAAAATTGTGATAAGTGAAAATCATATCAACAGGGTTATGCTTTCAGATGGATGTGCATGCTTTATTTCTTATGAAGGCGTGTGTAAGATAGCACCTCTTTGCTGCATGAAAATCTCCATCTGCAAACATGGAGGGAAAATGGAAGAATAAAGTCAGCATAAAGTATTTTACAGCTAACCAGAGGATGATTCAGTTTTTATGTAGCATGGGAGCATTGAATATATCTGGCCAATATTTAGGAAATGATCTAAACTAAAAGTTGTTGTAAAAGGAAGAAATTTGAGTTTGTTTTTAAGTGACTTATGGTGACATCTTGAACCTTTGAACGCTTTTTGCTGTAAGTAGTTGCATTAATTGCTGAAGGGATTTGCTGAAAATGCAAAAGCTATTTGCAAAATGTTAAATTTGTTAAAAGACTTGAATTTTTGTGTTAGAACTATGCAAGAGGGCTGAAGTTTACCTAAATATCTAAAGAATTTGTAGTAAAATTGCTTAAAATCTCCAACACATACTAATTTTGCAAAAATAGTGTGTCACTTAAATATGAGCTAAACTCCAAATTTGCCCCAAAAACTTTAGTAGGTGCCAAAGTAGCAAAGATAGTCTCTTCCTGCTTGTTGCTTAAGAATGAGCTAAACTCCACAATAGCCTAAAATTTCTCAAAAAACTAAATTAGTCAAAGACGTTAGCCTGTTGCTTAACTATTAGCTAAACTCTAAAGTAGCCTATAAAAACCTCGGCAGATAACAATTTATACAAAAATGTTAGCATGTAGTGAAAATATTAGCTAGACTTTAAATTAGCCAATTAAAGCCTCAGCAGATAATAAATTAGCCAAAAATGTTAGCATGTTGCTAAACTATTAGTTAAACTCTAACGTAACCTATAAAAACCTCAGCAGATAAGAATGTATCCAAAAATGTTAGCATGTAGTGAAAATATTAGCTAGACTTTAAATTAGCCTATTAAAGCCTCGGTAGATAATAAATTAGCCAAAAACGTTAGCCTGTTGCTAAAATAGAAGCTAAACTCTAACTTGGGCAATAAAAACCTTAGAAGAAAATTAATTAGCCAAAAATGTTAGCCTGTTGCTAAACTATTAGCTAAACTTTAAAGTAGCCTATAAAACCTCAGCAGATAACAATTTATACAAAAATATTAGCATGTAGTGAAAATATTAGCTAGACTTTAATTTAGCCAATTAAAGCCTCAGCAGATAATAAATTAGCCAAAAATGTTAGCCTGTTGCTAAAATAGAAACTAAACTCTAAATTGGGCAATAAAAACGTCAGAAGAAAATTAATTAGCCAAAAATGTTAGCATAAACCATTAGCTAAACTCTAACGTAACCTGTTAAAACCTCAGCAGATAAAAATGTATCCAAAAATGTTAGCATGTAGTGTAATTATTAGCTAGACTTTAAATTAGCTTTAAAAAACCCTTTAAAAAAGTTAGCCAAAATTGTTAACATGCTGCTAAAATATAGGTAACTTCCAATTTAAAAAAAAATACTCTAAAAATGTCAAAACATAGCCCATGAATACCAAAAATACAAGCAGTAATGTCCTGAACAAGCTGAACGTTTTGATAACAAGACTGCTGAAATCACTGAAAGTGTGATTGAGTTTTTACATGCCAAAAAACATACAGAAAGGAGCAGGAGAATTATGGCCTGTTATCCGCTTGGGATCCGTACTTAAATTTACCCCCACTATCAACACACAGTCAACAGCAGAGTCCAAGAAAAACAGTCTTTCAAAGATGGTTTTTTTTTTTTTTTGGCTGCAGTGAAAACATTTTTTTTTCTGAATGAAATAAAATATGAGGTTTGTCTGGAATCCAACAATTAAAAAGAGCAACACTGACGTAAAACGGGACAAGAGTCTCAACATCTACAATAAAGGACCCAGAAGATGTATTTATAGCCGTGAGTCACTTTTCTAAAGCTCCTTCATGGTTCACGGCTCCGGAAAGGTTGGAGATCTGATATCCTCCGGTGGGAAGCCGACTACACCCCGGACAGGTTGCCAGTTCGTTCCCGTGCAACAAAAGAGACAACGTCTGGACTTATTCCCTATAATCTATATAACATCAACATGAACCTTCATGATTCTGGTCTTTGTCTGAGGGGTAACAATGCAACTCTAGAAAGTGGGCAAACAGAAAGGAACCAGGTAGGATTCCAGCTGGCAGTTTTCCGAGCGACGCCGACCACGACGAAGATTTGTTTGAGTTCAACAGAAAACAGTTAAACGTAAGAAGCCAGAGTCTGTCTGACTGCCTGTCGGAGAGGAAAGGTTGAAGAGCAGAGGACTTCTGTGACCCCCTGACCCCACTGACCCCTCTTTCTCCAACGAGGCCTTTGAAAAATCTCACACCACTTCCTAAATTACTCCTGAGAGACGAGTGTCGTCGGTGTGCTGAGGATTTTGGTCACTTGAACATCAGCTTAGAGAGGAATTAGCTGAAAGAACTGCTGGTTTGATTTTTCAATTTACTTTAAAATATGATCCAAAACCACCAGTAGGTTTAGACTTCACCGTCTGTCCGACATTATTCATCTATGCAAATAGTTACAGGTAAATATACAAGCTGTAGTTTTTATGTACCGTATTTTCTGGAGCAAAAAAATGTCTAATCAAGAATAAATATAAGTCACTCTGGAGTATAAATCGAACTTTTACGTTAGCTATGGCAAAAAATAAAAACAAGAATAATAAGGCTTTAATGCAGATAAGAATAATATCAAAATTTAAGAGGAAAACAATCAGATTCTCCTCTGTTTGTTTTGGACGAAACTTCTTCCTCTGGTTCTGTCAGAGGAAAATACAGCACCCTCTAGTGGTTGTTAGCAGATAAAGTAGCAGACCGTTTGCTAGTGGAAAAATAACAAATATATGAGCCTATTTATGTTTTTTTTTTTTTAAACCACACACACAAATAAGTCGCTCCTGAGTATAAGTCGCACCCCTCGGTAAACTATGAAAAAACAGCGACTTACACTCCAGAAAATACGGTAACCTCAGTTCCTCAAGACTTTTTGAACTCTCACCTTTTGGAGGTGAACTCAACTCTGTGGAGCTTCGTTTTGGGATTTTTTAACAAAAGCTGAAATCTAAGAACCTCATCTTTTCACCCTTTTAAAACTCTGCCTAGTGTTTATTTTTACTATTATTACCACATTTTCCGAAGTATAAGTCTCGAGAGCAAAAAATGTCTAATCAAGAAGAAGAAAACCATATATTTGTCGCTATGGAGTATAAATCGAACTTTTGGGAAAAAAAATGTGAGGTTTCAGAACAAATCCGCCAAGCCCAGTGTAGCTAAGGCAAATAAATAGAAGAATACAAATTTGATCTGTGTTAGAAAAATATCCAACTTTTTAACATAATATGAACTAGATATAGAGCTACACCTGTGATAATTCTAGTGTGAATGCTCTAAGCTGAATTTGGTCGCTGAAGATGCTAGTGCCGATGCTGAAATTGATAGCTGAAAACTCTGAAGCAAATAGCAAGCTAAAACATTTGCTAAATGCCAAATTAGCTTTAAAAAAAAAAAAAAAAAACTTAGGTTAGCCAAACAGCTAGTATGTAGCCGAAAAAATAGCTAAACTTCAAAATTTCGTAAAAAACGGAAAAAAGCCTAAATTAGCAAAAAATAGCTAGCATGTCGCTGAAATATTAGCTAACCTCCAAAACAGCCTAAAAAAATCTTAATAAATGCCAAAATAGTCCAAAAGCTAGCAGAATGCCAATTTCTTAAAACTGCAACTTGTTAACATAATTATGAATAAAAACAGGAAGGAATATTATTCCAGAATAAATCAACTTAAACCTTAAATAACCTTCAATATTTTACTTTCCGTCAAAATCATACAAGTTAGAAATAAGCGCAAGATAACATCGGGTCATTAATAACAATAAAATAAAATGATCCGCAGGGCCGGATCCGGCCCCCGGGCCTCGACATTGACACGTGACGTACACGGATGTATTTCTCTCCGAGTGGATGCATCAGGATGGAGCAGGGAGCGTGTCGTTTATACATCACAACTACAAGCTTTTTACAAATGTCATTGTCTGCTTCTGATTCACACTGATTTAAATAAAGAAAAAACAAACAAAGAAATGTAATTTTAGCCTATCAAAAGTCTTCGATTATGAGAAAAAAGCCAGAAGAACACGGTTTTGGGTCTTCAGAGAGTTTGATTGCATCTTTGGCTTCCTCATTGATTCGCTCCGTCTGCAGCGCGGAGATCTTCCTCTGTGAGCTGACAGCACAGCAGAATTCTTTTTGGAGTTTGACTCAGACTTTCCACGGCTCTCTGCTGCCTGCTCTGATAAATGGAAGTTCTTAGGTTCGCTGTCAGGGCCCTCTACCCTCGGGACTCCTCCCTCCATTCTCACTCCTTTACCACTGCGTTTGCTGCTGTGGGTGAAAAATGACCGCAGGGAATAGAATAGATTGTCTGTGCACGCTAGGGGAGTGGAACACCCAGAGAGGCTAGAGGTGGCTGCTGTCCCCAGTAGACCCCGAGTCAACACTTGCTACTAATGGTCTCTCTATATTTCCCTCTAATTACCCTCCTCTTATTGCCCCGCAGCTAGCAACACACTAGACGTGACCTTGAAGCACAAAAAAAAAAAGGAAGTTTTGAAAACGAGGCTTTGCTCAGACCTGCTTAAAGCCAACAGGAAGAAAACTGATCTATCACCAAGTTGCACCAGATTTCAGCTCTTCTAATCAAATCAAGAACCAGGAGCGCTCTATAAATAGGATTGAGGGGATTCTCGTGAGAAAACGTTCTGCATCTGTCTCTGTGTTGGCGCAGCTGACGGAGAGCGAGAGTATTTGTTCTAAACGTGGGGTCGGAGGTCATCTCGGGAGAGGAGGATTTTTCACTCATTCTCTCCTGCCTGGCCTCATAATTCAGCTCTCTCCGTAATCCCCCTAAACGCCATTGTCACCGCCGAGTGCGCCGCCTCGCTGCAAGCGGCGGCCCCTCTGCAACAACAAACACGAGCTTCATCATCATTACGGCTTCTCGCTGCATCAGCGTGACCGGCAGCCCACCTTTAACCGCACGCACAAACATTGGAGCATTCGTCAGCGGACCGCAGGCCCAGACAGCACCTCGGGATAAAACCGGAACAAAAATAAGCAGACGACGAGAGAATTTCATGTTTCTCAAGATCTGGAGATTGCTGCTGTACAGGAAGAGAGACGCATACCTGAAGACCGCTCTCCTGAAAGGAAGGACTCTGAAGTGTTGCAGCGCGGCGTGACAAAAAAATTCTCACAATTCCCAGCAAAAATTGGGACTGGTTCCTGGAAATTTCATGTATGATTCTTTAGAGAGCTGCCATATTTTTTGGAGTATATATTTTTTTTAAGTAGTTTGGTTAAGGGTGTGACTTAGGCCCAATCCGAATTCTTCTCTTCTGCCTACCCTTACATTTGGCAGGGAGACTTATGGAAAAATAGTGTCAAGGAATTCGACATCACTTCAACTTGATGATGTCATCAATAGTCGCCGGTCAGCTAGCTTAGTGCGGACCTTCTAGCACTTGAATATATATAACAAAAGCGGTTTTATAACTTTAAAAAGGTCATGAAAAGTCATTACTTGCATTCCAATGTAAACCACCCACGTGAAAAAAAGCGATTCTGCTCTGCAGCACAGCGCGATGCGGAAACCCCTCGTAACGGAGCGCTATCTATCCCTCCAATTGGACGGTAGAGCCTTGACAAAAGCTTTTTGTTAAGGCTACAAATGACTCTACAAATGAAGGGGTAGGGAGAAGGGAAGAACTCAGATTGGGCTTTAAAGGGTCACCAAACAGGGAAGTTGGAGGCTGTCTCCGCCCACAACTGAAATTTGATATCAGTCAGAGGGGGTGGGGCTGAGGAACAGGACTGTTATCATTACTGGAGCTGCAGATCATGACGTGGGACTTAAATGGTTTGACCAATCACAAAATTCAAATGTAATACATCAACTGAACCTGTAGGGGATAGCACATATACAGTTTTTACAAGAATTAAACAAGTTTATTTTAATTTGTCAAAAAAATGACCAACAGACAACACTTTTAAAGCTTCGTTTATAGAAGAAAACAGACAAAAAAAAGTAGATTTAGGGTTTAGTTATACACAGCTTTCTGCAACCACTTTCAATGAAAAGTCTATGTAAACGCACATATATGCACATTTCAGGTCTCAGCGTTCAAAACTTTCACTTTTCATAATTCTTGCATTCACAAGTAGCTACACAACTTTCAACACTTGTTTTTTGGGTTCTACGTACAAAACGCGCATTAGACCAATTGAACTTTGACCATTCAAGAACTCGGATATTGTAGTGACGTATGAATGCCGTTCCTTTTAATTCACGGAAGTGCTAATTGTTTGAAAAATTGATCATGGAGGAGGAATTATATGACACAGAGCCTTCACGTCTGGTATGAACTACACTAAAGGTTAGCAAGTGCGCCAAATGGAAGTGGCCTCGTGCGGTGTGAACCAGGTGTTATGTTGGGTGAAGTTGTTCCAATGTGACACATAGGAGGAAGAATTTAACGGATTTAGTGATTTAAAGTGACATAAAGAGCTTAGTTGACTTGTTGGCATGTTCTTTATGCTATAGCTATTTTAGCTGGTTATTGAAAATCATTTCCAGAAATAAATTCACAAAGGCCCGCATCGATTCGATTCAGATTTTTTTTCAATTCTTTAACTCAATTTTGAGTATACACATTACTACACATTTGTTTGGAAATACATTAAGAACCTACTGTATGTTTTAAATATATTTATATTAATCTGAAACAGCTCACATACTGTGAAATTTATTAGTGAAATAAATAGTAAACATTGTTCTGCTTCTCCTGGAGGGTGTTTCAGTTTGGCCACAAGGTGGCGATCGCGATAAAGCATTACACCTCATTCCAGAAGAAGAAGCAAGAAAAGATTCTTTTGACCACGTATTGTTACTTTAAAAATATTTCCTTCAAAGAGTTTGTAAAATTCCTGCCTGTGAGTTTATAAAAATGTTCATTTAGTCAGCAATGTATGTTTACGCCGACCGAGCGTTAGCATTAGCCTTTCTATGGGAAAATCCATTAAGCGTTAGCATCAAGCTAGCGGACTTTAGCTTTATGAGCTAAATCGATTTATAGTTTTATGAATTGATTATTGATCTGTTAAGCTTAAATCGCTTTAAATTTATTTATCAATTTTATCAACCTAGCGCTAATTGTTATTTCAATAATTGTACTTACGATGCACTAACATACTAGATTCTTCCTGTTTTCTGAAGCTAAATAAGGATCAGCGTGTTGCAGTAGTGAAACATTCAATTAGTCTATTATTGTTTTCAATTCTGTTTTTATTTTTTGCCTTTCAAGGTGAAATAATTCATTATTGTTTCTATATTTTGATAAATAAATTTCTCCTAAAAGCTCGACTTAAATATGCTTTTTTTTTGCATATATTCAGCTGCTGTGGCGTATACTCCAGAGCCAATAGTCCATAAAATATAGCAGTTTTTCCATCATGTTCTGTCCAAAAAACAATGTATGAAGTTAGCTATTATTCTTGTTTCCTTCTGCTTCTCTGCTCAAACGCACAGCCTTGTTTTGGCGCCTTGTTTTGGCGCTGACCACCCAGCTCTCCGCGGTGCGGTGAGACCGCGATGAGCTTTCACCTCAGACCTTTCACGTCCTTTAACCTTTCACCTACAGCTCTGCGAAGCTTTCCGCGGCAGCTGTCTGTGGCAGCGTGTGCGCAGAGAAAGGGCAGTGTTCGCGCCTCAGACCCAACTAAGCCTTTTTTTATTGATGCGTGATAAATATTTCAACCAAGAAACCTGGCAGCCTTTCTGTGTTTGGTTGTACTTTGGTATTTTATTTATGCTCCTTCTAAGGACACAAAAGTAGCCAAATGAATGAACATTTGTAGTTTCCGAAAAACATCAGACCTTTTTCAGCTTTGTGGCTAAACGACATAAATTCAATAAAAGGTCCAGAGACAAAAACAGGGAAGTTTAGCACTTTAACATCTGAATTTATGGAAAAAAATAAAAATAGCTTGTAGATATACATGCTTTATTTCAGTCATTTTAGAGCCAAAGTAGTTTTTCGCATATTTGAGACACTAAGCAACAAAGTGTTAAATCAAAAATGTTCTTCTTTCATGTGTTTTGATTTTTCTTGTCATGTGAGACATCAGAAATTGATTTTTTTTTTAATAAGCTCTCATTTCCACTCAGGAAGTCAGCTCACTGCTTAAATCAGTGTCCCCCTGCTTTCAATTGCTGCATACGGAGTCGTGTGTTTCTGATTTGAAAACAAACGCGCAGTGTATCAGCGGCAGACATGCATGAAGGCTCCGAAAGCTCCCGGAGGCTCACAGATAAGACCTAATCTGCCCCCAATTATATCTTTTCGACATGTGCAGGTGAGCAGCCAATGGCGTGTCTGGAGTCAGTCTTCCTCACCCTAGTGGGCGTTGAGAGGCTCCATGTAGAGGACTGAACTCAGACGAATACCATAAGAAGTTAGTCAGACAACCCTGCCCACTGTTCCGCCTCTGATACATTCACTGTGACCTCTCTAAAAAGACAGAATGAGTCCAGAAATCCAATATTCACATTTGGAGTCACTGAATCTGTGTGACCAAAAAGCAGCTGTGGATTCTGATCCACCAGTTTGTTTGATTTTTTTATCCATTAACACACATAAATCTGGCAGTTCTGGCTCTCAGCTGCTGCTCCTCTTGTGTGGATGAAGTTCTAACGGCTTTGAGAACAGCTGCTGATTATACATCTTGTTCTGCTTTTTTTTTTTTTTTTTTTTTTCCCTTAAGCATTCAGCTAGAAAACGCTCCTATAATGCAGGTTATGACTGGAGTGGGCATTGACCTCTCTGGAAATCGCCTTTTTTAAAGGACATGTGCACTAAGTCGGAAACGAACAGTGTTATGATGACTGTCCAAACCTGTTGAAGTAATCATCTTCTTTTTTCGTATTTTTTTATTTTGTTAACTTATTGAAAAAATTGATTGTTTAGTAGTTGTAAAAAATATATATATATATATATATATATTAGTGCTGCAGCAGACCATTATTTTAATAGTCAACTAATCACCGATTATTTTTTCCGATTAGTCGACTAATTGAGTCATGCTTAGCTTTAAACTAACTCAAAACTGATACTGCTACTACCTGCAATAATGCTAGTGTGAATGCTGTAATTTGGCAGCTGAAGATGCTAGTTAGGATAGCTGAAGATGGTCAAATTGATAGCTGAAAATGCTGAAGCTGATAGCCAGCTAAAATATTAGTTAAATGCCAAATTAGCCTTAAAAACTGGAAAAAAAAACCTAAATTAGCCAAAAATCACTAGCATGTAGCTGAAATATTAGCAAAACTCCACATTAACCTAAAAATTTAAAAAATCCTAAATTATCCAAAAACAGCTAGCATGTAGGTGAAATATTAGCTAAATTCCAAACTAGCCAAGAAAACTATAAAAATAAGCCTAAATTAGCCAAAAATAGCTTGAATGTAGCTAGAACTTTAGCTAAACTTCAAATTAGCCTAAAATACCTTAATAAACGCCAAAGTAGTCTTAAAAGCTATTTTAAGTCATCATAACTTTCAACTTTGACTCTGACTCCACATAATATAATGTAATGACTAATCGACTATTAAATTGGTTGTTGACTTTTTTAATAGTTGATTAGTCGTCTATTAGTCGACTAATCGTGGCAGCCCTTATATATATATATTTTTGGTGTCAGCTTCATCCAATACTTACGGTAGCACGGCTGAGAATTTTGGAAAATTTCCACCAGACTCTACAGAACTTCTTGATGTGACCACAGAAATGCGAACTGCGGCTCATTTGACAGCAGTTGTAAAGGAAATGAAAGAGCATTTTGATGTTAGCTTTCATTATTTTACCGAGAACTCTGCTCTGAGATAAACATTAGAACACTGTAATGTAACTGCATACTTTTTCAGACTTAATTTGAACATTTTAAGTTTACAATATAGTTAGAATATAAAAGTAATCTTTTTACTGTTTATCCCTTTTACACCTAAAAAGACAAGTTTTTTCTGAGGACGTTCATTCATCATCTCAGCATATCTGTACTTTAAAGAGAAATGCAAAAACAAACTTTTGCTCTTCTTGTCCACATTAGTGATTTTAACACTAAGCCATCAAAGTCTTGTTCAAGCAGTTTTCCAAACTCTTCACTTCTAAGGAAGATTCTTTTATCTGCCTCAGACCACACAATAGATCAAGTTAATGCTTTCCAGGTGTGACAGTTATGCTCATCTTTCTCCTCTAGTAGATTTAAGGGCTGAAAATAAATAGACAATTTCAAGACGACGTAGTTCATTCAAAAGGAAGGACGTCTGTGTTTAACTTGCAGTCGACCGTTTCAGCATCACAAAAGGTCCCCCGACCATCCCAGTCATTTTAATTAGTGATGGGGTCTCATCCCTGCATGCTTGACTGCAGGCAAGCTTCAGCAAGGTGGAGCCACACCTCTGCTTTCAGGAGAATGAGAAATTCATTCAGCATACCATGGATGCCTGGACAGGTATGTGGGATTTTCTGCTGCTGCCCACCCCCCCTTAAATCCGCTTTTTTATTTCACTCGAGAGATGCACTTTTTTGTAAGAAAGGGGGCTAATCCCACAGAGGCCTGAAAGGATCAGGGCGGTGCATCCTTCTAATCTCTTCTGGAGTACAAAAAAGGACAACTCGGAGAGAGCTGTAGGGACGAAAATGTGATGAAGTATGATGGCATATCTTAGAATGGAACTTCAAGAAAAGTTTTTTAAGAAAGAATGATTAATTTCATTTAAAAAAAAAAGTTAAAATGTGATACATAGCATAACGATAATGCAAGAGTAAATGCTGTAAGCTGAATGTAGTTGCTGAATATGTCAGAGCTGATAGCTAAAATTGCTCAAGCTAATGGCTGAAGATGCTAAAGCTGAAAGCTTGCCAAAATATTACCTAAACTCTAAATTTGTCTAAAGAACTAAAAAACGTCTAATTTTTACAAAACAGCTAGCTTAAAAATGTTGAAATATTAGCTAAGCTCCAAATTAGCCTAAAAATTGTAAAAATGCCTAAATTAGCACAAAACAGCTAGCATAATAATGCTAAAATACAAGCTAAGCTACCAAATTAGCCTAAAAAACTATAAAAATCCCTACATTATCCCAGAACAGCTAGCATAATAATACTAAAGTATTAGCTAGGCTCCGAATTAGCCTAAAAAACAATAAAACTGCCTAAATTAGTCCAAAACAGCCAGCAGAATAATGCCAAAATATCAGCCAAACTTCGAATTAGCCTAAAAATTGTAAAAATGCTTAAATTAGCACAAAACAGCTTGAATAATAATGCTAAAATATAAGAAAAGCTATCAAATTAGTCTAAAAAACTATAAAAATCCCTACATTCTCCCAGAACAGCTAGCATAATAATACTGAAATATTAGCTAAGCTCCAAATTAGCCTAAAAAAAAACCAATAAAAATGCCTAAATTAGTCCAAAACAGCTAGCAGAATAATGCCAAAATATTAGCTAAGCTCCAAATTAGCCTAAAAATTGTAAAAATCCCAAAATTAGCACAAAACAGCTTGCATAATAATGCTAAATTATAAGATAAGCTACCAAATTAGTCTAAAAAACTATAAAAGTGCCTACATTATCCCAGCATAATAATGCTAAAATATTAGCTAGACTAAAATATTAGCTTAGCCCTAAAAAACTATAAAAATGCCTAAATTAGTTCAAAACAGCTAGCAGAATGATGCCAAAATATCAGCTAAGCTCCAAATTAGCCTAAAAACTTTTTTAAAAATGCCAAAATTAGCCCAAAACAGCCAATAGAATAATTCTCCAAATTAGCTTAAAAAATGATTATAATTTACAACAAAACAGCTAGCATGGTACTAAATTAAAGCTGAATTCCTAATTATCTTAAAAAAAATACCTGTAGTTCCTAAACATTTAAAAACAAATTTGAGCTATTCTCATGTATTTCCTGTGGGGCATATTTTGCTTGATATTTCAAAAACTATAAAGTTTATGAATACCAAAAGTACAAGCAGTAGTGTCCTGAAGCTGAACTTTTAGAAACCAAGATTGCTGAAAGTGTGATTGAACTTTTATGTGCTGAAAACGTTCAGAAAGGAGCAGAAAAATCCAATTTTGACACTTGGGTGAGAAAAGTGGGAATCGAACCTGGGAACCTCTAATTGTAGGTTGACCGCTGTACCTCTGAAGTACGGCCACCCAAATCTGGATGTATTTAAAGACTTGAGTTGCCATCAATGGTATCATCTTCACTCCCGTTTAAACCACTACGGCTGACAGAAACAGTATACAGTTTCAGAGATCTTGCTGAAGAATTTTGCACTTGGTTCCCATATTTCAGTCTCCATTATGATTATCTGTCGTATTCTGAGCACCAAAACTCCTCATTTCTCCATCATCACGTTTGCAGGTGGCAGCAGTTTGATTACTCAGAGCCTAAAACAGAACCTCCTGGGCTAAAAGAGGAATCTCTAAGCCGCTCTGATCTACATTAGCAGAGGCCGTGTGGATGAGGATTTTTTTCCCAGACACCCACTGGTCTGCAAACACCAGAGTGACACTGAAGAGGGCCCAGCAGAGACTAAACTTACATCAGAAACCCAAGAAAAACAACAAATTGTTTTTGGCAACCATGGAGAAAATCTGAAACCACTGTGTGTCGGCGTGTGGTTTTCTGAGGGTTTAGCAGTAGGTGAAAGGCACTGCAGATAAATGTAAATAGAGCTCAGGTTTTTAGTTCCTACTTTTTACTTTAGAGACTTAATCTGAAGAAAATTGTGTTTTTAACATGTTCTTGTAGCATTTTTAGATGATTCAGGACATACTTGAAGAAGTTTAAAATTCCATTTCTGCGTATTTCTTTAATAGAATCATTGTGAATCAGGAGCAGATGAAAAAAAAAAATGAGGCTTCACTACATTCTGATGCATCCGCTCTTAGACGACTAGATCCATGTGCATCTTTGTTTTAAATGCTTGGGTTGTGAGGAGCTGTAAGCTAGAGAGAGAGTATGTGAACAGAGAGCTCTCAGCACCAACAAAGGGGCACTGTTGCTCGGTGCCAACCATCCCACCCACAACTCAGAGATTAATTGCTAAGTAAGTTTTACCGCTCTAGAGAATGGAAGCGATTGTGACTCATAAAGCTGGAAATGCTTTATCATTTTCACAATGTAACATTATTTGTCTCTTAAATGAAAAGAAAAAGCGATTCTCCGAATGGTTTCTTTTTTTTCTTCAGTATCGCTCATTCTGTAACTTAATTAAAATGATAAAGAAAGTGGCATTTGATATCTCATTTTGTATAAAATTAGAAAAATTAAATTAGAAATATAAAGTTTAAACATTAAAATGCATAAACAGAAATGCTTTTTCATTTTCACAATGTACCTGCATTACTTGTCCCTTAAATAAAATGAAAAAGTTATCCTATGAAAAGCTTTTTTTTTTTTTTTTCTTCATCACCACTCAATCTGTGACATAATTAAAATGAAAAAGTTAGTGAAGACTGCATTTCGGTTTCCATGCTAAAGGCGCCTCATAAATCAGTTCAACCTAGCAGTTCCAAGGGGTGCGCCTCAATGATGTCAGTCCTCCTCGTCTTCTTTTTTGGTTGCCGCTAACGGCGGCGTTGAAGAAGTAAAAGCCGTTCGAAGGATTGGTTCATCTTTTTATTGAAGAGACAAGTAATGCGGTTACATTGTGAAAATGAAAAAGCATTTCCAGTATTGACCATGAACTCGAATTATGAGTAACAAATGCTTCCATACTGGAGAAACTTTGTCATAGAAAATCTGGTTTGGGCTAAAAACAGCTTAAGTATAACTAAAAGATCACTGGGAATACTTTTACAATAAATCAAAAGATGACCGGAGTGGAACTGTAAGACTTGTCAAGCTGCCTTTAGACTTCCTACTGTCTGGTACTGAGGGGCCAATCTTCCCTAAATGATTTATTTAGTAAATTCTAACCACTTTCCAAACATTCATTCTCTTTCATTATTCGTCATTCTATGCTCACACCTTTCAACCTTAAAATGCATCATGTTTTTGCAGTTTCATTCTTCCACTTGGACCATCAAGGTTCTTGCTTTTTGCAACATGTTTTATTTATCTTGAATGTAGCCTCAGAGCTGACTCCGGTGTTTGTCAGATAGTTTCACGTTCTTTGACAGCAGATGTTAAAAAAATAAAAGAAAAGTCTCCAACAGACAATTTAGTCACATGGTAAGGGCCATTTTTTCAGCCTCTGTGTGTCTGGTAGTGATTAGCCTTCAAAGCCCACTTTGGGAAACTGGTTGATCTACACCAGATCTTGACACTTGTGCCCCATCGTAGCTAAACCTACTAGATGGTTGTAAATCCAGCTGTTAAACACAAAGTCAAGACTTTGTTTTGAAACATTTTTCTTGGCCTCGGAGGGTAATTTGTGTTGAGCTGGAAGAGACAGGAATGCCTTTGTGAGGATTAATTTATGCTGACAATAGTGTGTACACACTCTGAGGAGGGTTTCTATCATGCTCCACTGCTTGAGTCACCGCGCCACGAGCATTATTTCAAAGAAAATGTGTTTTAGCATGTCTCATCTCCAGGAGGTTGTTTGTTCTGCATCCTAGATTAATACCTCTGTTGCACAAATGACAGTAACACGATTAATGGAGATTACACACCGAGTGCTTTTGACTGAAATATTGTCATTTAGCTGAAAGGAAACAAAGACTTCATTATGGGCTTACATTTAAAGCTCAGAAAATGTGAGAAAATTACAATCCCCTTGAACCTCTTTTGCCAAGCGGTCTTACAAGCCTCACAGGTCTATGAGTCAGTGACGGTAAAGTCTGGTTACAATGGAAAAAGCTGACTAAAGTCACCGACTTCACAAAGGGGTTCAGTCCTCCTGGTTTTATTTCCTATTTGGTAATTATCATTTATGCTTAATCCTATTTTATGAGGTCCTTATTTGATTAAACTGCATGGATTGAGATGGTTTCCGGTGAATGCTTGTTACATATTCATTTAGATACACAAAATGTTGTTTGATTGAATCTGTTGGCCAGAATCAGATCTAGTTCAAAGCTCAAGACGGCTGCCGTTTGCGTTTGGTTCCTAAAACTCTCAGCAGTTGGACCAACCAAATCAGTGTGGGGGGGAAGAGAAAATTTAATTGTGGGACTGGGACAGAACTGTTTTGATGTGGGCCGGGGTCGGTTTGTAGGCTAACATAATAAGTGTAACAATCCAAACGTAAACATTAAGGTAATTCATTTCTGCAATCTTCATTGAAGAAATACTAAAACCTTTTAAAAACTAGATACAGAGCATTACCTGCGATAATGCTAGTGTGAATGCTGTAAGACGAACTGAAGATGGTACGTCTGATAGCTGTAGTTGCTAAAATTGATAACTAAAAACACTGAAGCTACCAGCTGAAAACGCTGAAGCTGATGGCTAGCTAAAATATTAGCAAAATCCGAGATTAGCCTAAAAAAACTGAAAATTAGCCGAAATGGCTAGAATAATAGCTAGAATGTAGCTGAAATATTAGCTAAACTCCAAAATAGCCTAAAAAAAACAGAGAAAAAGTCAAAATTAGCTAAAACAGCTAGCATGCATCTGAAATATTAGCTAAATGCCAAATTTCCCTAAAAACAACTGTTAAAATGACTAATTTAGCCAAAACAGATAGCATAAGGCTAAAATATTAGCCTTAAATTTGCCTAAAAATCAGAGAAAAATTAGCCAAAATAGCTAGCATGTGGCTAAAATATTTATTAAAGCCTAAAATAGCCTAAAAATCCTTAGTAAATCCAAAAACAGATTTAAAAAATAGCATAAAAAGAGCTGAATATTTTCATAACTGAATGGGCTAAAGAGCTGAGGAGCTATAAACGTCGAAAAAACATACAAAAGAAAAATAACAATAAAGAAATAAAGAAAAAGTGAATGACTAAAAACACTATTGAACCAATAAAAAATCTATCCTCATATCATATTTTGCGACTGCAGAAGGGTAGAATATGAAGTCACGATCTATGTGGGTCTCGATCGGCCAGATTGAGAAAAAATATATATATATATGTATATGTGTGTGTTTTTTGACCGTGTGTGGGGGCCAGGCCAAATGTTAGATGTTTCTACTTCACCCATTTACACCTTAACTCCAGTGTTTGTGATTTTTGATTTACTGTAACTTTTCAACTGTCAGTCGCGGTAACGGTTGACAAGTTACAGTCACAGGTTTTGCGTTTAACGCCTCAGGTGTTAAAGGGTTAAAGGATTTCCATCAATACAGAATTACATCGCAGTCCTGCAACATTTACTTTGTAACTGGTAGAGATCTAAAGGTTAAAAATACGTGGATAGCCGGTCTATTGATCTGCTCCTGGAGACAATACATCAAGAATGATGTAGCACCAAAACCAAGAGCAGAGGCAGGTTCACCATGAAGTTTGACATTTGTTCAGATATCAACTGTGCTAAAGGTTAGGTACTGGCTAACTATCAGAGAAATCAGTTTCTGCTAAAAGTAGAAAAAAAAAGTTTCTTAAAATCCATGTTTTTAGTAGTTTGAGAGTAGAGGGACCTCAGACATATCTATTGTCTTATCTTCATCATTCATTGAGTTAATTACTATCAGTATGTTCCTACTGTCATTAGCTGGTGAGGTCATCTGTCTTTTCACCCTTTTTCTATCTGCCACAAATGTTTAACTTGGATTCTAATTTTTGTTTATGTTTTTGTCTTTAATTTTTAAGTCGTATTTTTTGTTTGTTTCCTTAATTATTTAAGATACTATCATTCCACATACTTTTTAATAATAAAAATAATAGTTAATTATAATTAGTCGCCTTTCAAGGTCAACTCAAGAGTGAAAACAAAAATAATAAAAATAATTCACAATAATCAAATCTTTTTTCAGTGACTAACACATAAGATTTTTTTAATTAAGTTAGGTAGCTGTACTTTCAAGAACAAAATAACAAATGTTGTGAGTCCTATAGTTACTGTGAAAATAGAAAAACATTACACACATTTTCATAAAAGCAATATATATTCATTGTACCAGAAAAAACATGGCTAATAACTGTTATTTGTAGAAATACACTGCATGTCAAACAAATGCAGGAAAACTGTCTTATGCTGGTGTATATTTAATATTTCAAAAAATTTCCAACCTCTAACTTGTGGTTTTCTTAGAATTGAGTCAGTGTGGTGCAGGAGTTTTGTGGGAAACGAAACATATTCCTGGAAATAGTTTTCAGAAGCTTGTTGTTGTTTACTGGCTGAATGTGGGGATGCTGCTCGGTGACAACAGCATTTCACAGTTTCTGAAAGAGCTCAGCATGCCGGCAGGATTCATGTCAGTACTCCAACATAACTAACGTACAAACACGCTCCTTTCCTTTCCTCGAGCAGAGTATTTTTATGAGAGTTATATGCAGAGGAAAGAGCAGGTTCAGGAAAAGTTGGATATTAACAAGCTTTATTAACACATTAACAAACGTTAGTAATGTGTCTATAAGGTGTTAACTATCTTTGTCAACATTATATTGAGTATTTTGCAGCACCTCATCTAAAGTGGATATTCTACTGAATTATTCTATTTAGCTTTTTCTACAAATAGAAACTAATTTGTCTGCTTTTATTCACCCAAAATTGAAAAATCAATAGCGACGAGCGGCTTTGGATGGCCCTCAGTCGCTACCAGCCTTCATCCTCACTGCCCGCCCATATGCACCATCACCGCCCTCGCTGCATGCCTTTATGCATCATCGACGCCCTCGACCCCCACCTTTGACCCGAGATAACTTGATAAACAGCCACTATGCACCCCTTATTTAAAGCAGGTCTTAAATTATTGTGAGTAATTGGTGAAAAAGCACTTTTTTTCAAAACGGTGGCTTTTCTGATGGTTTAATCTCAGTAGCCACCATTTCATGTTTTGTTCGCCAGAGGTCACCGAACACATTGACGTTAGTTTCAAAACAATCGGCAAAAGTAAATTTTTGGATTTCCTTAGCAACAGAGGTTATTAACTAACCACGCCCACATTTATTATATGTTCATATCCTAGGTTATAATACTTGTTAAAGCCTCAGCCTGGGATCAACATGTTAAATTTTCATTGCAATATGTTGAAATATGAGCGTGTATAACGACTACGCCACTTTTGCGAGCTCGCCACGCGCACGTCTGATACCATAATTTTTTTGCCAATTTTTTCCCATTTATGCCCAATAATATAGGAAATGATTTTTCAAAATTCCTAGGAGTTATTATTAGATAGCTTGTCCTAAAGCTAGTTTTTTTTTTTTTTTTTTTTTTTTTTTTCAAGATGGTGGCCACTTTCCAAGGTCAAAGGTCAACAAAATTTCTGGGGTGGTTGCGGACTCCAACTTTAAAAATATTTGTTAAGTTTCGTAAAGTCTCGTTCTGCGGGGCAGAATAAAGTCGTATTCACACGTCCCCTCCTAAGCTGAGCTACTTCATAGGGTTTTACTTTAACAAGCTTTAAATATTGATTTGTATAATTGAATTTTAAGTTTCTCTACATTTTTTTTTTCCTGCTGACTGAGCTAAATCAGAGATGAAAGGAAACCCTCTCTTCTCCACAGCTTGGGGAAAAAAAGCCATAAGGTTATTTTCCTGATATCTGGGGGTCATCAAGCATCCAAATGTTTGCAATGAAAGGTGTGCCGTGAGTTATTACCACAGCTCGTCTGTTATCATTCAGTTCAACTCCCCTCGAGAATCAATTAATGTCCTCTTTTCTTTGTCAAGCTAGTCAATAACTAAATTGAGTTCATCCATAACCCCATCACAGCAGGATGTAACTGGGGGGAGTGAAGACCAAGCGGCTCCCATAAATTAATTTAAGGGAGGCTTTCTATCGTTAGCATACTGCATTCACATTTACATTATAATATAAGCTGTGTGGATATTTCCTGTTTCTGTAGTTTATGTTAGAACACATTTTTTAATCTGTTTTGTTTGCTTTTTGGGGTCATCTTTATAGAGTTAAAGTCAACGGACACAGCTCACCACTTCTCCTTCCTGCTCAACTCCACTGACTATCGGATACTCCGCATGGATGAGGACCACGACCGCATGTATGTGGGCAGCAAAGACTACATCCTGTCTCTGGATCTACACGACATTAACAAGGAGCCACTTATAGTAAGATGAATTCCTCTCAAATCTACAACTGGACGACCTCGTCTCACTTCTGCCGCTCATTTATTATCTTCTTTTTCTGCTCGCCGTCAGATCCACTGGCCTGTTCCGCCTCAGAGGAAGACGGAATGCGTCCTGTCAGGGAAAGACACCAACGTAAGTGATGATCAAAGATCCGAGATGATGTAGTCATCAGGGGAATTCTGAGAGTTTCTGTTCCCAACATCTCAATTACCAGTTATACTGTTGTCTGACTGACTAATAGACTGTTGTCTCGTGTGTTCTCACGACTCCAGAACATTAAAGGGTTAACACAGAGGTAGCTTGAATGGTCAAAACAAGGTAGCATTATTGTTTACCGGTAATAATTCTAAGCTAGCAGCAGAAACGCTAAGTAGCGTTTTGAGAACCGGCCTTATTGTCTAAAACTTTAAGTATCCGACAGTTGTTCTAAGAATTAAGGTAGAAACTGATATAATATGATATATAAACTGTTGTCTCCTGATATGACTTTTGGAAAAATGAGTAAAAAGTAATCAGATTACTGTTAGCATTTGTTGGAAAAACAAGTTATCTTAAGAAAAAACTCAGCTTTAATTAAAAAAAATGATAATGCAGTGAAAATATTATCTATAGTACCTTAAAAAAATTGAGTTTACCTAATGTTTTTGGCTAATTTGTTATCTACTGGGGTTTTTTAGGCTAATTTGGAGTTTAGCCCTCATGTTAGCATGAAAGCTTTTGGTTAATTTGTTATCTATTTGTGTTTTTAGGCTAATTTAGAGTTTAGCATCTATGTAAGCAACATGCTAACATTTTTGACTACTTTGTTATCTACAGGGGTATTTATAGGCTAATTTAGAGTTTAGCTTTCATGTTAGCAACATGCTAACTTTTTTGATTAAGTTATTTCTTACTGAGATTTTTTTAATCTAATTTAGAGTTTAGCTTTCATGTTAGCAACATGCTAACTTTTTTGATTAAGTTATTGCCTACTGAGATTTTTTAGGCTAATTTAGAGTTTAGCTTCTTTGTTAGCAACATGCTAACTTTTTTGACTAATTTGTTATCTACAGGGGTGTTTATAGGCTAATTTAAAGTTTAGCTTTCATGTTAGCAACATGCTAACTTTTTTGATGAAGTTATTTCCTACTGAGATTTTTTAAGCTAATTTAGAGTTTAGCTTCTTTGTTAGCAACAGGCTAACGTTTTTGACTCATTTAGTTTACTGAGGAATTTTAGGCTATTTTGGAGTTCAGCTAATATTTAAGCAACGAGCTAGCATTTTTTAGACAATTTGGCTACTACTTAAATTTTATGGGCTACTTTGGAGTTTAGCTCATATTTAAGCAACATGCAAAATATTTAGCTAAATTGGCATTTATTTGGGACGCAATCTTACTACAAATTTTTCAGAAATTTTGGTCAACTTCCGCACTCTTTCATATTTCTTTTACGAAATTTCCTTTAGCAAATTTAACATTTTGCAAATAGCTTTTGCATTTTCAGCAAATAAAGTAAATGGCATCACCATTTTCAGCAACACCTTAAGATCTTCTGAGACAAAAACAAATACTAGCATTATTTCAGGCAATGTAACTTTTCTAGTTATTTTTATTTCATGTTAATGTAGCATGATTGGTATGAAGCTTTTTTGAGTTCAGCCCTAATGAATTTACCATAAAGCAACTGAATTAACTTTTTTTCCGTTCTGCTGCAACTGTAACGTCTAATTGCTGGAGGTGATCCATGTGTAAAATGAAAACCATGTTTTCAGCATGTTCTCTGGGTAATCATGATGTTTTCTGTGGCGCCACCAGTTCAGTGGAGGAGCCTCTCTAGCTCCTTCCTGTATGTGACTCGCTGTGAAGCTCCTATTTACTGTCTTTGCATCCCTGATTGCTGATTGCGTGCAGCTGCCACCAATTAGTGACTCACTGAGTGCAACCTTTGTCCTTTTTAGGAAGGACTTCAAAGGGATTCTACATTTACCTTAACTGTAAATCTGCATATCTGCAAACAACATTTACTTTAATTATTATTTCTGTGGATTGGAGATGGACAAAAATATTAAATTGACCAGTGGCAAAGGCAGGCCCGTCTGAAGTGTTAATAAGATTCAGACAGCCGCTGCCTGTGCAGCCCCCACAGGACGAGACGGGAACTCATCATTGACATTTATGCTAAAAACATGAATGCTAAAAGGGATCCATCTCCTTTGATTTGGCTCACACATGTAACCCCCCTCCATCCTGAAACACACACATATCCTTGTTTCATCTCGGGGTGGGAGCTTGCAGGACTCTGAAAGTGATGAAGCCCCTCCTCCTGCTGCTGGTGGAGGGCACAGGCGTCTGTTTATCCAACTGGAATGTTCATTTATTCCTTTTTGGTGACCTGAACTGCTCACTGCCTGCAGCTATTGCACTACGGACGTACATTAGTGTGTTTTTGAGGCGGGTTTGAAATTTCATCCTTGCAAGACGGAGTAAAACTGGTTACTGTGAGATATCTTGGCCGCGGCTGCTCTGAAGCGAATGACAGATGATGACAATTGAACAGCTATTCAGCGGGGACGCAGGTTTAGGCAGAAGGTCAAAGGCAATCATCCCTGCTGTGCTTGTTGTGGGGGGAGCACAAATCCATGCTGAATAATACAAGCAAGCCTACATTTGTAATCATTCGAAGTCCAGCTGATTGTCAGGTTTGCTCATATTAAGTAAAATCCTCATCCCCTATTATTAAAATCTTTTGTTTTGTTTTATTTATACCAATATATACACTTTTAATATAACTGGAAATGCACTTTAGATTCAATTAGAGTCAATTAATCAACTGTAATGTTTTAAAAGGCTACCGTCTGTAATTCATTTTCATCAAATGGGCTCCCAATTTATTTATATTTTAAAAAATCTTGTTTTTATGGTCTTGCTTCCCATAATCTGTCTGATCTCATGTCATTCTTGCTCTCTCGGGTCAACCGATTGGTCACTTTCTATTGTCTCAAGGACAAAGAAAAGCTCATGCGTTTTCAGTCGTTGACCTAAAATTGTGAATAATTTGTCTCTGCACACCTAATCAATATGTTTCTCAATCTTTTCTAAGGCATTTAGCTCAATTTTAGATGACAAATTGTAATTTTTATTTATATGATGTATAATATTATGTGTTCATCACCCTGAAGTTTGTGTTCAAATTCAACTTAAGTGGAAAGCCCACAGAGCTTTAGTTTTCAGTCTTCCTCCGCCAAAACAATCCGTCTTATTATTAACTTTTTTATGTTTCTAATACAATCCTGTTATTAGTGCTGCCACAAACGATTATTTTAATAGTCGACTAGTCACTGATTTTTTTTCCAATTAGTCGACTAATCGGGTCATTCTAGATGTAAAGCACACATCCTAACCATCATTATCTTTAAAGTAACCAAAAACTAGATATATAGCATTACCTACGATAATGCTAGTGTTAAGGCTGTAAGCTGAATTTGGCTGCTGAAGATACTGAAATTGATAGCTAAAACGCTATAGTTGATAGCTGAAATCGCTGAAGCTGATAGCTAGCTAAATTATTAGTTAAATGCAAAATTAACCTAAAAAACATAGGTTAGGCAAAACAGCTAGCATGTAGCTTAAAAAATAGCTAAACTTCAAAATAGCCTTAAGAAAACTTTATGAAAGCCTAAATTAGCAAAACAGCTAATTTAAAAATGAGCAAAACAGCTATTTTAAAAATTAGCTTAACTCCAAAACAGCCTAAAAAACAAATAAATAAATAAATAAAAAGCCTAAATGAACTAAAACAGCTAGCATGTAGTTTGAATAGAAGTTAAACTCCTAAATGGACACAAAAAAGAACCTAAATTAGCTAAAACAGCTAGCATGTAGCTGAAATCTTACCTAAACTCCAAAATAGTCTAAAAAAAACTAACTAAAGTCCAAAACAGTCCAAAAAGATAGTATAATGCTATTATAATTTTCAACTTTCAACTCCAACTCCATATAATATAAAGTAATGACTAATCGACTATTAAATTAGTCGTCGACTATTTTAATAGTCGATTAGTCGTCGATTAGTCAACTAATCGAAGCAGCCCTACCTTATATATACTAATATTATTTTATGGAGCCATTCCATCACATATGGATAATTTAAATAGACCAAATTCGCTAGAAATGCACATATTGTAAAAACAAACTCTGCAGGTGCTAGAACAAGATTCAAAGCTCAATTGACAACTCACGAAACTTAAAAAATAAGCATTTTTGTTTACAGCAATTCCAATTTATTTAAAGATGATCTCCATCCATGACGGAAGTCTGGGAGATCAGCGGTAGATCATTTTAGGCCTTCACTGAAGGCTTTGCAGGCCCTGATGGTACGCCATCAGCTTTATAATAAAATAGAAATTAAACAAAAATAAAAAAAAAAGATTTATTTTTTCCTAAAAATCTTCATCAAGGGGCTGCACGGTGGCGCAGTGGTTAGCGCTCTTGCCTCACAGCAAGAAGGCCCCGGTTCAAATCCCGGCTGGGGGATCAGAAACATCAACTGGGACCTTTCTGTGTGGAGTTTGCATGTTCTCCCCGTGCATGCGTGGGTTTCTCACCGGGGACTCCGGCTTCCTCCCACCGTCCAAAAACATGCTTCATAGGTTAATTGGTTACTCTAAATTGCCCCTAGGTATGAATGTGTGAGTGACTGTGTGCGCAAATGTGGCCCTGCGACAGACTGGCGAACTGTCCAGGGTAAACCCTGCCTTCGCCCATTAGCCGCCGGGATAGGCTCCGGCATCCCCGCGACCCCGAAAGGGATAAAGCGGTATGGAAAATGAATGAATGAATGAATCTTCATCAAGTGAGGACAGTTGGGTTCAGAAAAATCGTGTATTTTGTAGTACATGCACCCAATTTGACACGAATGTACCTTAGATCTTTTAGAAAAGCCTGTCAAATATGGCAGCCATTTGTAAGGATCGACTTAATTGTTACAAAAACATTTGCATTATAAATGGAAAGTAAATTAATTGATTGTTTGTCTGGTATTCCATTGTTATTTGCCTCAACAATGGGCGTTTTCTGCACAAAATGCAGTCTTGACACTTGAGCAGTTTCTACAAAATACTATATATATTTTAAAAATCTTGGGGCCTTTCTAAAAGAGAGGATCCTTGCCAAATTTGGTGCTTGCACCACAAAATGTACAGTCTGGGAGGTTCATAAATAAAAAATGATTCTGATTAAAATTGCTTTTTGCCAGCCAGTTAACATAATATTGCAAAAGACAAAGCAATCGATTCGATTGAACTGATTGATAGATTTAGTTCAAGGGAGCAGAGATAATAAGTCTTCTTTTTTTGTCCCTTTTCATTTTCACTAAGGACAAGAGTTTTTTTTTTATTTGTTTATTCTATTTTTTTTTTTTTTTAAGTATTTTGTGTTCTATGAAAATGAAATAAAAAAAACAAAAAAAAAACCATTCCATTAAAGACTATTATAAACTAATAAAATAACCTTAAAATCAATTTTAAAGCACTTAGTGCATTGGGTGTTTAACAGTACTTTATTAATAAAGCTTATTGATTATCAATAATCAGCAATAATCTTGAACTGAACTGATCTTTTTGTCTCCGAGTACAAAAAGTTAGACGTGTCAATTTGAACTTGTTACATTTGAAAAGTTCTTTCTAAACCCTGTTATAATAGATTCTCACGTAAATGTTTTACACTTGAATTGAACTGTTGTCTTTCAGCGTAATGGTTTTAGTCAAACCAAAATGTTTTGGCTTGAGTCGTGTTTAACCTCAGTCTCAGCAGCACATCCCAGAGGCACCACTTCTGTTGGACTCCACCACACACACATGGAATCTAGAAGCATGTTTCGCTCTGGCAGTGTGGTCTTAAGAAAGCTGCAGAGAGACAAAATACCAATACAAAAGTTGGGTTTTTTGGCCAGCCTAAGACATTTTTAACAAAAATGTTGGCTGCAAATGCTTGTATTTCTTATTTTTAATTCTGCTATTTTCAATGAAAGTCTCTAATCCTGTTGGACGTTTTTTTTTTTTTTTTTGCTCCAAAGGGAGAATGCGGAAACTTCATCCGTCTAATTGAGCCGTGGAACCGGACCCACCTGTATGTGTGTGGAACAGGCGCGTACAACCCCATCTGCACATATGTGGACAGAGGACGCAGGTCACAGGTAACCAAAGACACGAGTGAGCACCCGTGGTGACACTTTGACCTTTACTCTCTAGTTCCTCAAGAACCCTGTCAGTCAGTCTCAAAATCTCCTTCTGCTTCTAAAACTCAACTTTCATCATCTTTGTTTCTTTTCCATCTTCTTAGCTGTGTAAATGTTTAGTAATGACTCACATAATAGTGATTCTCCTGCTCTGTTCTGTACTTTTTTGGCACATAAAAACAGCAATTTCATCAATCTTTGTATCAAAATATTGAGTTTGTTCAAGATTACAATTACTGCTTGAATTTTTGGTATTCATAAACTTTATAGTTTTTGAAATATTGAGCAAAATATGCCCCATAGGAAATTAATGAGGAAGACTTTAAACGTCAAAGTTTTAATTAGATTAGCAACAAGCCTTTAAATGTATCCATGAGCTATGTTTTAAACTTTTATAGTAATTTTTTTTTTTTTTTAAATGAATTTACCTAATATGTTAGCAACATCCCAACATTTTTGGCTATTTTTTTCTCTACTGGGTTTTTTTTTAGGCTAATTTAGAGTTAAACTTATATTTTAGCAACATGCTAACGTTTTTGACTAAATTAGTTTTCTGAGGAATTTTAGGCTATTTTGGAGTTTAGCTTCCTTTTAAGCAATGTGCTAGCTTTTTTTGCTACTTTGGCGTCTAATGAGGTTTATTTTATGCTAATTTGGAGTTTAGCTTCTATTTTAGCACTATGCTAACGTTTTTGACTGATTTGCTCTTTGAGGTTTTTTATAGACTATTTTAGAGTTTAGCTTCTATTTTAGCACTATGCTAACGTTTTTGACTGATTTGCTCTTTGAGGTTTTTTATAGACTATTTTAGAGTTTAGCTTCTATTTTAGCAACTGTCTAACGTTTTTTACTTATTTAGTTTACTGAGGAATTTTAGGCTATTTGAGAGTGTAGCTTCTATTTAAGCAATATGCTAGCTTTTTCTGGCTAATTTGGTATCTACTGAGGTGTTTTAATGCTAATTTGGAGTTTAACTAATATTTTTACGACATGCTAACATTTTTGGCTAATTTGTTTTCTGAGGTTTTTATAGGCTATTTTACAGTCTAGCTTTTATTTTAGCAACAGGCTAACGTTTTTGACTAATTCAGTTCACTGAGAAAATTCGGGCCATTTTGGAGTTTAGCTAGTATTTAAGCAATGCGCTAGTTTTTTTGACTAATTTGGTATCTAAATAGGTTTTTTGTGCTGATTTAGAGTTTAGCTAATATTTAAGCAAGATGTAAAGTTTTTGGCTACCGGTAGTTTGTTTTTTGAGGTTTTCATGGACTAATTCAGAGTTTCGCTTCTATTTTAGCAACAGGTTAATGTTTTGACGAATTTGTTTTCTACTGGTTTTTTTTTTAAGGCTAATTTAGATTTAAGCTTCTATTTTAGTAACGTACTAACATTTTTGACTAAAATTAGATTTCTGAGGAATTTTAGGCTATTTTGGGAGTTTAGCTTCTATTTAAACAATATGCTAGCTTTTTTTTGGCTAATTTGGAATCTATTGTGGTTTTTTAATGCTAATTTGGAGTTTAGCTAATATTTTTACAACATACCAACGTTTTTGTCTAAAATTAGTTTTCTGTGAAATTTTAGCCAATTTTGAAGTTTAGCTAGTATTTAAGTAGTGTGCTAGCTCTTTTGGCTAATTTTGCATCTACATAGATTTTTTGGGGCTAATTAGAGTTTAGCTAATGTTTTTAGCAAGATGCAAAGGTTTTGGCTAATTTGTTTCCTGAGGTTTTCATAGACCTTTAGAGTTTAGCTTCTATTTTAGCAACAGGCTAACGTTGATTACTGAGGATTATTAGGATATCTTGGAGTTTAGCTAGTATTAAGCAACAAGCTAACTTTTTTACTCTAATTTTCCACCTAGTAAGATTTTCTGGGCTAATTTGGAGTTTATCTCATATTTAAGCAACACACCAAATTTTTGTGCAAAATTGGCAAGTATTAGCAATTTTTAAGCAATTTTACAACAAATTTTTCTGAAAGTTAGTTCAACTTCAGTGCTCTTTCATAGTTCTTGAACATTTCTAGTCTTTCAGCAAATGTAACATTTTGCAAATAGCTTCTGAATTTTGAGCCAATCCCTTCATTAATGAAAGTAAATTGCATCACTATTTTTAGGAAAAAGCTTAAGCATCTTCAGCAACTACTTTCAGCAAAAATCATTCACGATCGCAGGTAATGCAACTCTTCTAGTTTTTATTTTAAAATTGGTCGCTGGAAGATACCGACCAGACACTCTCTGAAGTCATTAAGGCTCCATTCTTCCCTTTATGTCTAGGAATGGTAAAGTGTCACTCAAGAACAGCCCTCCCTCCCCAATCACCTCCACACCCACAGCTCAGCCTGTGGTCTGCGTCTCCGTCTGGCTTGCCGGGAGCCCCCGAAAGGCCATCATTGCTGATGGAGCCTCTCATCCATCATCAGTCTTGTAGCTCAGCCCTCCCTCTGTGGAAGGCGGCGCTCTGCTGCAGCAGCTGCCGGCCCCGTTATAGCCGCACACTCATGTTCACCTCTCTGATTGTTTAGTCTCGCTGCTTAAATCAAGGGTTCAGATATCTAGATAAAGGTCAGAGTCCCTCTTGTCGTTTTCCCTGTCCCTTGTGGCCTAAATGTTGTGTCACTTCACACTGTAAAGATTTTCTTCTGTAAGAGTAGATGTAAACAAAAACCACTTGTTCAGAGGCGCTCCTCTGTCCCACATGGCAGGTTTCATATCCTCTCCGTCTCTGGTTAACGCCGCAGCTTCTCCTTGAGTAGCACTCAGCCCGGATACTCCTTTGATGTTCTGCTTCCTCGTGTGATTCGGTGTCAGCCTGGGATTATGTTAAATATGGCAGCGCTGTGCCTCTGACATCTTAGGACAGGTGTACTTCTTCTGGGAATATGACTGTAAATTAACTGCATATTGCTGGATGTGGACGTTTTGAAATTTCATAGATTTCTGGATTTTATGCACTTTGAAACTTGCAGACTTCTGCATACTTTCAGCTAGAGACACTTTTCAAACTTTAAAATATTCAGCAAATTCTGAGTTTTAGGATGATTTAGCATTAGCTTCTATTTTACATGCTAACTGTTTTTGGCTAATTTAGGCATTTTTCCAGGTTATTTTAGGCAAATTTGGAGTTTAGCTAATTAGTCAGCATTATGCTAGCTGTTTTGGGAATAATAAGAAATAATTCAAGTTCTTTGGGCAGAATTGGAATTTAGCTAATATTTTAGCATTATTTTGGCAAATCTGGAGTATAGCTAATCTGTTAGCAGTATGCTAGTTGTTTTGTGTAAAAATTGAACTTTTTCAAGTAATTTAGGTAAATTTGGAGTTTAGCTAATCTGTTAGCATTATGCTAGTTGTTTTGGGTAAAAATTGAACTTTTTCAAGTTATTTTGATAAATTTGGAGTTTAGCTAATATGTTAGCATTATGCTAGTTGTTTTGTGTAAAAATTGAACTTTTTCAAGTTATTTAGGCAAATTTGGAGTTTAGCTAATATGTTAGCATTATGCTAGTTGTTTTGTGTAAAAATTGAACTTTTTCAAGTTATTTTGATAAATTTGGAGTTTAGCCTAATATGTTGCTATTATGCCTAGTTTGTTTTGTGTAAAAATTGAAATTTTTCAAGTTATTTAGGCAAATTTGGAGTTTAGCTAATATGTTAGCATTATAATAGTTGTTTTGTGTAAAAATTGAACTTTTTCAAGTTATTTAGGCAAATTTGGAGTTTAGCTAATATGTTAGCATTATAATAGTTGTTTTGGGAAAAATTGAAAATTTTCAAGTGCTTTAGGCCAATTTGGAGTTTGGCTAATATGTTAGCATCATGAAAGCTGTTTTGGGAAAATTTGAAAATGTTCAAGTTCTATAGGCACATTTAGAGTTTAGCTAACATCTTAACATTATTGTAGTAGTTTTGGCAAAATAAGACATTTTTCCAGTTTTTTTTTATTTTTGCTAAATTGGCAGTTAGATTATGTTTAGCAAGCTTTCAGCTTCAGTTTTTTTAGTTCACAGTTCCAGAATTTATCAGCTATCAGCTCTAGCATCTTTAGCAGCTACATTCAGGTCACAGCATTCACACTTGCATATCGCTGGTAATGCTATATATATATAGTTTTATTAGAAATTCACCTCTGAGTTGTGGGCAGGACCGTTGGCACTGAGTAAGCCTGCCCCCTTTTCCCATAATATCTTTGCTTACACTCTCTCCTGCTAGCTTACAGCCCCTCACAACCTCAACCTAACATAAGTGGTGCATCAAAAGTGGCGAGCATTATTGGGTCTATCCTGTCGTACAGTTTTAATTGAGATTGAACATAATTTTCTTAATTAGAAAAACGCCTTGAGAAGATGTTAAAAACACAATTCTTTTATCAGAGTGGGTCTTTAACTCTGACTTTTTAGAAAATAATTTCTCTGAATATAATCATGTGAATAATTTCCTGCACAAATCTCTTCTTCTCATTTGATATCAGTGTCTTATCTGCATTTTGCTGTTTATGTGCCTTTTTTCTTTACTGATGTTTTTCTTCTGCATGGTGTTTTATTGCTGTGCCTGCCAGACATTCACTCTATTGTTTAAAATTATATAGTTGAGTTTTCTTTTTCTCCTTTGACATCCATCTTTCTCCTTTTATAGTCTTCCTCACTTTTTGATATCTTCGTTCCGCCTTTTTCATTTTTCTCTTCTTACTTTTCAGTTTTCCTCATCAGTTGTTACGTTTTTGTAACTTGCGATGTCCAGTATTGACTATGAGGTGTCTGTTTTTAGGGGTTCTACTCTTCACTGGCTCCCCAGTCAGGAGGGAGAACAAGTCGAGCAACAGACACCATCCCTTCATCAGAGCCTTTGAGCTCAGAGGTGGGCCGGGGGATTTTTTAGGGTTTGATTCCCACCTAAAGTCCTTTTTTTTTTCAATGCGGTTGAAAAAGTGAAATGGAAATTTAATGAATAGTTTTTGTTTTTCAATTTTAAAATCTTTAAAATATATATGTTTTAGGTTTAAAGTTTTTTTTACTCATGCAACCCTTTTAATGTGACACAAACTAATGAAATGAAACTTGAATCCTTTGTTTTTTGTACTTTTTAGAAGGCAGCCTTCTTGCTGCTTTTGCTAATTCATATAAATACTTCTGTTTTTTCTGCCACAAACTGTTTTTGCATGACAAGAAAAACATTAACGTGAGTGCGGGTTACAGGCACATCCCTGACTTTAACTCCGTCCGCTCTGCCAAACGTATTTCACCATTTTTTTTGGACGTTGCCGTAGCATCACTGTTGACACAGATGTTCATGCTTAACAGCGGAATAATGAAAACCTGTTGCGCTTACTAACATCAGAAGCGTGCTGGATGAGTCCTGGAACAGACCCAATGTTTTCCCTCCAACACTCTCTAACTGAAAGCTGGTTTTGTGTTTCTTTTTCTTTCCACAGCAGTGCCAGCAGTGCCAGCAGTGCAGTGAATGTGTCTTTTTTTTTATTGCCCTCGGGGTCACAATTTACAGCTTTCCATTGTTTTAAACTGATTTAGGTTCAACTTAAACAGGTTTTAGAAACTAATCAGTTTTATATGAAGTGCATTCAATCGCCTAAAGTATTTCTTAAAAGTTCCTTTGTGTTGCAGGAATATATTTTCCGGCTTGAACCTGGCAAAGTGGATTCTGGGAAAGGAAAATGTCCGTATGACCCCAAACTGAACAGTGTCTCAGCTTTGATCAGTGAGTATCTTTTATTTATTGATTTATTTTTTAAAAGGCAATATTTTTGTTGTCTTTGCTTAAAAAGATGCAGTTCGAGAGCTGCTATGTTAAGTGAAATGATTAATTTTAACGAGAAATTTAATGTATTTATTCATTTTAAGAAATATCTTTGTACTTCATGCAAATTAGTAAAAAAATATACTATTTAAATGCTGAAACCAGAGAATATTTGACTTTTGGGCGCGGGAGAGGCAGCTGATCACTCAACAATAATGGTTTGAGTGCCTGCTAGTCTGTCAGTAGCTCCTTATCTGGTCAAATGGATGAGTCCCCCTGTTTAATGTGTGGTCCTACTTTTGTTGTCGGCGGCGTACAGGTGGTCAGACAAGGCCGCTGATAAGCGACCTCCTGCCCTCTGCGTGTTTGTGTGTCTAAAGAAGAAAGAGCTACTCTTTCGCTCCAGCGTATAAACGCGGTTTACGGCAAAGCTGTCTTACATAACTCTCACGGAAGGATCTGTCACTCTGACCAAACAAAGAAAGTTGGAAACGTCCTGGTTTAGAGCCAAAAACGTCACATTTTTATTAGGGCCGAGAATCGATTAAACTAAATTAATCGCAATTAACTTTATTTATTGTTGCAGTATTTGCCAACCAGTTATTATCCGTGAATAATCAAAATAAGAAATCACACACAAAACTGTACATTTAGAATATTAATTTTGAATAAGGCTGCCAACCGATAAAAAAAAAAAATCACATTAATCACACTTTTGTATTGTGAATAATCACTATTAATCACAATGTTTTACCAGGTAGATTTTATGACATTTTGAACAAAAACAGGACATTTTTTCTTTGTTTTTTGTGAAAATGTGAACTAAACCACAAAAAAAAGTAAAATACTAAAAACCGATTAAAAATGTTTTTTTTTCTTTAATTGACCATGGTATAAGTGGTGATGAAATGTTTCAACGCACGCCGTGGAAGCCTGAATTGGCGAGGTAAAGGTAAAAACTGCAGCTCTGCAGGATACAATTCATTTGCATTAATGAAAATGAATGCGTTCATTCTTTTTGACGCATTCACAGCCCTAATTTTTATTAAACTTTCAGTTGCCTGGTTGGTTTTTTTTTCTGCATTACCCATAAACCCAACGATATGAGTGTTGGTGGATTCAAGTATAGACGCTCATCAGTCAAACTCATAGAGGCAGGTACTGTACAGACGAGACAATCTAACTTTTTGTGACTCCGTTTTGAGAAACATTGATAGATAAATGGCAGCCCTTCACCTAGGAGGTTGGGGACCCATGATTTAATGGGAACAGCCAGCACATCAAAAAATGACGAGTCAAAACGTGAGTTTGGAGTATTGTCAGTGGACAGACACAAAGATCCACAAAACACACAGAAGTCCCACTCTGACAGAAATACACAGAACAAAAAGAAAAGTCAAATTCAGCCACAGCCGTAACACTGGACAAAACATTTTCTTTGGACACTTTTTTTCTGGACTCTAGATAACTTTTTATTGACCTCTACTTCGTAAGTCATGAATTCAGCTGATGAGAAATGATAGTTTTCTGCATTTATCATCATCCCGATTGATATAATATCTGCAGGAATGAGGTCAGTGGTTTTGGTTTAAACGTGAACTAATCTTAATTGCGGGGATGTATTTTGGTTTGTCGTCACGAAGAGTTAATTCAGCTGCGCGTGTTGTTACTGAGTTTCTGATGAATCCTTGAGGAATTGTGAACATTTCAGTCAACCGTGACTGACACCTCATCCTGTACGTTCATCTGAAAATGTTCTCACCTTTGACCCCGTCAGCTTTAACCCTTTTTCTCTCTCTCTCTCTCTCTCTGTTTCTGTGACTGACAGACGGAGAGCTGTACGCCGGCGTCTACATTGATTTCATGGGAACAGACTCTGCTATCTTTCGTACTCTGGGGAAGCAGACAGGCATGAGGACCGATCAGTACAACTCCAGATGGTTAAACGGTAATGCCTGGTCCGCATCCAGCTTCATTTCCTGCCCTCGTCGCTTTCATTTATTCCTCTTTGTGTTTTTAACACTTCCTTGCAGTCTCATCCCGTCCAAGAATCTGTTTTTTTTTTTTTTTTTTGTTGGTCCTAAACTTTCCTGTATCAGTTATATTAGCATAAATGTGGGAGGTCATCGCGAAAAATCAATTCTTCCTAAATTTGCTCCCGACCCCGTTGCCCTGGCAACAGCCCGCTGCTCGTGATGCACAGAATCAGGACACCTGAGTCCTGCTAATCAGGCGTGTATGTGACAGCACCCCTCCCCCAACCCCACAGTGGTCTGCCCCCCCCCTCGGTTCAGCTTTTTCACTTGTCCTTATTTAGGGTCCCAGACTCAGAGTGTGGAGGGCCCCATCTGTATTATGAGTCCACTAGTGACCCAGTAAAGCAGCCAATCGGAGGCCGATGTGTTGCCGAGGATTTGTTTGATAACAATGCCTCTCTGTCAGGACGTAAAGTTTGCAAAGATAATAAACCTTAAAAAGCTCAAGTTTTCAGCTTCTGGAGAGTTTAATAATAAAGAAAACAGAAATTCATATGGAAATAAAGTTCATCTCTTGGCATTGTTCACGGATAGATTTTTCTCGCCGGCGTACCCATTAGAGAAGCTCAAATGCGTTTCACAGCTGAGTGGGTGTTTGTGTTACTACCTCCTCTCCGGGTTCCAGAGGAGAAACAGTTTACAAAACCACGCAGAGGGAATGTCAACTCAAACCAACGAACGGATTTACGGAATTTTTGAGACTAAAAACATGCAAAATAAATAAGGAAAAAAAAAAAATCCTATATAAGAACAACTTCGTCAAACCTAGCGTATCGCTGCGCTCGCACAGATGTTTCAACGCACATCAAATTAGCTGCCACATGTGACTCTTATCTCTCCATTGGTCAAACATAAAATAAGTCATGGAGACTGATGACTCAGCCATGTCGACCGTCGGAGTCAGCAGCTCCTGCTAACGGCTGCTGAACCAAAACTACCAAAAGAAAACAAATAAACAAAGCCAGAAAACGAAGACTACCAAGGTCCAAACTAAAATAACAAAACCCAGTAGTGCAAGACTGCTGTGGTCAAAGAACAAAAATAAATAAATAAAAGAAAAATAAGATAGCAATTTCTTCAAAGTCAAGATTACTTAATTAGCATTTATTTAATCTAGATTAGTTACATTTATAAATTGATGGTTGAGGTTCATATAGATGATAAACTATGTAAGTTTTTACATCCCTGTTGACCTGAAAACGTCTTGTTTGCTCAAAGCTATCTCCAGAATGAACAAGTTTTATATACAGAGTGAAACGTTGGTGAAAAGTTTGATCTTTTATGAAATAAAAACACAGATTATCTTGTGCTGCACAACAGTAGTTACTTGCTGTCCAGAGCTGCTCTGAGATGATCCTGTTTGGCATCTTTTATTTTGAATTTTTTTTTTTTTTTTTAGAGATGCTAGTTTATTTTTATATTTTTGCTTTTGTTCATGCAAAAAATAGACAAATTTCATATTTATTATTAAAAAAAAGAAGGTCCTGAATGCAAATCCAAATTTCTTAAAGGCTAAAGTAAAACTATGCAGCTCTTTCTAGGTTTGGATCAGAGGAAAACGAGATAAAATTACTTTTACTGTTAAAGGTTAAAGGTTAAATTCTTCAATTTTTTCAAAAGTATAAAATCTGCTTTATAATCCAGTGGATTATAACTGAAAGTAGCTTTAATTCTGATTGTGCTTGTGATTTTCTGCGGTCAATGAAGCTGAAAGTTTAGTCCAAATGTGTCAGAATGACGTTGATAAACTACAAATGACTGATGGAGAATTACAGCCACTGTTGTTAGGTTCCTCACTGAATGAGTTCAATAAAGCTTAAGTTGATTTACTTTTCACAACTTTACTACTTATTTACTTTAGTTACTTTTTTTTTTTTACATTTCATTTAAACCAAAGAGCCACATGTGGAACTAGCATTATTGCTGGAAATGCAACTTTTCTAGTTCAATAAATGGTTTTAGGGTTAAAATAAATACCGTATAACTTTATGTACAAATACTCGAATTTGAATTGAATTATTCTGTACGCATGCACACACAAAGAGGCACAATCAGGACACAAAATATAACCTTATATTTATTTTTTTTTAAATCACAAATAGGTCGTTCCCGAAGCATAAGGTCCACCCCCAACCAAAAAAGGCCAAAAGCGCAACTTATACTCCATAACAGTTCTTTCTTTCTTACAGTTTTTGAAATGATGTCATGCTGTTTCCTCATTTTCTTCTTTCAGATCCCACCTTTGTCCACGCACACCTCATCCCAGACAGCGCTGAGAAGAACGATGACAAACTCTACTTCTTTTTCCGTGAGAAAGTCTCCGAGATGGGTCAAAGTCCCATGACCCAGTCCAGGATTGGACGGATCTGCCTGGTGAGTTATCTTAAAGGGTGACCTGATGCTGCTCCAGTTCAAACATTATTCTTTCCTTGTAAAGTCACTTAGTTAAACATAAACGCTCCTTTATTCAGGGGAACTGCAGGTTTTGCTGTCGGATGTTGTCGGGTCACCGTGTGCTTTTGTGTCGTTCAGAACGACGACGGTGGACACTGCTGTCTGGTCAACAAGTGGAGCACGTTCCTGAAGGCTCGGCTCATCTGCTCCGTACCCGAAGCCGACGGCACCGAGACGCACTTCGATGAACTGAGTGAGTTCTCATTTCGGTTTGTTAGGATTTTCCCATCACTCCACCCAAACGCTGGCCGTCGCGCACCACATTCCCTCACATGCAGTAATGGCAACACTCGCCGTCCAATCACCATGGCAGCAAATCGTCCAAAACTGACCTCAATCATGACAAAGTGATGATTTCTCTCCGATTAGTTTCCACGTCTCAGTAACGACCACGACCTCAAACAAAAACTGGCAGATGTGAGAGTGAGAACTCAGTCGTGACAGCAAAGCTCTAAAAGTTAGCAGGACTCCATGTTGACAGATACCTCGCTCTCTCTTCCCGTTTGCTAATCCACGTTTGCTCAGATGTTCTGTGAGGAAAAGCAGCTCCCAGCTGAAGGACCACACAACCAGCAGCTTTCAGCTCGTCTCCTTATGCAGAGCAATGCTAAGAAGAAAACCAGGAAAGCTGCAGCTTTAGATTAAGGTATCACTGACTGTTCCATGTTAATCTAGACGTTCGCGGTACTTTAGTATGTTAGCTGAAATCACACGGCATGTTAGATGTTTGCATCCTTTTGCAAACCAGAGAGAATTTGAGAATCAGGCATAAAAGCAATGAGCAACTGGAATAATTCCTGCTCTCCGTGGATCATCCCGGCCCGTCTGTCCCTCGCACGACTGACAGGATTAAAGGGAATGGATCACATCCCTGACATTATAATGACAGCTGGTATGACTCTGGACTTTTTTTCTTTTTTTTTTTTGGCTGATGTTATTCCCACGTATTTCCGTGCGACCAGCATAGAAAGTGATGGAAATTCATTTTGGCCACACGTAATATCGGATAGCTGCATCGCCCGCACGCATTGTGAGTGTGTCCCAGGCTGGATGTAATTGTTGACCGCACTTATTTAAAATTAAAGTTAAAGTCCCCTTCACGCCAATTTTAACCGCACCACAGACATGTAGGGTCATTGGTGAGAGGGTGGCGGGGCATCGCTGTGAGCGATCAGGAGATGTCCTGTCAAGGCCCTACTCACCAATTTTAACTGCCACCTCAAAATATACACTCTAACAAACACACATGCATCACACAAGGAAGGTGGAACTTCAAACTTCTGTCCCCTACCAAATGGCGGGTGAGGGGGGCCCTCGGCCTGGTGGTCTTGCCTCTTGGGTGCTGATCACCTTGGTCCTCTTCCCGCCGGAAGTGGGATCTCCAATATTTAATATCTAGAGCAGGGGATCAAACCACATCGGAGCCTGGGGGTGTCCAGGTCTCGGTGGTGCAGGTTCCGGTCCTTGCTCTCGAGAACTGCCTCTCCTGACTCCACGGTCCAGGTGGTCTGTCCGGGCCTTGTTTACATCACTCCTCCGGGACCTCCATTTCTCTTGGGTGTGCCTCCCCTCAGTGGGGGTGGGCGGCCCCTTCCTTGCTCCCCCCTGGACATCCTGCGGCGGGGGCGGGCGGTTCTCTGGAGCATGGGGTGGGTCTCTCTTGAGGGACCCTAGCTCGTACCTGGGGTGGGGCGGGGGATGCCCGGCGCTGCCGGGTGGTGGTGGTTTGCTCTTCTGGGGTTGGGTGACTTCCCGGGGGTGGGGCCTCGCGTTGGCCCTCCTGGCCGTGGTGGGGGGCTGCTCTTCTGGTTGGGCTGGGGCCTGCACTCTCTGTGCTCCTGTGGCTTCCTGCTCTCGGGTGTGGGGGGTCTGCGGCGGTCCCGCGTGCCTTGGTCTGGATGTTTGGCGGGATTGCCCGGCGGGCGGATTCTCTTGGCGGCTCCATGGCGGGTGTTGGGGGGTCCTGGCTGCTGCTGCTGCTGCCCTGCCATGGCTGGGTGCTCTCCTCCTTTGTACATTCCATCATTATCCACATCAGCAAAACATAAACACTCACCTGAGCACAGGTGTCAGCTCAACTTTGCACTAATTGTATGCGTGACAGAAAGAAAGACTTTATTTGTGTCTGTTTGTATGATTAAGTGTGTGAGCTGCAGTTGTATTGTGTACATTTTGACTAGTTTAAATGTGGAGACTACAGCTAACAGGTATGTGTGTAACTACAGTGTGTAGACAGGCCCCGCCCATTCTAGTTTACTATTTAGACCCAATTGTTTTATGATGTTGCTTCCCTCTGTTGCCATCTTCTTTATATCACGAACTAGACACGTTAGCCGGACCAGATGAGGGTTTAGTGCAGCAGAGCTGTTGTAACGTAAAGAAGATCGTTCATTCAAACTGAATTTGATTGACAGCGATTTAAAGGAGAAATCCTCAGAAATGCAAAAACTTAAATAATTTCTTATTACATTTGTTCTCTTTCTCAAGAAAAATGCCACAAATAAATACAAGCTAAAATTTCAAGAAACATGACTTTCAACAGATTTTTGTTCAAATCTTTTTTATTATCTTATCGACTTTGTATAAAAGCCATACGCTTCTAACCATGAATACATTATTTGTCTTTGCCTTTTTAAAAATATTTAACAATTTGTCTGCAAAAGTATTGTTAATCGTCTGGCTCTCCATAAACCAAGGAAACAGTGTTGATGTTTTGTGTCAGATCCTCCTGTTAGAAAACTGAAGTTAAAAAAAAAATAAAATAAAATAATGTTTTTGGTGCTTGTAACTCATATTTGTGGCATTTTTCTCATGATTGAGGGCACATCTAAAAACAATTAAGAAGAAAATTGTAGAATTGTCCAAAAAAAGTGAAATCGAAAATACTACGGCAAGCCACAAGCTCCATTCTGATACATCTACTTGTAGACAAATAGATCCATGAACGTCTTTGTTTTCCTCGTCTGAGTTAGAATCTGGCTCAGAATTGTACAAATTTGGCACAACTTATTTTTTATCTAATTTTCTCAACCTATTTTGATGCAAAAGTTTCAATAAAATGTAGAAACTTTAATGATAACTGTTAAAAACCAGCATTCCACATTTCAACTGTAGTTATAAAAACCGGTCCGTAACCACAAGCTGAATGAATTCTGGCGCTGGCGCAGTGATGAGGCTCCGCGGTCGTTTGTCATGCATCGCGCCGCGCGCGCGACAGAACAGCGCTCCTCTGTCCGTGTTGCTGAAGCGTGAGCTGTCTGTGCAGAGCTGCAGGTCATGTGTCTCCAGCGCCGATGAGGACTCGCGGTGAGGTCATTGTGGATCCTGAGGTGCAGTGGAACATCCCACAGCGCCGGGGCTGCTCTTCCCACAAACCGCAGACGGTCTGGTACAAATGGACTGTCTCCAGTCTCGCTGGTCCTGAGTGGATGCATGGGGACGCGAGGGAGAAGGTGGAGTGGAAGGCATTCAGGGTTTCGCCATGGGAAAAAGCAAACTCGGAGACACAGAAGGACACACATAAAAATGCTTTCCACACAAAAAGAAGAATGAAATCATAAAACCATAAATTTGTGGTTTCTATAATTATGGATTAGTCTCCAAGTAAACCTTGTTTTGGTTGCTGCACATTGTTGGCTTTCAGCTTCAACCACCAATCATTTCAAATGAACATTATTACAAGTTTAGTGGCAAAAATCAAAGAAATGACGACATGAAACTATAATTTTTTTGAAAGTATCTCTGAGTAACTGTTTGCTAAAAACTTATGTTTTTTTACTTTATTATGTGAATAAAGTAAGCACGTTCACATTGTGCACGTTATTCAGGACATTACTATGCAGAGAAAATAGACTCTTATTTGTGCGTGCATATTTTTGATTTGTGCGTAAATTAGGATTTGTGCATGCGTAGACTTTTTTTATATTAACTATCTGGAATATATTTTTGAGAAAGTGGGAAAATGTTTTTCTGGATGTTATTCACAATCGAAGTTTAAAAACAAGAAAACTATGGTGAACGAGCATTCTGGTAGTACTTGAACGCATCCCTCGCGGATGAATTTGTGAGATGTGAAAAGAGTCTCACGATAGAATTTTGCGTAACTCAGGTTGCGTGTGTGCGTAAGGGGTGATTCGTGCGTACTTTTAAAAGATGTTTGTGTGTAATTAGTTTCAAGCTGTTGTAATTTTAATTTGTGCATGTGTAAATTGTATTTTGTTTTTTGTTTTTTGTTTTTTTGTAATGTTTTTATGTCTGCACAAAACGTATTATATGAGTTACAAATCAGGAATTATTCACGCAGAAATCAAGAATTTTGCATGCACAAATCAGAGTGAGACTATTTTTCTCTCCATACATTACTGCTTGTACTTTTGGTATTTGTAAACTTTTTTTTAATATTGAGTAAAATATGCCCCATAGGAAATGAATGAGGAAAATCTTCAAATTAAAAATTATGTAAATTAGCAACAACCCAATAATTCATGGGCTATGTTTTCATCTTTTATAGTACCTTATGCTAACGTTTTTGGCTAAATTGTTCTCTACTGGGTTTTTATAGGCAAATTTAGACTTTAGCTTCTATTTTAGCAACACGCTAACATTTTTTGATAACTTGTCCTTTACTGGGGTTTGTTAGGCTAAATTGGAGTTTAGCTTCTATTTTAGCTACATGCTAACGTTTTTGGATAATTTGTTATCTACCTGGATTTTTATAAGATAATTTAGAGTTTAGCTTCTATTTTAGCTACATGCTAACGTTTTTGGATAATTTGTTATCTGCCTGGATTTTTATAGGCTAATTTAGAGTTTAGCTTCTATTTTAGCTACTTGCTAACATTTTTGGTCAATTTGTTATCTACTGGGGTTTTTGTTAGGCTAATATAGACTTTAGCTTCTGTTTTAGCAACATGCTAACGTTTTTGAATAATTTGCCATCGATTACAGTTTTTTTTAGGCTTGTTTAGTGTTTAGCTTCTATTTTAGCAACATGCTAACGTTTTGGGATAATTTGCCATCTCTTAGGGTTTTTTTAGGCTTGTTTAGAATTTAGCTTCTATTTTAGCTACATGCAAATATCTTTGGCTATTTTGTTATTTACTGGGGTTTTTTTAGGCTAATTTAGAGTTTAGCTTCTATGTTGGCAACATGCTGACGTTTTTGGATTATTTGTTATCTGCTAGTGTTTTTTTTAGTCTTATTTAGAGTTTATCTTCTATTTTAGCACCAGGCTAACTTTTTTTTGGATAATTTGCTATTTACTGTAGTTTTTTAGGTTAATTTGGAGTTTAGCATCTGTTTTAGAATTTTAGGCTATTTTTGGCTAATTTCGCATCTACTAAGGTTTTTTTTAGGCCAATTTGATGTTTAGCTTCTATTTAAGAAACAGACTAAATATCGTTTCAAAATTGGCATGTATTAGGGATTTCTAAGCAACTTTACTACAAATCTTTCAGAAATGAAGGTCAAATTCAGCGCTCTTTCATAGTTCTTTAACTAAATTTCCAGTCTATTAGCAAATTTAACATTTCGCAAATAGCTTTTCCTTTTATCAGCAAATCCCTTCAACAGTTAAAGTAAATTGCGTCACCATTTTCAGCAAAATGCTTCAGCGTCTTCTTCAACTACTTTAAGCAAAAAGCATTCACACTAGCGTTATTGCAGATAATGCAACTTCTCTAGTTTTACTTGGCTTTTTGCATCATGGTTCCAGCAATTAGATGTGTGAATGTGAAGTGCCTAAAAGCCTGTCTGATCTAACACATCAAGAACTGAAGCCAGAATGATGCAACGTATTCCAGTTCTCTGATTTACCTCTTTTCTTTCCTTCCCCAGCCAGGGGTCTGTCAGACTGGCGTCAGACGGGTCATGAATTTTTGCAGCGCTTGCCAAAAGTTAATTTTGCTTTACTACGCCATCATTATCTGTCATTTTCATACAATGGCATGTGTTGCGTGAGATTTTTTTTCTGTTGTCATAAAAAAAAAAATTAAACTCAAAGATTTTTTTCTTTAGATCGGGGACTTCTTCCTTGTGTGGAAAGCTTTTTAGTAGAAATGTTTCTCTGTTTATGTAATGCATATCGGTGAGAGCTGAGTCGCATTGCATTAGGATTTCAGTGCTTTCTCAGTTCATTAAAGTGATATTTGAGGAAAATCCAAAGAAAATAAGAAAGAGCTTTTGTTAGAAAGGATAGAGTCACATTTCACACCTCTTTTCTTTCTAAGGATTCCTAACCATGGATAATTATCTGTCTGAGACCTGTTCAAACAAGGAACTCCAGCTCTTGATACCTTTGACACAAACATTCAATGTGTGCTCAGAATTTATTTCAGTTTTCTCCTGGGTTGTTTTTTTTTTCCTTGCACTTCCCTCATGAAACCATCGGAGGATACTCCGGCTTCGCCACTGGCTCTGCTCCAGAGTCACTGGATGCATATGGCTTCTATTAAAGCCATGTTTCATCAGACATCTCTGTTTCACTTCTATTCCCCGCTGAGGCTCAGACACTGTAGTTTCAGCTTTGGAAGAGTTTAGATTCAGGATCTCAGCGAGGCTCTGGTAACCACAATTCATGGGAAAGCTGTCCCTCCGAAGGAAGCAAAAGTCTCCATCTTTGAGTAGTCTGGGGCTTAGAGAGGTCAGATTTAATACGCTGCAAAAACAGAGGAAAGGATATAGTTGTTCTACATCGGGCTTTAGGTACACGTTCTGGTAATGATATGTTCTTTTCAGAGCTTTTGTTTCTAAATGTGCTGGAATTCTGCTGTTACTTAAATGCGTTTAAAGACCCAGTGCAATGACAATTGTGTTTTAACATGTTCTTGTACCATATTTCTGATAATGCAAACGATTAGATTAAAATTTCTTCATTCAAATATTTGTCAATCAGAAGAGGAAAAAGCTTGTAGCTGTGACGTAATACAGCAAGCCACAAACTCCCTGCTCTGCTTTATTTATGAATTCACTTGCAGACAAATAGATCCATGAACGTCTTTGTTTTTCTCATCCAAACTGGCTCAAAATTGTGCAGCTGGATGGCTCCAATATTGGTCAGTATTTTTGTTGCACCAGTAAAGTTAGGTTGAGGTTATGAGGCTTGTAAACATGGCGGGAAGTGGGGCGGGCTTACTATATGCTAAAAGTCCCGCCCACAACTCAAAAGTGAACTTCCAATGGACTGCTGCTGCTTTGCAGAAACTATGTCCCAGAAAACAACAGTTTTTTTTTTTATTTAGGCTTAAAAAACGGCATAATATTTAAAAGACCTCTGGGAACGTCTTTACAGATCGTAAGAGGATCAAGTGATCACGTAAAGGTGCATTCACACCGAAGGCGATGACGCTTTTTGGTTGCGCGGTAGATTCGCTGCTCAAATCCCTCTGCTGCCAGACCGCCATGCCGCACCTGTCGTTCAAATCACATCCCAGGACTTCAGACCGTCCCAATTTGCGTCTGTACCATTGATTTAACACTGAAAATGGCCACCTCCACCACGCAAATCACGTTCAGTGTGAATGCACCTTTAGACCTGTGATACAATGTGTTATATCATTTTTGTTCCTATTGTCTCTTTCAGGAGACGTGTACATCCAGCCAACTCAAGACACCAAGAACCCCGTCATCTATGGAGTCTTCTCAGTTTCAGGGTAAGGTGGTGACAGCTTTCATAAACTGTCCACCAATAATGCAGACAGATCAGGTCAAGCTCAGGAAGAGCGGCGCACTAAGTCATAGCAAACATGTCTTGATTAATATATTTGTGGAAAAAATACTGTTATTGTTCCCATCTTCAGAAATAGGCAACAAGCACATCCAACCCAGCTGATAAAAACACATGTGGTGCTAATGATAGGGCCCCATGACAGGAGCTCCAAACACAGTACACCCACCTCACAGCAGCATGAGTCTGTGCTCTGCTGGCTCTCGGCAGTACGTGGGTGTTTGTATGTCAATGTGCCAGACAGCTCGACTCGACTTGAGTCCGTTTGGGAATGCGTTTGTGCTCTCCTGCAAGTGGCAGACTGGCTGACGTGGGAAGAAAGTTCGATCCGCCGGCTGCAGAGAGTGCTCAGCAGCCTCGACGCAGACAGCCGGTTCATGTGCGTGTTTTCTTCCATCTGCAGGTCCGTGTT